>CM061921.1:210479680-210791339 GCA_031002005.1 Vandiemenella viatica
GCAATAAATTTCTGCTTATTTTACTTTGCTGAAGACAAATGTAGCCACTATATATATATATATATATATATATTTGTATACTACTGCTTTAAAAAAATCAGTATTTTGTTTGATGCGGTGACTTTTTTGCTATGTTTGGACACTTAGAAACTCTTAAATATCTTTAAAATGTAGAAGTAAATGCGTTTGATGTTTTTCTGATGCTTTTATTGCCGGAATGCAATCACTCTTCCAGTTTATTAAACGAATGTGTTGAAATGTACTCTCATTTTGTGAGATGGTTGTGTCTCAATTTTTGGTAGTCGCGTGACTGTACCACCTACAGGGTATAGGACTATCTTCGTAGTTGTGTATAATGGGTTGAATAAATTCGAGGAGGGTCAGGTCGTTCGGATACATATGAGACCCAGTGTACGGTGCCGTAGCTCAGAGCCACACTGGCGGGTATCAGAGAAAAACAATGACTCCCAATATTCATAAAATTTTGTGATAGTATTGAAATCTGTAATCTGAGTTAGGAATGTTTTAGATTAGTCTTGGATTGCACAACAACAAAAAATATTAGACTTAATGAATAGATTCAGCATGTAATATAAACAAATGTACATCGCTAGGAGTAGATGGATGAAAATTAGAAACATTTTATACGTGGTACTGTGCAGAATTGCTGAAACATAAATAAATAGACCAACTATGGAAGAAAATATACAAGCTTCAAGAAAGACGTGCAATGTAAACAATATATGTATTATACATAAACAATCCAAAACTTATATGGTGAAGTATGTAATGAGCAAAACCTCATTCCAATAATTTTTAATAATCCTTCATTAATTTATTCAAATATTGGATAGGATGAATAAGATGAATTACTTAAAAGGGAGTATATAATGAAACATTATAAAAAAAGGTGTGATATTCGATAAAACAGCAGAATGTGTTAATTTCACGTGTTCGGGAATTGTGAAGCATCGTCACGCTATGGCCGCTAAGCCTACAGTTATTCGGGAGGCAACATAGACGCTGGGTTATCGGTGAGTCTTGTTTCGCCAGGCACGGGAATTCTTAACGGTTACAGCCAAGGCGCAGTGATAGAAAAGGGACTATTTCACCTGATACAAGACTTCTAAAGCACTGGAAGACAATCCCCAATCTCAACACGAAAAGAGAGTCACGTGTGAATGGGCATATATCACCCAATAGTGTAGTGAGTTGATTTCAAGTTGCGCGCCTGTTTCTATTCGCATATCCTGTGCAGGCATGCAAAGCACAACGGGATTGACTGAGGATTTTTCACCCACGCTGATGGCGTGGAGAGGCACCACCGCTTATCATCATCATTTCGTCTTTGGTCTTCTCCTACGTCTTTCTTCTTCACGAAGCAGCGGATATCACGCTTTGATTCGACTGCAATGAATGCCGGAGGTTCCTTTCAAACGTGCAGTAATTACGTTAGGGAGTAACACAAGTTACTCAGTTTTCCTTCTCCTTAATTTGTAGATTTGTACGCGATTAGGCGCGTTGGCCACATTGGGGTTGGTAAAGTACTATTTCCCACACAACACTGCATTGGTATCAGCAAGCCAGTAAACGACCCAACGAGACAATTTTATCGCTCTAATATATTGAGCTGGCACGGTCAATAAATATTTCACTGAAGTTTTCCTTTTGTTTCCAAACTTTTCATGCAAGGGAACATATGTTTACAGTGGCGCCCATTTAATAATATTTATGTTTTGTTTATTTTGCTTGTAATTATTTGTAAGATATTTATATAGTGTAACATCTCCGTTGATAAACCTGGTCTACTTAAACTGTTGCACAGGAAGCATGACCCTTGTGTTTCTTTTATGTACGTGCCGATAATTTCATTTAATAGTTTACCATTCATTTCTGAAAATCTAGGAGATAATTAACTACAAAGAAAAATATTTTAAAAATGGAAGATATCCCACCTCCTTTTGCAGCCTTGTTGGCAGATCTCAGAAAAACTTTGATTAGGCCTACTATTAATTTTTGCAACAGTTTCATTAAATTCAGAATTAATGTGATAAAAAAATTAAATTATTTTGTAACCAAACGGGGCAATAGAGAAAATGGCAGAACAAGTGGCAGTAAATATTATTTCCTTAATTTCTTGTGAATTTGATGTTGTTGCCGACTTCTTTTCAATTTTGTGGTATTCAACATTAGTTTAATCAGAATATGGACAGAAATATCTCAAAGATAAGTATGAATTCCTTAAACCGAGCGTGGTGGTGTAACGGTTAGCGTTCTGGCCTCGCATTCGGGAGGACGCCGGTTCGAATCCTAGTCCGGGCATCCAGATATGGGTTTTCCATGGTTTCCCAAATCTCTCCAGGCAATTGCCGGGATGCTTCCTTCAAAAGGCCATAAGTCAAATTCCTTCCCATTCCTTGCCCCCCATCCTTTTCCGTCTCTAAAGACCTCGCTGTTAAGAGACGTTAAGCAGTTAAAAAAAAATCCTTAAATATGAACATTTCTTAGTTCATGGCTTACTGATATGACCGGTTATTAGAACCGAGAATTGGTTCAAGGAATGGGAAGGTATTGGCATTTTTAAGGAACTATTCCGCCATTCGCCCGACGTCATTTCGGGAAATCAGGATGGCCTTACAGTTAATTGAACTTGCAACCTCCCGATTGCTAAGTCCGATCATGAAAGGCGTTGCTGGCTGACGATAAGGTAAAGCCAAAAAATCTGTGTGTACGAATACATTCCGCGTTTTATCGCACTCATACTATTTCTTCCACCGTGTCTTATTGCATCCGAGATCGATTCCCATTCCGGCACACCAGATGTTGGTTTTCCATGGTTACCGAATGTTACATCATAACGGCCATTGGAAATTTTCTTTATAAATCCTTCTCTACAATGTTACATCACCTTAATTGCTTTGCTGTAGATGACCTTTAAATCTCTCAAAAATCATTTTCTCGATTTTTGAAGTGACCGTTTTTTGATGTGGCCGTTTCGTTTGCAGCCACTAAATGTTAGAGCAGATGACTTCGGATGTCACCTTGTGCATAATGCCCATCCTGTTTAAAGTTTTTTGGCAGTTCTAGGAAATCATCTAACAACCAGAGGCCACCAATTGTAAAATTCAGATTCGATTCATAATGTGTGTAATAAAAGCTCATGGCTAGAGATGTAAAGTGGCAAAGCAGTAACATGCGCTTCATCACCGTTGTCGAGGAAATCGGCATTGAAATATTCTGTTGTGTTCAAATGCTGTCTACGTTAGGAAACTGTCGAGAGGCGCGTGGAGGAACAACAAAACAACACTTTCGAACTTCATTATGTTGTTTGCAAACCGTTATATTTTATAGTTGCTTCATGCAAATAACATCTGAAATAAAACACAATGTCACAAATGACATTGAACTGCGTACAGTTAATTGTAAAGTTTCCTATGTACTTGCAGCAAATTTACAGTTAATGAGACGAAGTAGCCTCATGATAGTTACCATAAAAAATATCGAAAGCAAAAAATAGCACAACATCTAGCACATCCGATAAACAATGCGTTTTCAGAAGAAGAATTGTTTTTTAAAGTATTAGGGAGCGTGCACAAACTACGTGGCTCGGTCCAGGGGGGGCGGAGGGGTTGGCTGGAAGGATACGCCAGGCTATGTGGGGGGAGAGTGGGGGGGCGGGGATTCCGAGCCAGGCCCCACGTAGCTATCCTTTCATAACATTGTTCACAGTTAAAATGAGTAACAGAACTCACAATAGCATGTGAATATTTATTTCCCTCAATTAATTATCCCCGTATGTAATTTACAATTGTCTGACATGAGAAAACAGTACAAAATATCTTCTGGAATCAAAAGGGAAAAAAGCTACGTGCTACTTGAGGGGGGGGGGTAGAGGCAAAAGCCACGTAGGGCTACTAGGGGGGAGGGGGGTACACAGGAGGCCAAAATGGAGCTACGTGGTTTATGCACGCTCCCTAACTGTTTGGAAACACACTGTAGAATTTCTTAATATGTGGCTGTTTATTCATTAAAAAATGGTACCGTGTTGCATTTACGATGTGATTATATTTTATGCTTTATCTTTATATTGATTTATCGTAATATGATTTTTTGGGCGGCTATAGTAAATAATTAATCTGTTAGCCGTTATTCTGCACAATTTAAATCACTCTTTTATTATTTTAAATACATCGTTCTTAAATACATTATCGGACTTCTTTCTGCAAGTTCTCCTTAGCTCTGCTCTAGGCAATCTCCTAGTTAATCTCTGTATATATTGTTGCTATGGAAACCCTTTTTAAAAGAGAGTATTGATAGACCCGTGCCATGGAACTTATACTTCAAAGATGTTATTATACTATCTGTTATGCTACAGCCCCCCCCCCCAAGTTTACCATACCATTTGACATCCATATCAGTATAAATGGTTATGGTAAACTTTCCTGTAAATGTTACCTTTTAGGTAAGGAGAGCTTACATTGTACATTTGACTAACAACACATTTTTTTTTTTCACATATAACAAGGACTGATGGCTTGATTGACTTTCTTAGTCGGATTCCCATGCGTAGCGACTGGTTGAAACGGCATATTGTCTGTAACACACATTGTGACACTGAGTTACAGTCCTTATCACTTAAAAAAAAACCAAAACTACAATAAGTATATTCTACTACAGAATTGTCCATCCCACCAGTATGCTACTTAGATTGCTATTATAAACAACTGTTATTTAGAAACATCCTCTTTAGCTGTCATGGCCTCCGCCTGTTTACCAAGCATACCATTCAAATAGTTAAAAATTCCATTAACTACCCTTGGTACATTATATTCTTCATAAGACTGATCTTTTTGAACAATTTTACTGTTGGATAACCGGCAACATTATTTAAATCACATGATTGGCACCCTGGACCAGTACAATCAAACCTCGCTAATACGACTGGGACACCATTGTTTCTTGCTAATCTAGCATCAACATCACAGCTTCATTTTTATTTTATTTCTTCAATGCATTACATTATATTCTCCCCATAAGTAATAACTTCTCTCCACTTTACTTCATCTTGAATATATTCATATCTAGGCTATGAGATGTACCAACAGAGTCATTTATAGGTTCTACCTGGACCTCAGCTATGTCTGTGTTAACCAAATCCTGAACCTTTCGGTATCATTAAAAGGCAATGTCTGGATCGTGGCCTTATTCACGGGAACTGAGTCTTGACTGTCCTGCTGTACCCTGTCTATATGACATTTTACTTCTTAATTCATAACACATTTATTCTATCATAGCAACACCTTATTTCTTCTCAAGTCATTATATTCATTCTAATGCTCCGGTATACCTTACAAACTATATATTTCCTAATAGACAATAAACTTTTATATAATGGTATGTTGTGGTAACAGCCGAAGACTGTACATCTGACCAAGATCGTCAATATTGGTAAATGACAGCTTCCACTTAGTGATTATAAACTTTTACTATCATTACAGTTGAAGAATTGTGGGCAGCAACATCAATCAGTACTATCTAGAAGTGTTTTGTGGCACTGAATAACAATAAAATGCCAACTATAAGTTAACAATAATAATAAATTCCAATATGACAGTGTTTATATGTACACACCTGTGCTTTGCACTTAGTGTTAAATCTTTTCATTCACCTTAAACTAATTCATCATTTTCTGAGTTGTAGGTTCAATATCCTGATTGAATTTGTACACAGCATGAGGCAGTAAGCATAGCTTACCCCTCTACAAAAAGGAAGACCTTTTTTTCTATGTTTCCAGTTCACTTTTCCCCAGTTAATCATACAAAACAACTGTCTTTTTATAGTTAATCTTACTTTGCCAGAACAGTAACATAGCAAACCAACTTCAAAAATATGTAAAGAACTCTGAAAATGTTCAACACCATTATTCTGTAACTGCTTTGATTCATAATCACAAACATGATTCTCCCCAACAATGGAAAAAATGTCATAGTTTACATCCTTCAAAATCATCAAACTACCCAATCCATCTACATTCATTAAAATCTCTTTTACATGACCCCCTTCTTTGACAATTTGTCTATCCTTTACATGATTTACATCACCATTAATTGTAACAATACTCATCTCATATTTTTCCCTTACAGTATTAGGCCTACTATCATTACTTTCAATTGTATTACCTAATGATTCACAATGACTTGCATTCGTACTTTGTTCAAACCCTCTAATTACTAGACTCTTATCAATACCAGTATCTACAATGGGTTTCTTTTTACACATCTCAGTTTCCTCTTTTAACATTTTATAATTCTTATCGGTCCTTTCAAAATACTCACTTAAATTATCAATTGATTTCTTTATAACTGTCTCGGATTTGGATAGTCGATCATCTAAAGACTTATAAGAGCTTCTTATTTCCTCACTTAATTGTGCTTGTGTAGCTGTAAGTTGTGCTGTAAATTGTGTTTGTGTAGCCGTAAGTTGTGTAGTAAGTTGTGCTGTTAGTCGCGACTCAAGTCGAAATAGTATTTTTTCTAATGCACCTACAGTGACTGTTTCATCTTTCTTATTTACAGAACCCAAAGGATCACAAATAACCATTTCACCTGGCATCTGATTAGCCATTCTGTAGAAAGCTAAGCCATACTCAGCGTCCCAAAACTAGTATCAATAAAATGACGTGTTATTATAAATTATTTGAATAAACAACGAAAATTCGAAAAGATAGGTTATGTTAAACTCCCAAAAAACATAAAACTAATTCTACCCGCACCCCGCTTCTGCCACAGTCAACGTTCTTGTCACAATCAACAAGTTTTTGATTACAAGAACAATGATAATTGAGTCTAGAAAACACTTAACTTTAACGTATTTTGTAGCTGGCGGTTTCTACGGCGGACGTTGTCAATCCCTGGCTGGTTCCCTCTCGGCCGCTAGTAGCGCTGTGTGCTTCCAAGTTCCAACGATTCTCCTCTCTTCCTTTCTTGATTTTTTTGTTGTCTGCTAGATACTCAAATTCGTAAGTTTACGTAGTAATTTCTTTATTCTGCAGCACCCAAGTCCACTGCACGATCGCCATGTAGCATTTCTTAAATGACCAATGTTAATCATTAAAATTCCAACTTTCGTCCTCTCCACGGTCTGCCATGTAGCATTTCTTAAATGATCTCTCAATTTTAAAATTCCAACTTTCGTCCTCTTCACGGTCTGTCATGTAGCATTTCTTAAATGTTCTTGTTAATCATTAAGAAGAAGTACCTGGAACGGGAGCCATGTAGCATTTCTTAATATGTGGCTGTTTATTCATTAAAAAATGGTACCGTGTTGCATTTACGATGTGATTATATTTTATGCTTTATCTTTATATTTATTTATCGTAATATGCTTTTTTTGTGCGGCTATAGTAAATAATTAATCTGTTAGCCGTTATTCTGCACAATTTAAATAGAAGGTGAACTTGGAATCAAGGACATAACAGACCTGATACAAACCTTATACATACCAACGCTGAAAGCAATAAAAGAAATTCACAAATATGTAACACAAGCTAAAAATAGAATATAAAAACAGAGGGATTTATAATACATGATGATGGATGAAGCCAAAGGAAAAAATAAAAATAAAAGGCAGAGCAGGAAGCCGACACATTCGCACCCACCCCGCCGGAAAGTGAACCTCGCTCCGCTATTTGTAATTGTGTATTGTGAGACTGAGACCATGATAAACCGGATCCCTGTACCAGCTGTTTTCCCGTAGTTACTTCCAGCTGTCCGAGGGATGTCGACAGCCTCCCTTTGCTGATGAGCCATCTACCTGGATCGGTATCTTGATCACTACCGGGCAGATCCGACAGATATAATATGTCACGGAATTTTGAAAACTAACTTAACGCTGATAGACAGACGCATAGTGGTTAATGCGCTTGCGTCTTTTAGAAAGTTCTGCCTTCGATTCCGAGTTCAAATACCGTTAGGAACAGGAATTTTAAGAGTTATTTTTTATTATATCAGCCACGTCTGGGTGTTCCGTTGTTTCGGATTCTACGATAAACTGTTAGTTCAGCCACGACAGAGGTGAAATATGTGGCAATGGAATCTCTGTCACTTCGGCGGCCGAACAATCCTTTGGGAGCCAACAGTACCATACGCCTTTTAATTTTTATGCTATATCGGTTGCTCCTGCTTTTATTCTCTCGGAATCAGTTTTTGTATGATCTACATTAATAATAGCATAATAGCTAAAGTATCTCTAACACTCTGTCTGTTTGTTACGTTTTGAGGACTAAACGTCTAAACCGATATTGATTAAATTTGACAAGGAAATACTTTGTATCATTAAAGAGGACACAGGATACTTTTTTCGGGATAAATAACATTTTTCGTCATTAAATTGTGAAAAATAACGGAATGGTTCAAAACACACGGATAGCGTGTAGTAGGATTTTCCGTATTTATTCTACTTGAATTCGTCGTTCAGCTGTTGGCACTATTTATGATTTCATAAATTTCATGGTTGCCTAAGTATGATAAAATGAAAGTTGGATACTTTATACAGTCAAAAACGCTTTTAATGATGTCCAATTGCCAACACAAAACCTATATCAATAACCAATCGGACTTTTTCGCTTTGTGCAAGCTCTTCTTAACTACTCTTGCTGAAAGGATTTGGATGCACAATTCCTTTGTATATGTATTAAAATATTTATTGTGCTCTATATAATCATGTAAATTCTTTTGAATATCGCTTTGTGGCGAATATAATTAAGGTTAGTAGTTTCACCAGCTCCATTAACAAGCTTACTATTCATGCCCACTCGTAGATACCCGTTGCTACGGAAACTCCACATTCTTCCTAAGAATAAACAAACTGGCCTTAGCCAAGGAAGTCCAAATTCAAGAATACTAAAATATTAAAATATTCAATATCATTCTAGAATATTCTATCACTTATTCTACATATGTGTAGTTCTATAATGTTATATCGTCGTTCAGGCTTTGTTTCTTTTGCAGTCTGTTAGAGTATGATCTATTTATACATTTATATAGTATAAATGTTGATTTTTGCTGCACCAGACTACTATTTTGTGTCTACGTAAAAGTACTTGGTATCACTATATTTTGTCTTCTTTTTTGACATGCCTCGATCGCATAAATCAGACCAAAGGCGTCGCTCTAGCGATCGAGCAACTTAAGTTATTAACAACCATAAATCTGATGCTGATGTTGAAGAAAGAAGACAAGACCGAGCTGAAAGACAATGCATTCGTTTAATTCCCCCAACCTTAGTTTTTTGCTATTTTTAAACATGTTGCAAATTTATTCTCTCCATGATAAATGTCCGAGGAAAGAATGATATGGTGATGGCTCCAAAGTTATATTAACTTAACTCTGTGTCTTTTGGGACAACTTTTACGTGACTTACACCTTTCTATATCCAATTATACCGATAAAATTCTGTCAACGTGTACGAAATCGCTGGTAACAACTAGTGAGATCTAGTTTTCTGAAGGGTTTGCAAAGTTTCTACGAAAAATTTTAATATTGTAGAAGTGCGTAGTATTCACTTGTGTGCGAACTTAATAAAGCACGTGTTATATTTTATCTTGCGAATATTGTAAAGCAATGATAAGTGATGGTACGGTGTTCCAGGAGGTGAAATCATGTGCGCAGATCACAGGAAATAGATGACTATTGTTCACCCACGGCTTATGATAACCAGAGGCTTCAGAAACTTCCTACATACTTCTTAAAGTAAGTCTTCAAACAAAATGATAAGAGGTTGGTGACAATATGTGAAATGGGTAAGTGCTGTATAATAATTTCGTTCTTAATAATTATGAAATCTGTTAACATATATTCAGCGCATAAACAATGTTTACGGTTCGTTTCATATTTTATTTCTTTTACCGAATTTTCAGGTTAGCATGTATCGTACAAACGTATCAGCAATTTAGGTTCAAAAATGATGCATGCTACAGACATACATGAGTTGTTTGATTGCTGCTGTAAATAGTGATTTTTTTTTTTTACAACCACTCAACAATAATTCCATAACATTTAACCGAGATCTGACGCTATTCTCGCAGTATCTATCAATCATTGCTCATGGGTTTTGCGTATTATGTCGTTATATCCGATAGATGCCATTAGAATAGCAATATGGAAACCACTGATTAGGCAAATTCTGTGTTATATTTTGCCCACTTATTGCCAGTCTACCTTGCTAATTGCCATCGTATCACTTGGCGTAACGTCGCTAAATAAAATTCCGAAATCAGAAATACAATCAAAACTTGTATTTATTCCTTGTAATACAGAATATTAGAAAATCAATATTAATTCAACATCCACGGAGAAATCAGAGTTCTCACTTCATGGCTGCAGATTAACTAAATCATGTTCTGCCAAAGTGCTTGCCATGATCACCGGCCAAAACCTCGGCAGTCATCGCAATCTTAAACAGTCGGGGAATCTCTTTGAACTTGACGCTTGCTGTGTCACTGCCACTGGTGCTATTGATATAGAGCAGACTGCTTTTTGTGTGCAAATTTGTCATTCTGAGAAAAAGTTGTTTGAATAGATTGTGGAGAAAACGGGCATTTGTGGGCATTAAAAAGGCTTAGAATAATATGAGAATACCAAAGAAAATAAAAAATATAATGACCCTACGAGTACTTAATACAAAAGAGAGAGAATGATAGAAATGACTGTAATGATACCAATATTTTTTTTAAATGTATTGGGCTGCTGAGACAATAAAGCCAATATTCTTTTGAGCGCAGTGCAGTCGAGGCCTCGGCTCCTGAACTCCAAGGCAACTACATCAAACGATCACCGCCCAAAACTGTGACGAATTACGTTACAGGATGATTCTACAAGTCTGTAAACAGCGACTTGTATTTGGTTCGACTACCCGATATGGTCCCTGTGTTTTGTTTGTTAACTGTAAGCTATCCGAATATCTATGGAACTATCGAGGGTTTTTCACCATCGGAAATGTTTGGCTGTGGCATGCGATGAACCGGCAATTTAACGGTGAATAAGTTGTTCATTGGAAAATTGTTTCTCATATCATAAAAATTATAAAATCAATTGATAAGAATCATATACTAGCTAATTGTGAAGAGTGTATCTTATACACTTATCCATTCATGGCGATTTATGTCTCATGCTTTACTGTATTCACAAGGTACTTATATCTTGACAAGATTTCATTTTTATTTGTGTTTGGTTAAAAAAATATAGCATACTTTTGGTGACTCCAATTATTTGTGCAAAACAATTACTGTTGGAGTTCGTACAATCAAACGATGTTTACAGCGGAACTGTCTCACCCAGTGGCGCCCAATAATAATAAATTCCACTTTTTAAGATATACTGTACAATGATAGTACTTTGATAGAAATGGCGGGCCATCACAATATTTACCTTGATGATACCAGATAAGGGAGCGTCCATAAACCACGTAGCTCCATTTTGGCCTCCTGTGAACTCCCCTCCCCCCTCCACGTAGCCCTACGTGACTTTTGTTTATCCCCCCCCCCCCTCGGTGAACGTAGCTTCTTTTTTTTTTCCTTTTTCCAGGAAACATTTTGTACTGTATTGTCTTGTCAGAATATCGTAAATTACATACGGAGATAATTAACTGAGGGATATGAATATTCACATACTGTTGTGGGTTCTGTTCCTCATTTTAACTGTGAAAAATGTTATGAAAGGAAAGCTAAGTTGCCTTTTTCGGAAACCCCCCTCCCCCCACGTAGCTCAGCGTAGCCTTCCTGCCAACCCCTCCACTCCCCCCCCCCCCTCCTGGACCGATCCACGCAGTTTGTGCACGCTCCCTAACTGCTGAAAATCTGTAATTGGAGAAATCGCTATCTATCAGATTATTAGCTGTTTGATTGTATTCATATCATTATCTACATAGAAACCAAGATCAGTTCCAACATAAACTTTGTTCTGGATACCCTACATGTGGATCCTTCTAAGTAGTAGCTACAGCAGAGTTACGACATTAATTCTTAGTAAATTTCAAATAACCTGCTGGCAAACTGTGACAGTAACGAAGTGGTCAAAGGTTAATTGCTAAGTAGAATATTTGCAATGGAGATGTAGAGAAGTATCCCCGCGGAGCGTGTTAGTAATTAGCACGCACTTTGAGGTAGCCGCACCTCAGTGTACATTAAATTTTCAGCAGTTCCTTCTGAAGTGCTCCAGGTTCCACAACCTCTGCGCCAATATTCCAGTGAAAACTGGCGGTTGCGGTCTGCAAACTGTTTGACAACCTATCTCGGCATGCACTGAGATGTATCGCCGGGGAAACACTGCTTCAGTTACACATAATTTGAAATAGAATTCGCGTAATTATGGAAACCAGTTCCCACAAAACGCTAAAATTCTTGTTTGTTGTTGATCTAATAAATTTAATGGTGTTAAATCAATCAGATTTTCAGTTTCCAACTTATTTCAGAAGCAAGCAAAAGTCATGCAAGAATCCACATCGCGAAGGTAATTTATAATATACAATAAACTCTAAGTCACAAAATAATTAGTTATTAAAAAGGAACACTCTTCATTTTAAAGACTTTTTGATGTTTAAATTTGATGTCTGGAAAAAGTAAGCCTAAACCTATTACAGAAATTTTGGCAAAATATAGTTTTGAATTTACTAATACAAGGCGTTAACAATAGTTAATGTTTCGACGTAGGAATCTAAAATTTTCATTTTTCTCTTGCGTTGATAAATTTTATGCGTCAGAGGTAGAGCATGAACTTTTAAACGCTTCCAGCAAACTTGAAAATTAATTATTTCAATATTTATAAATTCCTTCTTTACATAACTGTCTTCCCATTTGTAATGTTGTGACCACTTTATATAGGTTCCATTTGTTCTTAATTATTACAAATCAAGAATAGGAAAGCTAGCCTGGATTATTTCTCAGATAACATCCATAAATTCAGATTTATTTCGAAAATCCGTAAAATATAAATACCTGAACGGTTAAGGTATTAATCTAAGCGCCTAAAATGCATAGTATTTGCTCGACATTTCTAGATTATCCCACTTGTAATTGTTATCTCGTTGTTGCTTACATTGTAAAATACTTTTGGCGTTATGTGGTTAATGATTACGTAAACAGTAAGAAATTATGTTGTAGCAACAAATGAATTATAATTAATAATTCGTGCGTATGCACTCGCATAACACATGTCAGTATACGTACTGTCGAATTTATGGTATCCTATTATTTGTAATTCACCTATTTGTAACAAGTGCTTAGAGTAAATTAAAATTTTGCATATGTTTTACAAGAACTTCATCCCAGTTTTTTCCTCTTTTCTACATATTCGATTATTTTCTGTATTGTTAAATGTTTTCATAGTGTAGCTGTCGTTCTCATACACTTGACGAATCTAGTGCCCAGTGGTGAAACATATCAATGGTATAGGTTGTAGTTTTGTAATGACACAAGTCTGGCAGTCTTTTACACAACGCTTGCGACCGGGGATTATTAATTATTCGAATGTTCGACACGTGCGAGGCAAGAAGTCAGGGCTGTGTGCAGCTGTATAAATTTTGAGTATGGAATACATTCGCCGGCCAATGCTAAGCTCTCCACAGCCACGCTGCCACCAACACTACTTAAAATCTACTCAGTAATAACCTAAAATCAGAGTACCATACTGCTTGAAAATGACTGCTCATGGTTCATTTATACAAGCATTACAGTAGCGATTCTATAATCATTACATAACATTTAATAATTTTACTTGAACTATTGAATAAATATTTGGTCTTTGCCCAACATGAAGTAGTGCATTCCATACAAATTTGCAATAAAGTATATTGCCTTTAGACTCACATTAATTTTTCAATCATTAAAGATAAACCTTCATATTCCACTTATAATTTTTCACAGGTGATGTTTTGACAACTTCAGTGGCGACCTATAACTGAATCTAGAAGCAGCAAGTTATTCCCTTCAAAATTCTCCAAGTTGTACCTACTTCCATCGGGGGATGTTCTTCCAGGTGTAAATTGTTTCTTCTAATTAATTCCTACAGCCTTCAAATTATGTGCCAAAATTAGTGGTGACTGACAAAGAGCTAGAAAATTTTTGGAACTGAGAAAAATAAAACGTTAGGAATTAATGCACGGGAGAACAAGTTCCAAGAATGCAAATAAATTTACACCTCAAATTTTTGATTCCTTAGCTACTATCTCGTAATTGGGAAATAAAATTCAAGTGCCGTAGATATTGAGTGTTACAAATCAAAACAAGGAAATATTAGTCACTATATTCATTTCATTCATTAATAATTCATCTGAGTCTTTTATACTTGTTATGCGTTACTTTTATTCGGATTTCCAGGAAGCTTTCACCTAGCGTGTTGGGTGAGCGGTAACGCTGCTGCCTCGCATTTGGGAGTACACAGCTTCGAATCCCCGTCTGGCAATCCAGATTTAATGCCGCTTATGTCTCGATTAGGCGGTGTTACTCCTTGCCCCAATATTCGCATTACGTAAGCGGGAAGTACTTCTATATGGCTTTATGCCTCGTCGAATTCAAGGTCATTAAAGGTGGGAAAGGACTGGCAACAAGAAATGGGAAGTAATTCGGCCATAGCCTTCTGGCGGACCATCTCCGCATTCGCCTGGAGTGATTTCGAGAAACGATGGAAAACCAAAATCTGGGTGGCTAAACGAGAATTCAAATCTGAGTCCACCCGAAAGGGAGGACAATTGGGAAGTAGTGATATAATGGTTGTACGCTAAGAAGAGTGTTTTGCTATCTGCGATTGCCATACCTGAAGCACGTTGATGTGTTTGCTCTTGTGTAGGACATATATAAATGAGTGAAGAGATGTTTGAAACTTGTACTTCGGGTCACTATTTCAATATCTAAATTTCCACTTTCTTCACTTTTATTCCGTATCATAACTGCACCATCTGTAATTCGTAAGGTGATCTTCATTGTAATTTAGGTAATTTGGATATACTTTGTTTTTTCTAAAAAAATAAAAAAAAAAAAATAAAAAATAAAAAATAATACGATTATTTTCGAATTGAAACAACGCGGCTTCAACATACAATAATTATATGAACACTCAAATCCTTGACATCTTTCAACTGCAGTATAGTATACAACTTTCTTTGTGGCTCAAAATTTACAAAATAGTGAAAATTTATTCATAGAAGAATTTAGGTAATGGTCTGTAAGTTTGATTGTAGAAAGATTTATCTCGCTTACGCATGCTTACCATGCTCATAACACTTTAAATTTGTATCACTTCGGTTATAATATTTTTCCTCAGTGATGGAGTAAAGTATATTAAAAATTTAGGCTATTGTTTTTTGGATAATGATGCGGAGCGTGTAGGTCACCTAAATATTTTTTGCTTCCTCCAAAATTGTCAACACTTGTATTAGTTTTTGAGTACGATCTTCGGGTATATACGGCATCAACTGCTTGTAAAAAATAATTTTGTTTGAAAAGTCGTGGATTCAAAAACTTTTTCTAATAAGAAAAATGAAAATAATTTTTCAAGATCTAAATTCAGATTAGCAAATATATATAGCAATTCAGAATCAGAAACACAGCGAACTGAGGAAGCCTGAAACACCTATTGCGATGCAATACTAACGTAAAAAAATATCATCCCATTAATTTATGAATTTACATGAGAACATAATGTATTTACAGAGGAAATGTTAAGCAGATCATCAAAATTTTTTGAGTAATTTCGGTTTCTTGTGTTTTATCGTTACTAATGACACGTTGCAAGAAACTATAGTTACAAGAGCAATGAACCAAAGATAAACTGCTACGGATATATATATTTTTTTAAGAAATCATTATAAGGGACGTTTACTTTACGCTGATACGGACTGATACATTTCACTAAAGAACCTGGATGCATGATTATCGTTAAATTAAAATACGTCATGTAATCGATATTTTGTGACGAATCGTTCAGTTATTCATTCCAACCTTAACAACGGCTATACAGTGATGAGAGTTTGGTTTTATACAAAGAACGACTCCCTGTTTGTTTCTTTGCGATAACAAGAGTGGACATTGTC
Organism: Vandiemenella viatica; assembly: GCA_031002005.1. NCBI lineage: Eukaryota > Metazoa > Arthropoda > Insecta > Orthoptera > Morabidae > Vandiemenella > Vandiemenella viatica. Next base: position 210,495,764 of record CM061921.1, read on the forward strand.
GGGTTATCTGCTGCTTGGAATAGCAAAAATCAAAAGCTGCAAAATCTGCAGTAATGATGTTATAACATTTGGTATTCGGTTGAGTGGTCAGCCGGATCAAAAGGATCAAGTTCTGTAGTGTAGTCATTTCATTTTCAGCATGTTTCTAAAAGATAGGTGAAATTTTGGCCAATGGCTAAGTAATTTCCGACTTGATGCATTCACAACACTCGAATTATCACTCGCAGTTTTTGAATTACCAGATGATTTACAACTCTAGCATCCATCATAATAATTATGCATTATTTCTACACTTACCATTCTAGCTGCTTCTACAGCGAGGTTCTGATAGCATAGAAATATGTACTGCTGCTTCTTCTCCATCACAAAAAGGAATTGTTGAAAACTGGATGTCCAACAAACGTTGCTAATGTTGAAGGTTTTGCTACAGAATCCCAGAAGGAGGACGCTATTGTGAACACTGCTGTTGAGACGACTTTATTAATAGTGGGAAAAGACTGACTTGATGCTGCTGCTAGTATTGCTTCCGGAGTTGTTGCAGTTACCCGACCTGCAACAGTTCAGCAGAGAACTTGCTGTAGAATGTTGAGTTTTGATTAATTTGCGGCGTTTATTTTTTAACTGATAGTGGCACAAATTAGAGTGACTGATATCTGAGACCTACTCCCTAATATTTTCTCTTCTGAATAATCTTCTCATCACGTAACGTATGAAATATTACCTGCTCTAACGGAAATTCTTCCTCTCGCTACACGTTTTCGATTCAGATGATGTAATCCAGTTACTATGTATACAGACATTTTTATTCTTCGCTAAATAACTAATAGTCACTATTTGTATGTAAACGATAATTTATTCAACGATGAAAGAAACATACGGAGATTTCACGCACCAGGATATTCGCTGCCCTAGGGAAGCCACGTCTGATGTTAGAGTTAATAGATTCTTAACACCATTTAACTGTTAGTAAGATGGTTTCAAACAATGTAAAAAATAATTATAAACTTGTTCTCTCTGAGGCTTAAGGCTCCATTAAGTCCTTTCATTCTGATATCTTTGAAAATATTGTCACATGTTTTGACAATGTTCTCCCTGCCTTCCCAGAATCTTGCAAGTATCTTCCGCAGTATTTGCCCCTGGCAATGCATCGGTGAAATGCACTTGGAGACATAAAATTTTAATACTTTCAAAAACCTTTCAGCAATTACGGAGATATATTTTTTTACCGTGCTGCCCTATGCACTCGAAGAAATCGCCATAAAACTTAATTTTTTGCTTTATCGGTTATTGCTGGGTGGCATTCACCCATGTACCTTATTTCATGCTGAAACGCATCGCTCTTCTGAGTAACTTTTCAGATTTGTCTTTTCAATGTCTTTTAGTATTATTCTTGGTACATTAACGGATATTTCCGAAACCGTGTGACCATAATATCTGCAATCAAAATGAACAATAGACACGAATTTTGGTTGCGGAAGATCAAATCTTCGGATTGCTCTGACTCTTTTCTGCCCTGATAGTTTGGTGTCAAAATTCTTCCGCAATCATTCCATCGCACACCTTAGACGCGGATATGAGATTTTCTAGTGGTTTCGTAAGCTTATCAGAACATTGTTAGATGTCGATAGGTTATTAGATTTTCACTAACTTGGCAATATTTTATCTCGATATTTGGAGATGAAATCCCAAACTAGCAATTCCTCTGGAAAATCTACAAGAATTTGAATGCCTTGTAAGCTTTACGTGTTGCCAAAACTATAAGAACGAAATTTCGAGGTGGCAAGATAAATCGATGAATTCTTATGTTTCTTGGAATAATAGTTGTTTAATGCCTCGTTCAGTAATCCTCTGTCCGTTGCTACCACCCAGAAGTTTCCCTCAGTATCTCTTCCTCGGAAAATTTTAGTGGCAATTAGCCTAAGATAGCTTTAAAAAAATTAGGTATTGAAGACAGAGAAAAACTTCTCCCTGATATATTTGTTAACTGCTCCCCGTGAGCTTCCAACCGTTCCCATCGTTTACTCTCGTCTAAAAAATTTTATAATGGATGAAAAAGTTAAGGCACATTCGCGCAGTAATATTAACACACTCTTAAGAAGCTGTGTTTAACCTTTGCGGAGCTTCCGTAACGCTATATCCTGAGGATTGTTTACTGTGCGGCCCTCACTTCTTCCAACGAGAATACGAACAGGCTAATTTTTTTTCCACCTGCATTCTATTGTTTTGAGCTCTAATTGTTGATAGTCAAATAAAAATGAAATACTACGATCACTAGCACTATGAGCTGCACTCGTCTCCCCAGCAGGGGCTTATAAAATTATTTCCACGTTAGATTTTCGCCCTACAGTCCATAAAATAGTGACAAGAGTTATTAGGGAGAGCATAACCAATTACTAATGTTTTCCGATTGCTTGGATGTGACAATCGGCATGAGACATTATGAAATTCAAGCCAGCTGATTTGAAAATATCCAATTCAATCAAGAAATCATGTGACCCCTTGAACTTGAACAGTCTTCTACTGTTAAGACGGGCGATTCTCTACCAGCCAACTCCAAAGCCCATGAGCATGTCTTTGACCATCAGTCTGGTGGTCTTTGATGATCTCTTTGACTCCACCCAAATGCTATTTTTGTCCATCTTTCTGCTTTCCTCTGAGCTCGTCCCATTTCCACTTCAAATACGTAGACAGTCTTCTACAAGACATCAGTAACCTCTACAATTGATCCGATATCGTTTGCTCTCTTCTTGAATTTTCTAATGAACCTAGAACTGATCTTTCCATAGTTCTTAGGGCCGTTCTACGTTTTCATTTTATAAATAAACTGTGTGAGTGGGTTGTAAAATCACCGGTAGTAACTAAGGAATTTGTCTTCTCAAGCAATTATATTTCCACCAGGCCTTCGGGATGTCCAACGAGTCTGATCGTGTTACCTCCATAAACGTCTATTCCGGCAATTCTCTTCAAGACGAAAGGAGGAATAGTCATTGGCAGCCGTTTTGTATGTAACAATTGCTATCAGAAAGACACAATCTCAATTACTGTAGTGAATGATGTGCTGTCAAGAGATGCGGTAATATATATCTTCATCATGTACTGGAAAATACGCAGGTCTACTCACTGATGCATCATTTCTCGCCAGATTTAAAAAAAGCATCAGTCAAATCGATACGTCAAAAAGGCAAATCACGACGTGGCTTATCATACTGTTTGTGAACTTTTGTTGCATTTCACTTACTGCAACTACAGCCGATTTATGACGAAAAGTGAAGAATTTGTTCGGTAGCCATACATCACAAGAGCATTTCTCGACGTGATAATTGATTTTCGTCACGTTACTTCTGATAAAAGATCTTTTCTATCTTGAATATACGTTTAATCAGCAGTGTTCTCCCTCATCTTGCCAAGACGTATTTTGGCGCCACCAGTTTCAATGTTTTGCTTATGGCAAAGTCGATGTCGATGTCATTAGAGGCGGGAAAGGACAGGGACAAGGAACCGGAAAGAATTCAGCCATGGCATTTTTGAGGAAACTTCCCGGCTTTCGCCTGGAGTGATCTGGGAAAACCATAGAACGCAAATCTGGATGCCGGGGATCCGAACCCGCGTCCTCCTGAATGCGAGGCCAGAGCGTTACCGCTCACCCACCACGCTTAGTGTCAAATTCAAATTAGCTCATCTCCTTTCATCGAGTAAGAGAGGTTGTTACATGATTACGCAGTCGTGATGCATTAATTATGGCTTTCCATGCCTCATTCACACACACAATTAGAGAAAAATTACACACCTGCAAGTTAAAATGCAATTACTGTCATTTTTCTCACGCATCTTAATATATAGTGAATCACGTTAATCACCGTCCTGATGAATCTAACAATGTATTTAGTTAAATAGCTGTAAATGATCCTTGATAATGCTCAGAGTGTTAATGGAGATGAAGTAATTTTCAAATGGCTAACTGAATGAGCTTCTAAGTTTCCTAGAAAGAGCCCATTAAACTATTGGATGCAATGAAGCTTTGAAAAGATGTCAAAAAACACACGGTTTAGAAACCAGTGTTCTGGTCAGTTCACACGAGAAATTCGAGGATAAGGGTGGCCTAGTGGCTCCTTGTTGAATCGTATGACAGAGGATCGAAAGATCCTCGGTTTAAATCAATGTTTCGAGATGAGGTTTCCAAAGCAGCTTAACTTGTCTTTCACCTTCGGTATAGTTTGGTTTGTTACTGCTAATTAATGAAGAACGCTTCCGTTATTGGAGTCCCTATTTCAGACGCAATGCACAGATTACAGCTTCGCTTCTTGTTTCCAAAATTTCATTTGTCTTCGAAAGCGAACTTCCTTTCGAGGTAATTCCAACGATACTTATTCAGACAATACATATTATACCTAATTAAGTGAACTTTGTCTTGCACTTTAAAGCAGTTGCCATAACCTTCTCGAGATAATTAGCCTTCTCAAGAGGAGGGAATATCAGTAGCGATATTATCTTAGATTAGCGGAGTTAGACCCCTCCAACCTGCTCAAAACAACATATCTAAAACTCAAAGGAAAATATACAGCATTAATATAGTCGCTAATTGCTCCTGCGGTGAGCGCGTTGCCCCACCCGTAACTAAGTTTCTACACGCGAGAAATCTGTATAATTGAGGCAGGTGTTATATAATCTCCACTGGCATTGTGTTCATTGTGATTGCATTTATTTGATTTTCCACAATATCTCATAGGCATTATTTAAACCTTCCACACTAAATAATCTCAAACTTTTTTAAGACTTGTGGCTTTCACAATATGACAAACAAAACGAATTTGTATTAAGTGGTTAAGGCATCTGACTGGAGATCGAAAGGTCACCGTTTCAAGTCCCTGCCTTGAAGCCTCTTACACCTACCTTCACCTCTGGTACGACTTGCTCTGTAGTGTGAAGTACGCCCGAACGCCTCCGACGTTCGAATTCGACGTTAATCTAATCTGCAGGTCCCCTATATCCGATAGGATTACTGGGTTAAGTGGAATGCGATATGAGGTGATTGCGGAGCCAATAAAAACCCGGTCACCAAGTAATCTCGATCACACTAGCCCTTATCTCACAACGTATTTATCAATACTTTCACAACTGGAGGATGTTTTGTACTTATCACTGTTCCCTTGTTGCTTACGGACATCCACTCTGAGTGTAGAAAGAGAACATACGCGCTCTTAACATTACAAGAATATATTATGATTAATCATCAACTTTTACTATGATTGTCGGTATTATCTGCAAGCAGATAGTGTCTTCCTGTAACTCTTCCACATTCACAATATCGTCATAAAATTGCAGTCGAGACTTAGTGCTTTATTGACTGTTTGATCCACTTAAAGTACAAAATGTATTCAGTTCAACTTCAATCTGGTGATAGGCCATATTTCCACAGTTGTTGAATAATAATTTTATAAATAATTCCTTCAAAAACAACTGTTTTGGTGAATTTTGTTTTTATTTGATTCCCCAGACTCGTTTCGCCTTTGTGGTGTAGGGCATCTTCAGTGGCTGTAAAGTGTTTTTACATGTGTTGTTACAATAATTATTTACAGTACAACTCTTTATAAATATATGTACTATATGCATATGAGCACACTGTACTCACTGCTATATTGGTAATCCTCACATGCCGGTCTGTGTGCTGTTCCAGACCGGCATGTGAGGATTACCAATATAGCTGTGAATACAGTGTGTACATATGTATATATAAATATATATTTATAAAGAGTTGTACTGTAGATAATTATTGTAACAACACATGTAAAAACACTTTGCAGCCACTGAAGATGCCCTACACCACAAGGGCGAAACGCGTCTGGGGAATCAAATAAAAACTTAATTCACCAAAACAGTTGTATTTAACAGAATTATTTATAACATTATCAGTTCAACTTCGTTCGTTGAGCACTTTAAGTTGATATGGTTCATTTAATATTCTGAAATTATAAGCCAAATAATCTAGTCCACATTAAAATTTGAATGATTCTAAATGACGTTAATAAACCAACATACTAAGGTTTATATTTGATACACATTTATTAATTTACAATTTGGACCACCGATTTTTTTATAGACATACTAGGAGGTTTCGGTATCAAGGGAACATTGCCAGATACGATTAACGAAACTTTTCTTAAAACTTCTTCCCTGGCATTTATAAATGTTTCTCAATCTCTATCTCAGCACGAAAACATTTATTTCTTTTAAATTCCACTATTTAACAATACCTATATCGCCAATTACTTATTATAAAAGCAATTAAAATGAAATTTCACCAAGTCAGAACGAAAAACAAATATGAACGAAAATACCAAGATATATTTCGCAGTTCACAAAACATTGAATTCGCCTAGCCAATTAAATTAACACAGACCCACAAAATTAACCTTTGATGAATCTGAAGGGAAAAATTATCACTGAGTCTCAACAATGACCATGAGCCTGTAGAAGAAAATTTAACCAACAGCCAGCTAAACTGGGACGCCCTCGAAATAAAAATTAAATTGCTAGGGAACACTACATGTCCAGCTCCGAATTTCTTTTTTTAAACCCACGACTGACTTCTCCACCTTACATAATTGAGCCCTTATCTGTGTGATCTTCAATAGTGGTGCAACATTTCCACGAGTAATCCTTCTGTTGCGTTCCCTCTTTCACTATAGCCCAATTGGTACAATGGTTTCGCCACCCAAACGCTGTTTCCGAAATCTCACCACAAGCTACAATCTACTTTACTATACAACGTTATTGAGAAAAAAAATCCCTGTAATATTACAGCAACTTTATCAATTATCTACATTTTCTACACTATCCGATTCCTTACATTCAGCACACAATAGGGAAAACATAGTAATTAAACTAAAATTTCGAACACTCAGATTTTGAGAGCATGCATCTTTTATTTTGTTGGATTACAAACACAAATAAAGGGATCTGTTATATATATTAATTGTGATCAAGGCTATTATATCAAGACGTACCCAAAAAATGGTTTTACTTTTTTTTTTATTCAGTGATCTTCAAAAAATATTAAGTCTGTTGATAAGTCTACTTAAAAAGTGTAATGGCATTTTAAAAAAAAGTAATTTATGGAATAAGATGTTGTAAATTAATTGATGATTCCAGTTTGCTATTGCAGCATCAAGACCTTGAACTACTAACACTCGTAAGCAAAGTTGGAATTCCAGCAGTCCGCATTTCCGAACTGAATGCTTAAGCCATTCCCGCACTTTTACTCCCTCCCACGCGGGACTTCAGACCGCTGAAGTTGTTAATGATCTCCATCAGATAAGAAAAATGAAGCAAGCTTACAACGGGAATCTTTTTGGAATAATTGCTTAAAAAACGCGAGATAAGACAAAAATAATATTAAAGCTAATAAATAAAGAAACTCCGGTAATTACAAAATCACGTAATTTTCTCCGTACTGTGACAGTCCAATCCATTACCATGTTTCCTTTCTCACCTCGGCTAAGACAAATTAGAAGCTAAATGTGCCAACAAAATAAATTGTCGTAGGCATATACCTGATCCGTTACTCTACCTGTGTAAAAAGTAAAAATCCATATTCCAATGGTCAAATTACAGTGAACAGTTTAATGGGACCTCATATATCAAAGTGAAACTCAATATACATAGTTCATAAATGAGTACAGTTAGTAGGAGAGAAAAACAGAAAATTTATTAGTTGAGGGATACTTTGTAGAAGCATATGAAATTTTAATTTAAATCGAGTGGGTTGATATCTTGAGGTACAAACTGAAGTATGAAATATCACCAAAACTGGAGATTTTTTAAAAATTATTTCAAATATTTTCTCCTAAAATCCTAAAAAATTACCTGATGCTCAAATCTTTTCGTCACCGTGTACGTGTATACTTTCATACAATATTATCAAAAGGTCATTCATAATTGTTACCGAGTAAGTTAATTTTCGAACTAACCCAATAAATTATGTAATAACAAATAAATTAGTCTCGTCAATGGAAATACGTATGATCATCTCCACCCGAAAATTTATTGGTTGATTGTGTTCAGATTTATTCTTGTAGCTAATAGATTACAAGATAATGAAAGTTATAATGTCATGTAACCGTAAGTTTTCCCGGCGAATCTGATGTTTGAAAATCTCTCTCACGTGCGGTACCCCCACCACTGCTATCGGAGCGGGAGTGGAGGGGTTGGGTCGGAGGGTATAAATACCGACGTGCCCGGAACGGATGAGCCGCGTCCTGGACTTCGCTCCTCACACCGACGCTACCTGAAGATGAATTTTCAAACAAAGTTAATTTCATTCATTTTGGAACTAGATGGGCGTATCAACCTGTTTTAGGATTCATTTTGAATTATTCATTATAATCTGTGTGGTGCAAGCAACCTTGCAGTAACCACTACGGTGTCAGTGTGAGGATATCGTAGAGTACCTTGAAAAATCGTGGGGAACAAGGCGTATGATGGACTCTCCAGCCAGAGATGGAAAGTCTCTCACACTGTAGTCACTGACGTCACTACGGAACGTCTATCAGTGTTCATCCACGAGTCATAATGAGTTGAATTATTATGTTATACGAATTGGAACTATGTCCCCACAATTGAAGAGCATTCCACTCAGAATTCTTTAATTTTCATAAAATTTATTTTATTAAATTCAACTTCCATCACGAATAATTTCAAGTATTTCATATGATGAATGTGTATATTGCTGGGTCCGCACGGCGGCCGAAATATCAACACGGTGGATGGGTGGTCGCCCGGAGACGATCAAACGAGAACCAAAGCAAAGTTCAAGATGAGCTGCGCAGAGTCCAGAAGGAAGAAACCGAACGTAGACTGAGACGCGCACTGATCCGAGTCCAATATGCGATGCACGGAGTCCCAAAGGAGTGACCGCACGTAAACCGAGATACGCGCTGGTCTGAGTCCAATAGGCGATGCAAGAGAGACGGAAGCGAACTGAGTAGAAGTGAATACAGCACTGTCTTGAGTGGGACCACGTGGCTGTATTTATACTAGGACAGTCGCTTCTGATTGGCCTCGTAGGAAACCCTGCTATGCGGTGGTGCTAGTTGGCCTGTTGCTAGCGCCGTCTATCGGTTGTCCACGTTTAAAAATTGCAACAAACTAAGGGTGGGGGGGGACGTGAAGGGGGTTAAATATGGGAGACTATGTACCACAGTTCCTCCGGAAGATTTATGTTTGTGATTTAAAATTATGTCACTTTCTAGGAACATCTTATGTCAACACCATTTTGTAACAACGTTTTTGGTTTTTGCTATACTTTGTTAAGATACGTTACGTTTGGAAGTTGGAAACCGGCGAATCAGCTGCATATAAACACAAAACAGTAGTCTGGTACAGCTCAAATTCACCTCCATTCCATATAAGTTGTGTCTCTACCAGAAATTTAGGAACAGTTCATAAACAAACTGACTGCTAAAGAAACAAAGCCTGAGCGGCCGATTTAACATTCAGTGAATTACATATGTCTGTCACCGGTTAGTTTTCAAAATTTCATGACATAATATGTTATTTATCCCGATAAGAGTAATCAACACTTGCGATAAAACTATTACCAGGAATAAATCTGAACTTTTGAAGTAATTTTTCAAAAATTGACTTGGGGGTATTATTAATTAGCTACAAAGTAAGAATTTGTGTTTGTCTTTCTGCAAGTTGGAATGAACGTAATTCGCACAAAAACTGCTAGTCGGATTTTGAAAGAGTTTTGTTTAATATCAGCCCAGGGTCTGGCGAATTAAATTGTGTATGTTGTATGTTTCACTTTGATATGAAGTCGAAAAGCTAATTTTTCTTTGAACCTGATACACTCAAAAACTATATGTTGGATTTTGATGATGTTCTGATTAATGTACAATCCGTTGTTTCACAGTATTTTTTTTTTAATGTGGCATTGTAAAATTTAAAAACTTAAGGTTTTTTTTTTTTTTACATTAGTATTCATTTAAAGGTTACTTCCCACAGTCAAAAAGTTTAGTGATATCAGCGTACGAGGGGCATCGTATCATTTGGTATGAAATTACAGCGTTATGTATTATCCATTTCCCTACGGAGGCCGAGAATAATAAAGTGGTCTACACTATAAAAGTCTGTCCAACCGCTAGTCGAGAGCAAGGCCAACAAATGATTCATGATGGAATTTGCCAAATCTTATTCATTTATTTATTTCCTGAAAAAAAAGGTTGCTATTACAATAGTTGGAAACACAAACAGCTGTTTAACATAACAGAACAAAAAGATAAGGATAGCAACAAACACCAATCAAGCATAAGCGAGCAGGTACGGCTCGTCTCGACCCACCTCCAGGCGGAAGAAGATGAAAGGCACGCCCTGACTACCACGCGCCGTAGGAACGGACTTTAATGCAGCCGTCTTCCTCGGGAAAGTTTTTCTAAATTTCATTCTTTGTCTGGGGGTTTAATGCCAAAATAATTGATGCGCAGTGTTTTTATTAACCTTATTTATTTCTAAATTTGCTGTTATATCAGGGGGGGGGGGAATTCCTGCCAAACCACGTAGTTTTTCTCTTGGTGTGTCTCTGAGGCAACCCGTTAGAATTCTGCAGGTTTCGTGCAGCGCTACGTCTACTTGTTTGGCATAAGTAGAGATGTACCATACGGGACAGGCATATTCTGCAGCAGAATAAAATGGTGCACGAGCTGATGATCGGAGCACTGCGGGATGTGTACCCCATACACTACCTGTGAGTTTCCGCAGGATACTGTTGCGAGCTGATTCTTTGCTTTTTGTGTTCCAGCAGCGGTTTTTGTATGTTGGGGTGGCGGGGGGTTCCAGTGTAACTCCTAGATATTCTGGATTGAAACAGTGATCTAGTTCTACACCCGCCCATCCGACTTTGTTTCCTGTTGGCATGTTTGTTTCTTAGATGGAAGGCGCATAGCTGAGTTATACATGGATTCGGTTTCATCTGAGTGTGTCGGTAGTAGCTTGTGACTGACTGAAAATCGTTACTTTAACCCTCCTCCACTGTTCCAAAATATTTTGCTTGCAGTTCTGGTGCTTAATCATCTGCATATATAAAACTACTAGTCATCGGCGATTGGGACTGATCGTTAGTGTAAATATTAATAATGACGGTGTTAGGACAGTCCCTTGGACCATCCTTTTTCCTGTGATCTCCATCGAACTTAAATGGTAGATATCCAGTTAATTTTGTAATTCGCAATTGATAGCAAATGCCTACGGTAGGCTACGGGTATATTAACAAAGTGGTAGGATTGGTTCTTTACTAGAACGCATGCCATGAATTTCAATACTGTGAGAAAAGGCATAATGTTAGTAGAAAGAAAAATAGGTGTTTCCACTTACGTTTAAATTCCGTTTTAGCCTTGTACACATAAGAGGGAATGTCTTTTTATCTGAAGACTTAGCTAGCACAGTGGAAAATATAATTACATTATACCTTGACTCAATGGGTGTAGCCGTGCTTAGAATGAAGCCTTGTCAATAGCAGAGTGATTTCACAAATTTTGTTCCTGAGTGTACTGGATGAGAGGAATAAATTAGTGTTGAACATGAGATTGGTGGACTGTGAAACACTTTGAAGTTACGTTAACATAGAATGGATTTATTATTCATACCATATTATTTCCAATTCACAATGCATCAGCGTTTAGATGAACCAAAGAATCAGGTATTCTGTCAGTGCACGGCATAACAGGAATGTTCTTATGACTAAGCTGTTGTCAACTTTCTTTTAACTGAGCGCTGATTTGATGAAATTTCAGTGTGATTATCAGCGTCATGCAGCCACTTTTTGCTTGTTCCATACAGTTGTTGTCTCTCTTAACTCGTCACTTCAAAACTCATACGAAATTGGGTACTGCCTATATACACAGATTAGCCGGAATATTATGACTACCTACCATCTATCTAAAGCCGTCCAGGCGATAGCAGCGTCACCTGATGAAGAATGATTGCTAGCCAGACACACGCACGGTGTATGTAGTATCAGTGAGCGTGCTGTCCGTGTTTAGAACGGGGAAGGCATGCAATCTATCTGAGTTTGACCGAGAGCAGATTGTAATGGTACGGAGGCTTGGCACGAGAATTTCTGAAACTGAACAACTTGTCGGGTGTTCGAGGAGTGCTGTGGTGAGCGTCTTCAACAAATGGCGAAACCAAGGTGAAACAACGTCCAAACGTCGAGGGGCTGGACGGCCAACTCTCATTACAGATGTCGGGTAGGCAAACTGGTAAAACAGGACAGGCGGCGAACTGTGGTGAAACTAACACCAGACATTAATGTTGGGCAGAGTACAAGTGTGTCTGAACACACAGGGCACCGACCACCCCTATCGATGGGCCTCCGCAGCCGACGACACATGCATGTGCCAATATTAACACCACGACATCGGCAACTACGACTGATATTGACACATGAACATCGCCACTGGACGTTGGCGCAGTGGCAGAGCGTTGCATGGTCTGATGATCTCGATACCCTCTTTATCATGCCAATGGGAGGGTGCCGTCGTTTTCCAGGGGAACAGCTTCTTGACATCTGTACTGCGGGAGAGAGACAAGCTTGCGGCGGCTCAATTATGCTCTGGGGAACAACCCATGGATCCAGTGGAGCTCGTGCAAGGCACAATGACGGCCAATAAGTATCGTAAACTGGTTGCAGACCGCGTACGTCCCTTCAAGATGACCATTTTTAGCAATGGCAGTATTCATCAAAATAATGCGCCATGTCACAAGACCAGGCGGGTGATTGAGTAGTTCGAGGAAAACAGTGGCGAGTTGCAACTGATGTGCTGGCCCCCCAACTCGCCAGATCAGAACCCTATCCAACAAATCTCGGATGTGATTGAACGTGGCGTCAGAGCTCTCCCGTCCGTGGAATTTACGAGAATTAGGTGACTCGTGCGTGCATATGTGGTGCCAAATCCCTCCAGCGACCTACCAAGGCCTCATTGCTTCCATCTCAAGACGCGTCGCCGCTGTTGTCCGTGCCAAAGGCGGACATACCGGCTATTAGATAGGTGGTCATCATGTTCTGGCTGATCAGTGTATATTTTGGGCAAGTATCCAAGAATACAAGTGAACCAGTTTCAGCAAGTTTTCTTGGTTCTCCGGGTGGAGCCACGTCAATTTTTTTTTTTTCAATCTGACATTCAGACTTCTTGATGTGGCTTTCTTCAGAGGACTGTCTTGTCGAAGATCAAGAGATCTAGTCCTTTGAAGAAAGCTACAGCAAGATGGCTAAAACATCAGGTTTCAAAAAATCGACGTGGCTTCGACCGGAGAACCAAGAAAACATTGACAGCGATCGCGGAAGAGTAAGCAATCTGAATTACTCTGCTAACGTTGTAAGCAGTGTTTTCAAGAAAGTCAAGTATTTAACAGGTCGAACTGAACAAATTTTGAGAATAATACGCAGATGGGCAGTTGCCCAACAAGGATTAAACAAGTATTTCCATCTTTATCGGTGAGTAATTCATACAGCAGTTCCTCCTCCAAATGAATATCTACTACAGTTGCCGAGTCTTGCATTGATTCGTAAATATAACCCAAGGAGAATACAGATTAAACTGATGATAGCTGATAGCAGTTAGTCGACGCTGCACTAATACTTGTGACGATTGTGAGACAGTTGGTCTTCAGCAACCGTCACGCCAGGAAGTTCCTTCTGTGTTTAGTTTAATTTAAAGTGTGTAGATAGCTTTTGTTCAATCTTTGCTTATTTAACAGCGCCAGTAGACAGTTGGTCTTCAGCAACCGTCACGCCAGGAAGTTCCTTCTGTGTTTAGTTTAATTTAAAGTGTGTGGATAGCTTTTGTTCAATCTTTGCTTATTTAACAGCGCCAGTAGACAGTTGGCCTTCAGCAACCGTCACGCCAGGAAGTGCTCTCTGTGTTTAGCTTAATTTAAAGTGTGTAGATAGCTTTTGTTTAATCTTTGCTTATTTAACAGCACCAGTAGACAGTTGGTCTTCAGCAACCGTCACGCCAGGAAGTTCCTTCTGTGTTTAGTTTAATTTAAAGTGTGTAGATAGCTTTTGTTCAATCTTTGCTTAGTTAACAGCGCCAGTAGACAGTTGGTCTTCAGCAACCGTCACGCCAGGAAGTGCTCTCTGTGTTTAGTTTAATTTAAAGTGTGTAGATAGCTTTGTTTAATCTTTGCTTATTTAACAGCGCCAGTAGACAGTTGGTCTTCAGCAATCGTCACGCCAGGAAGTAACTTCTGTGATTAGTTTAATTTAAAGTGTGTAGATAGCTTTTGTCCATCTTTGCATATTTGTTTAACAGCGCCAGTAGTCAGTTGGTCATCTTTAACCGTTACGCGAGGAAGTCCTTTGATAATTTAGGTTTTTTCCCCAGTCGTGTCTATCGGTTGTTTATAAGTAGTGAACAGTTTATTTGGATCACTCGGATAGTTCATCTTTCATCTTCTCCGTAGCTTTTGTTTAGAAATAATATGTGTAGGGACTGTGATTGCTGTGTGTAGGCGCGGGCTGAGGTGGCTGATCTTCCCGCTCAGCTTGCAGCTTTGCTAACGATAGTTACAAGGCTGGAAGCTGCCATAGGCGACTGCAGCAGATGTGCTATGGGAGACTCCGCTGAAGCTAGTGCTATCGCAGGTTCTCCTGTTCCCAGCATCGTACCTGTAGTCCAGGCTGAGACCTTGGAGCCTGTGCGGCAGTCACCTGACGGTGTCTGGCGTGTGGTTTCCGGGCGTCAATGCCGCATGCGGGGGCAGTTGTGCAAGTCTGAATTCCAGGAGAACATACTTGTACCACTGTCCAACCGGTTTTATGTGTTGTCTGGGTCTGGTTCAGATCCACAATCGTCAAACAGCGAGTTGCCAGCCCCCCTGCCCGCAAGGCCTGAGCGACCACAGAAGGGGATTTTGGTGATATGCAGCTCCAACGTTAGGCGTTTTATTGAACCCCTTAGGTACTTGGCGAATAGGTCTGGAATGAAGCCCTGTGTCCATTCATTATGTATTCCGGGAGGTCTGATCCAAGATGTGGATCAGGCCATCCCGGATGCCATTGATCGGACGAGGTGTAGCCAGCTGCGGATTGTAGCTCATGTCGGGACCAACGATGCTTGCCGCCTGGGGTCAGAGACTATCCTCTCTTCCTTCCGGCGGCTTGCTCGAAGGGTGAGCTCTGTGGTTGATGACCGCAAGATTTCGGCTGAGTTAACTATCTGCAGCATTGTCGATAGAACCGACTGTGGACCTCTGGTTCAGAGCGGAGTCGAGGGTCTAAACCAGAGACTGCGGCGTTTCTGCGATAATCATGGATGCAGATTCCTATATCTTCGCCATATGGTCGAGTCGTGTAGGGTTCCCTTGGATAGATCAGGAGTGCACTACACACGTGAATCGGCTACACGGGTGGCAGGGGCCGTGTGGAGTGCATTGGGGGATTTTTTAGGCTGAGGCAGGAAGACCCGAAACTGGGATCACAGTTACGGGCAGCCCAATCAAATTCGGCACCATATGTTAGGAGTAGCGTAAATCAGTCTCGACCATTAAAAGTACTCGTTATTAACTGTAGAAGTGTTTGTAATAAGCAGCCTGAGCTTGAAAGCATTATTAGTAGTACAGAATCAGATATTGTATTAGGTACTGAAAGCTGGTTAAAACCGGATATAAGTTCAGCAGAAATATTTAACGATAGAATGAATGTTTTCCGTAAGGACAGGTTGAACTCCAATGGAGGCGGTGTATTTATAGCTGTTAGTAAACACCTGTCGTGTAGCGAAATAAATATCGATACGGTCTGTGAAATCCTATGGATTAGACTAAAAGTAGCTAGGACAAAACTTGTATTAGGGTCTTTCTATCGTCCACCAGATGCAGATGTAATAGCTCGTCAATTTCCAGATCATGCAATAATACTAGGAGGTGACTTCAACTTTCCGTATATCGACTGGAATAATTACTTTCACGTTACTGGTGGCCGGGATAAAACATCCTGTGAAATTATTCTTGACCTTTTCTCAGATCTTAATCTGGAGTAGCTCGTCACTGAACCAACGCGGTGCCACAACGATAACGAAAACATTTTAGATATTCTCTTTACGAATAGGCCTGATTTATTCACGGACATTTCTACCACCATGGGAATAAGTGATCATATAGCTGTAATTGCTACAGTAAAATTAATAGCCGCGCGCAAAAAGAAAAAACAAAGGGTCGTTTACAGGTTTGAAAAGGCCCCAAAGAAGAGTTTAAGAACGTTTTTGAGGGATAATTACATTACCTTTATAGAAGGAAGAGGCTCGGTTGAAGAGATGTGGCTTCGGTTCATGCATATAATCAGGGAAGGTATGGACTTACATATACCGAAAAGGACAATCAGGGATGGGAACGATCCCCCGTGGTATACACGTGAAATTAAACGGTTACTTAAAAAACAAAGGAAGATACATGCACGCTCAAGGACGACGATGTATAGGAGTGATTTAGAAAAGTTATCTGAGACAAGAGAACATGTTAAAAATGCGATGCGCGAGGCTTTTAACGACTTTAGATGCAACTCACTTTCTAAGAGTCTCAACGAAAACCCAAAGAAATTTTGGTCGTATGTAAAAAAAGTTAGTGGTAGTGACAACAATATGTCAGTTCTACTACAAGACGGCCGGGAAGTTGATGACAGCCGCGAAAAGGCTACCGTATTTAACACCGAATTTAAAAATTCTTTCACTGACGAAAACATGGAAAACATTCCCGCTTTTGCACGGCGTGTAGCATCTGAGATGGATCCAGTTCAAATTGATAGTGTAGGTATCATATAGCAATTAAAGCTCCTGAAGTGGGGGAAGGCGCCGGGTCCTGATGGTATTCCAGTAAGATTATTTTCGGAATACGCGGAAGAAATAGAACCATTTCTATCAGATATATTTCGTAAATCTTTAGAAGAAAGAAAAGTACCTTCTGACTGGAAAATAGCGCAGGTGATTCCCGTTTTCAAGAAAGGTGATCGGCTAGATCCTAGGAATTATCGACCCATATCTCTAACATCTGTCTGCAGTAGAATTCTGGAGCATGTCATATGCTCTAACGTTATGAAGTTTCTGGATGAAAACGAGTTACTTACAGCAAACCAACACGGATTTCGTAAGAACCGTTCTTGTGAAACGCAACTGGCTCTATTTTCACATGACGTAATGAACGTTATCGATGCAGGATCACAAGTTGATGCTATTTTCTTGGATTTCCAGAAGGCTTTTGACTCTGTACCACATAACCGCCTTTTGGCGAAGATTCGAGCGTACGGTATATCTGATCAGATCTGCGAATGGATACGCGATTTTCTAACTGGTCGGTCGCAGTATGTCGTTGTTGACGGGGAAGCCTCTTCAAAGCTAGATGTTACTTCGGGCGTTCCTCAAGGAAGTGTAATAGGACCACTTCTTTTCTTAATTTTTATAAACGATCTCGGTGACAACGTTAATTGCAGGATGCGATTTTTTGCTGATGATGCACTTATTTATAGGGAAGTGGGGTGCTCTGACGATTGCTTAGAAATACAGCGCGATCTGGATGTTATTTCGGAATGGTGCCGTAAATGGCAGCTTACACTTAACTGTAAAAAGCGCAAGGCAATGCAAATAAGTAATAAAAAGACCCCGTTTGCTCACGAGTACAAAGTTAACAATTCAGTTGTTGATACGGTCGATTCCCTGAAGTATCTAGGCGTAACAGTACAAAGCAACATGAAATGGGACTTGCACATAAATTCCTTCGTAGGCAAAGCTAATTCTAAACTACGTTTTATAGGTCGTATTTTGAGAAGCTTCAATGCTCATACAAAGGAAATAGCGTACAAAACACTAGTGCGTCCGCATTTGGAATACTGTTGTGCAATTTGGGATCCGTATCGCAAGGGATTGATTGACACGTTAGAGAAAGTACAGACGAGAGCCGCTCGATTCGTGACCGCTAGTGACAGTCCTTATGTGAGTGTCACAGAGCTGATACGTGGGTTGGGCTGGGATTGTTTGGCGGACAGACGACGTCGTTTTCGTTTAAATTTGTTGGAGAATATGCGAAAATCTCTAATTTAGGAGTGCAATGAAATACTACTTCCGCCAACCTATTTGGGTCGCAATGACAGAAGGGATAAGATTCGAGAGATAAGATGCCGTACTGATACATTTATGTATTCTTTCTTTCCTCGTTCTATTTGGGATTGGAATACTCTAAAATAGGATTGGTGCTTACCACCCTCTGCCACCCACAGTAATTGTGAATTGCAGAGTATAGATGTAGATGTAGATGTAGATGTAGATTCATTTCTATCCTTACTAACTACAAACCCTTCAGGAGCAGTTCTGTGTAAATTGTTATAGCCCTATATCCGTGCAGTACAACGTTTTTCTTAATATTTATTCCGTACTAAAACACCTCTTCGCTCTCACTGTAATTTTACTCCCCAAATAAAAGATCTCTGTAACTTCTGTTATTTTTGTTTATTTATTATATGTTTTTTGCTCTGGGCTTTACGACTCATTTACGTCGACGTCATTTGAATCGTGAGAGGATAGGGAAGTGATATGGCGTTCACCCGGAGTGATTTCAGGAAATAATGGGATACTGAAATCTGGATGGGTATTTGAACCCTCGTCCTCCCAAATAGCTTCCACGAGCATTACCGATTACCCAGCGGACTCGGTGTGTTGCTTCGTCTAAATATGATACTATTTTTATAGCTAGTCTTACATTATAGTTATTGTTTCTTCTTCATTTCTCCTTTCATTTTGATTATATTTAATCCAAAATATTCTCCACTGTCATTCAATAATTTCTCAATATGCCCACTATTGTCTGTAAACAGGACATCATTAAATCACAGGGTACTGATGCTCCTCCTCGAACACATAAATATCATATAAAATTATACTTTCACTTCCAAGTTTGCTTCCTGTACATACAAACTGAATATGGCAATATACTATAACCTTGCCGTTTTTAACTCTAGTTTGTACTTTGGAATTATATTCGACTGACATTTAGAAACTTTTAAGTTCCCGAAAACGTTGACTCTTCTATTCTGTATGTAACAAAAGTTTAAAATAAAGATTAAGGTTTAGCGCATATGGAAACGTCCTGCTGTGGCTGATTTTAAACTTTGCAGAAACAACGATTTTAAGTACCACCGCATTACGTGGGACAATCGGCTGTATGAATTGTAAGTTATCATCATTATCTAAGACACCTCACTTTGTGACATTGGTCTTTAAGTACGTGTTACGGATGACTAAATTAGTACCTCATTATTCCCTCATTAGAGCGGAAATTGCTTAATTAGAGCGTGGAGTCAAGCGTCGCTAAACAAGGTGTCCGCTGCAGCAAAAGGAGCAATTTGCGGTTGCCTTAACGCGATGAGTAAATAAAGAGAGCAGCTCAGCATCTGCTACTGCTCTCTCTGAGTCTCTTTGTAGAGCTTAATAGGCGTGACTAATTATCGCCAACGCGAATCATTGAATACTTACGTATCAGCTTTATTTCTATCCATCAGTAAGGAGATTAGGGTTTTTTTGTATGGTATCTGGAGGCATACAGAGTCACAATCTTAAAATTATCGCGGTAAGTTTTATACAGTAAGGGGACGCCCATAAATTACGTGAGGTGAAATAGGGGAGGGGGTGTCCGGGCGAAATCTCACCAGGGGCGGGGGGGGGGGGGGGGGTGTCTACGGAAATCTCACGTGAGATTTTGTACAAATTGGCGGAATTTAGAGCAAAAAAAAGTCGTATTTAGGGGGTTTTTTGTCGAAAAGTGGGGGTGTTGGGGTGTTACCGGCTTTTGGAACGGTGACACCTAAAAAAAAGGTCTCAAAAACTTGCGAGGGGGGGGGGAGTCCGTAAATCCGGAAAAACACCTCACGTAATTTATGCATGCCCCCTAATAACACTTTGTTCCACTTCAGTAAGCGCAAGCAGAGTAGAACTCCAATAATCAGAATCAATTGGGACCGGACCCCATTCGAATAATCAAAAATTCGGCTAATTGGATTTTTTCCGAAAAAGGGTCTATTTTAATAATTACTGTATGTATATCGAAAATGGGAGAAAAAAAACTTTTTTTTAAAGAAAAGAGCTTATAATTAATTAAATGAAAAGGCAACACTTTTACATGTTAAGCGTACTTACAAGTGTTGTACATTGAAACAGTATGTACGTACCATTCGGTAAATAAAAGTCATTGCTCGGTCAATGTAAGCCTGTTTGACTGTATTCATCCGCTTGACAGTGAGAAGTTGCGTGCTGTCACACTAGGGCTGACGCACCATCCACTTCAACGCAGTTTCAAGGCCGGCAAATGCTTGACTAGCTGATGGTCCGGTGTCTGCTTTAACTTCTACATTAAGGTCATCTTCTTTTTCGACATTTTCTTCTTTCACAATTTAAATAAGTTCATCATCATTTAGAATATCATACCTAGGGCCTGACGAATCACAAACCACCCACTCCCCTATATCGTCACCACTAACTTTCTAAATATCCAGAAATTTCAAAAGAATGTTTCTGAATTCCTCAAGTGACACGTCATTCCCATCTTCTCCTGTCTCCTTCCTTTCCGTCGTAATTAAAAAAGAGATTCGGATATTCAGCGATTCTGATAGTCGGAGTTCGGATAATTGGAGTTCTACTGTACTGCAATATCTATACTTATGATAAAACTGTAACCGGGAAAAGTCTGTACATTTCAAATATAAAAAAAAAAAAAAAGTGAGTTGAGGGTACTATTTATCAGCTACAGAGATGGAATCAACCTTATTTTTTAAAATTTTTTTGTCTGTTTGTCTTTCTGCATGTTGGTTTTGCTCGGGAGTACTAAGTAAATAGTTCAATTATTTACAAGATTGATTCCCTGAATTATTTGGGGGTCGTAATTAGGACTAATCCTAGGCTGTGACTCATTGGTAAAGTTTAGAAGACCTGCTACAATGGATTATTGTTGTGCCGTTTGGGATCCGTATCGCAAAGGACTGATTGATAATATACAGAAGGTACTGAGAAGAGCCACTCCATTCGCAGTCCTTACGAGATCTTCGCAGAATTGACACTTTGATCGAGCTGAGATCGACGTAGGTTTCGATTGAATTTATTGGTAAACATACGATCAACATCTTTCATTTACGAGTGAGACGGAATACTTCTTCCGTCATACTATTTGGATGGAAATGACAGGATAGATAAGATTAGAGAAATTGGGTCTCATGCAGATGATTATATGAATTCTTACTTCCCTCATGCTACTGCTATTGGAATGATCGGAGTTAGTTCTGGTGCAAATCATCCCTTGTCACATACAATTTTGTGAATTGCAGAGTATACAGGGTGATTAAAAAAACGTGGACAAAATGAAATGGTAGATCTGTCATACAATAAAGGTCAAAAATAGCATATGAACAGAGGGTCGCAAACGCCTGTATACTGGATTGGTCGCAGTGGACCAATCGCATGGTCACCACGATCACCAGACCTGTCTCTCTTGGATTTTTTCTTGTGGGGATTTTTTAAAAGAACGTGTGTATGAAACACCTGTTGAAACGCCGGAAGACTTGGTAGGAAGAATCGTTGCGGCAGCCAGATGTGTTCGAGATACATCTGGTATCTTTGAGAAGGTGCGCCGTTCCATGCAACGGAGATGCCGAGCTTGTCTCGATGCATCTGACAAAACTTTGAGCATCTGCTGTAGGCTCAACATTTTGCTTGCATTAGTCACATGTGAGTGAGATGAATAAAATGATATGTAATGGTTTTGTTTCTTCTCTTTGTGTCAGTATTATTTTAGACGCCCTGTAGCGGCTCCGGACCGCAGTTGCGACCCTCTGTTCCTATGCGATTTTTGATTCTTATTGTATGACTGATCTACCATTTCATTTTGAATCACCCTGTAGATGTAAAATGTAGATGTAGATTTCGAAGATCGCTGATAGGTTTTACAATATAAGAAAAAACAAAGTTTCCTTCTTGAAGCCAGCTGCACATAACACTTAAATACCTAATGACAAAAGCTTCAAGTCACTGGAGTATCCTGTCAAGCGTAATGTACTACGTTACAGTAAAAGGTTAAAGCATTACGAGGAAATAGATGAGTATGAGCTGAATGCTGAAATCGAGACAGCGCTCAACATGCCAGTTATGCTGATTTTAGGCCGAGCATTGTGTCTGGGCACTGTCTCATAAAACCTTCAAACATTTTACAAACAGCGAAGAATTAAGGTTATTTAAATAAACGTCCACAGAGCCAAGCTGTATACTGTATACCCCGTCTTCATTAAGTGAATCCCTCAGTCTAAGACCCCCGACCAGCACATTTGCAGCTTCCAAATTGTTTTTTTTTTTTTTTTTTCAGTTGCCACTTCCATGCGATCAACTTTCATATACGAATGTTTGAACAAGAAATCGTGGCCATACATGTGCCACCTTCTAATCATCAGCCAGGAATTTAAGTTTCTCCAGGGAGATATGAGTCGAATCTGAAGTGCAATGTGAGGCCAATGGTCCCACTGTTGTTTTGAGGAAAGCCGCAAATCCATTGTATGTATAATGTCTAGCATAACAGACTCTACACCAGAAGTTGCCGTATAAGATTCATACGTTTTTAAAGTAACCATTCAGGCATTTGCTGAAGTGATTTCGTAATACCACGGAGGATAGAAATCTGGATGGCCAGACTGGGATTCGAACCTACGTCCTCCTGAATGCCTGACCTGGCTCGGTGATTGCATACAAAGGCATGTACGCATTAGTATTCATTTCGTGCAATTTAGCAACCCCACTATTTCATAGGAATGGCCTGTAATCAATAATTTTTCTCTGTATTTTTTGGTTTCATTTAATAATCGAATAACAAATTACCTCACACTGCTGTAAGTGAGCCATCATTATCCTAATATTTACACCTTATCGAAGTAGTCTTTAATGAATTTCAGTACGTTCGTAACAATTCTTAATAGCTCTCAGTGGGAAGATACCAGCTGCATCGGACAAACATCCTTTGCAACTTGTACAACCTCTTGGTGAAATGACTAGTGAGCAACGAAGTATTAAATATAGTGAATTCAAAGAATTTTGTTTACTTAGGGCTCTACGCCTCATCGAGGTAATTAGAGGTGTAATAGGATTGGAGACAATGAACGGTAAGAAATTTGGCCGTGCACTTCGAAGGATCCATTTCGGCTTTTGTGTGAATAGATTTTGTGAAACTATGGTAAACCAAATTATGGATGACTGGTATGGAGATCAAACTCGCATACTCTCCAATCCCATGACTGAACGTTAACTCCTCACACAGCAAATTCAGTAATAGAACCTGTGCTTTGGAGGAGTGTAGCTAACGGGAGAGGATGGAAGGCGAGATCCCAGCACTTATAACTGGGACACTCCGGTTAAGGAAAGGAAAACCCTGGGCTTCCAGGCTGGTAACCCTTCCACATAAAACATTTATTACTCATAAACTCCAGAGTAAGGAAAGCCGCATGGATCGTATGATGACGACAAAGGCAAGGTCAAAGAAGAAACGATTCTGAATTAAAGATAACTTGAAAATAGGAATGTGGAACGTTAGAGGTATAAATAATAAAGCAGAAGATCTTGACACGTAGTTATCTAGAAAGAAAATCAATGTCGCTGTAATTACAGAAACAAAGAAATTGAAAAGAACAAAAGAAATCGATAAATATGCAATGATTTAAAGGGTAGCCTCACGAGAATAAAGAGCTTCAGCAGGAGAGTCAATATTAGTAGATTAAAGTGGAAAAATGAAATAGTCAGTTACACTCTGATAAGTAAAAGGATTCTGACTCTAGGATTGAAAGTAAAGAGAGGCAATCAAACTTTGATCGTCATATAAGCTCCTGAAGAAAACAAACGGGAAGAATCTGAACAAGTTTATTAAAACCTTCAAGTAGTAATAGATATAATTAGTAAAAGTCATTTTCAAATATTGTAGCGGGTGATTGGGAGGAAAGGGTGAAAACTTTCTTACGCCTCTTTTTATAGTTCAAAGAAAACCCTAGGCTGCTAATTTATTGGGTACTCATACTGGCGTACAGGTGAGGCTTATGCAATTTTAACATTAACACATTCAATTATTAAAAATATCAAGCAAAGCCTCGTCTTACAATTGCCAACATAAATCATCAAACAACATTTAAGTACTACTACATCAACCATTGATCATGAAACAAATTCTCAACATTAATAAGCAAACAAGAAAGCTTCACACTTGGTTTTAAATGAAAGTCCCCTTCATAACAATCAGGAACCATAAATCAAACATAATACTAACATGAAACAACGTTAGATTTGAAATGCCAGGCGCCAGTTTAATTTAAATTATCCACCAAGTGTTGCTATAGGAAAATCTGTCCCAACTAGCTCAATATTTTGCTGGAGGCGAGAACTCCTAATCATTCAAAGGTTGTTATAGGGTTGTACGAATGACTGAATGTAAGTACCACACTGCACTGTTCGTAAGGTTATTACCGTGATGCGATGGGCGTCCGTCGACGGCGGAAAGTTATAGCACATTAGCTATAGAGGCAGGGCACCCAACGTACTGAATGGTTGCCACAGTACGCTCCTTTCGAACCCTCGGGTTCGATGCAAAGGCAGAACAATCTTCCAACCTTTTGAAGATGCATTACTTCCTCTCTCCAGGCTGGGCGATGAGTACCTCTCCCGCGTCCGCTCGTGGTTAACATAGAGAGAAATTCATTGAAATTAATATTACGCAGAGAATAGTCCGCCGTTGATTGGCTCCGCTATTTGGCTCTTCCTACCAAGCTATGTGATTGACCAACTTTGTCTTTTGGTGATTTGTGCGAACTCGGACATATTCGCCAAATAAGACCTCCGGACTCCGGAGCGTCCGCTCGGGGACAGGAGGTCGGGCGTACATTCACCCCGGTGGGGTTTTTTCCCGGAGCTAAGGGATTATACGTCTGACCAGATCAGTTAGGAAGGGGTAGCTGCCTACCTGATGCGACTTATCGGGAGGTCCGGCAGATGTTAACAGGCCTCTCTGATTATCCGTTTCATTATTTTTTTTATATGTTAAATATAAAATGTACGGAATGACCCATTTTCGTCATTCTGTTACAATATTGGCTGGTGACTTAAAAGCTCAAGTAGGAAACAGCCCAATTCCAGATGTAATACGAAATAAAGGTGAAGATACTTTAAATCAAATGTAAATTATTGAGAGAATTTGCGTCCTTCAATCATTTAAAGATTACTAATACATTCTTTGCCAAAAAGGATATCCATAGGTTTACATGGATGGCAAGAATGCAACGATCTATCATTGACTGCGTAATGGTTGATAAAAAATTACATCCAGATGTAGTAGACACACCAGACTACATAGAAGTAGTAATATATATATTCACAAAATTATCTCGTTAAAAATAAGAATACTTACTAAATTTAGGAAAATACTGAATAAAAATGAACAAAAAGATCAAGAAGTTTATAAGGTGTCTCTGCTACAAGAAGAAGGAATTAGACACTCATATCAAAGTCGTTTACAACAGTGCTTATTGGGAATTCTAACAAGTAATGATATCAACAAAGAATGGAAACTATAGCTTCATCAACACCGAAGCAACAGATGAAACCGTCAATATATATTTAAAAAAAAAAATAAGAGGAAAAACTTTGAATTGAAGAAGTTGTAAAAGCAGGCAAACAAAAGCAAAAGTCTTATCTAAAAATGATACAGGATCCAACACCAGAAAATGAGAATGGTAATAACAGAAGAAGAAATATTGTTAAGACAATAATAAAGAAGTTGAAACAAGAATCGTGAAACAGATTAATAAGTTCAATAGAAAATGATGTCCATGGTAGACGAGAGAAGGCTTAAAAACTTATGAAACATCTTAAAGATGAAAAGAAAGCTGCTAACATAACTGTTACTGAAGAAGAATCGTGGATAAAGCACCATAAAAATTATGGTAAAGTAGTATTTACAAAGAGCAAGAAGAGGAAGTAGGAGTAGATCATGATGATGTTAAAGAAACTGATATTATAGACATAGAGGAAGTCGATGCAGCATGAAGATCATTCAAAAATAGAAATGCTCCTGGACTAGATAAAATTAGCTTAGAATTGATTAAATATGGGGGAATGATTATGAAATACAGGTTTTAAGCTTATTATGTGTTGGAAAAGGAGAATCATCTCAGAAGAATGGTGGAAGGGCAAAGTTAAGAATTAGTTTGTTAAATACTGGATTTAAAAAAAAAATGCAAAAATAGTAAATAACGGGGGAAGGTAATAACAGACGCTCATCTATTATAAGAACAATGTGGATTTAGGAAGGGAATAATATGTATGGATAACATATTTTGCCTCAAACAGTTACTGGAGAAGAGAATATAACCTAAATTCTTAGATTGCTTTTGTGGATTATGAAAAATCATTTGATGAAGTAAATATGGAGCAACTATGGAAAATAATGCTATGGAATGGATGTACAAAACATCTTATACAAGTTATCCAGGATAGGTATAAAAGGACACAAATCGTATCAGATCTGGCATATAAACTTATAGCAGTTATAACAATTAACGAAAGAGTGCGGCAAGCTTGTAGTCTCTCTCCAACACCCTTTAATATATTCATAGATGATTTAGTTACGCAATGGAAGGAAAATGTCCATCCAGGATGAAAAATAAGTAAAAGCACATATATAAACACTATGCTACTTGCAGATGATCAATTTTTGCGTCTTTACGCCTCGTCGTCGTCGAAGACATTGGAGGCGGCAAAGGTACGGGAAGGAATTCGGCCATGGCTTTGCATTCGCCTGGAGTGATTTGTGGAAATCATGGAAAACCCAAATCTGGATGCCCCGACGTGAATTCGAATCGGTATCCTCCACGCTCGGTAGGAAAATGAAGATGGACTCCAAAAATCAATACATATACTAAACATTATTGGTAAATATTACAATTTGCAGTTGTCTCGTGCAAAAACAAAAGTTATGACATGGTAAGGGAAATATCCTATCAGAGTCAAAATAGTGATTGACAAACAACCAGCAGAACTAGTCTCAAGCTTACCTACCTCAGATTTGAACTATCTTTTAATGAAGATACCGAAGGAAAGAAAAAACTTAACCGATTTTTTAAATACATGTGAGGAATAATTGGACGAACACTGAAAGGTAAAGCGCGAGGGGAGACTAAGCTCAAATTTTACACAACAATGGCACTACGTCCTCTGCTGTACGGCAGTGAAACATGGGTAAATAAAACAAAATACAAAAATAAAAATCATCCATTCGAAAAGAAGTTCCTGAGGTCATTAAAAGGATTTTAATTTTTTTAAATTAATTTAATTTAATTGCAATGGAGCACAGGCTCCGGTGGCAATTTCCCTACACACCCATCTTCCCCCTATCCTGCACCCACCTACATTTGCCCTCTACAAATTTTATCTTTAAATTCCTTCAAAGTTTTCGGTAAATTATTCATCATTTCTCTTGGTAACTCATTCCAATCCCTGACACCCTTACCTAAAAAAGAGAATCTTCCCACACCCTTGTGCCTGAAATCGAGTGCCAGCTTGTGGTCATGGTCATCTTTTCCCTTCCATGCACTACTTTTCATACCTATTGCAATATCTTTCCATGCCTCATCACCAGTATATGCCCTGTACACTCCCATGACCCTCCTCATCCTCCTCCTGTCTTGCAATGAATCCCATTCCAGCTCCTTTATCATATCCGTCACTGATTGCATTCTGCGATAATTTCCAGAAACAAATCTAGCAGCCCTTCTTTGCACCCTCTCCAACTCCTGTATTTGATACGTAAAATGAGGGTCCCATACTACACTACCATATTCGAGCAATGGTCTGACCAAAGTTTTGTAACCCAATTCCTTGACTTCTCTCGTACATCCCCTCATCACTCTCTCCAACAAGTGCAGAACTTTGAAACCTTTTCCTACCACCTGTCCTATGTGTCCTGCCCAGTTAAGTTTGTTATCAAAAGTAATTCCAAGATATTTGCATTTCAAGTCTTCAGCAAGCAATTCTTTCCCCACCTTATATTCATAATTAACCTTTTGTTTTTTATTTGTGTATCTAATAAGCTGACTCTTCTTTGCATTTATCTTCATTCCATGTTTACCAACCCAATTAGATATCCTGTCCAGATCACCCTGCAACTGTTTACAATCCTCTATCGTTTTGATTCTTTTATACAGCATTATGTCATCTGCAAACAATCTAATTTCAGATAGTAAACAATCAACACAATTATTCATTAGAATAATGAATAGCAATGGTCCCAATACGCTACCCTGTGGCACACCCATTTTTACTTCCACTTCTTTTGATACTACATTTCCTACCCTAACTTTCTGTTTTCTACCTTTTAAAAATTCTTCTACCCAGCAAATCACTTTCTTATCCACTCCAATGGTTTTTACCTTATTTACTACCATTTTATGGCTTACTCTGTCAAACGCCTTAGACAGATCTAGTGCTACACTATCAATTTGGCCTCCCTTGTCCATTTCATCTGAAATATCTTGCATATATCCCACCAACTGAGATTCGCATGAATATCCTTGCCTGAAACCATGTTGCCTGCTTGAAAACCAATTACGTTCCTCACATATATTTCTGATGTGGTTGCATATCAATCTTTCCATTAATTTACCTACCACTGATGTCAAACTGATTGGCCTGTAATTCTCAACTCTATTTCTCACCCCTCCCTTATGTACCGGTACTACTATTGCACTTTTCCAGTCCTGTGGTAAGCAGCAAGTGTCTAGACTCAATTTAAATAATATTTCAAGATAAGGTACAATGTCACATCCGGCTATCTTTAAGATATCTGTAGTAATATTATCTTCACCAGCCCCTTTATGTTTTTTCAGCTTTCTTATTTCCTTCATGATTTCCTCAGGATGGATATCAAATTTTTTACTATCGTCATTTCTAATTGTGTTGTTAAGCTCGTTCTCCGAATTAGACCCTCCTGTTTCTGATTCATTGTCCCTAATGCTTTCACTGAACCAGTTACTTAAAATCTCTGCCTTTTTCAAATCGTCAGTAACTTCTTCTCCATCCTTATCTATAAGTGTCTCTACATCCTCCCTTCCCCTCAGTTTCCTGATATAGCCATAGAAATTTCTAGATGCATCAGTCAATGGTCCCCCTGCACTGACAATACTCTTCATAAACCCATCTTTAGCCATTTTCTTTGCTGTTATTAAGTCCTTGTTTAGTTGTTTTAAATATTCCCTACTACCCTGCTGTCTCTTAACTCTGTTATGTTCTTTTCTTACCAACCTCTTTAACCTCCTCACTTCCCTATTATAGTACATAGGTTCTCTACTTCTCTTTATTTTTTGCTTTGGAATAAATTTTTCTTCCCCCTTTCTTATTATCTCCTTGAACTCTTCCCACCTTGACTCTACTGTACCTGAGCCTTCCTTCCATTTGCTGAATTGTTCTCTGAAATATCTCCTCAAATTTGAAACCTGTGCCTTTTTATAATTGTACCTATTTCCCCCTTCAATTTTGGCTGCTGGTTTACTGAATCCTCTAATATCCATCAGAACTGCTTCATGATCACTTATTCCTTCAGTTACTTGATACCTCAAAAGGTTTTCATCGGGCTTAATTAGAAATATATCCAAAATATTTTGTCCCCTAGTGTTTTGCTCAACCACTTGTGTAAATCCTCCTTCCCTTATTAAGATATTTGCAAATCTTTGTTCCCTTGTGTTATTTATCTTATTCCCTTCCCAGTTTACACCTGGTAAATTTAAATCCCCGCCGATGATGATCATTCTATTCTCACCTCTGAAATCTGAGTATGAATTTAATTTCTCCCCAAGAGCCTCATCCTCTTCTGTCATTCTTCCACTGCGGTAAACAGCCAACACTCTGATTTTTTCTTTTTTATTACCCCAGAAATCTACCCCAAGTAACTCATGGTCTTGATCTATGAACGCCAGTGAACTGTGGTAGTTTTTGCTAACTAGTATGAAGACTCCTCCACCAATTGCTCCTCTATCTCTGCGGTACACTCTGTAACCATCAGGAAAAACCTCACTGTCTAGTACTTCTTCTTTTAACCAACTCTCTACCCCAATTATTACTTGTGGTTCGTGCATCTCTATTAAGTTTGCAAATTCGATTACTTTGTTCATTATACTTCTACAGTTTACCATTAACACCCTTACTACTGGCTTTACATTTTCAGAATTTATCTCCTCTTTCCCACTTTTACCGCAGTCAGTTATTGTTTCAGCCATTTCATCTATTTCTTTAATATCTGTGACTTTCCCCATCGCGAATCTGCAATCAGTATCACTTTGATAATCTATTTCTGTCCCTTCACCAGCAGCCCCTAACCTAAAAAAGGCACAGTCCTGACCCCATCATCACTGGAAACGGGCTCCCTCACTGCTTTAGCTAACAACTCAGAAAGTACTCCCTTCCCCCTTCTATTTAGGTGTAGGCCATGCCTAGTGAAACCCCACCTACCAATGGTGTTCACAGGCACAACCCCCAACACAGAACTAATGCCTTTCCCAAGTAGCACTTCCGTTTCCACATTAACCCGCCTCACAGCATAGTTCAATTGTGGCCGGTCATGGCGACTTAGGACCTGCATGAGCTCCACCCTGGTATGCTGTGCCTCCTTCACCACCTTCCTCAGGTCACTCTCTATACTATAACTCGCGTTTCTATCAATACTATTTCCCGCACCTCCCACTATCACTACTCTATCATCCTTAGTGAAACTCCTACAAAGGGAACCTATATCCTCTATTACCTGGCCTAATGTTGCACTAGGTTTGAAAAAGCTTGTGACCTGATATCCTGTACCTAACTGATCCTGCAGAAGAGGGCCTACACCTCTCCCATGGCTACTACCTAGCAGCAGAACCCTTTTTTTCCTATTCTTGCCCTGCACGCCCTTATTCCTAAAGGTCTGCTGCATCTTACCTACTCCTCCTACATCTACATGAGGCTCTTCTCCTCCTGACTCTGGCAACAGGTCAAACCTATTTTTTCCCACAATTACTGAAGTGTCAGGCTTGTTCATCCTGTTAACCATGATTCTCCTACGACCTGTTACCAGCTCCCACCCATCCTTATCAACTTCCTCCAACCCACTATCTCTACTTTCTGCCTCTACAGCTTAAGCCTCGACAAGCTCAGCCCCCACAGGCTGTGCCTGTGCAGTCTGAGCCTCCACAGGCTGAACCTCCACAGGCGAGGCCACCACAGACCACGCCTGCAGAGGCTGAGCCTCCAAAGGACGAGCCTCAAGAACCCTGATCCTTTCACGCAACTCCCTAATCGTTTCGCCCATCTCCCACATCCTATCATCCCTAAGACACAGTGAACAAAACCATGGGAGAGCCTCATTTATTTCCCCCGTTTCCTCTTCCCCACATGCCCAGTGAAACCGAATGATAGAAGGAGGAATAAAGAAATAAGGAAACAACTAAATATTTCCTCTCTGAAATATAGAATTTCCCAAAAAAATGAAAACTTTAGGAACCACGTTCTGAGGATGAGTAATGACAGATTCATAAACTCGCCCTGCAGTACCACCCTACAGGAGGAAGGGACGCCTGTAAAAACCATGAAGAGATTGTCGGAAAACTGAGGTCGGAACAGGCTTTTGGTCTATGCATGAAGAGAAAGTAAGTCATTGCTACTGATTGCTGGACATCCAAACAAGTATTTTTCTCCACACATCATATCCCTCCGTGTTAAAGCTAACTACTATTCGTCTAATGTATAATGATGAACTCAGTTATTTTAGATGGGAAATAGGATGATTGATTGATTTTACAAAGCATTTTCTATACCGCAATTTTAAGTAATAAATAAGCTTCTAAATCCAATGCACTAGATTTATGAGCTGTTACTAATGTTCGCAATGTTTAACTGTCTCCAAATAGGATCTGCTAAGAGGATATGATTGAAACCGTAGCGTGAACTGTGTTGTTGAAAGTAGGCTGGAATACCTTCGTATCTCGGTAGCGCTCGGGCTTGGCATTCGGAGAGACGTGGGTTGAAAACTCCATTGGGCGATCGAGATTTCAGTTTTCCATGTTTTCCCGAAATCATATCAGGCGAATACGGGGATGGTTCAATTTAAGTCCAAGGTTTCCCTCTTCCCCCGCCTCTAATGACTTCGACGTCAACGGGCCGCAAATCGCAAAGCAAAATACCTTCCTGTAAATGTTTCCCACAAACGCGAAATAGATTTTTAGTGTAATTTCCGCAAAATTACGTCAGAAATTCCTTTGAAACACATCTTAGCACCCTCAGTTATACATTTACCGACCATCATCGATATTACTGCATTTTCGTGAAAGAACGGTATTGCAAATATTTATAGACGAGTGGTGTACGACATCATTGGATATCACTGGTTCTTCACTGAAAAAAATAAAACTAATGAATTAGCTTCGAAACTATATTCACATAACTGTTAGAAAGGCCAAGATCTTAATATATTTTTCTGATACAAAATGGTCATGATATTCAATTTTCTTCCGTATACAAAATTTTAAAAATTTCCAACAAGCAATGAAATTACGTAGTTAAGGAAACGAGATACCAGAATAGCGTGTGCAATTCTTAGACTTGAGCCAATATCCATTAAGAAGATCGGTTTATCCCGTATAATCGCATATGAAATTAACTTTATTTTGAATTCTTGAATCTGAAATTATGGTACCAGCACAATGTGTGATTACATTGCTGTTTTACGGTTTTTTCATAGCAAGCAAAATATACTTACAATTACTCTTCCCCAGCACTCACTTATTAACGCCATAACCATAGCTCTTATTGTGGTATGACACTAGATCAAATTAAGCTAATCACATACTCAGTGTTATTCCTAAAGATATACCCGAAATAACGAGTAGACCTTGGGTGTTCGATTCGGCGAATAATACTGAGAAATATTTTAAAGAAAATAATCAGAAGATAGAAAAGTGTATAATTATTACGAAATCATTGTAAGTGAATTCAACTCATCTTGAGTAACTGGCTTCGAATGGCTATCTGGCTATGCTTCGAATTTCTCAGTCTTTCACAGTTCATATGGCTATAATGCAGTTCTCTTCATTTAAACTGCAACTGATTTCGTTGTCAACTAAACAAAACCTGAGCTATAATGCCCACTTCTTCGTCAAATCATTTCCTGCAGGAAAAAAAAACACGATTTCAGAATAATTTCCCTGGACGCAGATTCAACTAATACGTGTAAATAGACTTCAACAATGGTGCAGAATAGTGCTTATTTTTTTCGGCAACTTACTAAAAAAATACGAAGCACAGTGTCAAACATTTTTATGGAAGGAACTGCGTCTCGTAAATTCCAACGCTCGTATCGATAGTCAAGTTGGTCCCTCTAGACTGATGAGGAAACTTGTTCCTGCTTCTTGCAAAGTATAAGAAACCTGAGGCACCAGACATTTTAATGAGCTCCTTATACAAGGAGGAACTACCAATGGTGGACTTAGTTACGTAATGAGTCAAACGGATTATGTAGTCGGGCAAGAGCTCTTTCGTCCACTAATTAGGGCAACGACCAAGGAACAATATCTGCGTTCCTGTCTGATTCAACATAAAAAGGCAAATTATAATTGCTACCTTTCGGCTAAATTTTTTTATCTAACTCTTCCTGACCCTCAACCTTTCGCTCTGTCAGCAAGGACTAATAATAATAATAAAAAAAAAGGCAAAGAATTCCGCATTTATCAGCTATCACAGTTAAAACTAGTATACACAAGTATTTATGTATATGATTACTGAATTTAATATCCGCAAAAAATGTAAAATAAAAGCTGTAGGTGACTATTTCAGTATGGTTGTAATTTACATTTATCGTGGAGAGTGACGCGAACAACTTTGAAGCAACAGATGGTACAAATATTTAACAAGAGCTCCTTGGAGAGTTATAATGGATGCATAGAAATAACCCAAGATTACGTTGACTTATCAAAAAGTAAGAATTTCTTCGACTTCTTAGCCACACATTGTTTTCATTACGTGACCACTCCGAGCTGATATGTGAAAGAAGTACTGTACACGCATTTAGTGGGTGGAGTTTCCAAGGAATAGAAGCAGGGTACATAATTTGAATTTTGGGAAACTATTTCAGGTTGTGTCCCGATCGTCCTGGAGTAAATAGATAGATAGATAGATAGATAGATATTTTTTACATCGATGGCTTAATGCTTCAGTACACTTCCACAATATTTAAGGCTTTTACAATTCCCCTATCTACTCTCTAATAAGAACATTACAAAAATCTGAACCACTGAGATAAGATTATAATTTGTGGTATTAACATCAAAATTCTTTTACATAGTAGACATTTTTCATATTGCCTTGGTACAAATCTTACCCATAAAAATATCCGCTTTTGGATGATAATAGTCACAGCACATTATATACTCAGGTACAGGTATAGTTACAACTTAATTTATATGCAAACTACGTTACAAAAGTACATTTGTGCTTCAACAATAGTAGCTTAAAACTAACGCTAACACTACAAGACATGGAAACTGCTCAGTAATCATTTTTAAACAATATCATAAAAGGGAAAATACCTTAAATTACTATATACATATATATATATCTATATATACATACACACATACATACATATACACATACATACATATTTGACAGTTTTATTACATCATTTTTTCTCAAATTAGAATGATTATCGTGGAAACAGAAACATACAATATGTGTTCCTTAAAACCATTTGATGACGGAAATTCAGTAAGCAACTAGCTACATCAAGTCTGTTAGACAACGTCTGCAGCTAATGAAATATTTATCAGTCAATGGTTAATATAGCACGTAGAGAACCCTTTTGCATCCAATAAGAATGAAAGTCCTTGATTTTATTCTTCCGTTTGCAATGAATCATTTCCAGTTTCGTGCGCCAAGTCACACGTTGGATGAAGACGTCGGTATAATTCGTATAGTACTGTTTATTTAGTAGGCAAGAGTAATAAGTACTGTAAATGGTTTAAATAGCAAGAATTATCAGGTATACACTAAAAGTTGTTGCAGCGTCCAATTTGGTACAGCATAGCACACTTAAAATATTTTCACGTATCGTCACTTCTAACAGTTCACTACACAGCTGTTGCACTAAGGTCCATAAATCGATGGTTTTCCGGCATTTTAGAAACATATGTGTTGTTTCACCTTCATCAATGCACCACTGGCATTTGTCCTGCTCGCTCATGTTCCATTGATGTATTTTAAACGGTGTCATAACACTGTCTTGTAGAAAACGCCAACAGATATCAGAGTCTAGACTGTTATTTGGAGAACCATCCACAAAATCACTGTGTCTGCATGTTGATGTTGCAGGACGTAGGAAATTTAACTGTATTTTATTAGATGTTGCATTTGGCAGTAGGAAACGGATTTTTTTTCCCTTGTAATACCACCGTAAAACTTGATTTCTTATTTGATTCGATGTTGTAATTGGAAAGAAATGGTCTCTAAAGTAACGCATAACGGAGAGATAATTAGAGTACAGTCTTCTGCGGGTGGGAGCACTTAGATCGGCATTATGAAACAAGTCTGTGATTTGTTCCCATGAGCTATCGTCCGTCAACAGTTGTCTCACAGTTTTTTACATTGAGCAAACGCAAGTCGTCAATAAATAAATTACTGGGAAGGTAAGTAGTATTCCATAGCGGCAGGCATTTCAATTTTGCCGTTGTATTGAATCTTCCTGATGGAAACGGTGTCAAATCTTTCCATGCCCGAATTACTGATGCATAAAATGGATCCAGTTGAACACATTTTCTTACATCCGTTGATATGCTCAAAAAACACTGACGGTTGCAGGTTATCGTAATAGACTAAAAAATTATACCTCTGTAGCATGTGTGCAATATCATCTATATCTCCTCTATTTTCAACATTATGCCTGAAGGAATTTTTTCCCGTAAGTTCTTATTCTTGCCTCCAGATGTACCATTCAAATTACTCCTCGATTGTCCTGATTTAACCAATGTTTGCCGGTCCAAATGAAGTTTAGAAGAATTTTGTTATTCGCGTCTACAAATCCATTTTGGGGTTGTAAAATGAGCATTTTGGCTCCTATGAGTTGATTAATTATTATTTTCCTACCTCTTAGTGAAGTGATATGACGAAAGCGTTTCCAGCGTTCACTGCAGATTCTTACTTTGTCCCAATTTTGTTGCGAATAGTTTTCCGTAATGCCAAAATGAACACCAAAATACTTTATTCCGTCTGTTTTCGATTGTAGGTTTAATGGTCTGTCTTCCCTCATTTTTCATTTGCCTAGAAAGAGACCAGTTGATTTTTTGTAATTTAGACATCACCCAGATGCTGATGCCTATATATTGTATGTTTATTGGAATTCACGAAAGTCTTCATTTTCTGTGATGAACACAGCCACAACGTCAGTGTAAGCTGATACAACAAGCGGTCTTATTGACATTTCGACCGGAAAGCCCCATTTGCTTAACTGTTTTCTGCATATATGTAATAATGGTTCTATAGAAACTGTAAACAAGACTCCTGATAGTGGGTCTCCTTGTCGCACTCCTCTTGTTAACTCGAACGGATGTAGAACATAGTTCCCCATTCGTACCAGACATTGTGCACCAAAGTATAATGTCTTAATGTGTTCAATGGTTTCCTGCGGTTATGCATTTTTGTCAGCTTCAATGCCGTAGACGAATCGCTGTCAGATTTTTGGTGGGGTGGTTCAGGAGCAGACGGTGTCACCTCCCTCGGAAGTTGTACCGGTGAGATCCTAAATTATCCATCTACAGAAGGAAATACTGTCATTGTGTTTAGCGGAGTGAAATTCTCAGCTACGTTTTGCTCCACAACTATTTTCTTGTAAGTCTTTTTACCATGTCCTATTCCCTGACGCGCGTTACAAACTACATCGTCCATTGATATGTAAATCATGTATGCAGTACCTTCATGAATAATTGTTACTGCTTTCGGAACTTTGGATATATCCTCAAAGATAAAGTGAGCCGTTCTTCGGAAGGATTTTATGTGCGCGCAACCGGGAATCCTGGAACCAGATGGAATTTCCCGAAATCCGCATAGCAATTTTTCATATTTCATAATTTTGTTTGCAATTGCGGCATTTGAAATAAAGTATAAGCATTAGAAAAGACTGCCCTTCTAGATGCCATTTTAAATCGTCTTAAGGGTAAAAAAAATTAGTTCTAACAGCTATCCCACCTTCCTGCACTAATTGATCCACATGTTTTTCAGATTTCAAGAAGACACATACAGACCAACCGCTGATTCGAGAAACATGAGTGATATTTTAAGCGCCAACAGCTGCACTCACCCCAATAATGTAGTCATCGAAGGTGGTGATTTCAACGTTGTCGATTACCACTACCAGCTCAGCTGCTGTGGCCACCGATGTTCGCTCCTTGAAGTTGTTATCCCGTGTTGACTCGTTTCCCCGAACGCCGTCAGCTGTCTGCGATCGAGTAATATCTGCGTAGCTTGTTGATGTTGATGTAGTGGCCATCATTCCACTAACTTTAATGGTTAACGAAAGAATAAAAAGGCGAAAACTCGGCTTAAACAAGTTAGTTCATTACACTTTTACCACAGTACAAATATCACGCTTATATTAAATGACAGTGCATGAAATCAGTTGGATTCGACAGACACACACACACACACACACACACACACACACACACATGACAGGCATTACAGATTACAGCCAGACTACAGACAGACATTACAGACAGACAGACATTACAGACAGACAGACATTACAAACAAACACTAACAGACATTGCAGACAGACAGACATTATATACATGTTCGCTTTGCCCCATCTCGGGGATGTGGGACAGTACATACACTTATTAATAATATCGATTATTTTACCAGCATTTGATAACAAGTTAGCTGCTTAACAATTCATTAGTATAATCAATATCCACTGTAATCTGCAAATACAATCCCATGTTAATTACTACATATGTGGAACAGTGTATACACTTGTTAACAGCATCTAATAACCAGTTATTTTCTTATAGACCCATTACCATAATAAGTTTCCACTATAATCTGGAACTACATATTCTTCATGTTAGTTACTATATAGGTGGAACAGTACATATACTTATTAACAATATCAGTAATATTACCAACACCTGATAACTAGTCAATTACTTAAAAAGCTGTTAGTATCATAATTTTCCACTGCAATTTGTGAATGCATATTATTCCATGTTAGTTACTATATATGAGTGAATTTTGCAAACAGTGTAATTACTTCATTTGTCAACAGTTTCAATAGAAAGAAAAACCAATATATCATTTTAGAAATTGTGGATAACTTTGTCACCTTACCCTTCCATATACCAAATATATAGTATTTTCTCAACCATTCTTAATTACAAAATTCCAAGAAGAAAATTCTTTCACAGAATAAAATGTGTTCTGAAGCAAAAACTCTTTTAGTATGGACTTAAAGTAGTTAGGTTTTCGTAGATAACATTTTATTTATTTTTGTAAGACGTTGAGGAAGGAAGCTCCAGTAAATGTTTCCCTTTCTGTAAAATTGACAGTGATTTGTAATCCTTGTGAATATTATATTTATTCCTAGTATTATGGCTATATATGTCAGCATTAAGATTGAAGTGTTCAGGATTTTACACTACAAATGATAGTAGGGACTATACATACTGTGCTGGCATTGGAAGAACACCTAGATTTCTGCACTACGTCCGTGGGCTTGCTCCATAAATAGTTCTTCACGTTTTTGTGATTTAAATACCCTCTGTACTTGTGAAGAGTTTCCCCAGGTTGAGATTCCGAAAGTGAGCAGGGCGTGAAAATATGCAAAATATACTAACTTTCTTGTTTCTATATTAGCAATTCTAGATATTACCCTCAGTGAAAATGTTGCAGAATTCAGTTTTTTAAGAAGTTGTTGAATATGTTGCTTCCAGTTAAATCTGGTATCTATACATACACCCAGGAATTTCATGAAACTGCTTTAATTGATTGCTTTTCCTTCCGATATCACATTTTAGCTGTCCTTTGTTTTATTTTTTGTAACAAATTGAAATAATTGTGTCTTTTCTACATTAAGTATTAATTTGTTAGCACTAATCCACCTGTTAATTTTCTTTATAACATGATTTGCTCTGTTTTCAAGGTTTCGTACTGATGTGTCTTTCAACGATATGCTAGTATCATACACAAAGAGCACCATGTATTCATTATCACCTATTATATGTGGGAGATCATTTATATAGATTAAGAACAACAGATGGTGAAGAACTGAACCCTGAGGCACACCTATAGAAGTGATATGGGTCTGTAATTCTCAGTCTTTGAGGTATCACCCTTTTGATTACTGACTTCTTGTGTGAGTGAGGGAAGATAAATTCTTCAAAAGAACTATTACAAATATGAGTAATAACTCTACTAATGCTGGTGCTACATTGTTTCACTACATGGGTTGAAACCTCTTCATAACCAAATGACTTTTTAGTTTTGAGGCATTTAATAATGTTTTCAATTTCATTTTGACTGGTGGGAAATAGAGACATAGATGTTGTTTTTGTTGACAAGGATTTAAGTATTGTTATGGCATCCATATTCCCAACACAATTTCCTTTTATTTTTTCATCAACTGTTAAGAAGTAGTTATTTAAAAGCACTTCCTCCATTAGAAGGGTCATTTACAAGTTTATCGTTAATATGCTTAAAAATATAGGTTTATGCTCAAGGAATGATACAGTTGTTTTCCTTTTAATAATGTTTCAAACACTTTTAATCTTATTATCTGAACTACAAATGTCATTGTTTATGGCCAACAAAACTTCTGAGCATTACTTAAGGAGTTAAGGCATACCAGATTGTGGATTGTGTAATTTGTCCGTCAAATTGGGTCTTGGGAAGAGTAGGCATGGATGGACCAGCACTGGATTCATGTTCTTTCTTCTATTTATGTGGTTACTATCTTCATAGCAATGTCCCAGGGAGATGTACTAGGGTGGTATTCAATTGCGTTCCTCAGTGTGAAAGTGTACGTAAAAGTTTGAATGACTCTGAAAGTGTGTTTTATGTTAAGTTTTGGTTGAAAGATAAAAGAAATGAGAGGCGAATCTCGGAAATGGATCATTCAGGCCTACTCTTCCGAAAGATACCTAGAGGTCCACCGATTATTACTTCCCCATTCGACTTATGAATCACAATCAGCAGTGTCGTTGGCCTTTACGCTATACGGGCTAAGCAGAGGATTTAAGTTGTTTTTAGTAAGTTTTGTGACCACCAAATGTTATCTTTGCGATGAAGAGCAATAATACGAGTCATTAAATGATTAATACAGTAGCTGAAAGAATAACTGTCGATAATTGTATGATCGGAAAGGCCAAATGCCAATTTTTTTAAAAAAATGAAAAAAGTATCACAAAATTATTACTGAGGAGAAGAATTTTTAAAATTGATGCGACAACTTCACCACTTCAGTTTCATATAGTACAAGTTAATTAAAGCAAAAACTATGCACTAGAAATTCCATTAAAAGTTACTGGATGTTCTTAGCCCTCGGGTATAAAAGTCTGCTACATAAAAAACGCGCAAGGGCAAATATAGCAGAAAGTGAAAAACATTTAAAACTTTTAATATTCCACTGCTCTTTTCTGATAACAGAATTAAATACGAAATTTCCATCATGAGTTTACATTTTAAATGCCTCTTAAATTTCGTTCAACTAATTAACATTGTTTCCATTTATACACGTGTATTTTCATTTAATCGTCGGTAGTACTGGCACAATGACTGCATGCAGACAATATACTTGTCGCCTCCAAGTTTCGCCAGCGTCCTTCGCCGTTAAATATGCATTTGGAGATACTGGCTCCAGAAAAGGGAAGAGCTTCACTTCACGTGCAGCTGTTACCAAATGAGTCTGACTCTGGGACGGAAATGGAATAAAATCTCAATTATAGTGCCGATTATAGCGGCAGAGACAATTACTCTTGAGATTACTTAACCGAAAATAGCTTTCCTAAAATAGCTCTAGCAGAGGAAGCGACGTTCGTGTGCTGCAATGGGCCAGGTGAACACAAGACTGCTGCAAAGTGTGCTGTATTCAGCTACCAACATTAGCGTCTGTATTTTTTAGAACCATTAAGAGCACAGTTCCATAAAAAACGTGTTTTAACAATTTTCTCCTTAGACATTTTGATGTTCCGTGGCCAACTAGCATGCGATTATTTGGATAGATACTGCCCAGTTATTTTATCCGCAACAATTAAAACACTTTCTAGCAGAAATTGTTGACTAGCACTTTTATCTGCACGGCCAGTTTACTAGATCTGTCCTAGGGATGAAGAATCAAAGATTTTACATTATACCGTTCTAACGTTAATACTGGTGTTACTGTAAGCATGTAGATTTTGAAATCTACATATTTACTTAAATTATGAAACTCGGTGCGTTCCTCCCATACAACAGTTATGGCAGAGGTGGATTTCGAGTTAATACGAACACTGAAATTTCCAGAAATTAGGATCTAAATAGAGAACCTTCCTCTTACAAAGGCACGACTTTAATCCAAAGTGAAGTAAAATCTTTTCAGTCCATATTTTCCTTTAATTTTTTGCAGGTTCCTTCAGTTCATTATGAAGTTATTAGTCGTTCACTTCAAAGATTTGCATCATAAAAGGATTACAAAACCAAAGTTTTTTATTTTAGATTCAAATGTGTGCCTATAGATCAATAATTTCTGCATTTACTTTTGGATGAAGTATCTATCAACTATACGCAGGTCCTTACAGCGGGTGCATGGATCCAAATTAAATAACGGTGAGAAGACCACCAGCGGTAACGTTCTGGCCTCGCATGTAGGAGGACGCGGGTTCGAATCCCCGTCCGACCATCCAGATATGGTTTTTCCATGATTTACCCAAATTACTCCTGGCGAATGCCGGGATGCTTACTTCAAAAATGCCATGGCCGAATTCTTTCCTGCTCCTTGTCCCCAGTCCCATCCCACCTCTAATGATTTTGACTTCAAAGAGGCGTAAAGCAAGAAGTAAAAAAAAAAAGAGAGAGAGACCTCCAGCTTGACTGGGCCCGTTAAAGTGCCTCAAATAATTGCAC
This sequence comes from Vandiemenella viatica, assembly GCA_031002005.1. NCBI lineage: Eukaryota > Metazoa > Arthropoda > Insecta > Orthoptera > Morabidae > Vandiemenella > Vandiemenella viatica. The sequence goes on from CM061921.1 coordinate 210,537,979, forward strand.
AATTCTCAAATAAATTATCAGTTATCATACAAAACATAGTAACACAATTTTAGGATAATGGAATGGTACGTTCCACCATCTACACTTACTAGCAGAAAACAACAGTTTAAGTTTTTTAAATCTGCCAATTTACTGAAGTGCAAAGTTTGATGATATCCTACAGATTTGATTTTTACCCCGTAACGTTTATTGTCATAATGTTATTTAAAAGTGTAATTCGGATATAAATTACTTCAAGCTGTTATTGTTGATAAACGTATATATTACAAGATTAAAAACGGCGCTTGGTATTCATCATGAATTTGATGTGTGGACCTCTCTTCTATTGAACGCAAAAACCTCTTGAGCTCAGAATCGGTATGCACATTAATGTTCACAATTTTGTGCCAGTCAAATTCTTGTGCAAAAGCGAATCCTTCCTGTGTTTTATATCTGAAACTGCTACCTAAGTTATTGAATTTTTGCTCGCCGATATCAATTACAACTTTATGTAAAGTCAAACCTTGAGACTTGTGTATGCTGCATAGAAAAACAACTTGTGCATGACTGAGGTTTAACCATAAATGTAGCTTCGACCTACGGAATTTGAACAAAACCGTTGATCGCCGGTACGGTCTAACAGTTAAACTCAACCATTATTATGAATGGCTCTAAATTTTCTGATGATTCATCTGGTCAATATATTATTCAAAGTGCTCCATTTACCAAACCCTTCTTGGTCCAGGGCTCTTCACCGTTTCCAAAAAATTTCCGTAACAACTGATTCAAAATTTCCAGTTTTTGCCCTCATTAAATGTCAGAGGTGAAACGCTGAGGAATAACATGCTTCATCACTTGAAACATTTTAATTCAATCTGTTTGACGGTTTTTTCACAATTCCAAACAAAATGATTTTCAACTTTTCCATATCTAAGGAGTGATATAGGGACAATCTAATTCTCACTGCAACTACGGATCATACCCCATCCATGCCAAAAATATCAAAGGAATCTGTAAGTACCTTTTGTTTAAAGTCTCGGACAAATTAAAAAAAGATGTGGATTCTTGATCGCTCCCTCCAGTGTATGTTATTTTAAATAGATTTCAATGATAAACTGCTAATCACAAGCAAATTATGACAGCTTTCGTTTTACTGCAGTTAATTTGTTATATCCACCTCACCCAATGGTTACTTGACTTATTTTTTTGGCAAATGCCATCGCTCCTACTCAGTTAAATGACGAATATTTTTACTGATCGCCATCTTGCAGATATGCTTAACATATTATAATTAAAACCCAACAAATTATAATCCCTCAAAAAAATAGCTTTTTCTTTAAACTTACATCAGTTCCGTATAACCGATGATTATCAGTATTTAAAGAATAAAATTTACAAAAATGTTTTTGGAGCTTCTGTTTAGAAAATAACCTCCGTCCAAGATCTGAAATTAGAATACAGCCGTGGACAGAGTTGGTGTCTGCAGTGAGAGACAGCTGACATCAGCTGCAACATTTGAAGGAGTTTAACCCCAGTCTGCCGTACTCGAAATCATAGGTTGATTAGGCAGATGCCTTTTTCATGGACCGTTTAATTATTTCAGGTTCCTGCTGTTATACTCTGCACGAAGATATTCGATAAAAAAGTTAAATAACTGGACCCCTACACAATATTTCACTGTTGACTTACTTGAGGTAACTACACAACTAACTGAATTATTCATCTTACTCTAAATTAAAAAATGTGTGCTTGTTATATAACAGAGCGTCGTGGGAGGACACAGATTCCAGATTCGATCCCCTACTCCACGAGCTGTCCTATACGAGAAATATAGCGTAGTTCAAGAAGATGCGATTCAAATAAATAAAAACTCCTTTTTTTTTTTTTTTTTTTTTGCTCCTAGATCTTCTAACGGGGCTAGATACAGAGATCCACTAAATGGGTAGCCATTCATGAGCTAACTTTCTAGAAAATTTAGAGCACATTGTTCCAAATATTACTTGAGATAAACGGGTATAAATGAATCATAGCCTTCTCCTTGAAGGTTTAATCTAGAGTAGGTTTTTTTAAACTGGTGGGCGTGCCCTCCAATTGCGGGGAGGGGGGGAGAGGGATGACAGGTAGCTTTGCCACCCGTGTGGACGATAACCTAGATCTACACCGTTGGAAGTATTCTGTCTCCTTCATCTACTCTTATAGTGGAAAACCTTTGTTCTAATATCACATACAGTTTCCACTTTTGTGTCATTGGTAGTACTGAAAAGCAGGCATTTGCCTAATTAATAATAAAATTCCAGCGTTAGTCATAATTCGCAATGGAAACACACTCAGTTCATTTATTATTATTATTTTCTTGTGGTTTTATGACTCGTCAAGTTCATTGGAGCCGGGAGACGAAGGAACGAGAACGAATTTGCCTATGACCTGTTTCTTGAAATCACGCAAAGTCGAAATCAGGATAGCCGGACTGGGATCGAACTAGTGTCCTCCAAAATGGCAGTCCCTAACGTTAACCAATCAAGAATTACTGTTATCAACTGGGATGAAGATTACGTTCCAGTGGTAATTTCTCTGCATTTTTTCACATTTTACTTCAAATATCTTTCAAAATGTAGGGTGAATTGTGCAGCACTTCCTATTTCAGCCATGAAACGTTCTACACAAAACATAAATGTCCTCACTTCCCAGTCTTTGTGAAAAGTACTGACTTACGTTATTACTTTCCAGATACTGCTTCTTATTCGAGCCTTACCGCCACCATGTGCAATATAAATGCTCATCCCGCCATCTTACAATTAATTATAATTCCGGTTTCTGAATTTCAACAGATGGATCCATCTATTCTCCTTCACATCTCCTCCTATTTAATATTTACCATTTGTATTTCATACCAGGCAATCATTCTCAAGCATGGGCGTTACAATTATTTTTGAACACAGTTCCGGCTACTTCCCTAGTACATTCCTTCCTTGTAACTCCGCTTATGTCAAGGTTAACTTATAATCGAATGATAAATGCAGACATTTACGATTCTTCCTCTTTTGCTGTAAATTCGCACAAAATCGTTATTTTATCTACATATTTAATAATCTACTAGATGATTCCGACGACTTCGTTCGTGATTGTAAAAAATTTTCATTGACAGCTACCGGCATGTAACCACTATAGTGTTCCCATGGGAGACTCGAGGCTAATACCACACACAAACATCAGTGATCTGCTCAGGGAATTTATGGTTGCAAAGTTAAATATAGGGACACACATGTCTTTGGTTGAAATATGAAATTGCACTCCGTCTACCAACTCAACCACCATACCTCCTACACCCCCATAGCTTCCGAAATTCGGCCAACGTTGTGCATGATCGGTGACTCTTTGCTACTACCACACACAAACACCAGTGATGTGCGCTAGATAGTTTTGGCTGAAAAGTGATACACAGGAACACATACGTCTTTGGTGGAAATTTGTAAATGTCCCAGGTCGACCACTTTCAACCACCCCCATAACTACCGACATTTAACCACCATAGGGCACGATGGGAGACTCAAGGCCACTACCACACTCAATCATCAGTGGTCTACGCTATGTAGTTGAAGCGGCAAAGTGATATATACCGACCCACATGTCTTTGGTCGAAATACGAAAATATCCTTGATCGATCACTTTCAATCACCGTATCTCCTACACTCCAATAGCTATCTATATTCGGCCAACGTTGTGCACGATCGGTGATTCTATGCTACTACCACACATATACACCAATGGTCTGTGCTATGTAGTTGTGACAGGAAAGAGAAGTATAGGGACACACAAGTCTTTGGTCGAAATATGAAAATTTCCTGCATCACTAGTTTTAATCTCCCACACCCCCACCGCTATCGGCATTCGGCCAACGCTGTGCGCGATAGGAAACTCCATGCTACTATGACACACAAGCGCCAGTGATCTGTGGTAGGTAGTGGCGGCTGAATGGTGAAATATAGGGAAAAATCACGTCTATATATATATACGAGGTGTGTTCAGAAAATAACGGGAATTTTTAAATTTCGCGGGTTTGGAGAGTCCAATTGTCAAAATATTTTTATTATGTTGGTATACATGCCCTGGAAATATGATAAAATTTTCAGCGGTATTCATTGCTTACCTTGTCTGTGGCAGCCGCTAAGGTTAGACGTGTTTTTATGAGCTCGGTGATTTTCGTTTTTTTAAAAGAAATGGATCAAAGAATTTGTATCAAATTTTGCGTAAAAAATGAAATAAAGTGTAACAAAGTGTGTGATATGTTAACAAAGGCCTATGGTGAGTCTGTTATGAGTAAAACAAGAGTTTACGAGTGGTATAAGCGTTTCCAAGATGGCCGTGAAGACGTTGAATATGACGAACGCCCCGGACGCCCCAGCACATCAACAACCGATGAAAACGTGGAAAAAGTGAAAGCAATGGTTATGAATGATCGCCGAATCACAGTCAGGGAAGTTGTTGATGATGTTGGCATATCGATTGGCTCATGCCATGAAACTTTTTCAAATGTTTTGGGTATGAAACGCGTGGCAGCAAAATTTGTTCCAAAATTGTTGAATTTTGAACAAAAACAGCGGCGAATGGAAGTTGCTCAGGAGTCACTAAATGAAGTCAACGACGATACAGAATTACTGAAACGTGTTATAACAGGTGACGAAACATGGGTTTACGGATATGACGTCGAAACTAAGGCTCAATCGTCTCAGTGCAAGCATCCTGGCTCGCCAAGACCGAAAAAGACTCGACAAGTGCGGTCGCACGTGAAGGTTATGCTTACGGTGTTCTTCAATTTTAATGTCATAGTGCATAGTGAATTCTTGCCACAAGGTCAAACGGTAAATAAGGAGTACTACCTACAAGTTCAACGCCGTTTGCGTGAAGCAATCCGAAAAAAACGTCCGGATTTGTGGAAAAACAATTCATGGCTTTTGCACCACGATAATGCACCAGCTCACATTTCGTTGCTTGTTCGTGAATTCTTGGCCAAAAACAATACTGTAACGATGCCCCAGCCTCCATATTCGCCAGATATGGCTCCGTGTGACTTTTTCCTATTTCCAAAAATAAAGAGAACCTTAAAGGGCCGTCGTTTTACAAGCATAGATGACATTAAAAGCGCATCGCTGAAAGAGCTAAAGGCTATCCCAAAAATCGAGTTTGAGAAGTGTTTCGACGATTGGAAGAAGCGCTGGCAGAGGTGCATAATATCTAATGGGTACTATTTTGAAGGCGACAACATTAATGTTGACAAATAAATAAATATTTTTTTCAAAAAACGAAAATTCCCGTTATTTTCTGAACACACCTCGTATATATATATATATATATATATCCCGGTATCATACGCTGTGGCGTTCTCCTCATCAACTTTCCGTCGTAGTATATTTTCTACCCTGACTTTTTCCTAACTTCTCAGAATTCCCCTACTCACATATTCACACCTCGACTTAATCATATTAATCACCGTTCTATGGCCCATTCTGCGAAATTCCTTGGAGAGGTCCATTGCAATGCTATCAAATTTGGCTTCTTTGTCCAATTCATATCCATTATCCTACACATAACACACTGAGATTCACGTGGTTAACTTTCCAATAGCCAAGCCAAGTTGCTAACCTACAAACCACATTATTTCTTCACACGTGTACCTGATGTAGCAGGATGTCCCTACATCTTCATTAACCTGTTTGCAACTGAGGGTAAACTGAGCAAACTATAGTTCCTAGCAAGTATTATCTTCCCTCCATTATGAGGGATACTATTACGGTACATTTCCACAACTTTGGCATATATAAAGTCTACATACTCAACAAATTTATTTGTAGGTAAGGTTCAATGTCACCTCCTCGTGTCTTTAGCCCATTTGTTACAATATTTTCTATAGAAAATACTTTACGCTCTTTTAACCTACCGCAATCAAAAATATCCTTAGATTGTATTTTCAAATTATTATTCTCCTCGTTACCCTTTACATGGAGAAGCTGTACCTTTTAAATATTCCCTAAAATTCTCGTCTCACAATTCATCAACCTGCTTAATACTTCTGGTAATTTCATATTATCTTTTTTCTTTCTCCATCCTTAATCATAATCATTTGAATGCCTTCCCTAATCTTTTACACTGCCGTTTGTGAATATTGCATCACCAACAAGGAGACATGTGATTAAAATGAATTTTGTTCCATAGATTAAGCACATAACAATACAAAAATGATTATGCACTTTGACCGTGAGAATTCAATACGGTGTAAAGCCGCCACGTGTTGCAATGATAACCCTAGAAGTCGTAGTATGGAACCAAATAGATACTGCATACGCTGCTTTGAAACACACCGCTATGCGATTTGTAGGCGCGTTCACAAATCATCGAGTGTGGTTGCAGCATGACCAGAACGACCAAGTTGTTGACTGATCATATCCGCGACATGTTCGATGGATAACATGGCAGTTGAAGATGCGCCAGAGAAGCAGTGGTACCCGTTGTTCTTCGAAGAAGGCTTGCATATTCCTTTCCACATGTAGTCAGGCACTGTCCTGCTGAAAAATGGCATATGGAGATGCCTGAAGGAGGGGCAGTGCCAAGGACTCTAAAACCTCCCCGAATTAGCGATTGCTGTCCATATTGCCCTCAATGTTATAGCAAATGGTGCTCCATTCCTCACACTTGGCTTTTGTCTGCTAAGCCGCTCAACAATGCAATTTACTCGATTGCGTTCACCACGGTAGGGTCTAAAACGTGGCCATCACTGTAGTACTGCAGGGTTGCCCGGCAATATGTCCACTTTGTTGCGTGTATTGCTGTATGTTGCCAAATGTGGCGAGCATGAACATTCGTGGTAACTTCCCGTGTTGCAGGCTCTGGTAGCATAGTGGCTAGACCTTTGGCCTCACGTACTTAAGGTCACCGCTTCGATTCCTGCAGAGCGCACAGGTGTTTTTAATTAAACATTGTGTTCGTCTTGTGTCTTCCAGTTAATACTATAAATCAACGTGAAAAATAGGTATACATGAGCACAAAACATACATGCAACATTTTAGCTAACTGTATAGTTGGAACGGCCAAATTTATTCTTTTAAGTAAAAAAAACTAAGTGTGTTCGAGTACAATGCGATTAACTTTCATTAATTAAAAATGTAAGCATATTGCAAAAAAAAATTTACCTCTTTCTGAATAAATCTTCTGAAAAAGTTCAAAGTGTAGAAATGGTCAGTCGGAAAGACTCTAAATTTCATCAAAAAAATATACTTACACCGAATGTAGTGGTTATAGAAGCATCGATTTACAAACACTAATTAAAAAATAAAGACGATTGGAGATACACATACCTTCATGCTTTGCAAACATCCGTTACAATATGAGAGACAGATGCTGACACTCTGAATAAATACATAATAAATACATCAAACTTTTGTGCAAGTCAACAGTAACTTTAAATCGTAGAGTGAAAATCAATCTGGTATTACATTTTTATTTTTTCAACCATACAATTCAAATATTTGAAACTAGTTTTCAAATTCATGTAAAGCTTTCAAACAATAAATTATCCAGTTCTGTTTCTATATCGTCCACACTATTGACTCCAATGGCTGCGGCACCATGCTCGTGTCCGGCGCCGACACGGGGTTAGTTGGTTGCGGCACAGCGGTCGTGCCCGGCACTGACACGGGGTTAGTTGGCGGCGGCACCGCGCTCGTGCCCGGCACTGACACGGGGTTAGTTGGCTGCGGCACCGTGCTCGTGCCCGGCACTGATGCGGGATTAGTTGGCTGCGGCACCGTGCTCGTGCCCGATTCTGACACGGGGTTAGTTGGCTGCGGCACCGTGCACGTGCCCGGCGATGACACGGGATTAGTTGGCTGCAGCACCGTGCTCGTGCCCGATTCTGACACGGGGTTAGTTGGCTGCGGCACCGTGCACGTGCCCGGCGATGACACGGGATTAGTTGGCTGCGGCACCGTGCACGTTCCCGGCGCTGACACGGGGTTAGTTGGCTGCGGCACCGTGCTCGTACCCGACACTGACACGGGGTTAGTTGGCTGCGGCACCGTGCTCGTGCCCCACACTGACACGGGGTTAGTTGGCTGCGGCACCGTGCTCGTGCCCGACACTGACACGGTGTTAGTTGGCTGCGGCACCGTGCACGTTCCCGGCGCTGACACGGGGTTAGTTGGCTGCGGCACCGTGCTCATACCCGGCACTGACACGGGGTTAGTTGGCTGCGGCACCGTGCTCGTGCCCGGCACTGACACGGGGTTAGTTGGCTGCGGCACCGTGCTCGTGCCCGACACTGACACGGGGTTAGTTGGCTGCGGCACCGTGCAAGATCCCGGTGCTGACACGGGGTTAGTTGGCTGCGGCACCGTGCTCGTGCTCGGCACTGACACGGGGTTAGTTGGCTGCGGCACCGTGCTCGTGCCCGACACTGACACGGGGTTAGTTGGCTGCGGCACCGTGCACGTTCCCGGCGCTAACACGGGGTTAGTTGGCTGCGGCACCGTGCTCGCACCCGGCACTGACGCGGGGTTAGTTGGCTGCGGCACCGTGCTCGTGCCCGGCACTGACACGGGGTTAGTTGGCTGCGGCACCGTGCTCGTGCCCGACACTGACACGGGGTTAGTTGGCTGCGGCACCGTGCACGTTCCCGGCGCTGACACGGGGTTAGTTGGCTGCGGCACCGTGCTCGTACCCGGCACTGACACGGGGTTAGTTGGCTGCGGCACCGTGCTCGTGCTCGGCACTGACACGGGGTTAGTTGGCTGCGGCAGCGAGCTCGTGCCCGACACTGACGCGGGGTTAGTTGGCTGCGGCACCGTGCTCGTGCCCGGCACTGACACGGGGTTAGTTGGCTGCGGCACCGTGCTCGTGACCGACACTGTCACGAGGTTAGTTGGCTGCGGCACCGTGCACGTTCCCGGCGCTGACACGGGGTTACTTGGCTGCGGCACCGTGCTCGTGCCCGACACTGACACGGGGTTAGTTGGCTGCGGCACCGTGCTCGTGCCCGACAGTGACACGGGGTTAGTTGGCTGCGGCACCGTGCACGTGCCCGGCGCTGACACGGGATTAGTTGGCTGCGGCACCGTGCTCGTGACCGACGCTGACACGGGGTTAGTTGGCTGCGGCACCGTGCACGTTCCCGGCGCTGACACGGGGTTAGTTGGCTGCGGCACCGTGCTCGTGCCCGACACTGACACAGGGTTAGTTGGCTGCGGCACCGTGCACGTTCCCGGCGCTGACACGGGTTTAGTTGGCTGCGGCACCGTGCTCGTGCCCGGCACTGACACGGGGTTAGTTGGCTGCGGCACCGTGCTCGTGCCCGTCACTGACACGGGGTTAGTTGGCTGCGTCACCGTGCACGTTCCCGGCGCTGACACTGGGTTAGTTTGGCTGCGGCACCATGCTCGTGCCCGGCACTGACACGGGGTTAGTTGGCTGCGGCACCGTGCTCGTGCCCGACACTGACACGGGGTTAGTTGGCTGCGGCACCGTGCTCGTGCCCGACACTGACACGGGGTTAGTTGGCTGCGGCACCGTGCACGTTCCCGACACTGGCACGGTGTTAGTTGGCTGCGGCACCGTGCACGTGCCCGGCGCTGACACGGGATTAGTTGGCTGCGGCACCGTGCTCGTACCCGGCACTGACACGGGGTTAGTTGGCTGCGGCACCGTGCTCGTGCCCCACACTGACACGGGGTTAGTTGGCTGCGGCACCGTGCTCGTGCCCGACACTGACACGGTGTTAGTTGGCTGCGGCACCGTGCACGTTCCCGGCGCTGACACGTGGGTTAGTTGGCTGCGGCACCGTGCTCATACCCGGCACTGACACGGGGTTAGTTGGCTGCGGCACCGTGCTCGTGCCCGACAGTGACACGGGGTTAGTTGGCTGCGGCACCGTGCACGTGCCCGGCGCTGACACGGGATTAGTTGGCTGCGGCACCGTGCTCGTGCCCGGCACTGACACGGGGTTAGTTGGCTGCGGCACCGTGCTCGTGACCGACACTGACACGGGGTTAGTTGGCTGCGGCACCGTGCACGTTCCCGGCGCTGACACGGGGTTAGTTGGCTGCGGCACCGTGCTCGTGCCCGACACTGACACAGGGTTAGTTGGCTGCGGCACCGTGCACGTATCCCGGCGCTGACACGGGTTTAGTTGGCTGCGGCACCGTGCTCGTGCCCGGCACTGACACGGGGTTAGTTGGCTGCGGCACCGTGCTCGTGCCCGTCACTGACACGGGGTTAGTTGGCTGCGTCACCGTGCACGTTCCCGGCGCTGACACTGGGTTAGTTGGCTGCGGCACCATGCTCGTGCCCGGCACTGACACGGGGTTAGTTGGCTGCGGCACCGTGCTCGTGCCCGACACTGACACGGGGTTAGTTGGCTGCGGCACCGTGCTCGTGCCCGACACTGACACGGGGTTAGTTGGCTGCGGCACCGTGCACGTTCCCGACACTGACACGGGGTTAGTTGGCTGCGGCACCGTGAACGTTCCCGGCGCTGACACGGGGTTAGTTGGCTGCGGCACCGTGCTCGTACCCGGCACTGACACGGGGTTAGTTGGCTGCGGCACCGTGCTCGTGCCCCACACTGACACGGGGTTAGTTGGCTGCGGCACCGTGCTCGTGCCCGACACTGACACGGTGTTAGTTGGCTGCGGCACCGTGCACGTTCCCGGCGCTGACACGGGGTTAGTTGGCGGCGGCACCGTGCTCATACCCGGCACTGACACGGGGTTAGTTGGCTGCGGCACCGTGCTCGTGCCCGGCACTGACACGGGGTTAGTTGGCTGCGGCACCGTGCTCGTGCCCGACACTGACACGGGGTTAGTTGGCTGCGGCACCGTGCAAGATCCCGGCGCTGACACGGGGTTAGTTGGCTGCGGCACCGTGCTCGTGCTCGGCACTGACACGGGGTTAGTTGGCTGCGGCACCGTGCTCGTGCCCGACACTGACACGGGGTTAGTTGGCTGCGGCACCGTGCACGTTCCCGGCGCTAACACGGGGTTAGTTGGCTGCGGCACCGTGCTCGCACCCGGCACTGACGCGGGGTTAGTTGGCTGCGGCACCGTGCTCGTGCCGTCGGCAGACACGGGGTTAGTTGGCTGCGGCAGCGAGCTCGTGCCCGACACTGACGCGGGGTTAGTTGGCTGCGGCACCGTGCTCGTGCCCGACACTGACACGGGGTTAGTTGGCTGCGGCACCGTGCTCGTGCCCGACACTGACACGGGGTTAGTTGGCTGCGGCACCGTGCACGTTCCCGACACTGGCACGGTGTTAGTTGGCTGCGGCACCGTGCACGTGCCCGGCGCTGACACGGGATTAGTTGGCTGCGGCACCGTGCTCGTACCCGGCACTGACACGGGGTTAGTTGGCTGCGGCACCGTGCTCGTGCCCCACACTGACACGGGGTTAGTTGGCTGCGGCACCGTGCTCGTGCCCGACACTGACACGGTGTTAGTTGGCTGCGGCACCGTGCACGTTCCCGGCGCTGACACGTGGGTTAGTTGGCTGCGGCACCGTGCTCATACCCGGCACTGACACGGGGTTAGTTGGCTGCGGCACCGTGCTCGTGCCCGACAGTGACACGGGGTTAGTTGGCTGCGGCACCGTGCACGTGCCCGGCGCTGACACGGGATTAGTTGGCTGCGGCACCGTGCTCGTGCCCGGCACTGACACGGGGTTAGTTGGCTGCGGCACCGTGCTCGTGACCGACACTGACACGGGGTTAGTTGGCTGCGGCACCGTGCACGTTCCCGGCGCTGACACGGGGTTAGTTGGCTGCGGCACCGTGCTCGTGCCCGACACTGACACAGGGTTAGTTTGGCTGCGGCACCGTGCACGTTCCCGGCGCTGACAACGGGTTTAGTTGGCTGCGGCACCGTGCTCGTGCCCGGCACTGACACGGGGTTAGTTGGCTGCGGCACCGTGCTCGTGCCCGTCACTGACACGGGGTTAGTTTGGCTGCGTCACCGTGCACGTTCCCGGCGCTGACAACTGGGTTAGTTGGCTGCGGCACCATGCTCGTGCCCGGCACTGACACGGGGTTAGTTGGCTGCGGCACCGTGCTCGTGCCCGACACTGACACGGGGTTAGTTGGCTGCGGCACCGTGCTCGTGCCCGACACTGACACGGGGTTAGTTGGCTGCGGCACCGTGCACGTTCCCGACACTGACACGGGGTTAGTTGGCTGCGGCACCGTGAACGTTCCCGGCGCTGACACGGGGTTAGTTGGCTGCGGCACCGTGCTCGTACCCGGCACTGACACGGGGTTAGTTGGCTGCGGCACCGTGCTCGTGCCCCACACTGACACGGGGTTAGTTGGCTGCGGCACCGTGCTCGTGCCCGACACTGACACGGTGTTAGTTGGCTGCGGCACCGTGCACGTTCCCGGCGCTGACACGGGGTTAGTTGGCTGCGGCACCGTGCTCATACCCGGCACTGACACGGGGTTAGTTGGCTGCGGCACCGTGCTCGTGCCCGGCACTGACACGGGGTTAGTTGGCTGCGGCACCGTGCTCGTGCCCGACACTGACACGGGGTTATTTGGCTGCGGCACCGTGCAAGATCCCGGCGCTGACACGGGGTTAGTTGGCTGTGGCACCGTGCTCGTGCTCGGCACTGACACGGGGTTAGTTGGCTGCGGCACCGTGCTCGTGCCCGACACTGACACGGGGTTAGTTGGCTGCGGCACCGTGCACGTTCCCGGCGCTAACACGGGGTTAGTTGGCTGCGGCAACCGTGCTCGCACCCGGCACTGACGCGGGGTTAGTTGGCTGCGGCACCGTGCTCGTGCTCGGCACTGACACGGGGTTAGTTGGCTGCGGCTGCGAGCTCGTGCCCGACACTGACGCGGGGTTAGTTGGCTGCGGCACCGTGCTCGTGCCCGGCACTGACACGGGGTTAGTTGGCTGCGGCACCGTGCTCGTGACCGACACTGTCGCGAGGTTAGTTGGCTGCGGCACCGTGCACGTTCCCGGCGCTGACACGGGGTTACTTGGCTGCGGCACCGTGCTCGTGCCCGACACTGACACGGGGTTAGTTGGCTGCGGCACCGTGCTCGTGCCCGACAGTGACACGGGGTTAGTTGGCTGCGGCACCGTGCACGTGCCCGGCGCTGACACGGGATTAGTTGGCTGCGGCACCGTGCTCGTGCCCGGCACTGACACGGGGTTAGTTGGCTGCGGCACCGTGCTCGTGACCGACACTGACACGGGGTTAGTTGGCTGCGGCACCGTGCACGTTCCCGGCGCTGACACGGGGTTAGTTGGCTGCGGCACCGTGCTCGTGCCCGACACTGACACAGGGTTAAGTTGGCTGCGGCACCGTGCACGTTCCCGGCGCTGACACGGGTTTAGTTGGCTGCGGCACCGTGCTCGTGCCCGGCACTGACACGGGGTTAGTTGGCTGCGGCACCGTGCTCGTGCCCGTCACTGACACGGGGTTAGTTGGCTGCGTCACCGTGCACGTTCCCGGCGCTGACACTGGGTTAGTTGGCTGCGGCACCATGCTCGTGCCCGGCACTGACACGGGGTTAGTTGGCTGCGGCACCGTGCTCGTGCCCGACACTGACACGGGGTTAGTTGGCTGCGGCACCGTGCTCGTGCCCGACACTGACACGGGGTTAGTTGGCTGCGGCACCGTGCACGTTCCCGACACTGGCACGGTGTTAGTTGGCTGCGGCACCGTGCACGTGCCCGGCGCTGACACGGGATTAGTTGGCTGCGGCACCGTGTTCGTGCCCGGTGCTGACACGGGGTTAGTTTGCTGCGGCATCGTTCTCGTGCCCCACACTGACCCTGGGTTAGTATGGTTGCCGCACCGTGCACGTTCCCGGCGCTGACACGGGGTTAGTTTGCTGCGGCACCGTGCTCTTGCCCCACACTGACACTGGGTTAGTTTGGCTGCTGCACCGTGCACGTTCCCGGCGCCGACACGGGGTTAGTTTGCTGCGGCACCGTGCTCGTGCCCCACACTGACACTGGGTTAGTTTGGCTGCGGCACCCTTTCCCGGCGCTGACGCGGGGTTAGTTGGCTACGGCACCATGTTCGTGTCCCACACTGACACTGGGTTAGGTTGGCTGCGGCACCGTCCACGTTCCCGGCGCTGACACGGGGTTAGTTGACTGCGGCACCGTGCTGGTGCTCGACACTGAAACGGGGTTAGTTGGCTGCGGCACCGTGCACGTGCCCGGCGCTGACACGGGGTTAGTTGGCTGCGCACCGTGCACGTGCCTGGCGCTGACACGGGGTTAGTTGGCTGCGGCACCGTGCACGTTCCCTGCGCTGACACGGGGTTAGTTTGCTGCGGCATCGTGCTCGTGTTCGGCACTGACACGGGGCTAGTTAGTTCGAATCCTAGTGGCGGAAGAAATTATCACCATCAGGATTTGGCTGGCAGAGTTGGATATGTGGTGGTGCACAGTTCCTAATCGTCAGATTGTGCGTCAAAGTACTGGTTTGAATCCCAAACCACTCCCCACTGAGTATAGAGCGATGGTACACACCACTGTTAATGGTAATTTGGCATGGGCCGGCATGGGCGTTTCACCCTTGCCCTACTTCGTCTCTCATTTAATACATCACAAACAACACTGTATACTGAACATACACACTATCACAGTCATCCAAACTTACAATAACACATACGAACACATCAGGGGAATGACAACGCGAAACCACCTAAGATCATCTTGTCAAGGATGTACCCCTCCATGGGAGTCTGTAGTCAGATGAAAATTTCTGTGTCAGTAGTAGTAATCTATAACGATTAGCTAGGTAAAAACACACCCGCCATATCTCATTTCCTTTTTTAATTTTCCAAATTAAATATAAGAATTTTACTATGTAGCATTGACTAGCTGACCCGGTCACGCGTTGCTGTGATTCAGTAGAAATAGTACGTTGGATCAATGTTATTCTAAACTACCTAATGTAGTCAAATTAGTATTCACTAATAAAGACAAAAACGTTTTAGTGGATTTGAAAATTCTAAAGTAGTTGGTAAATAGTTTCGGATAGTTGAAATAAAGGACAAATGAACGAAAAAAATTTAATTACATTTCATCGCAAATTATGTAATTGAAAATATATAAAAATTTATATTTATTAAAATCAATAAATTATTTTTTATTTATTTATAATTCGAAATTTATAAATGAGGTAAATGAAGTTGATTTTTAAACATTTTTAACAATTATTTTCATTATTTTAAATTATTACAATTTGTAATTTTAATTTATCTAAGCGCTAATTGGTGTACAATATTTATTGGTAGCCTGTCTTTTGCTAATACAAATAGGTCGCATGGTTTCCCCACACGTGAGCAGCCGACATATAGGCTGCCCATGGGAGAAACGCGTATTCTCCAAGTCCAAGCGGCAAACGGACATTGTTTGGCCCTGAGTCTTATTTATGGTCATAGCAAAAGCCAAACGAATCGGAAATTGAAGCCTTTTAAATTATATTAAAGATTCTGACGGTATCATTGGAATGCGTGGCAGGAGGACGATTTCTCCTTTAAACTTTCCAGTCGAAATAATTGCTTCAACAACATTTCCGGTGATCCTTTTGATAACCAAACGTGTACCGTTGTATCCAAAGTACAATAATCGGTGAACCAATCCTTAACCGAAGATTGTGTGGTGGCATTCCTGGTATATCCAAAGAATTTACAAACTCAGTTGGAAAATTTACGGCTTCATTTTCATCCACAATAGTGTCTACTGATTTAAAAGACATCAATCAGATCACCTGGTAACTACTGTTGTATCCGGAAATTAATTTCGTTGACATCAACATTTTTTGCTGCCAAAATAGCACGATTACTGAGCCAATTATGATCTGAGTAATTGTTTGATATATACGGAATCTCAATTAGTTCATTTTTTGAGTGAACAACAGTGCAGAATTTGTCTGGCAATTTGAGGTATTGTGTATTTAGATGCAGTTCTATTTCACCGTTTCCAATAACCAACAATTGCTTACAAAATACTTGTGCCGATGGATCATTGCAATTGTACTCGCATGTTCATGGTCAACCGAAGTGTTTCGACATTCCGCCATTAAAACGATTGTTTTAAACATGCGTTAATCTCATCGGCAAAAGTAGAGCGAGGAATCACTGATAATGTCTGTCGGAAGTCACCAGACAGTAGTAGGACAGTACCACCGAAAAGTTTATCATTGCCTCTCAAATCTTGCATATTTCTATGAAATGCTTCGAGCGAATGTTTATGAGCCATAGTACACTCATCCCAAATTATAATTGAACTCTTTTGCAACACTGCAGCCATTCCGATTTTTTTTTTAATGTTACACATCGCGTTTGGTTTGTTATGAATGTCTAGTGGCAGCTTAAATAGGAAATGTGCCGTTCGCCCACCATCTAACAAAGTGGCAGCAATGCCTGACGATGCAATTTTCTTTTGCGACCGTACCTTCGCATGGATCAACGGTATTAAGAATGTCTTACCAGTTCCACCTGGTGCGTCCAAAAAAAAAAAAAAAAAAAAAAAAAAAAACGCATTTTTCAGCATCAACAGTTAGCATAATCCAATTATAAATATTTTTTTGTTCTGCCTTCAGTAATGGCTCATTATTCGCAATAACTGTACCTAAGTCCATATTGTTATACAGTTGTTCTCGTTGCAGATCACTGTTAACTAAGTCGGTGGCCGGGGATCAGGTGATGGCATACCATACTGATGAAGTGGTAAATTTGAAATTAAAATACATAAGTCTTCGATTAACACTAGTGCTTCATTATACACCTCTGGTATGAAATCTAGATTTGGACATAGGTTTGTTTGTTTAACTCGGTGTAGTATGTCTTCAGTCCTCCAGCAACTGCAACTCGCGATATGCATCTTGATATGTATTGAACACCTGATCATTAACAGTTCGTAAAAATTCGAAAGAAGTTGGTCCTGGAACATTCACCAACAACAAACGCAAAAAGAAGCATTCACGTTGTTTCGAATGCACTGTGTAGAGTCGGCCTAATGTCTTGGCTTTGAATATGCCTTTGATCAATGGATGTGGTTCTCCTTGTTTACGTGGCTCCCATTTTTTACCTAATTTGTTCCATGTAAAATAGCGTGGAACATCGGTTTATAATAATGTTTTTTGCGAATTGGCCGAACATATCGAATTTTTGACACAATGTGAAAAATTCAGTTAATGTCGTTTTTGGTGGCTCAAGTGCTCTTTGTAGAATATTTTGTTCGGTGAAATATACACGTTGACCGTTTTCAAGATGTACTGCAAGATGCTGGATAGAAGGGTCTCTTTCATGTATGGGAAAACCAAAAATATGAAAGATAGCTTCGTTGCTGCTGATGTATCTACCTATCTGGTATCGTGCTATTTCGTCATTTTTATTTACATTTTTTACTTCAAATACGGCCAAATCACTGCCTTTATTAACGTATTTGCAAATGTACTTATTGGATTTTACAGAACTGCAAAACTCGGCATTAATATGAGCCTTATACGTTTTTGAAAGCAATCATGATTATGGTACCAACCACTGATTGTCTATATCAACTTGGTTTCTAGAATTTGACATTCACATCGTAAATGTGTGGCCACCATTCTCACCGTTTCTGCGGCGATACAACGGATAACCGTCGATATCCGTAATAGTGTCATTCGTATATTCCTTTGCGAAACGCTTCTTGCATTTTCCATCTTCCATTCATGGCGATGTCATGATAAAGCACCGCACGGTCCGTGGATCATGTGGACTGGTAACAATATCAAACAATTCTTGATCAATTACCGGGTCCGGAATTTCGACTGAAATTATTTGATCAATTTCTTCTGGACGGATTTTAACTTCAAGCCAAATCAAAATGTGAGAATGAGGCTAACCTCGCTTTTGCCACTCAATCGAATACAGATAGCAACGTATGTTACCGAAAACCGAATGTTTTACGATTAAATCAATCAATGATTTTAATTTTTGTTTGAACACACGTGCCATGATATCATGACGATGCATTGATTGTTGGCTAGGTAATAGCAAAGTTTGTATTTCCTTCCAATTCGGATTACATGTAAATGTAATTAAAAAAATCTGGATGACCATAATGACGTACGTAACTCATCGCATCTTCTATATATTCCTGCATGTTCCGTGGACTGCCGATGTAGCTTCAAGGTAAAATAAATGCATTACCGATATCATTGGCATTTAAATTTTCATCTGTATTGCCGATAATAGCATCTCGTAAGTGGATGTATTCGTCCGATCGTAATTTAGCCTGGTTGTATCGAATAAATCGCAAACGTTCATTTCCACACATCCACGACTTATTGATGGTACAGTTGACGACATTGAAGGATATAGTTATCCTGATTACGTCTAATCATCAATCGGCGGGCGTAGAACTTCATTGAAATAAATTTTTATTTGTTTCATTACCTGAAAAAATAATAAATTAAATAGTAAAAAAAATTAGAAGAATAATAAATTAATATATTGGGCCCGCGATAATCCGGCTTCTGTTCGGAATACCGCGGGTCTACTGTTTTAATAAAATTAGGAATTAAATAGTTCAATACTAAATTTACCAGTAACTGGATCACGCTGTTTGATGTTGATGTGATATTCATCCTGCCCTTGCCATAATATCAATGGATCATGGAGTGCGTCATACGAACGATGTAGATCCGAAATTATACTAACAGTGCTATCTCGACGTGTGATTTTAATGGCTCTATTGTCAACTGGATCACCAACTATAATAACTGCAACTTCATCTACAGTTGGCGCGTTGAACCTGCCAGCAGTGTATCTCCTGATTGTAATTTGTCAGCTTTGATGACAATTTGATAGTTGTCATTTTTTAATTGTGGCGACACTCTTTTAAACAATTGAATAAGTTGATTATTATTTTCCAAAAAATTTTCAACAATACCACAATGCCTCTCTCTTCTGCTTGTTTCATGAAATTATACTGACACCGAGTTGTGCACGCGTTCTTCACAACTTCCCATAAAATAGATTTGGAGAAACTTCGGGACATCATTAGGCATCGGCATCAACGACCTAATCTTATGGTACACCTGGCCTTGTATTTTGAATTTAGTTTCAAAATGACGTCCATCAGATGTGAGATCGCAGATTTTAGTTGCTCCAAAAGACTGTCATCTGGAAGCAGGAATTGAATTTTCGTGTCTTGCGCAGAAACAATTTCGAATCGTTTGATTCGCCAGCAAGAAGTGATTGCAAAGGTTCTGCTGGAGCGGGAAGTGGTAATAATACAACTTTTCCTGATGCACAACAGATGCCGGCTGCTTCATTGCGGCATTTCAACGCCTGACAGTATTGGCATACTTTGTCCATTGCACCGATTGCAATTTTAGAATGTGCAGAGTAATCAATGTCCTGTGCATATTCGAAGGCAAGACGAACAAATGATACACGTGTTAATGCACGGCTTGAATTGCTGTCTCTCTCGTTCTCTTTCTCTAAATGTAGTGATGTCTCTAAATGTCGTGATGTGCTGTTCTCGTGCCGCTCTTGTTCTCGATATATTCTGTATCAGACGTTCATCAAGCCTGTTCTTGAGATTCTTGCATACGACGCTCTGCTGTCCTGATTCTTTGAGCTTCGTTACTAGCCGCGATTTGTTCTGCTGATTTATGAGCCCTCTCAACACGTTTGCGCCGTGCCTCGCTGCAATACGCATTGTTGACTGAAATTTATAATTGCAACAATTAAAAAAATAGTTGAATTGCAACAAAAAGTGCTTCTGTCAACTGCGCATTCCACTCCTGTCGTCACCTTAACCTAACCCGGCAACTCTGCCGGGTACAGGAGACTAACAGTTTTACATGGAATCCCGACCACGGAAGCATTCAGACGTACTTCACATTACACAGCAAGCTGTGCCAGAGGCGGAAATCGGGTTAAATGCCTATAAAAATCCCAGCCGAGGCAGGGACTTCGAACCGAGGGCCTTTCAATCGCTATTCAGACGCCTTAACCACTTAGCCACCAGGCCATTCGCCATTACGTCAGAAATTGAAAAGGCTTGGAGTATTGGAATGGAGAATAATAATGAATATTTTGGGTCAATTGAAAAATACAGTACAATGGAAGATAAGAACTAATGAGCAAATATATCATAACATTGAAAAAATAACAGAATCATTCAGAAAAAAGGAGAATGATATTTTTTTCGACACATCTATCGCATGGATGACACCAGGCTAACAAAAAAGATATTAAAATATATTTTTTTTTTTGATTAAGTAAAGATTTGAAACGAAATAATATCAGTGAACAGTATGGAAAGAAAATATTTTCGAAAGCAGATTTCGAATATGGCAGGATTCCAAGGTAGAGAGGAAAAGAAAACGGGTGCAAAATGATCTGAAGAGAGAAATAGAAAACATTGTGCAATAATGATGGGGTACTGGAGAGGAAGAAAGAAAAAAACAACTGGGGAAGAATTGAAATTGACACGTGGTCCCTAGCTGGCCACAACGAAAAGAAGAATAATGAGAAGCAAGCAATAAATACTTACACGTTTTTGAATTTATCGTAAGGTTTTCTACAATGTTATATTCATGTGTGTGAATATAACAACATACAAACGATACACAGCACAATTATAAAAATGATACTACACGAAAAATTCACGAAACTGGGTTATGTCATACATAAACACATTTGACGTAGAGTATACTGTAACATCGAAACACAACGCCATCTACTGGATGGTTACCCAACCTAGATAACCAAGTGTTGTGTCGATAAATCAATACATTGCCATCTGTTAGAAACCTATGGAACTATAATAATAATTTCGTGCGGTCGTAGTGACAGGATTTCTATTGGCTGCGCACTTCCACCCCTGCGCCGGAGGTGAAGGCCGAGTTAACTGCGTATAAAAATCACCGCCTTCACAAGGATTCGAACCAGCGAACCTTAGATCCCCAGTCACACGCGTTAATCAGTGAGCCATCAGAACACTCAATCTTATGGCACTTACAAATAATTACAAACCAATGTCCTATGACAAACATTGAACGATTATTTTATTCGCAATAATAAATATTAAGGTCAATAACTAAAACTAAAAACTATCCTATCTTTTAAGTGGGATAAAATTACACACAGTAAGCCAAATTTCATCAAAATCAGTTAAGTAGTTTCGGAGTTAATCTCGGACAAACATCGTGACGCTATTTGTTTCACAATTTCCTCATAAACATTCGTAAACCGATTTTAGTCTAAACGATGTAAATTTTAAATCATTACCAGAAAACTGCTGATGTCCACAGCCAACGTTGTGGATCAGAGTTCGAATAATTAAAGTGAAATGAGTTACACCTTGACAAAAAGACAACTGTTATTTAATCGATTTTGCTGTTGAAGATAATGTAAAAAAAAACTTCTTCAGTAGTGTGAAACGTGTAGTCCATCTGATGTTTCCCAATACTTCATACCCATAGAGGATATCATTTTTGTCTTCGGTTTTAAAACAATTTGTTACAAATTAGAAGATATTTTAACAGCCAAGTTTTTCATATTTTAGGGGCTTTGTTTATATACTACCTCAGATTGGCAAACACATTTCACACCTTCATCTGCAATAACAACAACAAAAAGTTGGTTGTATACCGTGGATATACAGTACTTTCTTGACGATATTCTTCCCAGACCCAAATGATCTGTATAGTTTCACTGTGCATGGTAGTCAGTCTTGCGGACTTTTACATCTATCTTCTGCGTTCTATCTAAATTAGGTTATAACACATCACCCCACTAAGTTGTATTATACAGTACGTTGAGAACTTTACAGATCTCTGCTACCAGTGCTTCTGCCCAGTTATGAGAGATTGTGAGCTTATCTTGTAGTTGTCCTGAAGTGGTAGCCATATGTTAGCTATCCTAAAGCTGGATGACGGCGTGTAATTTAGAGGAGATCGGCCCTAATTCTCCTCCAGTCATTAGCCCAGAAAAACAAATTGAGAGGTATTTTGTCGAAGTCTGGAAATGAAAAACTCGCTCAGACCATATCTCAGGCATGTTCGATGGCTGGCATGTCAGGCCAGTGAAGCAGTGTTACCCGTCGTTCTTCGAAGAATGCTTTCACATTTCCCACCACATGTGGACGGGAATTGATGGAGCTGCCTGAAGAAGGGGCAGTTCCTCGGACTATAAAACCTCCCTGATGTTTCGCTTGCTATTAATATTGTCCTCAAAATGTAGGAAGTAAGATTGCATTTGATAGCCAAGACGCCCCAAACACTTGGCGTTAGTCCGCTATGTCACTCAACAAATCAGTCCGCCCGATTGCGTTCACCACAAGTTGAGGCAGGCTCGTCGAGTAAAACTACATTTTGGCCATTGAGCACAGCAGTGACGACTTTAAGGTCTTATGCGTTAGTGGCTTCTTGTCAATGGAAGCCGACACAATGTCATGCGTGCCACCAGTCAAACCCTCAGCAGACGGTGTGGAACCGTCCATGCAGACATGCCCACGCCCGTTGCAGTGCTCCAACGTCGAGCCAATACTGTGGACGAAGCTGTTCTATCGGTTGCGGCCATGCGGAAAGGCGGGTGGTTACCCCACGCTGTGATCACATTGTGTGGTCCAGCGCACGCTTTGTTGCCTTGCTTCCACTGGTTCCGCACACACATCATTGTCGTAGCAGCGTACCCTGTCACGCTACGACCAACCCGTTTGCCGTCATTCTGTAACATTCGAACTGACTCACATCCTGTTATTGCGTCCTTTGTTTGGAGACTCTGCACCGACTAAGCTTTGAGTGACAATGACCTGTATGGTCACAAAAAAATGGCACTGCTCGGCCTAGGAGCACGCCATCCCTCGGCAATCTTAATCAATTATTTTGGTTCCACTGTTCTACACATCCTCCGATTTTGAAATGATTTATACCATTATTTCTGAGTTTCCAGTTTTCAACAACAGTAATTCATATTTCAACATGACCAGATACAAAAATCACCTCCTGATACAGTTTTTTTCATGATGTCATGCATTTGTGCTCTAAGAAACAACGTTGAAATATCCTTAATCACAGAATAGTCATTACATGTTGGTAGGTATCTCGTGGTTTATTGTAGATGATAAAATAATTAGTCAAAGATTTAATTTTGTTTATTTCCTGAAGACATCAGTCTCCAAAGATACTGGTTGCACTTGAAAACACAAGCTCCAGCGATTACACTAAATACTACTTTCAAAGACAATACTGCCATACACTCTCACTGTACTGGATTACAAGAATCTCTGCAAACATAAAACTTGTACTACTGTTCGCGTAAAACTGTTCCAAAACTCGTCTCTGCCGATCGCTTATATAAGTTTCATAGAAAGTTCCAGAAAATTACAAAGACTTCCGACAGATGTTTCTCGAAATTTAACAACACTTCAACGGTTAAAAACATATTAAAAACAATCCAAATCAATTACAATCTTTACGAAATGCACAGAAATGAAAATTTTAAAGATATTTATAAACAAAATTATTCACAGTAAATCAGTTTAAACTGTCGTAAATTATCCTCTAAACATCGTATCTTACTTTAACACTTGGAGTTACAAACATTTAATCAACTTTTCTTGCATAGTTCTGTCCTTGAACATATTAAATAGTATTTACAAAATTTCTTTTCACAACACAAATTCCATTTACACCGATTTACAATAAATTGCGATACAAACATACAATATCATATTTACTCAACCCCTAGTTTGCTAAAAATATTCATAAAATGTAATATCATTTAAATTCTGGGTTTGAGGACTGTTACAATGTGTTAAAAAGTTTTAATCGCAATTTTATTTGCGCATATTTTTAAGAATCATTAAGTACAGATTTCAACTACTATATCATACTTGGTAGTGATATAAATTCAAAAAGATGATTTAACAAAACGTTGTCAAAGATATATTCGCCACCACACACTGAAACCGTTATATATAAGCCTTAAAATTAACTTCAGAGCCTCTAGTTATAGCACGTGTTTTAAGTATCAATTCATCATCTAAAAGGCATAGGTGTTTCTTTCAAACCGTTCCTTAAGGGCCAAAAAATAGTTAAATATTATTTTAACGCCAAGGATATTGCGAGTAACATAATGCAGTCTTATCCTCCCAGGAATGAAAGATAATACGCGAAAAAATAAGCGCAGAGAACAAAATGAAATTAGATCACCAACGCGATGTACGATTCCAGGTACGGATTAAATTTCATTTAGAATTTTCTCAGAATACTCAGAAGAAGCTGCAGCGTTTTTAACGACCATATTTAAGAGCTTCCTTGGAAAGAAACGACTCCCTCGTGACTGAAAAACTGTACAGATAAGGCTATCTCAAAAAACAAAGGTAACCGTGGTCCTATAAATCGTGGGCCTACATTTTTAACTTCTCTTCAATGCGCACTGTTGGAGAGCGCCATATTTTTGTAGATTATTGAAGAAAAAAGCCATTTGTCTTTAAGTCACAACTATTTTAACAAAAACCATACGTATAATACACACTAAACATTACTCTATAACGATTTTAAAAAGTAAAGTATCACAAGATTGCTCAGCATTTGTGAATTCTAGAAAATTTTATAATGAAATATTGCTGCAGGCCTTTTTCTGCAGTTGCTTAATTAATTGGATTGTTAGTAAATAACAAGAAAGACAATTTTCGAGGTCTCATAAGCAACAAATCTGTATTGAAATGTACACTTGTTTTACTATTTTTCTTAAATTATTTTGAAAAAATTCCAAAATTGTACAAATAACTACTTTTTTTACTTACTAATTTCAGTGCTGTCAGCAGGTTTCGTAGCTGCACATTTGTCATTTCTTCAGAAAACATGTTCCTTTTAGAAACATTGTCAAACTAATATCAGTTTTATTTAGTAGTCTTAGGCTTATGTCTGCCGTTACCAAGATATTTGTTTTTGTAACAGGTGTAACAGCACTAACAGCGCCAGTTTTGAGAGCGTGTAAGTGGAGAATGGTTTCTTGAGTGTTTTCAAATAATGTTCAGTGCCTGCTTGTACATGTGGAAGGAAAGGTAGGTGTGTGGGTTTCGTACAATTTTAAGTTTGTGTTTGTTATGTTTCCACGTCAGTCAGAGTAGTGTGTGTTCACTAGATTAAATGAAGTTTGGTTGTTCACATTTATCTGGTCGTTTAGTACCTGCTAACGATTGCTTATTGCTTTCAGTATGTGGTAGTTTTCCAGCAGTTTGAGGGTGTTGCGTCTGTAGTTGGTTTTAATGTGTTTCTGTCTATCAGTTTGAGATCATTCAAGTCATATAGTGCCCTCATATATGTTGTCACCATATTTTTCCTCAGCCTTCAGAAATCGTTTGATGCGTACGGCAATTTGCGTAGCTCAAATAGACATATGTTAAAAAATTCACCCCAACTTTTCTTTTAACTTTTGTAAAATATTGTTAGGTCTCAACCTTTCTGGCCGCACCCTTATCGATTACAGTTTTCCGTGGTTTCACGAATCACTCCAGGCGTATGCGTGGATAATTCAGCGAGGAAAGGCCGTGGCGAATTCCTGCACGTTCCAAGTCATCATTTCTTTCCCGGCTCTTATGATCTCGACGTCGACGAGCTGCAAAACTCTTAGCAAAACAAAAACAGAGAAAAACGTATCCGTCAACCGTCGCATGTCATATAAAAGGTGATCTACATATCTCTAATGATTCCACTGATAAAATACTGAAATGAAGTGAATGGCTTACTTGATGTTGCAGTCAGATGTTCGAACGACAATAGTCTGAAAAATTATCGGCCTCCTTAACAATTGGGATTACTGTAAGAGGTCACGACAAGTAAATCTGCAAATGCTACAAGATAACTATTAATTTCTTTCTTTGGAGGTTAAGGTTTGGGAAACTTTTGTGACCGACCTTCCACAATTCGTTGATCGCAGAAAACATAGCCATTCATAGTCAAGCCTGAGAACATTTCATACCGTTTCATAACAACAGCATTGTTAAATTAGACTAAGAAACTTTGCAACAAATTTATTGGAAATACTGTAATGGTAAACCGTTAAGGGACTTCAGCGGAGCACTGCTGTGTCACCATATAGAACACAGGCATAGTGTACACAGGAGGAGAAGACAAATATCCCAACATACATACGATTAAACACTTTCTCTCAAGATTAGCCGTGAAGGAATGAAGTTGAATGAAATTTAAGAGATTTACTATTAAACTGTGACTGTGGATTATAGGTGTAAATATTATTTTAAAGGCCTATCATGATTAAATTATTTTTCCTGGCTTTACGTCTCGTCAGCATCGAGGTCGTTAGGGCCGGGAGAGGGTTGGGTATAAGGATTGCAATCCCGCAGCATTTTCAATCCCACGGGATATTACATTTAAAACATAGTTATTTAAATCGTTAATAAATTTAAAAAATAAACATCTGTTAATTAAATTAATAAATAAATTTTAATGTAAAATATAAAAATTAACAGGTAACAATATTTTAATTCGCAAAACGACATTAAAAATTT
This sequence comes from Vandiemenella viatica, assembly GCA_031002005.1. Lineage (NCBI taxonomy): Eukaryota > Metazoa > Arthropoda > Insecta > Orthoptera > Morabidae > Vandiemenella > Vandiemenella viatica. The sequence continues at coordinate 210,564,501 of CM061921.1, forward strand.
TTAGCATGTTTTAAGTATGTATCCAGGTTTTACATTTTTTTTCAAATTTAAACCAATTTTTAATAAACAATCAAAAATGGAAAATATTCAGTCTTAGATAATATTATGTGCCTTACAATACATCACATCAGTATAAAATATGGTATGCACAAGTCATCAGAGTTTTTTTTTTTTTTTAAATAATTATTCTAAATAAACGTTCCATAAGACCGAGAGAAAGCATTCTATTTCACAAAGTGAAGTAAACATACTCGGTAAAGTGTAGACTTGGCTCAGAACAAGATCTCATGACTTTTTGTCACTGCACAAGCACGAGACTTGGCTTAATTTTACAAGAATTGTTTTTTTGGGATTCATTGTTATGTCTCATTTATTTCTTGATTGATCTTATAGTTGATTCATTTTTAATAAAAGAAACTACTCACCAAGACGTAAACTGTCGAGTATTTCAGTTTTACCTTAAGTGGCGTAACGGCTGTTTTAGAGTGTAAATTAATAAATTTTTTTTAGTAAGACTTTCTCGGGGTATGATTGCAGTGAAGTCCTCACGGATGTATCGCCGGATTTCGTTGTAAAAACATGAAATTTGACACTTCAGGAAGCCGGCAGAGGCAGCAGTCGAAGTATGGTATTTTTACAACACAATTCGGCGATACACCCGTGAAGGCTTCATTATAATTTTTTTTTTTTTTTTTTTTTTTTCTGCCTGTAGTCGAAATAATAACAAGGAGTTGAAAGGACGTATGCTATTAACTCGAAAATAATGTATTGTGACCATTGACCAAAATCATCGCTAGAGGGATTAATCTAAAGCCAGAGCGGCTCATGTAAGCAGGTTTCTTTCGTTAAAGAACTTGTGTTTCAAGTGCATTGAGGCGGCGGATGAGACAACAATAAGTCAAACGTCCTATGTATGCCTTTTAATAGCTGTTAAATACATAGGTATGCGATTGTTAAAACTACGATAACATTAGTTTCGTATCAATGAATAATTAAATTTCCAGCCGCAAATACAGGAAGTGGTCACAATTAATTTATCTACAAATACACAAAATGGGAATAATGAAACCGTGAATAAAAAGTTTTAGCTGTGTCGTTCAGATGTCGTGTGCGACACATAAAAAAACTTATTATATAGTTAGAAAATCGTGCTAAATGCGCAAGATAACTGAAATTATAGAAATGTGTACTCAAAACAAACGTAAGTTTTAACTAATACGTAAAATTGGATCTATTTAATTACGAATGACGAAGGTTGACAAAAACAAACGTTCATTCCCACGAGTCAAATGCCAACTGCAAGGGTACAGGCAAACAGTGCAATACATCCGATAGAGACCGAGTGGAGCTTTAAGTAACGCAGACACACACGTTCTCGCCGCATTTTGCGGATTGTGGATCCGCTTAATTTTGTGCGGGATCCACCAGAATGTCTAACGATGCGGGATCCCACTTTGCTGGATTGCAATCCCCAGTTGGGTACAAGGAACGGAAAAAAACTAGACATGGCATCTTGAAGGAACCTGTAGTGATATCAAGAAACCATTGAAAACATAAATCTGAATGGATAGACGGGGATTCGAATCCGGAGTCGAGCGTTGTCACTCATAAACCGGGATCGGTATTATGGTTTCCTTTCTTAGTCGAAAAATTACCCGATTTGTCGTAAACACAAATATGACACTGTCATAACCATAGCTTAAGTTTCTAGAAGACGTTATGCCCTGGCATTAACAAGACACAATGCAAAACGCAAAGAATTATTAAAATAATTTTAGACCCGACTGAAAGATGTTCTTTATTACGAATATATTTTTGCATATAGATTTCATAGACTACTCAGGCAGCCAGATCTGTTTGAACAGTCAAGGCTGTGACTAAACGCTGGGTATATATATTTATTAATGGTGACACACGCCACAGGAATGTTCGCGTGGACCGTACCATTAAAACGCGAGACTAGTATTAATGCAGCTCATGCAATGAGAGCAAAAAACAAGTTTTCAACAGCAAGTACGGGCAAAAAGCAAACGAATGGTGAAAGGGAGATAAGAAATTCGTGGCCAGTTACTATACTAATCCACACAGTATTCGCTTATCTTACTGAGCAGGTTTCCTGAGAGACTTGCGTGTTTGACTTGCAAAGATTCAAATGCCATGATGTTATGTCCCTGTAAATCTAAACAAACGCTGGGAGATTTATCCGTTTCCACTCAAAATAAGCTTTTAAGAATTAGAACACCACAACACATTGATGACATATGAATTCACTGACATTCTTCCATTAACACAGATGATTTGCAGCTAACTTATCTATCGTCCTGAGCTTATACCTCAGAAAACTATTTTCCGATGCCATCGTCATCCATGTTTGATTTACCGAAGCTTCTGGTAACAGCCACAATAGTGAAAGGCTTCCTCTAACAGATACACGCGTAGAGACGCAAGTAAATTGCACTTCTAAATCATCGCGGGATCAAACAGATGGGAAATCAGGAACACGACATTAATGTTAACTGGAGAGACATTTCCATCGATATATTGAAATAAATCATGCGAATACGTATTTCATAAATTGCACATCGTCTCTTTTTTTTTTTTTTAGTATATAGATCAAGCGATTTAAAAATAAGAAAGCAGGTATACAAAGTATTTTTATATTTTCAATTTTCGTGTTCTACTATCTTACGGAATTTCCTTCCGTTGTAAATATTTAAAAGCTTATATAATTCGGCCAAGAAACATTTTACAGAATTTTGCCTGCAGTCAACTCACACACACAATGCGAAATAAATTTAAAGATTCCAGCACATTCTATATTCAGGGGCACAACAACAATAATCGTTTTTTTTGTATCAGTTGGTACTAAAATCTTTAGTCTTAGTGTCAACACACCTAGCAAGGCACTAGAAATGAATTTAACATCCATACACAGCAATAAACAGCATGCCGTATACTGTGTGGAGGAAGATAAAGAGAATGCATACTTAAATCTCATCGTGAAGCAAACTTCTTTGTTCTTAAGAAACAGATGACAGAGCCTCAAGCGTCCACGCATTCCGACTCTTTCAGTCTTTACCAACATTCTAAAATCTAATGTAAAATCTATAAGCTGAAATTCAACGTTTGTAATAAAACTTTGATAATGGAAGTAGACTGGTAAGGAAAAAGGATTAATAATAATCGAAAGCAGAGACTGACTAAAATCTTAACAAGGGGTGAAAGAGCAAAGCACATGGAGGAAACACATATTGGGCGTTTTCCAAGTAAAGCTTAATGATAACTACGGGTGTTTAATCTCTCTTCAGGGAGAGAATAAGTAATCACGAAGCACTATATGAGAGGGTTCAGTAAACCCAATGAAGGAGTTAATTTATGCCAACTGCCTCAATACGTAAGCCCATTATATGCTGTAACAATAAATATAGCACTCCCTTTACGCTGATTATTGTTTTTCGGACCGGTAATAAAATGTTCGTGGCACAGGCTAGAAATATTTTTTGACGGGATCCTCTTGCTCAAACACACAATAAATAAAAGTATATTGTTTCACTCCAAGAATTTATTAAACTTGATAAGCATGTGTTTTATAACAATATAACTAGGATGGCAAGCGGATGCATTATTTACATCCTTTACCACAATTCCTTTAATTACTCATCTTGACTAAACATTTGAGCACTTCTCCACAATCTGACATCACTCACAATTTTCCCCCTCATGGCTTTACGCCTCGTCGACGTGGAGAGATTTGAGAAGGGAAAGGACTGGGGGCAAGCATCGGGAAGGTATTTAATTACGGAGTTTTGAAGTAACCATCCAGGAATTTGCTTGGAGTGATTTCTGGGAAATCATAGAAAACCGAAATAAGCATGGCCGGACTGGGATTTGAACCTGAGTCCTCCCGATGCGAGGCCAGAGTGCTACCAGTCACCCATCACGTTCGGTACAAAATACTAGACATAGCAGTGAGCCATTCAACACATTATACATTGCGTTCTGCAGCAAACGTGCCCAATGCATGCTTCCAGAGTAGGGAGACAAAGCCGGTTTTCAGCCATACAGGTTGAGACATGTCTATCTAGGCCCCCCTATTGTTATACACAATCTACTCAATCATACAAACATTCAAACAGGTATTGATTTGTGCCCCCACGGTAGGTTCTCTATCCAACGGGGAAATTATACCGCTTATCCTCCTTCCAATGATGTTAAAAGCAGAATGGCACTAGCAAAAAGAGCCTTCATGAAAAATAGAAACCTTTTAGTTTCAGATATTGATCTAGGAATTAGAAAGAACTTTTTAAAACTCTTTGTGTGGAGCACAGCACTTTATGGTAGTGAAACATGGACTTTAAGAATACCGGAAATAAAGAAAATTGAAGCATTTGAAATTTGGTGCTACAGAAGAATGCTGAAAGTTAAGTGGACAGACAAAGTAAGAAATGAACGAGTTTTGGAAATGATGGGTGAGAAAAGAAGTTTGTGGAAGAAGCTTACAGGAAGAAGAGACAGGCTGGTAGGTCATATTTTGAGACATGCTGGAGTGGTTAATTTGTTAGTGGAGGCGAACAGTCGAAGGTAAGAACTGTAGAGGAAAACAGAGATTAGAATATATGAAGCAGATAATTGAGGACGTGGGCTGTAAGGGGTATGTAGAAATGAAGAGGTTAGCACAGGATAGGAAAGGATGGAGAATTGTATCAAACCGGTCGAAAGACTGACGACAGCAAAAAAAAAAAATACGTCCTTCCTAGACAGACCCAGCTTGGAGATTTGAATGGTATTTGCAACATTAAGGTTTGATGATATACGCTGCTGCAGATGGTAAAATGGAATTTCCCAACGGAGGCAGGTGATATAATTTTCCATCTGCAGCTTTCGAGTGACGGAGCCGAACAAACCTTTAGCCCTTTCAGAAGTTTGGTCGGTCTCGCGCCGGGACGCGTACATTTTTGCCCGCAACCCAGCAAACTCGGCAATCAACGTGCTACTTGCCTCGACCTTCATAGCACCGAAAACCATTTCATGATGGGAGTCTATCTGGAAACGGTTGCCCGTGCTATATCCGGACGGGTCGAACTTGTCCCTGTTACGACGCATCACTTCATATGGATCACAGTCGCTCACTAAATAAATGAAGCTATCTTTCTCCTTATAAAGTAATTTTGGTCATCTAAACAGAGAAATGGCAAATTCGTAATTGAATCAGTACATCCCTCGTTTAGAAAGGTCGAGAATGCACATTACAACATATATTGGCTTATTGAAAAAAAAATCCTAACTTTCGCCATCTCCAGGGCCACAAAGTCTTCGTTAAAAATAGTTGTCCATTTGAAATATAGTGAAGTTATATGTTTGCCGGCACCACGGTGGCTCGCCCAGCTAGTACACAATTTTATGTCGCGGTATTTTCGAATGTTCTCCATAGTTATTCCAAATATAGAATTGTTCACCAATTTATAGAAATCTTTCCCGAAATCTGTTTTGGCGTAATGACGAGAACACATATTGAGAGATATGTAATCTTTCAACTACAGTGACAGACTGAAGGATATTACGCGGTTAATTGTGGTCACCTTCAGCCCCAAGTCAACACATTGCTGGAGGACTAGGTAATGGAGAACATACTGTACCTTGATCTCTTGCGTGGTCACCAGCGTGGGGAGGGTACAATTTACAATGGCTTTGTGATCTGGACATGGCAGCAGGTCTGCTAGAACGTCGTGTTTATCCTGAGGAATCGTAAGGTCTACCTCCAACACAAATCCCCTAGGCGAGTCGGCTGGAACGCTCATGAAATCTATACTAGCAATCTGCTCAGCCAATAACCAATGAAATTCACCGGACTTCCGCATTTATAGTATTATTACTGCATGTAACACACACACTAAATGCGGATCACCCCTGAGGGATCAATATAACGTAAAAAAGTTTAGACCTACAGCATTGCAAGACTACCTCCGATTTTACTCGTATTGTACCCCTAACTTTGTGATATCTACAGTTTAACATTCAATCCGAATAACCTACGTCCCAGGCGTGACTCTTACGATCAAAAACAATTTTGAAAAATCTTAGCCTCCACGGAGATTTGAACCGGAGACCACTACCCAAAAATTAGTAAGCAAACGCTTCAGCCACCGAGCTAACAGACCGCTACACGGAAAAACAGTACAGGTACCTCCATATCCAACGCGTCTGTCTATCGCTGTTCAGTAACTTTTCTAAATTATAAGACAACATGTATTATTTATACACATAATTTTTCAACCAAATGTAGACAGTATTTTTATCCTTGTTTCAAAGGATAAGTGTGCGAAGTTTCATCGAGATCGGATGAAAACTGTGGATTTGTATGAAGAATAAACAAACAAACATACATTCGTCTTTATATATATAGATTGAATCAACTACTGGAAAGTACAGGTAGAAATTTGATTTAGTTTGGTCAGTATACCATTTACAGAAACTTTTAATATATCTTTGAATACTATTCTCATTTCTATACCGTAAGGTTAACTAGAGAAATTATAAAATACCAAAAGATACATTTTTTAAATTGAGGCTATCACTAAAGACGCTAAAAGAAAATATTGACTGTAAACCATAGATTAAAAATATTCCGTTCATTTTAATTAAGCATCTCATACACATCAGCATCTTAAGTAAAAACTGGAAGAGTAGTTCAGGTACCAGAGTTTCAGTTGACTGCGATATCAATTTTTTTTCCTAATCTAACCCGGTAATCCTACAGAATAAAGGCCATATACAGTTCCACGATTAATTCAAAAGAAGGAAGCACTCAATCGTATTACCGAGCGTGGTGGTGTAGCGGTTAGCGTTTTGCCCTCGCATTCGGGAGGACGGTGTTAAGAGACGTTAAGCAGTTAAAAAAAATCTACCGTATTTTAGATACAGAAGCAGTAGTTGCTAGAGGTTATGGTAAGTTATTGTTAGATAAAAATTACGGCGGTGACCGAGATTGGAACTGGGGCTGGACATTTGATTTTTTTAAAGTATGGCCTTCAGTCTTGGCGACCATTTAGCCAGCTCCAATTTCTTTGTTTTGTAGCAACTCTTGTATCAGACTTTAATTATGATATTGTGGACACTACAGTCAGGACAGAACAATAAGAACACAAAACTTAATTAAAACCACCCATGTTCGTGGCCGGACTCGAACCGACGGCCCTTGCAATGCGAAGCCAGTGCGATAGCCCCTACACTGCTAGGGCCTGCAGGCCGGAGATTTTACCACTGAGCAACGCTACCGATCTTTTACCCACTAATTTAAGGGTCTGATACCGACGTCTGTTTAAAGACTGGAATACTGCCCCATACTTTCTGAAGCAACTGGAGCATTTTTGTTATAGGAACCTTAAGAAAGGTTAAAGTAATGTTGTGTAATGTACACTGACGTATTTTTTCTGTTCTTTTCTTTTTGGTACGTCGCAAACAAAGTCTTCGGTTTCGTTAGTGGAAGCCACGAGGTGTAACGTGAATTACATCCTCGGAGCGCTGGCGTTTCTTTTGAGTCAGGCTGAGGCGATATCGGTATGAGGGTCACAGGCAGCCGGGTTAGACACGCTAACAAAGTGAGACAAGTTTAGCGTCACACCGAGATACGTGCCTCCACTACGTATCTGCCCTTAACAGCGTTACATGTGACAGCCAGCTCAGACCCACACTCCGATCACCCAGACGCTCCTCATGAGGACAGTTCCATTTTAATAGTTACTATGATACGAAAATCATCCCTTTCTTAGTACCCTGTCGGAAACTATAACGAGGATAAACATACTTTAAAAGAAATGAAAAAAATATGGTAACAAATTGCTGTCGTATACCATTTCTCCCAGTTGCTTATTAAAATAATTATTTTAATAATGCCAGTGGAACTTTTATGATGTTATGTTTTTGGCTAGACAAGTTTTGTCCTGTGTGGCTACCAAAACACATGCGAGGAACTTAATAGGTTCGGAGGTGAACCTTGTGTCGTGGGTGAGCGGTAACGATCCGGCCTAGCATTCCGCAGGACGCGGATTCGAATCACCGTCCGGCATACAGATTTCGGTTTTCCATGTTTTCGAAAATCGCTCCATGCGAATGCCAGAATTGTTACCTTAAAAGACCATGGTTGAATTCCTTTCAGTTCATTTCCCTCAATCCTCTTCCACCTCTAATGACCTTGACGTCGACGAGGCGTAAAGGCGTAAGGAAAAAAACACCATTTTCTATTCGTTGCCTACTTATTATTATTATTATTACTCCGCGATTCACTAAAAGCCTGTGGCGGAGGGTGCATTGCACGTATCCGAAAGAGTAATAGTTTGGAAGGAATTTACTGGATATGGCAGGAGGTGTCCTTCGGTTATTGTGAGGAACCATTCCAGCATTCACCTGGAGTGATCCGGGAAAACCATGGAAAACCCTGATCAGGATGACAGGAGTGCTTTATCGAAAGCTACTCCTGTCGGAATTTTAAGTTTACTCGCTCGGTATTGTTAATGTTAGGTGGGACAAGATGTACAAAATTTTAAAGAAGTCAGGTTTAAAGTATCGAGATAGAAGAATACTCTATAAACTATATAAGAATCAAGTGGCTGTAATAAAAGTAGAGAATCACGAGAGACATGCATCAGTTAAAAAAAAGTGTGAGACAAGGTTGTAATCTATCCCCGTTAATATTCAACTTGTATGTAGAAGAAGCAATGAAGAAGGTCAAAGAAAAATTTCCATGTGGCATAAGTTTTCAGGGAGAAAAAATCAGTATGCCACGATTTGCTGAAGACATTGCTTATTAGCAGAGAGGGCTGAGGATATTGAGAAGTTACTGAATGGCATGAACAAAATACTGAAGGAAGATTTTGGACTGAATATAAATCAAAGTAAAACAGAAGTGATGAAATGTAGCAAAAATGACACCAATACTAGCAGATTAAATATAAAAATAGGATCTGATGCAATAGAAGTGAGTGTGAGTTCTGTTACTTGGGAAGCAAAATTACAACCGATGAACGAAGCAGGAATGATGTTAAAAGCAGAATAGCACTAGCAAAAAGAGCCTTCATGAAAAAGAGAAACCTTTTAGTTTCAAATATTGATCTACGAATTAGAAAGAATTTCTTAAAACTCTATGTGTGGAGCACAGCACTTTCCGGTAGCGAAACATGGACTTTAGGAATACCGGAAAGAAAGAAACTTGAAGCATTTGAAATGTGGTGCTACTGAAGAATGCTGAAAATTAGGTGGACAGACAAAGTAAGAAATGAACGAGTTTTGGAAATGATGGGTGAGAAAAGAAGTTTATGGAAGAAGCTTACAGGAAGAAGAGACAGGCTGGTAAGTCATATTTTGAGACATGCTGGATTGGTTAATTTGTTAGTGGAGGGAACAGTTGAAGGTAAGAACTGTAGAGGTAGACAGAGATTAGAATATATGAAGCAGATAATTGAGGACGTGGGTTGTAAGGGGTATGTAGAAATGAAGAGGTTAGCACAGGATAGGAAGGTATGGAGGATTGCATCAAACCAGTCTAAAGACTGACGACAGCAAAAAAAAAAAAAAAAATCCTTTCTATTCCATTCCCTAATCGCTCGTGGGAGAAATGAGTACAGAAATGAATTGGTTCTGGGACTGATTTCTCTTATCTTATTTTCGCGGTCATTCAAATGTTACTGGTAGCAATATTTGTTTGCTGTCATTCCGAAATACGTCAGTCGTGAATTTTTCAATTACAGTAGCTTCTGTCGAGAGCAACGCCTACAGAAGGTCTTCCCAGCCTACGATGTTGTAAAAGCTCTTATATCACAGATAATTACTGCATGCCTAGAGTTACTGTTTTTACACTAAGTTTGTATGCAATGTACATCGAGTTGTAAATCGATTCTTTGTTTGAATGTTCATTGAAGTTCCGGAGGTTAGTAATATCTGAACACTGATTGTCCTCTTTATGTCTTATCGAATAATGATCCTGAATTATCGGGACTCAACGATGTTGGTCACAAAGTGGGTGACTATTTCTCCTACCGTCATCACTGAACGAAATTTGAATCGAAAAAGTGAGTGTAATTTGTGTTGCAGTTTTTTGTGTATGCATGTTTGTGACTTCTAAGTGACAGCAGTTACATAGTTGGTATTGTTCACAGATCGTCCTACAGAAACTGATTCTTATTACAATAAAAAAGTGATTGTAAGGAACTCTTAAAAAGAAATTCAAGATTATAGGTGAACTGTAGCTTATCGCTGTGAAATGTTTCTGTAAAATAATCAGAATTAATTCTTAGTTTCTGGGCTCCTTTGAAACGCACAAATAAAGGAAAAAGCAACAAGAAACGGTCTACTCCTGAAGTCTTTTGTGTAGGTTTTAAATGTTGCTTGGTCTGCATATCTTGAGATGTATTCTGTGCAAGACGGTCGCGATACCCCTCCACGTCATGTCATGGGTGGGAAGGAGATAACTTGGACTGGTCCCTACTATTAGCTGAATTACGCTGTCATTCTCGTTAAGTACTAAGGTGGTGGGAGACGACATTCTCACGCTGTGCAAAAGAAATAGATAATATTTTTACATTCTCATAACTTTGAACGGTTTGTTGTTAATGAACATTCTTATAACAGACCATGTTAAGTATTACGTCGAGACTTTAATGTAACTATAGCTCGGAAAGATACTCCAGCGGTTTCATAAAATTTTAAATTATAAAAAAAACTGAGACTTCCATACACCGTTTTACATAAAAAAATTGAACGATATTAAATTTTACTAATATCTTGTTCTAAGTACATGTAATCTACAAAACGTATAATCAATAGCAATTGCACCGGCATTATTTAAACAATATTTTTTTTATTATTACGAGGTGAGAATAAAACGTTAACGCACAACTAATCGAAATTATATTCTGGCCGTTTGAAGATAATTAATAAAACAATTTTAGACTTTATTCCGAAGTCTAAGAGAATGACTGATAATGCACTGAAGCAGCACTAACATTTTTCACTTTCGCAACTACGGAGACAGAATTTTAATTGTGAGTTCAACGTGCTTCAACATTTTCGTTCATGGAATAGTTACTTTTTTTATTTATATCTTTACGCCTCATCGACGTCGAGGTCATTAGAGGCGTGATGGAGTTGGGGACAAGGAACGGGAAGGAATTCGGCCGTGGCCTTTTGAAGGAAGCATCCCCGCACTCGCCTGGAGTAATTTGGGGAAACCATGGAAAACCCAAGTCTGGATGCCCGGACGGGGATTCGAACCGCTGTCCTCCCGAATGCGAGGCCAGAACGTTAACCGTTCACCCACGATGCTCAGTGGGATAGTTGGATTAGGTTTTTAGAAATTCATTTCAGAATCTACCAACCCGATAGTGGTCTTAAGAAACAAACACCCTACAACAAGAAAAACATAAGTGAAAAATTGATGGTATTCTAGAAGGATGACGGTTTTTACGACCTAATATCTTGAATCATCAAAAATGTTTTTTCTAAAACTAAATGTAATGAAGAACATTTAGAAATACCACAGAAAGTTTAGAAATATTCATTCTCATAATTAAACGAAGTGGCCGGAAATCTTGTTTGCAATTAACTATTTTTTGACGATTTACGAGAATATTCGGTCTCTGTATTTCAATTTTCTTGGCTATTACCTACTGCTACAGTCTATACTAGCATGAATCTGAAAGTGGGCTGCGTCCTCATCCTGCGGAAACAACACAATCAATTTGGATGGGATTTCCACTGTAATCTGCGGTGTATCTTATGACTACGCGACCGCGTAACGGAGTAAGAAATGATAATTCGGTCACATCGAAAACACTAGTCGCCACAGGTCACACTGCTTCTCAGATAAACAGGCCAAAGCACATGCAGCAACTCATATAAACAATACGGTCTTTGGATTCTGTTAGTATTGTTTTCTTTCTACGTAATTTTGTTTATTTAATTATTCAGTTTTCTAAAATATAGTACATTATAATACGAGAACATTTTAATCAACGCTATAAACCAATGCATCAATGATAAACATACCAATCAGCTTAACGAAATCACTGAATTTAATTTACGGTAAAGGTTACAAAGATATTACATTACAAATATTTATTCATTGCTGGTAGCAGAAAAACAAAAGGCTAACGCATTACTGCACACACCAACCAGCGGGAGAATGCAGTACAAAAATTATTTTACTTCATTTCATTATAATAATATTCTCTCTTCCCACAGTGTTTCTTACTCTCTTAGTAAAAACTTTGTGCATTCAACAGCTTTTCGCAGATTGTTAACCTAGAAATATATAAATGAATACCTGCAAAGTGTTATAGATTTGAAGCAATAGATGAATAGAGTTCGCTTTGGAACATTACCAAACATTGCAGATGATCACTGCCTATATCCCCCACTCGTCTCTTAAGAAACTATTATTTCTCAACAGGTAAATAACTTTTCTTCTGGAATCCTTGATAATGGTTTTATGAACATGTATAGTCGAGAAAAATTTAAAATCTTTACCACAGATAACAGAAATATAGATCCGAAGCTACTATGAATAAATAAATACTCGTGTCGTACATTTTATTTTTGACTGCTAATGGCTATCGTAATATTTACAGGCGGTCCTTTTTACGACAGAAACACAACAAAACAATATAACAAGAAGGAAGACGACCACTTGGACGGCAGACCACACAATTTCCACTTGAGTAAACTTCGACGTAGCTATGGAGATGTGGAGACTGGAGTTCTCAGTTGCAGCAGCTCCCCATACAACGTAATGAGCAGAACTCTGGTGGTTTGCTGCGGCGTTGCGGACGTCGAAGTAGTCTTGTTTCACTGCTTCAGAATGCGACTAACAACAAAGAGGCTTTGTTCCACAACCGAGCCGCAAGATATTGGTTAAACTCCTGCGATTCGTATTGGACAATTTAAGCCTCTGTTTCCTACCACAGGAAAACAGATAACTGACTACCATACCCACGTCAGAAGACACTGTAACTGCTAACGAAGATAATTATTCCAACGTGAAGTGTTCCCTATGTCAGGAAAGCGACTTCTCGACCATACTGTGGCCGTTCATTACCAGTTATTAATTTCAAACTAATATTAAGCATAAAAACAAATCAGGTGGGCGCCAGAGATTGGAGTGTACCCTATTCTGAGGGAAGCGACATCCAGATCTCAAAGTATTGTTACTTAAACATGAATTATTGGACAAATAGACTTATTAATGAACTCAAATGACACATTACGTGATTGGATGGGATCTATTGAAACCAAGGTTCACAATCTGACTTTACGATTTACTTTAATTGTTTGCTTGACAAGATTTTACAAAGATTAATTTTCTTTCTGCAACACAAGGGTACATAACTTTCTCGGTGGAGCAAGAGAGTCTGTCTCGGGGCGATAACTAGGGTAAAAAAACGACGATGATGCAAAAGTTCCTGTTTCCGAATGGTGGTTACCGTGCAGGCGAATCTACGTTGACCAGCTCTTCATCACGGCCGGCTGCCTCACTGCTGTCCCCAGTAGTCAGCTGTTTGGTCGACCCACACCTCTCCGTCGATAGTCAACAAGTCCCTCCGTCTTCTCGCGCTGCCTCGAAGAAGCGTCGTTCTCCACCCCCACTCTTGATGACGTCTGCCAATCACTGTCTTTGGAGGGAAGCTTTTTCCGTTGGTTGGCTCAGGACATGCAACAAAACCACCCTTTTTTTTGTAATAAAAATACAAATTGCTCCCATTGGCTGTGTACTCCCTGGCTTCCCCTTACCCTTCGTTCTTGGATACAGATATACATTTTTATTTTGTTTGTTTACTAAAACAGCCCAGGCTCCCACTCCATCTTGAGTCGCAGGCCTTGTCACGAGGCTGTTATGCCATAAGTCACATTTAATGGAAACACTCAGGGGCTGGCGTTCCCCAAACACCAGCAGAACCTCCCCTGGGACCGGGGACCGACACACACCAGACGAGAAAAGAAACACGCGCACCTCTGTCTCTCGCGGATCATTACAACTTTATCCACCAACTCCGATAATTTAAAATTATTCACTGAATAATTTTAAATTCCTTAATAATTGTTCATTAAACACACTCGCTATAGCCAGCATCACTATTTAATTATGCCCTTTCTTGCTCTGTCCCTTGTGACCACTCCACATACCTACTAACAAAATATCAAATTGAGTAATAAAATACCCTGCTTTCAATCATCCCAGCTAATATGTCATTTAACATGATTCAAGAGCGTATTATCCTTGAGCATCCGTTTCAATCCCCTGAACAAGTGTGGAGCGAAACCAGATGGAGTACGTCATCTAATTTATAAACATATTACATTCATTACTTATCTAACAATGTTGCATCTATAATTAAACAATGAAACATGAAAATAAATGGACATATAACTTTGAAAATTCTTAATTCACTGAAGATACACTATCATTCATATTCTCTTAATGTTTTCTAACAATTCTATTTTCATTAAACAATTTTTTTTTTTTCAATGATTATAATCCTTCACACAATCATTTGTGATGAGCGTATCCTTACTACAAAACCTTACTAAATAAGTTTTTTTTATTTTTTTTTATTTAATTTTATTATTTCACCAGTGGTTTCTCTAACCACATACCTTCATTGAACCAACTTCCAAGATTAGTACACAGTTTGAGTTCTCACACAGCAATGTGTAGCGTAATTACATGAATGTCTATCCTCTGACCAGTACAGAAGCACGTCTTTCTAATGTTTATCTAGCTGAGTTTTGTAAGATCCTTGGTTCCTTTTTCGGGAAAAACCCTTCCTTCCCTCTCTAAGGCATGTTGATACCTCGTGTTTGATTTTTTTTTAATTGTGTGTCACGGACCGTATCACTTACCACGCCGTTGTTCGAGAAGTTGATTCAAACAATGCCGGTGAAACAAAACTGAATAATTTTCGTTACTGCTAGAGCAGGAAAATTAATCTTATTAATCCTAAAATCTCTTATCACAATAATAAAATAGGTTCTAGATTATCGTCAACTACTTAAATCTTCAACGATCCGTTGGCTTATTTCTAGTGCTTAACATTTTTACTTCTACGTTTTTCAAACTATTTTACAATCAACTCATTCTGTATCGGCGTTTTCCCATCTGTATATTTAAAATTTCCGGATTCTGAGACAGCAAAACAATCTTAGTACGACCAGTTTCTTTTTAACTTCTCAAGTAAATATAATTATCTTTTATCGTTTACCACATCTTCAAATTATTTTCTTATTGCATCCTCGGAAAATGTTTGATGACGGGTTCATGATTATTCACATTTCTTTTCAAACCACTTTAATTTTTATCAAGCCACGATTACTTCTTTCGTGAAATCTTCTAATCGGTGTTCTATGTATATTCTTTATCAAGCGTTTACAATCCTCTTTCGGAAAATTCTCAGCGTGTTGGACCACCCTCTACTTTCATAATGCGACTATAGTTCCGCGCTCGTTCTAGCTTCCACGACGAAATTAAATGACTTTATCTGTCATCTATTGAATTCTAATTGACGATTTCATCCGTCAACAAATCATTTATGCCCCTTTTACCTTCAACGGTCTTTCGGTCAGCATATATCCTTACCAATCGTTCAATATCATTTCTCGCAAATTTTCGTCATCATTCTTACTATCACGAGCACTTCCTTTCTCTTGTCTCTTACGATTTTAAACATCAACACACCGCCAAGTATTATCATTCCGATTATAAACTACATCTTAATGTCACGTAGTATTTTAGATTTGATTACCTTTGTAAACATTTCAGCAAACCCGTCTCGAATTATTATAACATAACGTAATTAAACCAGATCTCTCTTTTTTTTATAATTCGTCGAGGATATTTTCTTTTAGTATTATCAATAATGGGGTCTTTTTTTATGGAAGGCTTCTAAACTTGGGAACACCAATTGATCAATTTTTCCGTATTCTGTCCACTCATACATCTCAATTATTATTATTTTTTTCACCGAAATAGCTACATTAACTTCCGTTCTATATTATTTTTGATGAAACCACATCTGTCTGTTTTCCAACGGATCCTACACTACTCGAATAATTATCGGTACGAAACATTAATTTTACAGTTACTATTCTATACTCACTTATTGCTAACTCCAAACATTATAATCTTGCATGGTCATATTTCCAATATCAGGCGACCAAAAATGCTTCATATTTTCGTTAAGACTTCGAGCGGCCATGCACAATCTGCATCCATTTTTCATTTTCCAAATTATTATTATTCCTATTCGCTCGATACTCCAAACAGTGTTGTTCATTTACGATCGCCAATCCTTTACAGCTTCGTTTTCTGTTTGTTGTCGTAATATTTCCATAGAAATCCCGACAGAATATCTTTCCCGGGGACCTGCTATCCAGAAATTTTTTTGTGCCTGCGTCGACCGTTCTTCCAGCTGCGAGGTCAAACACCCGGAGGCACTCACACATATGTTTTCCTTTTTCGCAGGGTCCTCTACCTGCGACATCTCCCCGCATCCCGCCAGCTGTTTCATTTACCTTTAAGAACTCGACATACTTTATGTATTCTCGTTCGCTGCAGACTGTTGATCTTTGGTGTATTAGTCTCTGTTCTTTTCTTTTTTTCATTGTTCCACTGACAGACAGCTGTAGCCGAATCGACTTAATTTCATCCATCAACATACTCCTTTCGAGTTCGGTAATCGAACCTGAAAAGCTACTATTTTCACACGCATTGTTTTCTTCTTTTCTTCCGATGATATTTTCAATTTCTGCAAATTTTCCGCAAGACTCTACAGTTCGCAAATCATCCTCAGATTCTCTTACAGGATATCTTGTTTCCGTTTCCTTCGAAACTTCATCTTCAATCATTTGATTTTCCCTCGCAGTGCTCCTCAATTCATTCAAATTATTCACCTCGTTTTTCCACTTATCAACAACCACAGCTACAGTGTTTTTCATATCTTCATGCTCCACTAAACTCATTGTAGATTTTATTTCCTGGTCTACTGTTTTTCGCGAATGCTCCGTCATTTTTCGAACCGTCTCTCCAAACTTTTTTTCATGCACTGACGTGCAGTTTCAGTTTCGATCTTATTCATATCGGCATCCCCGCTTCTGAAATCAGATCTTACTTGTTCGCAAATGGCGATTCGCTGTTCATTCAACTGTAGACTTATATCAATTTTCAAGCTTTCACTGAGAGCCATAAATTTTTCGCTTATCCGGGTTTCGGTTTCATTTTGTCTTTCATGCATTAAACCAAATTTTTCGTTCATTCTCGCGCTCATTTCGCAAATAATCTTCGACTGTTGTTCCAGCATAGTTTTAAACATTAACATCATGGGATTACATGCAACATTTACGCAACCCGTACTCTGAGCATCAGTTTCAGATTGAGCTACCGTTTGTTGAATCGCTTCATTAGTTGGAGGGCACGTGATTATGTCCTCACTTCCGGTTTGACAAGGATTTTCTCTAACTTCCATTATCCCGGCATCGACTGGAAACTGTGCGCTTTCTACACTCACAGAGTCTATCGTTTCCGAAGTTGACGGATTGGTACTTTGCGACATGTTTGTTGATTTTCCTGACCTGAGTAACATTCAATTAATTCATTAACGTAAGATCGCGTTAATAAATTTCAAATACTAATAAAATTCTTTGCAAACAACGTTAAATTAAACCATTCAGTAAACCGCATTTACGACCATCACACTTTTAATAAATACAAATACACCGCGTATTTAACCCGGAAAATCAGTAAAACACACCAAAAAAAACTCCCCGATTACCAAAATGCATACAGATTTTGACCGCACTAATATAATGAAAGCAAAAAACTCATACAAATCTCAGCATAGTCAAACAGATATTTTATACTCAAACACAGAGTTTTTCAACGCCGGTCAGATGAAAATTCTTACCTTCAGACATGAACCTTGGAAGTTGTTTCAACATAACTTTCCAAAAAATATTCCACAATAATGACAACACAAAATAAGAGACCATCACACAACAAATCAGGACAACACAAAGGCGAAAAAAAAACCATCACACCACATTTCAGTCCTATGACAACTCAAAACTCTTTGAACATCGACTTAAAAAATCAACAAAACATCAAACATATTATATTCTCCATCCTGCTTTCACCTGCATTCCCAAACTAAATAAAACAAATTTCACATGACATAACAAAACATGTATGTTTAACATAGATCATATGATTATTTTTTTAAAAAAATCTCCACCTGGTTCGGCACTGCACTGAAATAAAAATTAATATTTAAATAATATTGGGATTGAAACTTTTGCATCCGCTCGTTTTTTATTTTTTTCGTTAGCCCCACGTTGTGGGCGTCATAATTTTGAAGTGTTCCCTATGTCAGGAAAGAGACTTCTCGACCATACTGTGGCCGTTCATTACCAGTTATTAATTTCAAACTAATATTAAGCATAAAAACAAATCAGGTGGGCGCCAGAGATTGGAGTGTACCCTATTCTGAGGGAAGCGACATCCAGATCTCAAAGTATTGTTACTTAAACATGAATTATTGGACAAATAGACTTATTAATGAACTCAAATGACACATTACGTGATTGGATGGGATCTATTGAAACCAAGGTTCACAATCTGACTTTACGATTTACTTTAATTGTTTGCTTGACAAGATTTTACAAAGATTAATTTTCTTTCTGCAACACAAGGGTACATAACTTTCTCGGTGGAGCAAGAGAGTCTGTCTCGGGGCGATAACTAGGGTAAAAAAACGACGATGATGCAAAAGTTCCTGTTTCCGAATGGTGGTTACCGTGCAGGCGAATCTACGTTGTGCAGTCGGTGGGTTGACCAGCTCTTCATCACGGCCGGCTGCCTCACTGCTGTCCCCAGTAGTCAGCTGTTTGGTCGACCCACACCTCTCCGTCGATAGTCAACAAGTCCCTCTCGTCTTCTCGCGCTGCCTCGAAGAAGCGTCGTTCTCCGACCCCCACTCTTTTTTTTTTTTTTTTTTTTTTTTTGTAACAGTTTAACGTCCCTTTTTAACAACGTGGTCTTTAGAGACGGGAAAGGATGGGGGCAAGGAATGGGAAGGAATTCGGCCATGGCCTTTTGAAGGAAGCATCCCGGCATTCACCTGGAGTGATTTGGGGAAACCATGGAAAACCCAAATCTGGATGCCCGGACGGGGATTCGAACCGCCGTCCTCCCGAATGCGAGGCCAGAACGCTATCCGTTACACCACCACGCTCGGTCCCCCCCACTCTTGATGACGTCTGCCAATCACTGTCTTTGGAGGGAAGCTTTTTCCGTTGGTTGGCTCAGGACATGCAACAAAACCACCCTTTTTTGTAATAAAAATACAAATTGCTCCCATTGGCTGTGTACTCCTGGCTTCCCCTTACCCTTCGTTCTTGGATACAGATATACATTTTTATTTTGTTTGTTTACTAAAACAGCCCAGGCTCCCACTCCATCTTGAGTCGCAGGCCTTGTCACGAGGCTGTTATGCCATAAGTCACATTTAATGGAAACACTCAGGGGCTGGCGTTCCCCAAACACCAGCAGAACCTCCCCTGGGACCGGGGACCGACACACACCAGACGAGAAAAGAAACACGCGCACCTCTGTCTCTCGCGGATCATTACAAACGCATTCCTCAATTAACTGAAGATTAACATATATATATTTTTAATTTGGATTGACTTACCATTTTCGTGATCGCCCAAACTACTTCATGATAACTCTTAAAACAGAATCCACAATCCTGCAACTTAACATACTATTGCAAAACAATTTTAATAAAAGATGTAGGAAAGCTAAAGAATTTTTTAATCGAAGATACATTAATAAATATCGTCACTAAAGAATTCTTTTTTACCCAAAAATACTGAAAAGGGTTTAAGCTTTCCACCTAACCAGGACGGCAGTGGTAAACCAAATATAAGCTTCACCCATTATCTCAGACAGCCCTCGAAAATCTACGTAGATTATTAGTATTGCCACACTAATTGGTAATGATGACGTGTTTTCCGATGACGTTTGCCCATTTTGTCATTACTCAAGTCGTCAGCTCAGTCAATTTTTTATTAATATAGTTAATTATGTAACCACCAACAAATGAAAGGCATTGTTACTAACTCACGAATTGAAATGCATTGTTTTGATGAAATACCAATGGATTAAATAATCTCCGCTCATTGAATCAATTATTTACAATAATATAACATCCAGAAAAACTTTATAACACATTCAATAAACTATTACAGCTTCCTCACAGTGAAGCACAAACTCGTATCACACGACATTATCTACTCGGTCCAACGCACCCGACCAGGTGTGGCGGGCCAGAGAAAGACTATAAATAAAGCTACCCCGATTACAATACATCTGTGGAAACTCGGAAATTATATACAACAGGTGACAGACATTTATTCAAATGTTTGAGATACCTATAATTAATAAAAAAATAAAATAATACCGTTATTATAATTTTGATAATATTAATCACGAAAAATGATTGGATGGGGTTGTGATTATGTTACAAGGGGTATAGCCAAAACTCTTAATCATGCAGTAATTGCTTTCCTGGCGAGGACTGACATATTAAATACATGTTTCTAATTTAAAGAACTTATATCCGTTTCACTGTAAAAGTAAGTTATACTGTGATTATTTTTAGTACCTGCTATTTCATTCAAAATATCGCGTGTTAGCAAACGCTTCATTAGCATAATTAGAACTGGTGCTACATACAACGCCAACTATCCACAGGAACATACCTCTCAAAATTTAAATTTGGAACTGAAATAAATAATTGTTCTGTTCTGGAAATCCTTTAGAAATCTGATATCTGGCAGTTCAGTTACACCGAGCTTGGTGGGTGAACAGTTAACGTTCTGGCCTCGCATTCGGGAGGACGCGGGTTCGAATCCCCGTCCGGGGATCCAGATTTGGGTTTTCCATGGTTTCCCCAAATCGCTCCAGGCAAATGCCTGGACGCTTCCTTCAAAAAATCCATGGCCGAATTCCTTCCCATTCCTTGTGCCCAGTCCCATCCCACCTCTAATGACGTTAGCCGTCGATGAGGCGTAAAGCAGTAGGAGAGAAAAAAAAGTTCAGTTGCTGGGGTGGTCAGGTCGCATTGTTCGTATGAGTTTCCTGCGACATTCCGTGACTCAGATTCTATATTAAACTGTAGTTCCAGCCACGACAGTAGTGAAATCGACACTGTCACCAGGTTTTAAAACACAATTACTCATCTCAATTACATTAATTACGTTGCCTCGATATATTAACATAAAAACGCAGTTTTAATTAAAGTGTTTGCATATTTAAGAAATGGTCGAAATTATTAGATTTGAAATAATCTAGATCACGAAATTACAGTTTTATTCCATCTTCTTCAACTCTATCATTTCTAAAACTTCAGAATAAAACTGCTATTATAGAGAGATAATAATTTGCTTACAAAACAATATCGGAAGTAATAAACTAAGATACAACATGAAAGTATGTAAATATTCAAGTCATCAATCTAGAACGTAATTTTTAATTTATTTCAACTGCAATATGGCACATGGACTGTTGGAATTTTCCCGTAACACCTATCACCACGCTACTACTATTGTCCTTTACGAATTTTAATTTTAAATTCCTTCAGCGTTTTTGGTAAATTGTTCAGTACTTCCATCCCTGAATCCCTTAGCTACGAAAGAAAAGTTTTCCACTCTCTTACGCCTGAAATCAATTCCAACTTGTGGTTATGGTCATCTCTTTCTATCCATGTACTGTAAAATTCCCAATTATACAGGGCGTTCGCCGGAAAACGCTACCCTCCCAGTCTGTTGCCGTCGGCAACTTGCTCGGTCAGTCACGCCAGCAGTTTCCGCCACACGGCACCGTGAATCACCGCACTGTTTAACACCTCCACTGCCCCAACAGTGCAGTGCAGTGACCCTTACATTGTTAAGAACGGTTTCTTTGCATTGTAGATAGTTTGTGACTTCAGTCTCTTATTAATCAGTGTTGTGAATAAACGTTTCTTTGCGGTTTGGCTGGTTTGGGGCTTCATACTCTTATTAATCTGTACCGTGTTTGAGTGTGAGTAAAATTATGGTACGTTACAGTTTGCAACAAAGAATATTTCTCTACGATACATATGTGAAGAAGAAGTCGTTTAAAAAGTGTCGCAGTAAATTTCGTCGCGAATTTCCTGGCGCTTTACTGCCAGCTAAATCAACAATTCTGCGTCTGGTTAAAAAGTAAGAGAAACGGGTTCATTTTTTTAACAAAAAGAGACTGTCGGTCAACCGTATTCTCACAGAGGAGAAAATTTACGATATCGCTTTTCGACTAGAACAGTCACCCAAAAAATCATTAAGTCAGTTAGGGCAGCGTGTGTCTCGAAATATGTTCAGAAGATGTGAAATGTGCATTACACAAGAGGGTCAACACTTCCAGCATCTTTTGTAAGGTAAGCTAATGAATTATGTCACATTTAAATGCTTAGCACACAAGTTTATGAAGTTTATGAAGCGTAATTATTATGAAATAGTCCGCGGCTGACGGTCGAACAATGCCGGAAACTGAGCGCTCGCTCGCCGGGAGCAGTTTCTTCCTTGTAGCGCTAACAGTGGGTTGCGTTTCCCGGCGAACGCCCTGTACTATCAATATTGTTGGTAGTGTCATCTCCAATACACGCCTTATACGCTTCCACCACACTTTCCATCCGCCTCCGGTCTTCTAATGATTCCCATTCCAGCTCCTGTTAAATTCTGTAATTCTTCAAATAAAATCATAGTTGAAATAACTCCAACAGGCAATCACTAGATTTAAATCAGGATCACGAATTCTTTAATCCAAGAAATACGTTAAAGATATTCCTTTAATATTATAATTAAAATTTCTTTTCTTTTCAGAGAAAGTTTAAATTCTTTTGATGTACCGAAATGGCAAGTTTGCCTGAGTATTCTATAGCTACAGTTTAAAAATACTTTCTTCCTTCATTTTTCATATGTAAGAATTATAGAGGTGTTCAACAGTAAACCCATATCGTTTTAATTTAAGTCCATCTAATTTTATCAGATCAAAAAATCTATTGCATGACATGTTTGCTGCAGCCAGTTGCAACGTTCTACGAGTATTTTTTTGTATGGAATTTATTAAGTTAAAAACTTTTTCATGCTTCGTTTATTCCTGATAGAAATTTCTATAAGATTTACGCTTTCTTCTGTCTTTTAAGTACAACTAACAATTTACTGATATATATTTATGTATTAATTTTGCCAAATATCTTCGTAAATTCGTGTAAAATTCTACTTGTTTATATGCGGGATTTTTCTATGCACCTGAGCGAAACTGAAGACAATGACAGTTTATGTAAAATGCAGCGCAACTGTGCAGTGAATAGGGAATTTGCTGTAAAAAACTATTCTATTTTCAGGTTTAATGTTAAATTTTAATTTAGATGGCTATAAGAAGTAGGAGTTTTAATAGCAGTGTATCGTGGGTTCGTTTACAAGATTTAGAAAATTTATCAGAAAAAGCGTGAGTATATATAAATTTAAACGCGTATGGCATTGTTGACCTGGAGATACCGAAGCATTGTTCGGCCGCCGCGTGACAGAATGATTAGACGCGTATGCGCCTCTGTTATGGCTGCCCTACCCCGATAATCCTACCGGGGAAAGGGGACCTACAGCTTTACGTGGAATCCAAACAACGGAGCGTCCTAGCGTGCTTCACATGAACAAAGCAAAGCTCTGCCAGAGGTGAAGGTCAGTTTTAGGGCGCGTAAAAATTCCAGCCGAGACCAGGATTGTTCCCAGTCACGCACCTTAACCAGCTGAGCCACCAGACCATAAAGACTGCATTCGTCATGGACTGTATATGTTTTTCGGAGTTAAAGCAGATATCCTTCTAACCAAGGTGGATTAATAAGTATGCAGAAGTTTTGTTCTTTCCATTGGTGCTTATCACTCATGTTATTAGTTCCCCCCCCCCCTCCTCTCATTTAGCAACTACCAATGGAAATTTGTCTCTCATTCGCGTTGTCTTCAACCAGTGCTAGATATGCAGATGACTGTCAAGAAGTTTGAGTTGCACATGAGACATTTAAAATGTGGATAAAGCACCATTATAGTTGATTCAGGCTTATTCTGCGATAATAAAACGGAAGGACTACCGAGATTAATATGCACATCCGAAGCATTGAAGCGTATAATATAAAAATTAATATCGTTTATTCCTGTTTCTGAACTTACAGTGAAAGGGGGAAAAGCTTTAAAATCCTTATAAGGCATCTAACATTGTTAAAATTTCCATTCTTTTACCACTGACATTAGAGCGGTATGGTGGCGCAGTGGTTAAGCGTCTGACTGGGGATCGAAAAGTCCCCTCTTCGAATCCCTGACTCGGCGAGGATTTTCAAAGGCGTTTAACCCGACCTTCCCCTCTGCCACAGCTTGCTGTGTAAAATGAATTACACCAGAACGCTTCCGTGGTTCGGATTCCACGTTAAACTGTAGGTTCCCTGTACCCAGCAGGATTGTCGGGTTAGGTTAAGGTGGCTACGATAGAGGGGGAATGCGCAGTCAATATAAACCCAGGTCATTACGACCACACGGAATTATTATTATTTTTTACCACTGACATTGGAATTTATTTCAGGTTTTAATATGTAGAAAGGCAGGGATTGTAGACAGCAACGTCAGTCTGGCCGTTTTGCAGCTATTGATTGCTGGTCACTTCAGAGAACGAAGAAGTAATATAGCGACGAAAATAGCATGGGTAATTGTAACCCTTAACAACTCAATAAGTAAAAAACGTTCTGGGACCTTGTAAAACAAATTTCAATTCGACGTCTGGAGGCCTCAGGGTATGGATCTTAATTCTGTCTCTCATGAATTAGAGCAAAAAAAAAAAGACTGCATGCCGTTCAGCAATTAGAATTCTTTACTATCACATTGGGGCGTGTTCCCATGCAGGTGCTATCTCTGAATGCCGTCAATGACTTCACAGAAGTGAACTTCTGATCTTTGCTATCCGTATTGGTTTGAACTGCAATAGATATGCGCTTTAGGTTCCAGTTATCTGGTGGCAGGTTACGCCGAAATAAACAGCGTCAACTGGTAGAGTGAATGACCAGAAATGAGTAGAAAGCGTTTTCCTCT
This sequence comes from Vandiemenella viatica, assembly GCA_031002005.1. Lineage (NCBI taxonomy): Eukaryota > Metazoa > Arthropoda > Insecta > Orthoptera > Morabidae > Vandiemenella > Vandiemenella viatica. The sequence continues at coordinate 210,589,695 of CM061921.1, forward strand.
TCACCCTGGAAAGAGCTACCGACCATCAGCGAGCCTATTTCAGAATATTTACCTTTCAGCGAAACTAATCCGTGTAGGACAAAAAGGAAATAGATACGTGGCACATTATTTTCCATAAACTAAAGAGAATCAAACTCGAAAAATAACCAGTAGAATATGTTTAGAAGTTGTAGCAACTAGAGATCGCCTGTTCTATAAATGTTGGCAGCTTTCAGCCCATTTCGGCTTATTGCTTTGACCTTGTGGAACACCGACGTTGATGTAGTTAATAACAATAACTGAAATATCGGACAAATAATTATTCAACATATTTAAACGCACTCTGCTGAGCAAAAAAAAAATCAAGAGTGTGTTTGGCAGCATCGCATAACACCAGTTCTAAATATAAATTTTTGGAAATGTGCGCGATTAAAATGGCTTATTAAAGACGCTTAGCTGGAATGTTTTGAACGTTTCTCTTGAACTTATTCCTAGGGAAAAATGAGAATTATCAAGTGTGTGTGGCTTATGTGGTCTTACACCGTCTATAGATTACTCATATTTAAGGCATCTTTTGAATATTTTGTATTGATGTTTAGTATTTATTGCGGAATCGGTAACAAACTATGGAATTTCTCAAGCGTTCATAAAGCCCCAGAAATATTCTGAAGTAACTGTTTAGCAAGCTGTGGCCAATTCGTATGTCAAACACTCCAGGCAAGCTTATTTTTTTTTTTCTTATGGTTTTACGCCTCGTCGACGGCTAACGTCATTAGAGGCGGGATGGGACTGGGGACAAGGAACGGGAAGGAATTCGGCCATCGCTTTTTTTGAAGGAAGCACCCCGGAATTCGTCTGGAGTGATTTGGGGAAACCATGGAACACCCAAATCTGGGTGCCCGGACGGGGATTCGAACTCGCGTCCTCCCGAATGCGAGGCCATAACGTTAACCGTTCACCCACCACGCTCGGTGCAGGCTTATAACTGTGTGATAAAACTAATTACATATTCTTAGTAACACAAAAGTTTAGAACCTTAAGCAAATGAGAAATGTAATAAGGAACAAATGCATAGCACCAGCTTGTTCTGTGAAAAACGAACAAACTTCAAAAGAAAATTTAAAAAAATCAACAACTCATCCATTTCAAGATAGTTAAACAGTCTCACTTTAGCATGGATTATGCCGTTTAGTTTTTAAAGTTTTCCAGGCACTGACGTGTTGAATGCTATAGGGTCTCACTTATTACTGTGCAGTTCGGTAGCAGAATTATTACCATAAATAGTGCCACAATGTTTTCTGACTTTTTAATAAAATGCTAAGTTACATTTTGGTATATTACCCACACACACAAGCAAAAAATCAAGTTTTGATAAATTATCCAACGTCGAGGTTATTACGAACGGGAGAGCATTGTGGACAACAAATGGGAATGAAGGAAACATCTCGACATTCAAATGGGCTGTTTTCAGGAAACCATGGAAACCGAAATCAGGATGACTGGACGGTCAGGTACTCCCGACATCACTCAGTTCACCGTGCGTACCGTAAACAGATGGAGTATTAATTTAAAAAATTAACAACATAGTATTTTATTACTGAATTCACTAATTGTTTTTGGAAGTTGTTCTTCAAATTATGTATATAAAGCAAACACCGAAAGAAATTCAGTTTAAAAAGTTGTAGGAGGTATTTGAGAAATCTTTATAAAAAATTTAAACTATTCTCACGGCTTACTTATTAACCGTTTCATGAAGTTCCCTATCAAATATTATATATGATTATTTGTCGAAAATATTATGTATTGAAGTACGAAATTTGTTAAATTGCTCCTTTTTTATTTGGCGAAAATCGAGGACGATGGTTATAGTTTTTCAGTAATCGTCAGGATGTTATTCAAAACATTCTCGGATTTACTTTCAGAAATAACTTTACTAAAATCGTGCTCCAGCTTTCATTTGACATCCATGCCAATTATTTAATAATTTTTTATCTTTCAACTTCCCAACACAGCCCCTATAATTATTTTCACTCAGTATAATCGTTTTATAAGTTAATAGTGGGGAGTTAGAGACGAGAGTTAAGCGTGGTGGTGAGAGGGATTTCGGTCCTGATTTCGGTTCAAAATGGTTTCTGCAAAAAGGAATGTTCTGGTATGACAGGCAACCACGTTCTCAACTTTTTAAGGCGTGTGCCTCTCTCTGGAAAACTACTTGAGTTCACGCCTCTCCAACCCACAGTATTATATTGAAAAAAAAAAATGCCTTTTATGTTAAAAATCAAATTACAACGTATTTTATAAGGTTTTATTAAACATATCAGAGAACAAAAACAACAATTTCATTATTTGCCCTTTTTCTCACCAATTCCTACATAGCCTACATAAACTAAGTTTATGTAGGCTATGTTTCACTTCTTAACAAGCCATATCTACCGCAGGTTGAAAACCCCTGTATTAGATACTAAAATACTTAAATAAAAATGCTGTTACACAAATAATTTTCTAATGGTGGGTTTCATGTGTGCAAAACATTATGAAAATTTGTAAGATACATTTCTGTCCCTCCCCTTCAAAGCTATAGCCGTTGTACTTTAGCGTCTATTCCAGTTCAGAATAAACAAAATACCTTCAGTAACGGCAATATGGTAGAGCAGTAGAAATAATTGCTCATGAAAAACTCAAAGAACAATACCGATCATTTATGGCACTCGGCAGGGGCAATTACCCGCTATTTGTTTGTGAAAACAAACAATATATGGCGGCGATTCATCTAGCCCCCACTGGAACAGATGTTTGCTTTCGGAAAATGAACTGCGGTGTACGGCACGCAAGGGCATAGCAGTGGAAGGCAATTATGAGAGCAATTTCGCTAAATAGTTTAGAGTTCCACAAACAAGTTGTGCGCAGACAAGATAGGAGCTGTGCGTCTGAATGGTAATGTTTGCTAATTCGCATTTTGCAACGCACGGATGCATGAAGGGGGAGCGACAGCTAGTTTATCAAACAGCCTGCTGAGACAGGAAGCCGTTGATGCCATATTAGTCCGCATTCAGAGCTGCTTGTGTCCACTGTCCGACAAACGGTCAAGTTGCTAACAGGGTCTTTGTAGGCAATAAGCTGGGCATGCTTCCAGCTGTCCAGAGTCCCACTAACGTCATTACCCTGCTGCACATTTATGACTAGCGCCGAAATTTTGGAAATTTTTTGCGAGATTCATGCCTAGTTTGTTCCTGTGCTGAAAAATGATTTCAAGTAAGTGTCGTGAACACGTTTTATTATGAGAGAAAATACTAAATATGAACACATTGTGGAAAACTTACCAGAATTGACGAGATGCTGAATAATTAGTTTCATATTCATATTTACTGCCGAGCACTGTACTAGACACGATGTCGTATAAGGTGCACATGTTTATATAAACAGAACAAAACAGTTTAAAGATGATATGTATTACAAGTTAGTCAAAGATGAAAATTGTTATTCGTTGTCACAGATTATCGTGTTGGTGATCTTTTCTTGTATCTAGTATTTAACATTAAACTGGAAATAAATCTTTAAAAATATTAAAGTAATAGTGGCTAGTAAGGTCTACTTGTTCATTTAACATATGTTCTGGGCTTTTTATCTTGTGGAGGAATATTTCTAACTGTTTTTACAGATCAATTTTCTTGGCATTGGACTGCATATGTAGTACTGTTAAATTATTTTGAATTTTGTTAATAACATGTTTTGTGTCGTACATGTGTTCTGCAATAGCTGATTTTTCGAAATGGTTTAATCTAAAAGCTTTCATACGTTCTTTGAAACGGGTTTTAAAACTGCCAGTTTTACCGATGTAATATTCTGGAAAGTCTAGTCAGTTTGTATACTCCACTGTTCTTTTATTTTCTGTTTGTCTGTTTTTATGTCGTGTTCTAATAGGTGACCTATCTTATTATTAGTGGAGAATGCTATTGCTATGTTGGTTTTCCTAAATAAGTTAGCAATTTTTTTGTGTTATGGGACCTAAATATGTAATGTTGATATATATTTTCTTCTCTTTACCTGAATTATACTGTGTAATTGTATTGTTATTTTTCTGTATTTTCACTGCTATGGTTTTTATTGTCTGTATTTTTTGTTTGGGGATGTTTATCTCTAGATTCAATGAATGTGCTCTGTGTAGCATTGCCCTGAAAGCAGCATGTTTGTGTGTGAGAGAGGATGAAATGATTAACTGTCTATAGTTGTGTCTGCGTATATGTGTTTTCTGTATATGTTGAATGTGTGTTTTTGTTATGCTAAACTATGAAAATAGTATATAACCAGTAATAGAGAACGGTTTGTTGGCTCAGTGGTTAAGGCGTCTGACCGGAGATCGAAAGATCCCCGGTTCGATTCCCTATCTTCGCGGGGATTTTCAAAGACACTTAACTCGACTTTCATCTCTGCCACAGCTTGTTATACAATATGAAGTACGTATAACGCTCCCGTGGTTCGGGTTCCACGTTAAACTGTAGGTTCCATTTATCCAGTAGGATTACCAGGTTAGTTTATGGTAGCCATGACAGAGGTGCATGAGCGGCAAATCGAAACTCTGTCAATAGGCGCTCAAACCCTTGGAGGATGTCACAGTCAATAATGCCATACGCATTATTATTACTATTATTTTTGGAACCAGTAATGGATAAAATGAATGACAAACTAAGTTGCTTTCTTTGATTCACTGCCCAGAACTCTTCTCAAACAGGTCATGGAATACTGTACAATCTATAAAGAAAGGAATCCAACAAAAAAATTACTGAAGTCTGTTGGTATACGTTTAGCGTGGAAAGCAATTAATTTAATACGCTAGCTGTCCCGGGACATTTTGGCAGTCAAGGAAGGTCTGGTGCACGAGGGCAGTCCAAAAATTTAGTTTCCCAATAATCCACAGATAGCTGGCAATTCCATCGCGAAAGGTCAGTGCACGGTGCGTGTCTTGACAACCGTGTGGACCTCACAGTACGAGTATTTACGATTGCTGGCAGTAGCTTCGCTGCAGCTGTTGAACGTGGTTGCTCTTATTCCATCATTCACTGGACGCGAGATTCATTCTGTGATTTATTAGCTCAAAAAGCATAGCGCCCATCAGGATTCATCCTCAGTTCTGTCTGGTGTATTTGCCTTACGTCATGAGCGTCGCAGGCGTAGGATACTTTCAGAAAGTTGACAAAATGTGCATTTTAAGGAGTTCAGTGTTTGCCATAGGTCGTTCCGGAACAAGTGGAGAATCGCATTTTGGAAAATAGATCTCGCTTTCAGTGATTATCATCTTTTCTTATGCCTCAAGATATTCCTCTGGGACAAACATTTTTCAAAGTAATGAAGAAGTGCAGATTGTAACAGCCCCCAAACCGAAAATTAAATGGAATTGTACTTTATGAAGCACTTATAGTAAGCTAGAGTTTGGTTTAATATGATCTGATAGGTTTGTTTTGCAATTTCCTGTAAATCAATGTATATAGACTTTGTTTTATGAAAAGAAATTATTTAAAGGCCATTTAATATGTTTAAGAACAGAATTGTGCAAGAGAATTGCTTAAAAGCAAGTTACGATGTCTAAAGGAGAATTTGCTACAGTTTAAAATGATTTCTGTGAATAATTTTGTGTTTAAGTACCTTTAATTTCCATTTCTAACCATTTTGTATTGATTGTAAATGATTATCTATTAAATCTGGTTGTTTTTGAATATGTTTCAATTGTTTAAATGTTGTTAATGTTCGAAAAATATCTGTCGGAATCTTTTGAAGTGTTCTAGAAATTTCGATGTAGGGTGTTACAAAAAGGTACGGCCAAACTTTCAGGAAACATTCCTCACACACAAACAAAGAATATATGTTATGTGGACATGTGTCCGGAAACGCTTACTTTCCATGTTAGAGCTCATATTGTGGTCGGCTGTGATACAATACGCCATTCTCCAGGGCTGCATCAGCGCATCAGGGATTCCATGCGACGGAGGGTGGATGCATGTATCCTCGCTAACGGAGGAAATTTTAAACATTTCCTGTAACAAAGTGTTTGAAGTCACGCTGGTACGTTCTGTTGCTGTGTGTTTCCATTCCATGTTTAATGTGATTTGAAGAGAAGTAATAAAATGAGCTCTAACATGGAAAGTAAGCGTTTCCGGACACATGTCCACATAACATATTTTCTTTGTTTGTGTGTGAGGAATGTTTCCTGAAAGTTTGGCCGTACCTTTTTGCAACACCCTGTATAAAGCGAACATCCGAAACAGAGAAACAGTTTATACAGACTCAATATACGACGGCGAATGACTGTATTGTCTGTGAAAGGAGTGTTTTATGCAAACTCTTGATTGTATGTATGTATGCATGTAAAAAGTGTCGTTGACGTCGTGTTTATGAAAATAAAAGCAAGTTTAAACTGAACTGTAACGTGGACTAGTTATTTATCATATTAATTAAACCGCGAATAATCTAATAAGATGGCTGTCAAACATTGGTTTTGATACCAGGTAGCAAACGTCTGCAATACAAATATCCAAACATTGCACCCACTATATTACAACTCTCTTAATTTCAATGGGAATTACAGGGATATTATAAATGACTGAGCTGTCTGGGAGCTCACTGGTTAAGTCGTCTGACGGTAGACTGAAAGGTGCTCTGTTCGAATTCCTGTTTCTCCGGGTATTTTCAAAGCCCCTTAACCGTACCTTCACCTCTGGCACAGCTAGCTGTGTAATGTGAAGAACGCCAGAACGCTTCCATGGTCGGATTCCAGGTTAAACCGTATGTTCTTTACACCAGATTAGATTACCGGGTTAGGTTAAGGTGACTATGATAGTGGCGAAATGCGCAGCCAATGAAAACTCTGCCACCAGGTCATAACGTCCACACGATCGTTTACCCTCCTAGAAATGATTGATTCACAAATTTACTGTAGCTATTTTATTGGTATATTATTTAAATAGAGAAAAACCCAAAAAGTTTTTGAAAGTGCAGAAGATCAAGTTTTGCCACACCCCGTGCAGTATGTCCGTATGAATCTGTTCAAAAGCACTGTAGATGCCACCTCGCAGTTCTAGTAGGTTTTTTGACATGGGAGGTTTAAACACTGAATCTTTCACATAAACTATGACCAAATGGCCTACTTCCATTAATCCTAGCGCCAATACCCTTCAGCCTTTATTCCAGTGATATACCTGAAACCTTCCGTCAGAATTTCAGTTCTGGAGACGATCTAGCTATAGCCTACCAAAGCAAAGGTTATTAAGAAGGCGAGAAAGCTCTCTCTCTAGAGACCAGTTGCAATGGAGGTTATGGCCGAGCTAATGCTCTTTGCACCTGCCAAAACACCAACTGGACGTTACATGCTGCCAGAAGAAAGTGAAGCAAAATTTTTGTCCGAAGTACCTTTAACCGATAGTGAAGTGAACTACACTTAATGGTTCCTTGAGGTTTATTACTATGTACACAAAACACTGGTAAACAATAACAAATGTGGTACAGTTAGCGGATGACCGTCGAGAAATTTAGCCTGGTCCTGATCCGGGGTAGAGAGAGACGGCTTCTACTTCTCGCGAACTTCCGGTGGTCTTCTGTAGTTGAAGCTGGTTCCGCGGTCAGGCCGGAACTGGCGGTGGAGCGGCCGGCTACGCTTATATAGGCGGCCTGGCGCAGGAATTCCGTTGTGTGGTAGTACGGCGACCTCTGTAAGAAATAGTCCCACTTAGCTTCTAGATGATTCTATTTGTTTTCCTGGTTTGTTTTGATGCCTCTGCGCCTGTTTGGAGTCGTATATGTATCCCGGCGTGCAGGCGCGTTGTGTGTGAGGTCTGCCTGGCAGGGGCCTTTACTGGCAGACTGAACATACCTCCCTCCCGGGGGGGGGGGGGGGAAGCGATGTCTGCGACGTCTGCGAGGTCGTCTGCCGCGGCGCCCTGGAGCAGACTATGAAGGCTACCTCCGGGGGAGTACGGAGCTGTTCCCCTGGCGATGCGTGCCGACCTGCGTCGTGGTGCAGGTTGTGGTGGAGGTACTTGTGGAGCTAACGGCATCGGTTCGTCGGCGTCGATGGCCGGGGGCTGTACGGGGGGCGCTGAAGATGGTCCCCGCAGGTGGTCGAGAGGCTGCGGCTGAAGGGTGTCGGAGCGACCGACAGGTTGTGGCGTCGTTGGTGGCGCTGTAACTGTCCCTGAGCAACGGTTAGACGGCAGGAGTGGTGGAGGTGGCAGGGAAGGAGAGGAAGAAGTGGATGGCCGTACCGTGGTGGAAGAGGACGGTGCCGTGGGGTAGCGGGGACGTAGTTGGTTTCGATGGCGTCGCACTATCCGGCCATCCAGGCTGACGTCGAACAGTTGGCGGCCCCGGGGCCGCTGGATGACCCCCGGAAGCCAACCGGCCCGGGAGCCAAACCCGCGGGCCCAGACTAGGGAGCCCGGGGTGAAACGGAATGGGCCCGAAGGTACCTGTACTTTGGGCGGGGGTAAGAGGAGATGGAGGAGAGTGCGAGGTTGGCGGCCATGTAGCAATTCCGCCGGGCTTTTGGCCCCCACTGGAGTGGTTCGATAGGAACTGAGGAAGAGTGTCAATGCCTCTTCGAGTTTGTGACTTGTGGTGTATTTGGTCATTTGGGTTTTGAATGTTCTGACTAGCCGTTCCGCCTCCCCGTTAGATTGGGGGTGGAAGGGCGGGGTGAGGAGGTGTTGGATATTGTTGGCGGTACAGAAGGATAGGAATTCCCGACTTCGAAATTGCGGTCCGTTATCTGTGACGATAGCGTATGGTAATCCTTCGATGGAAAAGATCTTCGTGAGGGCTGAAATGGTGACCTCTGTGGTGATTGTGGAGCAACGGACGACATATGGGAAGTGGGAAAAAGCATCCGTCACTAGGAGCCACTGGTGGCCTAGGAATGGGCCAGCGAAGTCGAGGTGAATGCGTTCCCAGGGTCCGGACGGTGCCGGCCAGGAAAGGAACTTTTGAGGGGGGCGGGGCAGTTGTTGGGCACAGATGGTACAGCGCCGCACCATCTTCGTGACATCCGTGGTAAGGCCGATCCAGAATACATGGCGTCTGGCAAGGGATTTGGTGCGGGCAATTCCCCAGTGTCCTTGGTGGAGAGTTTGGAGGATTGTCGGTTGTAGGGATCTCGGAACGACGACCCTCGGGGTGGAATTTGGTTCTGTGCGGAGGAGCACTCCCTCTACTACTGAGAGCTGGTGGCGGATGGAGTAGTAGAACTTGAGGTCTTGATGATGGCGTGGAGGGGAACGTGTTTGCCACCCGTGTTGGATGTGGTGTCGGATGACACGGAGGAGGGGGTCCTCCCCTGTGGCTGCCGCGACTTTTGAGGCCGTGACTGGAAATGTCTTCAGTGCTTCTTGTATGTCATCGTCGATCTGGAACACCAGAAGTTCCGACTTGTCGAAGGCAAGGTCTGGTCCCTGCGGTAGTCTGGATAAGGCGTCTGCATTGGCATGCCTGGAGGTGGTACGGAAATGCATGGTATATCTGAACTGGGACAGGAATAGTGCCCAACGCTGGATGCGGTGGGATGTTTTGGTAGGCAGACGTGTGGACGGATCAAATAGTGATAGGAGTGGCTTGTGGTCGGTAATGAGATGAAAAGAAATCCCATATAAAAGGGAATAGAATTTGGAGCAGGCAAAAACAATAGCTAGCGCCTCTTTCTCGATTTGAGAATATTTAAGCTGAGCAGCCGATAGGGCTTTGGAGATGTAGGCTACGGGGCGTTCCGTGCCATCTGGTAATTTATGAGACAGAACTGCCCCCACACCGTAATCGGATGCATCTGTGGCAAGTATCAAGGGGAGGTTTGGAGTGTATGGCATGAGGCATGCTGCGGACTTGAGCTGCTGTTTAAGGGTGTGGAATGCGGTCTCGCAAGCTGGGGTCCAACGGAACGGGACATTCTTGCGACAGAGGTGGTACAGGGGTGCTGCCACTTGTGCTGCTGAGGGTATAAATTTTCTGTAGTATGAAATCTTGCCTAAAAAAGATTTCAACTGATGTAGATCCTGAGGCCGAGGTAAGTTGGAAATAGCGTCCACATAGGAAAATGCTGGGGAGATGCCTTCCTGAGCGATGATGTGACCCAGGTAGGAAATGGATTGTTGAAAAAATTGACACTTGGAAAGGTTGCATTTTCAATCCTGCTGCACGGAGGCGGAGGAAGAGTAGGCGGAGGTTGGTCATGTGTTCGGCAGCGGAGGGTCCCGTGACGACTATGTCGTCGAGATAGTTGATGCATCCCGGAATATCCTGGAGAAGTTGTTCGAGATACCGTTGAAAAATCGCTGGAGCACTGGCCAAGCCGAACATGAGCCGGTTGAGTTGGAAGAGGCCAGAGGGAGTGTTGATGACTGTGTATTGTCGGGACTGGATATCCAAAGGGATTTGAAGGTATGCTTCTGCCAGGTCAATTTTTGTAAAGTAGGTACCTCCTGCTAGTTTACGGAAGAGGTCGTCCGGTCTCGGAAGTGGATAGTCGTCTACCAGCAGATGCGGGTTGACGGTGGTCTTAAAGTCACCACAGAGACGTAAGCGGCGTCCTGGCTTCTGAACTATGACCAACGGCGTGGCCCAGGGGCTGAACCGCACCGGCTGGAGGATCCCTTCGTCTTGGAGACGTTGAAGTTCTTCCTGAAGTGGTTGTTGAAGCGCTACGGGTACCTGGCGTGCCCGGAAGTATCGAGGCCGTACGTCCGGCCGGAGTTGGAGTGATGCTTCGAAGTCCTTTGCACAGCCGACGCCTGGTGAGAACAGGTCCTGAAACTCGGTGCAAAGGGCGTCCACTTCAGGAAAAGGAACATGCTGAGATACGAGGTGTATGTTATCCTCAATTGAAAATCCGAATAAGCGGAAAGCGTCCAGTCCAAATAAGTCTGCTGTGAGAGAACTGTTAACTACTAAAAAGGGGACTGAACGATGTACAGACTTATACATGACGTTTGCTGTGAACTGTCCCAGGAGTGCTATTTCCTGTTTGTTGTATGTCAGGAGGCGCTTGGGGGCCGGCGAGAGGGGGGGCGAGCCAATTTGCACATAAGTAGTATAATTAAGCAATGAGACTGCTGCTCCTGTGTCGACTTGTAGGCGCAGGGGCTTGCCATTGACCGTAACGTCAATAAAAAGTTTGGATGCTGTGGAAGTGTCTACCTGATTGATATCCATAGGTGCGCCGCTCAACCTGTCTTGGTAAGGACCCTGGGCGGCGAGAGCCGGGATTGGCATTGGTGGTGTTGGTGCGGCAGACGGACGCCAGGTGTCCTTCCTTGCCGCAACGTGAGCATTCAGCCCAACGATCCGGACAATTTTCCCTCTCATGTGCTGAATAACAGGCGGGGCAGGAGGGTAGGCGGAGCGGGCTGCGGCGTCGGCGCTGCGGGATCCGCTGCTGCTGCCGAGACTTGGTGCCCCTGCCGGAACGGGCCGGTTCGATGTCCTTCTGAGGAAGCGGTCCCCGGTTGTGGTGTCGGGAGGAGCGCGACTGGGAGCTCTGGATGGCGGCGACGTCCTGTGTGTCCTCTACGTCGGTTCGGATTGCGGCCACATCCGCCCAGGACTCCAGGCGGCGATCTGCGGCCGTAGATATTTCGAATTTGTAGGCAAGTTCGATGACCTGCTCCAGGGATGGGTCCTCTAACTTGAGGGCGTCATGCCGGAGTGCGGCATCTGGTGCAGCCTGTATGATGTGATCACGCACCATGTCGTCGGCGTAGGATTCGTGGGAACAACGAGTTTGAAACTTACATTTTCTGCTAAGGCCTTGGAGTTCGGCCGCCCACTGGCGATACGTCTGATCGGGCTTCTTCCGGCATTGATAGAATTCGACGCGGGCCGCGACGACATGGTACCGGCGTCTGTAGTATGCATTCAGTGTCGTACAGATGGTCGTGAAGGTGAGGGTGTCGGGGTCTTGTGGCTGAAGTTTGGTGAGCAAGACATACATCTTTGATTGGTTCCAGGAAAGGAAATATGCACGCTGGTCTTCTTCTTTGGATATGTGATGAATTGCGAAGTGTTGTTTTATGCGCTTCTCGTAGGTCTCCCATTCTTCGACGTCGTCGTTGAATGCTGGGAACGGAGGCGGGGCCGTGGGTTGGCGGAGATTCCTGACTTCCGCAATCAGTTGTCTCTGAGATTCGAAGAACTGATGTAGAAGTCCTTGGAGGAACTGTTGCCATTCCGTAGGTGCTGCTGGCGTAGCCATGATGGTCGAGAGTTCTTATCCCAACCTTGTCGCCACTGAAGTGAACTACACTTAATGGTTCCTTGAGGTTTATTACTATGTACACAAAACACTGGTAAACAATAACAAATGTGGTACAGTTAGCGGATGACCGTCGAGAAATTTAGCCTGGTCCTGATCCGGGGTAGAGAGAGACGGCTTCTACTTCTCGCGAACTTCCGGTGGTCTTCTGTAGTTGAAGCTGGTTCCGCGGTCAGGCCGGAACTGGCGGTGGAGCGGCCGGCTACGCTTATATAGGCGGCCTGGCGCAGGAATTCCGTTGTGTGGTAGTACGGCGACCTCTGTAAGAAATAGTCCCACTTAGCTTCTAGATGATTCTATTTGTTTTCCTGGTTTGTTTTGATGTCTCTGCGCCTGTTTGGAGTCGTATATGTATCCCGGCGTGCAGGCGCGTTGTGTGTGAGGTCTGCCTGGCAGGGGCCTTTACTGGCAGACTGAACAGATAGATCTTGAAGGACAACGCAAAAGTTCAGAACCACGACGAATTTGATCAGGAAACTAGCTAGAGCACATGCAACCATTAATGCTAAGCACCAGCCCGACATAAAAGCTCTCATACCAAAAAAAACTCGCAGCCCAAAGAAACAATGAGGATTATGATTGAAACACTAAAACCAACTCCCATTAAAGGAAGCCACGTTCTTTAAAATATTGCTCCACCCTAGTTACGCAGATAGCATAGCATAATTGAAGTCTCGGAAAAATATAATGATCCATGAATACAGCATAACTTCCCAATTCACACTACATTGAATAACCTACCCCTAACTCGCCTTACATCAAGGAATCCTATGTAGGATGGCAAGTTTAACAACGTTCTCCGTCAAAAATACATGGAATGAAAAACTGACACACATGCCATACCCAACCCCTGCTTGGAATGCAGTTACCTTAAAAATATCTTGTGCCAACTGAACCATACAGGAAATGGATGTGCAAGGTGTAGATGCACGGTCTACAGAGGGTAAGCTGCACCTGAAGGTTTACGTTTATTGGAGTGTTAATCTTTGATGTAGTGGTTTAATTCACGGTTGTGTGTACTTTAACGTACTATAAGTATTTCAGAAAGCTGAACAAATAAATAACCATTGATATGTAGTAAACAATGATATTAACAAAATCCAAAGAGTCCCTGTCTGTGATTAGTGTGATCATTAGTAGGTATGTTTTGAGATTAAGAAACAAGTCCTCTTCTTTGGCGTATAGTAATCTGTTCATACTACGAACAGATTATCAATTCCTGCTCCGTCACGTAGGTAGAGTTATTTGACATACCGCTTATTCCAATTTAATTCTGAAACAAGCAAACTGTTAAGATCTAATCCATACCGGTTCGGTGGTTTTTCGTGATACTTCCACAAAGAAATTCCTAGGAAATAGTCCGCAACACATTTATATTTAGCAGTAGATTAACATTATTAAAACCTGTGCAAAGCCAAAGAATAAATAAATTATAAACATGAAAATCCAATATCATACGCGTGATACAAAACAAGATAAAGAATCTTTGGCGTCGTGCAATAACTCGCACAGAATCAATAACACCACAGACTCTCGAAGCCACACAATTAATCTCAAGAAAGAAAGTCCCGGGAATTCAGATGTGAAGCGACTGTCATGCGGAGGGAAGACGGTGAACTGACAGGGATCCGATATCGAACCCTGCGGATAATTGGAGCCCTGGAAGAGCCGATTCCAGCTTCTCTCCTTCCCATTGATTGGTTCCTCCACTGTTTCTTCCAAATCGGTGAGCTCGTCATTTCGAGCCATCAGACCTCAACGATGACGGCTTTGCTACCACGATTAAGCTGGAAAAAATACAGTCACACTTTCTCCGACAATCTTTATTACAGTTTTCTATAATCGTGTACGTAAATGCTGATGTGTTTCAGTACAATACTCACTAGTTTCTCCAAGACGGTAGTTTCTACGAGTAATTACATCAGCTTTTAACCGAACACCATTTGGAGAACACGCCAAATGTAATCTTTACTTCTTAAATTTGTTTTATTATATTTGTATCCAATCTTTATTTGAATTTATCACTCTCACATTAATCGTATCGAGAGACGAATACAATACTTAAGCAAAGCCAAACTTCCACAAGACGAGCTATCACGAAAGTTAAACAATTGATGTTAGCGCAGTGATGGAAATTTTTTATGGTACAATTCAAAAGTTCTGTCCACTCTTTCTTCTTCTTTTCGTTTGATAGATCGTCGTAACCGACGGAAGCATATAAAATCGTCAGACTATTGAAAAATGTAGTGTGTTGTAAAGTTTGAATCATATTCGTTCATCGATGACTTGAATAGATGTTATTGAATGTTTTGCATTTATTTTTTTAATTTTTGGCTTAAGTCATTACGTCTTGTCACCATGGAAGTCGGTAGAGGCGTGTCTAGGAGCGGGATGGAATTCGGCCGTTTAGTTTTGAACAAAACATTTCAAAATTCATCTGAATTGATTTTGGGAAACCATGAAAAACCGAAATCTGGATGTCCGGATTGGGATTCGAAGCCACGTCCAGCCGAATGCTCATCCATCAGACTCGATTTGTTCTTGCAGAAAGTTAGAAATTTTCTAGATACATGTCGTGTTTGACGAGATGATTTCACCTCGCATTTATCATTAAAGATGTTAGTGTGAAATGGTGATCGAGTATTTAAGCAGTAGATTGTATCCAACAGAGTAGTTATCGATAAGCCTTATTATACTCATTGTAACCTTTATAGATTAGGTAGAGACAGTAATCATAATTTTAAAACTATCATCTTATCCATACGGACTGTTCCTACCGATGACTATGTTCACCACAACCGATGACCCAGGCGCCGTCAAGTAGGGAGTTACTATTCCAAGGCGGGTCTTGGAAAATCTGACTGGGGTACAGTGAAGTTTTCACTGGTGTACCGCCAGATTGTTTATTTTTTATGTATTTAAGACTAGTTGACGTCTAGGTATATAGAGGCTGGAAAGAACAGGGGACTAGAAACAGGAAGGAATTCGTCGATGGTCTTTTGAGAGGACCACCCCGTCATTAACCGACTAGCTCCACCGGAAAAGTCTCCATTCTTACTTCTAACTGTGATGGTTTCTGCTTTCCATCCAAAGTGATGGAAGTGTATGTAAGTTTTACTATTGTGTGGATGATTGTGGCGTGTTTGTGTTCAGTATAATGTGTTGCTTGCATTGTAAATGAATAAATATGAAGGAGCGGACGGGATGAAATCAGGTGCCGGTCAATTCAGAATTACTCTTCGGAAAGACCAGAGTCCGCTAAATTTAACGACTCTGCATCAACAGTGTCACATGCCCCCATTCCATACGAACTCAGGACTTTCGTGCACAATCTCGCATTGATGAAGAAAATACTGTCGGTAACATCATGTCTTTTGCATCGGGGGAGATGCGAATTAACTACCACAAAAATCCTCAAACAGCCATCCAGAACAAGAGTTGACATTGTTTGGTTGGTTTCTTAGCAGAGTCAGCTCAGTACTGCTTTCAAAGGTCCGGCACGCAAAGGGAAACAGAGCTCAATTTCTAACAATCAACAATTTTTCCGTCTATTACAGACCCGTAGTTCTCAAACAGAACACGTTTTAGAATTAGCATGTTGGTCCGAAACCGAATATTGTATTTATACTCGGGAGGTTTCAGTAGAAATGAAGGGGATACAAAAAGTATTTCTTTTTTACACCAGCGTATAGGCCATACATGTTTAGAGCTCGTTGATTAGAAGACATTTTTAAATTTTTTTGACTGGACATGAGCAACGAACAAATGTATCGATTTTAGAACGCTATCACACAGAAACTTAAAAATTTTACTGAGCATCGATTATATGCTGTATATAAACGGAAAATACTAAACATAATTACATCAAATATAGTTTCTTAATTGTGAGCTAACGTTTTCATTTTGTGGCTACTTTGCCTTATATTATTACTAATTTGATTAAAGTGGTCTAAATTCAGAGCGCATCTGGAAAATTTAAAGCATTTCGGAATTGAATTTTAACATGCTTCTGGGTGTCATTACCGAATAATGTATAAATTTATCGATTAAATAATCAATACTTTAAATTTTTCTATTGTAATTTAATTGGTTAGTCAATTAGCTAGTATCTGACGCTTGAGAGTTCTGAGGTTCGAATTCCGTGAAGCAGCAAAATTTTTCAGTGCCTTCACCGCTGAGAAAAACGAGTTGTGTGTGTATGTACGTGTGTGTGAACTAAGCAGTACGTAGCCATCATATCTCTTGACAGTATGCTTGGTCTCCTGTGAAAGGATCGAACCAGGTTATGGTTTGTGGGCTATGGTTTTTAATTTGATGCAATGAAGTTCATCATACGATTTCACTAAACGAAAGTTAACTTTTAAAAATCGATAACACAGCAACCACATAAGTTTCTCCATAAGTTTGTAACTTACAATTGCGTATTTTACAATCAATTTCACGCGTTGCTGTCAGATCAACGCCTTTAGTTCAAACTAAATTGTCTTCTGGAATTAATTCACATTCAAATTGTCTTAAGCGTTGTTGTACTTACCTGACGAGTCAATCCAATAACGGATATCTTTATTAGAAGCATATGAAACATCTACTGGAGAGGTTAAACGGTTTAATTTATTCTTTTCAACTCCAGCTTTTGGGGTCACTTTTAAGTTCCTACATGTGGCATTCCACAGAGTTAAAAAAAATGGATGAACTTCAGGGGGGGGGGGATTTTATAAATTTTAATTTATTTAAAGAATAGATTTATTGTTGGCAAGAATCTCAACACAGCCAGATCGCAAGGAAACTGACACTGATATTTATTTTGTTCATTTGGCTTTTACACCGCTAGGCATATTTCAATTTACTATTAACACAAAATCACTGGAATATCAAACACAAAGCCTAGACGTTACAATTGGCCGATTTAACCAAAGAAAACAATTGATTGAATTTACGTTAATGTTATTCGGGAATTACCTAACGAAATGAAATATTAAAAGATGACAAATATGCACAATATGCCGCGATAACAAATATCAGCAATTAAAACATAATTACATGTACATGAAAATGAATCTCGGGTGCTGTTAAAGATAACATTATGGAACTTGTGATATTCAAGGGACTCCACAACACATAACGTTCAACAAAAGATGTCAGCTAGCTAAGAATTGGATCTGCTTGATGAGCAGAGGTCTCCGTCTCAAGTCGCTTACGGGTCTTTTACAGTCTCAAGAACCCAATGATTCAAGACCTGGCGAGTGCACATTACCATCTCATAGACGGCGTCACTGGTAGTTGTCGCACAGTTTATCTCTGTGCGATGTCGACACAGCCACGAGACGAGATCCAAATTTTAAGATATACAAAACATTACCCAACAGCCACATAGACGAAATCAAAAACAAACTTGAACTACCGACTTTACACAATTATTTCAATAATAAAACTACCTGCAACATGAATTTCTTCCTATGGGGTCCTCTTTTTCAGGAACATATTTATAGAACATGTAGAAAATGAGATATGGAAGAAACTAATACCCCAGGAAGGATACAAGATCATACACTGGTGGATACATAATGATGATATAATATGTCTCATCAATGAGGCAGATGATTGAACTGCACCAGGACGTAAACAATATACTCAAAAACAATAATTTCACAATAGAAAAGGAAAACAAAACAAAAAACAGAATTTCTTGCATTTCAATATAACAAAAGATGCAAACAAACTCACATTTCAGGTATACAGAAAACTTACACCAATAGGCCAAATAATACACTCCACTTCAAATCACTCACAAAACCACAAACTATGTGAAATACATTTCATTTTAAACAAGTTATACAACTAACATAGACATATTACTAACAAAGAAAAACTACGAAAAAGAAAACAACACAATTAATGAAATAGCAACAAAAAATTGATACTAATCACAGACAGATGACACAATAAACAGAAAAATTATAAAAAAAAATGGAAAAGAACATACAATAAATTAACCAAACTTCAGCCACACAAAACCAACCAGATAAAAACATTCACAACAGAGATAATTCAAAACAATTCACAAAAGACACTGAAAATAAAAACAAATGGTACTCAGTGATATATTGCAACAAATACACAAACTGAATCACAATTTTTATTTAAAAAAAAAAAAAGCAAGGCATAAAAATCGCTCTTCGAACAGACAACTTAATACAAAAACAAATAAAAACTCTTGGAAAGGGACAACTATCAAAATTGGGGCATTTATCAACCAACATGTCAAATTGCGAGGCAATATCCGTAGGAAAAACAAGAAGACAGTTCAAAACCAGATACCAAAAACACATGAGGGCACTAAAGTACATGTAGTTCCAGGGATTATAGGTCTGGTCAACGGACTTACCAGACCTCGCGGTAATCATGCCCTCACAGAGCTCCCCTCCCCCACCCCCCATATACCAGCCACCCAATTTGCCACCACCGCAGGAACATAGCCCTTCCAAACTACCCGCTATTACAGCGGGGACTGTGAGCAAGGCGCGTTTCGCCACCCATTAAGGGTGCCCACGGGGAGCAAAGCGGACGCAGCGCCCACCACGAACCAGGCCGAAGACCTTTCCAAAGCCTGGCCTTATAGCTTAAGCATCTCTGCTATTCCCACGTGCGCCCGTTCCCACCCGCCCCCGCAGGGGCAAAGGTGGACGCCGCAGCAAACCGAGCAACAACGCGAGATTTCCCTTTGCGCACGCCTCCCGGCAACCTACCAGCAGCACAAGACCACCAGCCGGCTGCAGGGCCACGCGCTACGGGGCAAGCTCCTAGCATGTGTTCTCTCTCACACCAACCATCAGTTTAATGCGTCTCTGAAGGACACAGGTTCCCACACATTCGTCCAAGCTTTGCAGAGCACCGTCGTAGTGCACGACCACGCCGAAGCGCTCCAAAGGTGTCGCTGCCCCAACTGAGTCAGATGTTCGGAATCGTGCAGTACCAGTCCTCATATATGAGAGGACCTATTTTAGCAGCAAATATCTCATACTGGCGGCAAGGGGAGCCCAAGATTCCTTGATCACTGATCCCAGCGAGGGTCAATCTGTAAAATACGGAGTCGACCCCGGCCGTTGCCAAATCACGCCAGCCTACCGGTACCGTCCGTCGCCTATCATCAGTGTCCCATCACCTCCCTGCACCTTAGGTCTTACCGCTGTGAGCAGCAGAAGAGGTACAGGACAACCCTCTAATCCGCGTCCATCGGCCTTATTACCTAGGCGTTGGCAATGAGTACATCCCGGCGGGGGGGGGGGGGCTGCACCACACCCCACTATGACCTCTGTCTTCCGAAGACCGAGATCTACCGGTCTGTTGTTTGGTCCATAAAGGCGGCAGGGAACCACTTCAACTGATCAGATCACCGACGCCTACCTCGGGAGCAGCCGCACTCGAAAACCGGAATGTGACCCCACCTTCTAGCGGCAGACGCCGTCTTACCGGTACTGTTTTTGAGTGAAACCGTTCTGCAGGGCACATACTCATCTCCCTAAACCCGGTCCGGCGTTAAGTCGGAAGAGTCGAGGCATCGGCACAGTGTACATTCCCTGCGGCAGGGTGCACCGCATCCCTGACTGTCATCGCCCAGTTTTACTTGGGGATACTCCCGGTACCGTCCGCCAGACACCTTCAGCTTGGACTACATGCCTTCCTCACCAATTACTTGGCGCTGTCTCAACGCCGAACTCGGGATCCCAGGTTTGCCAAGCCCGTATCCATGCTTCCCGGAGGCACGAAGGCCTAGACCCCTGAGTTTGTCACCGCGCCCCACGAAGCTCATTACGACCGAAGCCGTCTTGGTACTCTTGCAGTAGCCACGCCACATTCATCGAACATCTAATATACAACGATCACAGACATTAACACAGCCGTACAAATCCTCACAATCAACAAACGCAGACAACACCCTCACTCTACAAGAGAAATATTAAATTCAGAAAGCAATCAACAGTGATAAGCAGGTAATGCATGACAACATATATCAAAGAAACCAAACGCTATTCAAACTAATAAACACACATTAACCCTAGAGAAAGGAAAGTAAAATATCACAATAAATAAATAAATCTATTAAACACATATACCAACGCACCACACATTAAATGGAAACAGACCAGCGAAACATCAGTTTAAAACTGGCACTGTCAATACACCACGATGACAGTAATAAAACAAGATGGTCACCGTAAACAAGAGAGTAGTGATAAGGCGCAATGTTAACATCTAGCTGGCAGCATTTAACACAAATGGTTTTAGCGGGAACATACAAAGATGTGTTGTTACGAACCCTAATAACACCGATGTAAATAGTAAGTTCTAATGAATCGGTATACACTGATCAGCCGGAACATTATGACCACATACCTATTATCGATGTAAATCCGTCCAGCCGGTAGCAGCGTCACTTGGTAGTCAGACATACGCACGGTGCGTGTATCATCAGAGAGCCTGCTATTCCTGTTTAGAATGGGGAAGGCGCGCGATCTATCTGAGTTTGGCCGAGGACAGATTGTGATGACCCAGAGTCGGGAAATGCACGACTTGTCGGGTGTTCGAGTAGTGCTATGGTGAGTGTCTTCAACAAGTGGTGAAACCATGTCCAAACGTCGAGGGGTTGGGCGGCCACCCCTCATAACAGATGTCAGACGTCGTAGGCAGGACAAACTGGTAAAACAGGATAGACGGCGAACTGTAGCGGAACTAACATCATATTTTGATGCTGGGCAAGAGTAAAAGTGTGTCTGTACACACAGTTCACCTAACACTCCTAACGATAGGCCTCCGCAGCCGACGACCCATGCATGTGCCATTGTTAACAACACGACATCGGCAACTACTATTGAAATGAGCACGTGACCATCATCACTGGACGTGGCAGAGCGTTGCATGGTCTGATGAATCCCGATACCTTCTTCATCATGCCGATGGTAGGGTGAGAATCCGTCGTTTTCCAGGGGAACAGCTTCTTGGCACCTGTACTATGGGACGGAGACAAGTTGTCGCGGCTCAATTATGCAATGGCGAACTTTCACGTGGGTAACCATGGGTCCAATGGAGCTCGTGTAATTCACCATGATGGCCAATAAGTATCGTACACTGGTTGCAGACCACGTGCGCCCCTTCATGAAGACCATGTTTCCCAACGGCAGTGGCATTTTTCAACAAGATAATGCACCATGCCACAAGGCTAGGCGTGTGATGGAGTGGTTCGAGGAACACAGTAGCGAGTTGCAATTGATGTGCTGGCCTCCCAACTCGCCAGATCTGAATCTGATCGAACACATCTTGGATGTGATTGAACGTGGCGTCAGAGTTCATCGTCTCCTCTCCCCGGAATTTACTGGAATTAGGTGACTTGTGTAAGCAGATGTGGTGCCAACTCCCTCCAGCAACCCATCAAGTCATCATTGCTTTCATGCCAAGAAGCGTCGCCACTGTTATCCGTGCCATATGTGTTCATACCGTCCATTAGGTAGGTGGTCATGATGTTCTGGCTGATCAGTGTATATTTCAAGTTAGACTTGTGGTATATATTATGTAATAAGTTTGTAAGCTAAGTGTAAATTTTAATACAGATTCGCCACTGATGATACCTTGAACAGAGGGGAAACGCGTACGGCATTAAACCATATAAAAACAGTTGCATTGGCGTTATTCATTAACATTTAATTCTCAATTCTTGGATTAATATAACAAATTTATTTACAATGTTTCACAACCTTCCAGGCGGATTTCGTAAATCGTCTACAGTGGACTTAATCATTTTCCGGAACTAACCAATGCATGCACAGATGCATTACCCCTTCTGGCTGCTCCAACGCACCGAGCGTGGTAGGTGAACGGCTAACGTTCTGGCTTCGCATTCCGGAGGATGCGGGTTCGAATCCCCGTCCAGGCACACATATTTGGGTTTTCATGGTTTCCCCAAATCACTCCAGGCCGGGATGCTTCCTTCAAAAAGTCCATGGTCGAATTCCTTCCCGTTCCTTGCCCCAATCCCATCCCACCTCTGATGACCTCGCTGTCGACGAGGCGTAAAGCCCAAGCACAAAAAAATGCTCAAACCCACTAGTGACTGCTTCTTTGCGGGATAGCGCGTGAGTAGCAAAAATAACCTGTCGTTTCCCAGTCAAGCTTTCTGCCTCCCTATAATACAACTGGCTGTTTAGCACTCAAGACCTCGGATTATAATAGACACAATGAAAGAAGTTGTTGTAGCGTAACATGATTGGGCGAGGATTACGATTCGTTGACGTCAAGATGTTCAAATCGCTGTCCGGGTATCCAGAATTTAGATTTCCATAATTTCCCTAAATCAGTCCAGGTGATTGACGGGATGATTCCTTCGAAAGCTAAAAGCTAAGTTCGAATTCCTTGCAGCTATTTCTTTCTCGTCAATAGTGACCTCAAAGTCGACGAAATGTAAAGCCGTAAGCAAAAAAAGACGTCGAGGTTACGTTAGAGGATTAGAGGAAAGGATCCAGAAGGAATTCAGCAATGGTCTTTTGTAGAAATCATCCCGGCATTCACCTGGTGGGATTTCGGGAAACGAGGGAAAACTAAAAATTTGGAGCCCGCATCCTACAGAATACCATGGAAAGCTTTCGTCCTCCAGCGCAGTGTACGAATGAGAAAGAACAGACTCACCCAAGAATCTACGATGTTTTGGAAAAATTATAAATCGTATAAATTTATAATTGTAAGCATCCTACTATAACAAAGGTCCTGTTTGCACCATTTATTAATAACAGAAAACAGGGAACAGTTTTACAATGCTTGCCATCGTTGTGTTTGTTGATTACGATTAGCCATGGTTTCCCCAAATCACACCAGACGAATACCGGGATGCTTTCTTCAAAAAAAAAAAAGGCCATGGCCTAATTCCTTTCCGTCCCTTGTCCCCAGTCCCATCCCGCCTCCATTGACCCTAGCCGTCGACGAGGCGTAAAGCCCTAAATAAAAATAATAACGATTAGAGGATTCTGCAAATTAGCAGCGGATACGAACGTCAATCAGGTGTCCCCTTGCTTGTTTACGTCCACATCTGAGGCTGAGGTACCCCTCTCTATGGCATGTGGCCACTTAGGCCATAAAGCCAGCCCAATGTGATTATCATGATTGATCTAATATACGTTGTCGCTTCTAAGTATAGACACCTGGACACGACATTAACATGCACAATACTTAAATACCCATGCTCTCGGCCGGACTCGAACCAGCGACCTTCGGCACTGGGAGCCAGTACTCTCGCCCGTACGCTACCGAGGCCACCAATCCCACAAGCTCTCGTCCGGCTATTGCTTGGCACCACTGACGCAGAAATTCATGGCAGGCCGGAAGCAGTAAAAAATAGAACCCAGTCTGCAGAAGACAATTCACAGCAGCTGTTGCGGAGAAGTGGCAGAACAGACTATATGCGACCGATCTTCTCTCTGTCACGTCGGCCAGCATGATCCATTGTGTTATCAACATCTAGACATTGTGGAGGCGCCTTCGACCAGCCACGCTGAGAAAATATAGCTCACTGCTCACTCTGCGCATCTCTGTACTTTGCGATGTAGAGAGACATGCGGTTTTTGCAACACGTTCTACATCCCTAAAAGTTTTCTTTACATTCTCTCCACTTCCACATGTGCTCCCCTTGTCGCCCTCAGAATGTCGAGATGATATTCCAGCTCCAACCAGACACTCTGCTGCACACGAACATCAAAGGTTTGCACAAATATCCGTCTACAGAATGCGACAAGATCTGGAACAGGGGTTTCGTAGACTCAATCCTTCGAAGTGCGTGATGCATTACTCCAGGCGAATGCCACGATGGTGAATTCCTTCCTGTTCCTTGCCCCCAGTACTTTCCTACCTCTAATAACCTCGACGTTGCCGAGGCGTAAAACCAGAAGTAAAAAAAAAAAAAATCATTATCTGTGGAAAATGGTGAAGATACGAGAAGGTTTTACAAAAGATATTGTGCTAACAGAAAATATTATTAGCGGTTGAAAATAAAATCCCATAAAAGAAAAAAACAGTTTTATTCTATATTTTTTTCTGTATTCAGCAAGTTACTGCTAAATCTTACTAGCAACATTTAATGCATTCGTCCATGGAGAGGGGAGAGAATATTAAGTCATGTAACTAACAACCATCAATAACATGATTCAACAGAATAATTGCTTAAAATTTTGAGCTACCTAATGCTTTGTTCCCTCTATCGACTTAGAAGATTAGATTAATGTGATAGAAATGTGCTCCTGTATAGAAGAGCTGATATATCAGCCAATTTTTGTTACTTGTTTTGACCAATAACACTTTATTAGAAATTAGTAGCCTGTTATGCATTGCCGAACCACAGTACAAGCAAAGACTACCAGATTTAATATCTTTATATATATAAAAATCTCGTGTCACGATGTTCGTCCGGGATGAACTCCGAAACTACATAACCGATTTAGATGAAATTTGGCTTAATGTGTGTAATTTAGTCCAACTTAAAAGATAGGATAGTTTTTATCTGGATTATAGATCCTCTATATTTATTATTTGCGAAATAAATGTTCATTAAATGTTTGTCATAGGACTAATGGTTTGTAATTATTTGTAAGCCACCAATACTAAGCGGTCTGCTGGCTAAAGTGGTTAGGGCGTCTGACTGGAGATGGAAAGGTCCCCGGTTCGAGTCCCTGTCTCGGCGAGGATTTTTATAGATCACTTAACCCGGCATTCACCCCCGGCGCAGCGTGATGTAATGAGGTGAAATACGCCAGGACGGTACTGTGGTTCGGATTCGACGTTAAAATGTAGGTCCCCTGTACCAGGCAGGATGGGCGGGCTAGGTAGAGGCGGCTACGACAGGGGCAGAATGCCCAGTCAGTAGAAATCATGTCACCAGGTAATTACGACCACACGTAATTATTATTATAGTTCCATAAGTTTCTAACAGATGGCGATGTGTTAACTTATCTATACAACACTTGGTTAGCTAGGTTGGGTAATCATCCAGTAGATCACGTTCTGTTTCAATTTATTTATGCTACAGATTATTCCTAACAGATGGCGGTGTGTTAATTTATCGAACCATCCAGTAGATGGCGTTGTATTTCGATTTATTTATGCTACGGTCTATTCCACGCCATATGTGTGAGTTTCTTACAATTTTAATTGTGCTGTGTATTGTGTTATAATTATACTGTATTGTTGTTCATCGTTTGTGTGTCTTTATACCTAAACGACAAAGTAATTACACACATGAATATAACATTGAAGAAAACGTTACGATAAATTCGAATCGTGTAAGCATTTCTCGCTAGCTTATCACTTTTCTTCTTCTTTTTGTTATGGTCAGCTAGAGACCACGTGTCAATTTCAATTCCTCTCCTGTTGTTTTTTCTTTCTTCCTCCCCAGTACTCCTTCATTATTGCACTCCTCTCTACCTTTGAATCCTGCCATATTCAAAGTCTACTATCGAAAAAAATTTCTTTCCATACAGTTCACTGGTATTATTTCGTTTCAAATCTTTCTAAACCTCTTGAAAGCCTGGTGTCATCCATGCTATAAATGTAATCAAAAAATATCATTCTTCTTTTTCTGTTATTTTTTTCAATGTTATTTTATAATTTCCTCATTAGTTCTTAACTTCCATTTTACTGTATTTTTCATTGGACCCACTGTATTATAGTGTCTTATTTTAAGGCTTTCAGAAAGGCACTTTTTGTTGTAATTCAAATATTTTTCAGTGAAATGTCGCCAAAGAATCTAACCTCGACAATGCGTGTAGCAGAGAGGCAAGACGCACGACGAGAGAGCTCATCAATCAGCAACACAAATCGCGGCAAGTAAGGAAGTTCAAAGAATCAGGGACAGCTGAGCGTCGTATGCAAGAATCTCAAGAACAGCGTGATGAACGTCTGTGACAGAATATATCGAGAACAAGAGCGGCACGAGAACAGCACATAGCTACATTTAGAGTAAAGAGAACGAGAGAGACAGTAAATCAGCCGTGCTTTAACACGTGTATCATTTGTTCGTCTTGCGTTCCAATATGCACCAGCCATTGATTACTCTGTACATTCTAAAACTGCAATCGGTGCAGTGAGCAAAATATGCCAGTATTATCAGGCGTTGAAATTCCGCAATGAAGCAGCCGGCATGTGTTGTGCATCAGGAAAAGATGTATTATTACCACTACCCAATCCGCCAGAACATTTACAATCCTTCTTGCTGGCGAATCAAACGATTCGAAATTGTTTCTGCGCAAGACACGCAAATTCAATTCTTGCTTCCAGATGACGTCTTTTGGGGCAGCAAAAATTTGCGATCTTACATCTGATGGACGTCATTTTGAAACTAAATTCAAAATACAAGGCCAGGTGTACCATAAGATTGGGTCGTTGATACCGATGCCAAACGATGACCCGAAGGTTTCTCCAAATCTATTGGAAATTGTGAGGAACGCTTGAAAACTAGGTGCCAGTATAATTTCATCGAACAAGCAGAAGAGAGAGCAATTGTGGTATTGTTGGAAAATTGTTTGGAAAATAATAATCAACTTATTCAATTGTGTCGCCACAATTAAAAAATGACAACTATCAATTGTCATCAAAGCATGACAAATTACCATCAGGAGAACACGCTGGCAGATTCAACGCGCCAACCGTAGATGAAGTTGCAGTTTTTATGGTTGGTGACTCAGTTGATTAAAGTCACACGTCAAGATAGAACTGTTAGTATAATTTCGGATCCACACCGTTCGTATGACGCACTCCAGTATCCACTGATATTCTGGCAAGGGCAGGATGAATATCACATCAGCATCAAACAGCGTGATCCAGTTGCTGGTAAATTTAATATTCAACTATTTAATTCGTTATTTTATTAGGTACAGTAGACCCGCGTATTCCGACCAGGAGCCGGAATTATAGCGGGCCCACTATATTGATTTATTTTTATTTTTTTTACTATTTAATTTATTATTTTTTCAGGTAATAAAACAAATAGAAAATGTTACTTCAATGAAGCTACTACGCCCCCCGATTGATGATTAGACGTAATTAGGATAACTATATCCTTCGATATCGTCAACTGTGCCTTCAATACGTCGGGGATATGTACGCCAAGGTTGAAAACAAGCATTTGCGATTTAATTCGATACAACCAGGCTAAATTACGATCGGAGGAATACATCCTCTTACGAGATACTGTTATCGGCAATATTTATGAAAATTTAAACGCCAATGATATCGGTAATGCATTTATTTTACCTTCAAGCTACATCGGCAGTTCACGGAACATGCAGGAATATATAGCTACAAGATGCGATGACTTACGTACGTCATTATGGTCGTCCAGATTTGTTTATTACATTTACATAGTAATCCGAATTGGGAGGAAATACAAACTTTGCTATTACCAGGCCATCAATCAATGCATCGTCATGATGTCACTGCACGTGTGTTCAAACAAAAATTAAAATCATTGATTGATTTAATCGTAAAACATTCAGTTTTCGGTAACACACGTTGCTATCTGTATTTGATTGAGTGGCAAAAGTGAGGTTTGCCTCATTCTCACATTTTGATTTGGCTTGAAGTTAAAATCCGTCCAGAAGAAATTGATCAAATAATTTCAGCCGAAATTCCGGACCCATTAATTGATCAAGAATTGTTTGATATTGTTACCAGTCACTCGATCCACGGACCGTGCGGTGCTTTTAACATAACATCGCCATGCATGGAAGGTGGAAAATGTAAGAAGCGTTTTCCAAAGGAATATATGAATGATACTATTACGGATATCGATGGATTATCCGTTGTATCGCCGCAGAAACGCTGAGAATGGTGGCCAAACATTTACAATGCGAATGTCAAATTCTATAAACCAAGTTGAAATTGACAATCAGTGGGTGGTACCATACTCACCATTGCTTTCAAAAACGTATAAGGCTCATATTAATGTCAAGTTTTGCAGTTCTGTAAAATCCATTAAGTACGTTTGCAAATATGTTAATAAAAGGCAGTGATTTGACCGTATTTGAAGTTCAAAATGTAAATAAAAATGACGAAAATAACACGATACCAAATAGGTAGATACATCAGCAGCAACGAAGCTATCTGGCATATTTTTAGTTTTCGCATCCATGAAAGAGACCCTTCCACCCAGCATCTTGCAATACATCTTGAAAACAGTCAACGTGTATATTTCACCGAAGAAAATATTTTCAAAATAATACTTGAGCCACCAAAAACTGAATTTTTCACATTGTGTCAAAAATCTGATGTGTTCCGCCAATTCGCAAAAACATTATTATATACCAATGTTCCAAGCTATTTTTCATGGAACAAATTAGGTAAAAAATGGTAGCCACGTAAACAAGGAGAACCACATCCTTCGATCGCAGACATATTCAAAGCAAAGACTTTACACAGTGAATCCAAAACAACGTGAATGTTTCTTTCAGCGTTTGTTATTGGTGAATGTTCCCGGACCAGCTTCTTTCGAATGTTTACGAACAGTTAATGGTCGAGTGTTCAATACATGTCAAGATGCATGTCGCGAGTTGCAGCTGCTGGTAGACGACAATTATTGGGACCTGACACTTGCTGATGCAGCTTTGACAGCCATGCCAAATAGTATTCGTCAAACTGTTTGCAATTATTTTGACAACATGTTATCCAACACAATCTTTGAGTTTGTGGGAAAAATATAAAAACAGTATGACTGAAGATATACTGTAAGTGAAATTTCAGTTTATATAAATAAATAAAAAATAATTTATTTTATAAATAACAATTTTTATATAATTTCAATTAAGTAATTTCTAATGAAATGTAAATTAAAATTTTTTATGATCATTTGTCCTTAATTTCAACTCTCCGTAACTCTTTACCTTTACATTTGAATTTCCAAATCGACTACAATGTTTTTGTCTTTATTAGTGAATATTAATTTGACTACTTGAGGAAGTTTAGAATAACATTAATCCAACGTAATATAATTAGTAAGTCACAGCATCTTAGATATGATTCGCTATACTACTAACGGTGTTTGTATATTTACCTTCATGTTAATCTGTATTGTATCTTCAATGAACAGAGACAAAACATACCAACAGGCATCCTACGACAGGTGAACGCTTCAAACCTTTCAAATTTATTAATCCAACTTCTGCTTAAGTTGTTTCACATAATCTCTCATGGTTTCCTTGTTATCTAGTTTACTAAATATTTTCCTCTACATGCCTGACTTATTTTCATAAACACAGCACACAATTAAGTTAGTGATACTGACTGGCGACTACCCTAATCTTTCTTTGAGTAAAACATCCTTCGTACTCTATCACTCCCATCTGTGACACTGGTTCAACAGTCATTGTGGTGAAGAAACCGATATTTTCAATTACGAGCGCCATTGACAGGCAGCGAATCGATTGAAATGCCTTCAAGCAGTCGGACATAACACTGTCAGGCACGTATCTTACGTCAAAGAAAGACATTGAGTGGAATGTAAGCGAAAATTCTTATTCTTGGAACTATTTGAAGCTGTAATTTTCTATCCAGTCAAAGTACCGATTTGATTAATAGATCGAGAGCCCTGATGTATACATTCGTTTTCAGCAGATGGTCAGCAATTGAGCTCAAGCAATTTTGAAGAATATTGCCAAATCTCTACTTGCCATTGCATCTAGAAAGAACAGAGTGTTATGTCCAGAAATTTTCAGAAGTGTCAGATACTGAAAAAGATCTTCTAAATGAACTCTTGCTAAGACTGAGAAAATTTTGTTTCGAACCAGTTCTTTATATTTACGAATGAGCACTCCATTAACACATACACACACACACACACACACATACATTCAGTAATAAAATAGTAGGAAAGTTGTCTCTGTTCATTAAATTTATTTATTAAGGAATAACTGAAATATAAACTACTGATCATACAGTTGGTAAAGCAATTTAAAATTTTTGCCTCTCTGTCTGACTCTTTGTTCGCGCATCACGCAGAAACTAATCCATGGATTTTAGCTACGCTGCGCGCTTATTGATAGCTTACGATGCCAATCAGGATACAGAATACTTTTTATCCCAATACGTTAAAAATTCTTGTAAATTAAAAAAAAAAACTGAATTCACCAATCGCGTAGAAACTAATGAATGGAAACTTCACTTATAAATAGCTTTTGTAACCGATTAGGATACAGAATTTATTCTGATTATAACCCACTTCCCCATTACACAGGGTGAAAAAGCATAAATTTTCCATTTTTGTCTAATTGTGTGCAGCTCTCCCATAAACTGTTTACGAATTTTTACTAATTTAGCATAGTGATCGTTTATGCCATCAGTTATCATACAGGATACTTTTTATCCCGATTAGTAGCAAATTTGGTCCATGATACAGAGCAATAAACCGTAAACTTTGGAATATTTGTATATACATTTAATCATATGTCTACATAATGTGTCTGGCAAGCGGTCCAGTGGCTTAACTGCGATGTGGAAGAGCCCGGTTCTAATCCCGACCCGGGCTGGAATTTTTACGGGTCTTAAAATGCTTCGGTAGATATACATAGGCGACAGCATCTTCGGTAGCTATATATAGGCAGCAGCGATTCCAGCAATGGTAGTCCTCTGAAAAAACTTCAGCTTTCAAAGACTGACGTGGTTCTACCCGGACATACAAGATAACATATTCTTCTTTCCTTCGTTCGGTTACACGTCTAAACGCTCAGGGAGATGTAAAGTTCTGGTGCATAGCAACCTCTGTCACACATCGTTTTCGTCTTGCCTTTTTGAAGCATTAGAACTGTTGTCTTACTCTAGCTACCTAGATTTTCATGGTGCTAGAGCCTTCCGGGATTGGTTTGTAAATAATTTACGTGGTGCCCACCAGAGAAAAGTTAAAAATGTATCCAACGCATTATAAACACGTCAGCTAAAACAGTGATTTAAACGTTAGTAACTACTATGATAGCAACATTAGTGATACTCATCAAGATTTACAACATTAAATAGTCAATCATTTAGCAAAATCAGCAAGAATCACAGAATTTCGTTCTAGTTTATGCACCGATGGCGAGGACGAATTCTGTTATGCTCTACAAGATGATAAGGATCAGTAATACTTATCTGAATTCAAAACAGGATTTTCTACAGCTGATATTAGAATATTTATTTATGGGGAAATTATGTTGGCAATACCTTGCACTCAACTGATTTTGGAAACTGGTAAATTGGATAATTAGGTATTTCACTTCAAGGCTCGGAAGCTCAATTATATAGTGTGTTCACATGAAACCTCCATGATTTCAGAGTACAATATAAACTAAACTATTAAACATAAAACCTGAGTTTTACACCATCCTGTAAAGAGTTGTACACAAAAAATTAGTGCACTTCTACTTGTGCTCCTTTCGTAGCCCTCAAAATGCCTAAGCGATACTCAGTCTCAGCCCAAGCATGCCGGGAGTAATGAAACAGATTGCATCCACAATTCTTCTGCGGAGATCGTCAACATCACGTACATATGAGGAAAACACAACGTCTTTCACATAATCCTGCATGAAAACATCCAGTGGGGTTATGTGTGGAGATCAACTTGGTCTGAGCCACTGGACCTATCCAGCGGTGTGGAAATGTTCTGGAGAGCTCACGAACCCGACTGTTTGTTTACTTCCCAGTGGCTAGAAATTTTTCATAACAAGCGTTAATTGTCTACATCTGGTGGCACCCTATCAAATACATGTCGAAAATTTCTTTGGATAGCGATTGATGACCATACAGCAAACCATGCCACGAATTGGGTTCTCTCTTGCGAAGTAATAATTTTTGACAATTATTCAACACCTGAAACAAAATTAAAGCACCAACCTAGAAAAAATTACACAATAAACTTTTTGAGTTGCAAACCGCGAGCTTCTATGCTAAATAGTTTTTATATATATATATTGTACTTTTAAATCAGGGAGGAATCATGTGGACACCCTGTGTAATGCTCCACTATAAGAGTGGATCGCTTTCTTAAACTTAAATAAGTTATGCTTATGAAAGCGATCTACTTGAATCCTTATTATTCTACATGCTCATATACAGGGTGTTACAAAAAGGTACGGCCAAACTTTCAGGAAACATTCCTCACACACAAACAAAGAAAATATGTTATGTGGACATGTGTCCGGAAAGGCTTACTTTCCATGTTAGATCTCATTTTATTACTTCTCTTCAAATCACATTAAACATGGAATGGAAACACACAGCAACAGAACGTACCAGCGTGACTTCAAACACTTTGTTACAGGAAATGTTCAAAATGTCCTCCGTTAGCGAGTATACATGCATCCACCCTCCGTCGCATGGAATCCCTGATGCGCTGATGCAGCCCTGGAGAATGGCGTATTGTATCACAGCCGTCCACAATACGAGCACGAAGAGTCTCTACATTTGGTACCGGGGTTGCGTAGACAAGGGCTTTCAAATGCCCCCATAAATGGAAGTCAAGAGGGTTGAGGTCAGGAGAGAGTGGGGGCCATGGGAACGAAACTAAAATGAGCTCTAACATGGAAAGTAAGCGTTTCCGGACACATGTCCACATAACATATTTTCTTTGTTTGTGTGTGAGGAATGTTTCCTGAAAGTTTGGCCGTACCTTTTTGTAATACCCTGTATATGTTGCAATTTAATTAGAAGGCTCTAAACCCATTCACGCAACTTATTGTAATAATCAATTTTAATTATTCTGTCTAATCAAAAAACGGTACTATAATATTTCCATTTTCAGTCATAATACAGATGAAATATAGTACTGCACCACACGACGACAAAACTGTTTTTAAAACATCAGTGTAACAGGACGGGCAATAATTGGTGACCCGATGATCACTAGGCTACATTGAAATTGCATTGTGCGAGTTCTTTGTTTGGAAGACAACACATGATTCCATGCAGGCGCTAAGACGCAAGCGGCTGAACACTGTAGCGCTGGATTGCCGCTGTGACTGCTTCAAGGCGTTCTGAAAGCCCACAAACGATTCACCTTTACAATCTCTAAGACATTTTACGATATTCTTTGTTAACCTTCTCACACCGTTAACACACATTCAGGTATCAGATCACTCACTCATTTCTGGTCATTCAGGTATTTTTACAAAGATTCTTAAAATTACCAATTGAAAGATAACGCCAATGCAACTGTTTAATTTATTTATTGCTACGACGTACGCCTTTCACCTCTCATCGAGGCATCATCAGCGATGAATCTGTGTTACAGTTTTTACATACAGTTTTATATACATTTTTATCCTATTATTACAAATTATAAGCATATTATTATAGCTAATAGTTACTTCCTATTTACATTTGTTAATATGGTATGCAGCTGCGCATCTCCGTTTCTTTATACAAAGCATGGTTTGCCTGTATCGTATTTACACTATTATACTTTGTATAAAGAAACGGAGATGCGCAGATGCATACCATATTAACAAATGTAAATAGTAAGTAACTATTAGCTATAAAAATATCTCATAAAAATATGGTCATAATTTGTAATAATAGGATAAAAATGTATATAAAAACTGTAACACAGATTCATCGCTGATGTTGCCTCGATGAGAGGTGAAACGCGTACGACGCAGCAATAAATAAATTAAACAGTTGCATTGGCGTTGTCTTTCAACTGGTAATTAATTAAGCAATTGTGGAAACATGGCCTGCAACATCATCGCATTCTTAAAATCTCACGCACAGTTCACTGCCGACGATCTTCATTTACCCACTTTAATTAAAATTTGTATTTTAGTAATAATTCCATCATATATTAAATATCAGTCTGATTCATGATTTGTAAAAGCTAAAGATGAGATGATGTAATGTCAGTAAACAAAAACACATTTTCTTTATCCCTTGTCTCCATTCGATTGTTTTTAATTTCTAAATTTTTTCATTATTCCAAAGATACAGGATCAATACTGTTTTAACTAATTTCGAATACTATTTGTCACTGATAGAAAATTATTTGAAAGCTCTGTGCTCCTTTCCTCTTCTGATCAACATCAATTTCACTGGTAATTGTAATAAGATCATGAAATCCTAGCAACGTAGTTTTTATAAACCTTATCTTCGTCTAAAAGTAACATTTTTATTCAAATTATTTCCAAAATAGTTTAAAATTCCGTCAAAATTTAAGGTTTTGTAAATGACCATCACCAATGGAAGTAGGAGGCAATCATTGCTATGGATCAGCCTAAACTCCTGATGTTATTATGAATGTCATTACGGTGACAGGTAGGGGCTGGTAGTATGGATTGGAGAGAGAAGTCAAAGTTTGAAAGGAGTAGGAAGATGTAGTTGAAAATAAAACATTTTTTTACAATCTGCAAATTTTCTAAGTGAAGTGTAATTTCAAAAACGAATAACAATTATTGTCTTTTTTAATATTATCATCATCATTGGTAAAAATAACACTTTTACCACATACTTATTTATATACTTCATATGAGTAAACTTTCTCTGACTAGTTTAGTTAGAATGTTTCTCACCGTCAGGACATAGTAGGTAAGCGTGAAAGACATTTAAACTCCAGGGATCTTTCTAACCAATTTAAAAAAAGGAGGATGTTCTCATTTCGTCTGAATTGTTTTTTTGGATGCATGTTAAGCGATATCCTCGTTAATTTTGAACCGTTTTAAATGAAATTTTTATGGTGGATAGGGTATACTTCCAGAGCGTTCCCATATGAATTTAATTGAGAAATCACCCCTTCTACCCCTTTACACCCCTTAATTTTTACACAAATCCACATTTTTTATCCGGTTTCGATGGAGCTCTGGACATGCCAAAAATGAAGAGAAAAATACTGTCAACTTTTGCTTTGAAACAATTGAACCCCTCTCCCCCTATCCACCCCATTAGTATTTGTCAATGTTCTTTACACAAAGCTACAGTCGACACCATTTAACTGATCTCCATTAAAGTTGGAATTTACATGTAATTTTTCATGGAGAATGGTTCTGACCAAAAGAAGAACACGCCCTCTCCCCCTTTGTACCACTTGGTTTTATACAAACCTACATTTCTTATCTGATTTTGATTGAACTTTGTACATATATACTTTAAAATAAAGAGAAAAATTCTGTCAACATTTGGTATGCCAAAGCCCAACCCCTCTCTCTCCTTCCACCCCCCTTAATATTTGTCAACGTTCTTTATAAAAAAAAAACTACAGTCGACACCATTAGACCGACTACCAAGGAAGATGGCGCTTATATGTATATTTTCACGAAGAAGGTTTCTGACCAAAAAAAAATCAAAAAACCTCCCCCTCTCACCATTAAACCGCTTAATTTTTATACAAACCCAAAGCTCTCCACTTTTGCCTGTCCAAGTATGTTTCCTCTTCCTGAATTTTGGACCATTGTACACCTTTATCCTGTAGGTCCAATTTCACATGATCAATCCATCTCCTTCTGGGCCGGCCTTATGGTCCTTTACCCTCTTTTTCCAGCCATATCCTCGGTGATCTTGTAGGGTCCATCCGCTTGGCGTGTCATAGCCATCGCAGTCTTGTATTGGCAATTTTTTCTCGGAGGGTTTCACTGACTGGGATCTGTTTGCGGATAACTTCATTACTGATCTTGTCTCTTCTGGTTTTCTGGACCATTGATCTCAGGAACTTCATCTCGGCCGCCTGGAGTCTGTTTTCATCTCTGTTGGTAGTGGTACATACTTCCCAGCTGTACGTTGTAATTGGTAAGAAGTACGAACTATAGTGCCATTTTGGCTGTAATTGGTACACGATTGTCCCACAAAAGGTGTCTAACTTGATGGTAAAACTGAGCTCCTTTTTTTACACTATTGGTAATTCCATTCTGGGATCGACTGTCAGAGGTCACTTTACTGCCAAGGTACTGAAAATTATCCACCTGATTCAATTGTTCGCCATCCAGATAGATA
Organism: Vandiemenella viatica; assembly: GCA_031002005.1. Lineage (NCBI taxonomy): Eukaryota > Metazoa > Arthropoda > Insecta > Orthoptera > Morabidae > Vandiemenella > Vandiemenella viatica. Next base: position 210,625,927 of record CM061921.1, read on the forward strand.
ACGGGCTTCACATTCTGTCTGCTGACAGCCATAACCACTGTTTTTGTGTGGCTTATTTTAAGGCCAAATTCCTTAAAATGCTTATTCCATAGGTTCAGTTTCTGTCGCACTTCCTCTTCTGTATATCCCCAAATCAGAAATCATCTGCAAATATAAATGATTTAAAGTCATCAGGGTTGAGTTGCTGTTTTACTCTCTTCATAATTTCGTCCATTACAATGATGAACAACAGCGGTGATAATGTGCTACCTTGCTGAACACCTTTGGCAGTCACAAACCAGTCCGAATAGGAGTCTCCAATTTGAATGCAGCTTTGGCAGCTCTCTTAAAGCATCCTAACTTTGGTGATCAAGTTTGTTGGTACCTTCCGTTAGGTCAGACATTCCCAAAGTTTATCCCTAGGTATTCTGTCATAGGCCTTTTCAATATCTAAGAAAATAAATATGACATCTCTTCCCCTCTCCCAATGTTTTTCCATGATCATACGAGTAGTGAAGATAAGATCTGTTGTTGATCTGTTAGGACTAATCCATACTGCTCTTCTTCAAGCTGTGGTTCAATGACTTTCCTAAGCCTGCCTTCTATAATTTTCTCTATTAGCTTGAATCCATGGGATAGAAGAAGTACATTTTACTTACCTATAATTTATGCTAGAGTCATGTTTCAACAAAACCGAAACATACAGATGATACGCCAATATTATACTAGCTGTAAACCATTATTATACTAACTGTACTGCATGATGCTGCCTACGAACTGGCACTGTAACGCCAGTGATATGCCTCGACGACCAACTAGGTCGAGCCACAGATTAAAATACTGTCTAATTTGTTTCCCTAAACTGTCTTCTACAATAACAACATCTACCTTATTACACGCTGTAAAACATTCGGATTTATTGTTCGTACTCCCCGTCTCGCCTTAACACCAAATAAAGTTCAGTAAATCGATCTTCGGGATGTAACAGCTGGCACCGACTCCAAAAATAACTTATTAATGTAAACATTTCAATAACAGTAATCTAAAATATTGTCCATTTAAATTTACTTTATTCTAAGCAAGGTATAAAGTAATTTTATAATTTTAGTGTGATTTTTATGTTTTTTAAAACAATTATTTTATATTATATTAGATTCCACACCGCTTTCTCGGTGTTAAGCACAATATCAGTGCCAGAGTCTTTAGATTTAATTCCAAAAATGTTCAGGGCTGTTAACCGTTGCCACAATATCTGACGGTATTTAGTGCATCCCTGCAAACTTCCACATTTCTAGACTTATGTATGCATTAAATTTATTTCAATTAGTTATACCAACGATCTTTCTGCCAAAAATAATCTCTTTTTCAAAGAATATTGCTTACGTGATCGTTTTTTTTTTTTGCTGTCGTCAGTCTTTTGACTGATTTGATGCAATCCTCCATCCCTTCCTTTCCTTTGCCAACCTCTTCATCGCCACATACCCCTTACAACCCACGTCCTCAATTATCTGCTTCATATGTTCTAATCTCTGTCTTCCTCTACAGTTCTTACCTTCGACTGTTCCCTCCACCAGCAAATTAACCAATCCAGCATGTCTCAAAATAAGACCTACTAGCCTGTCTCTTCTTTCTGTAAGCTTCTTCCACTTTTTTCCTCACCCATCACTCCAAAACTCGTTCATTTCTTACTTTGTCTGTCCTCTTAATTTCAGTATTCTTCTGTAGCACCACATTTCAAATGATTCAATTTTCCTTTTTACCAGTATTCCTAAAGTTTTTAAAACACGTGTAAATCGTATTCTATAGTACATTTTCTTCTTTTTCTTTGAGGTTAATACAGGATACAGTCAGCCAGGCTTGGTAGTCGTTCATTTGACTTTCGTTAGTAAAATATATAAAATCTCCAGTTACAGCTTTTAACGGAATGAGGTCTTAGCTGCTTGATTTTAGGTAGCTGTTCATGCATTTTTAATAATTTTATTGATTACTCACCTTAATTATGAATGAAATAGATGCTAAATAATTTAATAAACGTGTGTAAAGCTAATTGTGTCATAAACGTACCATTTATTATAACATAATAAAGACCAAACAGACGGAGGTGTATTTACTTTTATAATGTAATAAACAATTAAAAGTTCTCAATAACACCTTGCTACACGAATGGCCTTTAGACTATGAAATTGGATATGCTATAATAACATCGAAAACATTATATCTAAAATTGAACAGGACTGTACAAACATTAATACAGTAGAATTGATATCCACGTGGTTTTGTAAAAAGGAATACCACTTACCAAAATACGAAATATCTATAAAGAGACACGCAGTATTTTATTCGTCTAATGATCACCATTTCTTTAAGGGTTTCAACTCAATCTGAATCACAATCAATGCATTTCGATCTCAAGCATAACATATGCACGCCACAAATTTTGCTTAGTTTATTTATCTGGTGGATTGCTCCATTCAGGGCGTCAGTTGGGTGGTTTCTTCTGGGGAAATACTCATGTGAAAACATTCGTCGTTAATGTTCCATGAAATCTTATTACTGTAAAATGATGTGCAGGTTTACGAAGTCACTGCCTCATCAATCGTTCTCACCCACACAGCACCTTGTGAAAATCTATTTGCTCAGAGTCTAAAGTAAAAACATCCAACCCTGATAGTAACTCCTTCAACTTAAAGTTTGGTCGCTTGTTAAGTTTCCAGATCAGTATATCGACCGGTCAGGAAGGGCGCTCGATAACCAAGTCGACGATTTTTGCAGCCGCAGCTCCCATATCAACAATGCGTTTCCAGTCTCTGTCCTGTCCGACGTCTCGTTCCCGCAATCCGGTTGGACTCCATATGTACACAGAATTTATACACAAAATAATATCAAATTCTTAACAAATTCCTTGATGGGGAGAACATTTTCTCTCTCCCAGACCCTCGAGGAATTACGAGGGTTGGAACTTAAATAGTGGCAACACTGCTGTGGAGACACTATACAATGGAATCTACTATTGTCGCTGATAGCACACGTTGTTGACATACATACCTTACCTCCGAGCAAATGGATTCGCCCGTCCCACGTCCCCGGGGTGCGCACAATCGAGGGGAACGCAGTCACTTGTGAGCGAGTGGTCTAACGTAACGGTGTCACTATGTTTTAGAAACAGGAACAATGGAGTTGGATCAAGATTGAATGCGCCAAAAGTCGTACAGCACGACAGGGCATCAAGATCTTCAAGAGGCGTGCGGGGAATCGGCATTGTACGACTGTGATGGTGTTATCCTAGCGCATTACGTTCCTCCACGGCAGACCGTCAATGCACAGTATTACTGTTCGTTTTTGGAGCATCACCTGCGACCAGCTTTGCGAAAGAAGCGGCAACACTTTTTGCGCAACCCACCCATCATTTTGCACGACAATGGGACTAGGAAGTACTGTACCATCCACCATACTCCCCGGACTTAAGTCCTTGTGACTTTGATTTGATTCTGAAGATGAAGGAACCATTTCGTGGCATTGGCTTCAGAACTGTTCCAGAGATTCGACAGGCAGTAGACCGCTCCATTCGCACCATCGACAGAACATGCTCTGCTAACGGTATACTACGCCTTCCACATCGCTGGCAACGGGTTCTACGCAACGCTGGTGACTACTTTGAAGGACAGTAACAGGTTCAAACATGTAACGCTTTTGTATCGGTTGTGAATAAATAGTTGCCACTATTTAAGTTCCAATGCTCGTACCAAGCCACCTTTATCGTGATTGGCACTGCGTTTTCGCGGTATTTCGGTGAAACTCGTTGCTGTTCGTAAATACTGCGGCTTGGTATCTGCCATAAATCTACGCAGATTGAGATGTTAAGACGAGCGTGATTTTCCAATGGAATGACCAAAAGGGTCGGAGACATTGGCCACCCTGCTTGTGAGAGACATTCATTCTCAGCGCCTTTGTGTATTGACAGGGTCCCTGGTCTCTTCTATTCTTAGGGCTGGTAATTGCAACTGGTTCCAGGAACAGTATCCCTCACCAATCAACATCCTAGCGTTGTTGCTCGTTACGTGTCAAGGTGAACATTTCAGACTTTGACACACACGATACGTATCCTACTAATTATCGCGTATTCCCTCGCTTTATTCTACAGTCCATATCAACTTACTATTAAACATTGTATGATAGACTTATCATTACAAGCTCGTATAATCTTGAGATATCTCACGGGAAGTAACAGTCTGGTAGGGAGAACGAGCTGTGGGAGATTTAGCTGTATCCCCAACGTGGTTAGCGCTAACACCTGTAAACATCAAGTAACGGTTGGTGACTCATTATTGTCAAACCAAAGTGTTGACAACAAAAAAAAAGGATGTAAGTATGCTGTTTCGTGTCATAGCTGTTTCTTTTTTTAAGTGAGAACATCTTTAAGCAGAGGGGCAAAACCATAAAAACTTAATTTGCTTGTAATATCTACTCGTTAAGATTTTGTTTAATGCAAACATTCATCAGTTTTTACTGCTAAAATCTATTTTTCTAATCAGAAAATATAAACAGCCTAATCATTTTATTCTCGTTCCAGTACCTGAACTCCAGTAAGGTAGGACTCTCACGCCATCATCTAGTCTGCGGAGTCTGTAGAACTGAACCACAGTTAGGTTTGGAACCTGTTTTCAAACTGTTCCACCGATTACCACCGTTCTAACAAATGTTTCAGGAGACTTTTCTTGATCACTTAAACGTAAACCACGACAGTACAACGTCTCATCATCAAAATGAACATATCAGAAATGGAAAAATATGCAGCAAATAGTGTCATACAGGTTTCATGGTTTCCAGCAAATGGTCACAGTTTTTTACCCTATCATTAAGCAACTGTAAAAGGGTTATAATGTCTGTATATCTATTTATTATGAAATTGCAGTATATGTAACTACTTTATTTCCGGTTCAATTCTTCTTGTATTGCGATATGAGTATGACTGTAAATAGGAATTATTGGTCAGGAGACGTAGAGTAACAGTTCGACAGCGTAAGTTGATTTAAACATGTTAGTTTAATGGTACGTAATTTTAAGCTTTATCTTCAACCTTGTGTTACTGCTAAATGACATAATAAAAGCATAATCTGGAATTTTAAATTGACTGTACAGCATATTAAGTCTACTACTTCACCCATGATTTTTAATACATTGCTTTTTTACGTAATAATAGCAAAAAAATTAGTATCTTAAATATTTTTAAAAAAATATCACTACCCCTATGATCAAATTAAAAAATATTTTGCTTGTTTATAAGTGTCTGTAGATTTCGAGGTTACTCGAGCTACTTACAAATGAAACAATTAAATAAAATTATTAGGCAATTAATAAAAAAAACAGTATCTGAAGGCATTAATCATTAGTTTCTTGACTGATTTGATGCAACTCTGCTCCTTTACCAACGCTATCTTTATCTCCTCATCTCCATATAATCTGCCTTTATTGCTGCCTTCCTATAGTTTTTTTTCCTTGTAACATTCCTTCATAAACTACTTCCTCTGGCCGTCAAACGCAGAAGAAATTCATTTAGAACTTTATTGGACCTCTTGATTTTCAACAAACGGGGAATTCAATTGTTTCGATTTCTTTTTATCATACTTCCTCAGATATTAATCTTAAGCCACCATCTCTCTATGTATACTTCATTCAGAATTACAGGTCACTATTTGTTAGTTAAAGGGTTTTTTGTTTGATATGGCAAGTATATCATTACTGTTTCACCCTTTGATACAGAAGAATTCAATATTTAATCTATAAGAGAAAACGAGCGTGGTCGGTGAGCAGTAACGCTCTGGCCTCGCATTCGGGAGGACGTGGGTTCAAATCCTCGTCCGGCCAACCAGATATGGGTTTTCCATGGTTCCCACATATCACTCCAGGCGAATGCCGGGATGGTTCCTTCAAAAATTCATGGTCAAATTCCTTCAAGTTCCTTGCCCCCAATCCTTTCCCGACTCTAATGACATCGACCAGACGGAAAGCCAAAAGCAAGCGGGGAAAGTCTCCGTTCTCACAAATAATGATAATTGTTTGCATTCCTCACAACAAGCTCACCAAGTAGTTACTCTGGGACACACAAGCCCTTCCAAATAATACTAGAATTTCTGAATTGTGCACTTCTGCAATTTGCTGCTATTAATATTCTGCAGGTTTCTGTCTGCAAAATTTATGCTAGCGCTATGGACAAATCTGTTCCATAATCTTACAATCCGCTGTTCTAATTGTTTATAATATAAACTTCAAGCTTGAAAAATGGTTAGACTAAGAACGTTTAGTGATGCTTTAAGGTGATGTTATGACTGTTCTTTAGAGCAAACGTTATGAGTGAAACATGGGGAAATGTTCTATGTTCACAATATGAACTACACCGAGTTTTATTCAGCCTACATCCTAATACAATGCATTACAGTTTACTCTGCAAACAAATTACAGATTAAGCGTATTGATGCTACCGTCACTCTGGCTTTCCGTGATCAGTCGTCAATAAGTACCTCGCTTCTACAGTTTACGTCACTCCGAATTGTTAAGTTTTATAATAAACATTTTGCTTATATATTAGGGTTCCCTATCCCAAGGAAAACAGAATCCTATCTTTGTCGCTGGGTTATATATTCGTCTGAAATATCTCTTAAAGACTTCATATTTAGATAGTCGAATAGGTCGTTTAAAATTAAGCACTAGGGATTTGTATACAAGTAAAGGGGTTCAAATTTTCTATCTCAGATTTTGGAGCTAATATGGGCATAAGAAACATTATCAATTTTTTTTCTCACGGGAAATTAATAACATGAGATGCTGTTAAAGTAATCAGTTTTATGGAGAGATCTGTCTCAATATCACTACTACCTAAGGACTTGAAATTTATCTCCATATCGCTCATATCATCTATTTAAACAAAAAATATTATAAATACAACTGATATAGTTTGTAAACTGCTAGCAAAAGTTATTAACTTCCGTGTCCTTTCCGTATTATTTCACTATTTTATCTAGGATTTTCTCATCTTTGCATCCTACCGGATGGGAACCTACTAACGTTATTAGAACGGACGACTGAATTACAAGCGCATTGAGCAGGGTAAGACCAACTACATCCATATACGTGGCTAGCATCGCGTTTGGCTATTTTTTATTCATGAATAGTAAATGAAGCAGTTTTCTCAGGACGCCTCAGGTGGCCAGAGTCAATCAAGAGGGTGGGGGGACGCCTGTTACCCCCAGAGTACCTAACCTAAGTCTTGTGTTGCCATCTATCTTTGTATGTTCTCTACGACAAGAGGGTAGTTCATAAGGCAGAGATTGGGAACCGTCCCTCCATTCTCCTAGATGATTGCAGAAAACCACAATTATTACGATCTGGGCTCGTGCCCGGTCCTGTTGTATCGACCCGATTCAGTGCACTGAGCCACACTGGTGCGTCCCTTGCAATTTTATATCTAATTTTTAATGTTTTCTTGTCTTGTAAAGATATTTTGTTATTACCGACTTAATTCATTTAATCTACAGAGGACTCTGCCATTAAAAACAGTAAAATATATTTTTTTTAATGCTGGTTTCTTCGCTATTTCTTCTTTCTGTTTCAAGTTTAGATAAAGATTTGTTGGTGATGTCTTATTAACAAACTGATTCACTTGTTTTGGATAATTTTTAAGAAACTTAAAAATAGCTTCCTCTTGGTTTAATTATCTGCTTTAATATTTAATTATTGCTCAGTGGAGTACGCAATATATGGGTTTCTTTAAAATGTTTACATATTTCGATTATTACAAAACATTGGAAGATAAGTTTTTTGTTTTAAATAGGCAGTACATAGAAAGTACTTTAGATAAGAGTTTCTTGCTAGAATCTTTTGACTTAATCTAATGTTTAATCTAGAAATGAAACTAAAATAAATCCCACAAACAATTCTTTTAAAAATAGGCCAAGACTAATGTTCATGTAGTGACAAAAAGTTATGAGATCTTCTTCTGAACCAAGACTACACTTAACAGTGTGTATTCACTTCACTTTGTGAAACAGAATGGTTTCTCTCGGTGTCATAGATCGTTTATTTAGGATAAAAAATTTGATGACTTGGCCATTATGCAGGTCATGTTTTGGTTAACCTATATAAATACCTTAAATGCGTTGCTTTATCAAACTTATAAATACTTAAAAGCCAAGATTTCCCTCACTCTTTTTCGAATTTGACAAGTGTATATTATGCCGTCAATTTCAGTAAAAATTATGACGTTTGTAATGGCCAAGTCATCAGATTTTTTTATCCTAAATAAACGATCTATGACACCGAGAGAAACCATTCTGTTTCACAAAGTGAAGTGAATACACACTGTAAAGTGGCTCAGAAGAAGATCTCATAACTTTTTGTCACTACATGAACACGAGACTTTGCCTATTTTTACAATAATTGTTTTTGTGGGATCTCATTTCTTTTTGTAAGTTTATCGCTTATTCTGAATCGCCTCTCAAATGTAATTATTCCATTTGAAAATCGGTGAATAAGAACATTTCAGAATTTAAGACATCAATATACGTTACCAACAATTCCCCACTCTCTGAAAACAATTAATGTGCTTCGTAGCCGAGCAATGAACATTGCCGCTGGTTTAGCTACCACTTCAAATAAATAACAAGTAACTTCCAAAATAACCATAGGAACAAAGAAAAATTTAAGGCTTTGGTTAAACTTGTTTACCGCTATATAGTACAGAAATTTCAGGTTAATGGCTTTAACCGGAGAAAAAAATTAAGCCACAAATATGTGCCAGAATTTTTCATGTTTGGGATTATAATTAAATAAACACAGGGGAAAATTCCAATATCAGATTTTTCTTATGATTTAGGCATAAAACCATGTGTACCAAATTACTTGTTTCTAGGATTACTGGAAGTGCAGTGGAAATTTGATGTCGGGGTGTTGTGCCGAAATAAACTTTGAATTTCAATAACTTCCAAAGTAAGAAAAGGAAAGACATAAAATTTAACACATTAGTTAAACATAGTAAGCTCACTGCACAGTGAAAACTTGAGGTGTATAAAATAATTAGGGTAGAAAGCGATTTCACGTTTAGGGGTAGATAAGTGGGTAGGTATATGGAAATTTACGAGTTTCAAACTTTTCTTATAATATGTGGGTAAAATGTTATCTGTGTATCAAATTTCAGCTTTCAACGGCTACGGGAAGTACCTTAGAGTTTTTATGATCATCAGTCAGTCTGTGAGTGAATGAGTGACAAAATCGCTGAAGTTTGCTTCCGAATAACATCCGAACTAAGACCAGTAAAAAAAAAAAAAAAAATAGTACGTTTGCTAAGATTGCTCATATCTATGCATAACAGAAATTTGAAACATGTAACATGAATATGACCGAAGAAATTGAGGTTCAAAAATGGCCCGAATCGCTTCGAGAAAAAGGTAGGCAGTGCCGCCATTGACTCAACTTGGTGGGTAAGTTCGGGAAACCACAGAAAACCGAAATCTGAATGGCCGGACGTGGATTTGGATCCGCGTTTTCCTGAATATCAAGCCCGAGCGTTATCGCTCAATCATCAGAGTTGGTGAATAACTCAGCACTTAGCGGACACTAGTATGACCTAAGGTCGAACTACTTACGTACCGTATCACTGATTGCACTAGGTAAATTTGTGGAATTTATATTTCCATAAACATAAACTTGAGTTAACACAGAAAAACCTAAGTTTTAAAAATCTCATAAGCCAATACCTTTGTGTTTACATTTTTTAATTTTCTTTCCTAATTTTCAAACTATGATAGCAGAATTTTTTTCGACTCATTGGGACGCAATTAGCATTTTCAATGATAAGAGATCTTTGAAAAAGACTAGATTTCAAGTTAAACGATGCTTCGTGTTTTGTTTTGTCTTTTGCTAAGAGAGTGAAAAGTGATTTGAGAATTGTCCAGCATGTTTAGTGTTGAGCTACATAACAAATACAAAAAATAAATTCACCAAAAATAAGTATTTAATGTATTTATGGTTATTCGTCAACTATACAATTCAAGCGATAAAAGAAAAATTAATTGATAACACGTTTGTCGCTTTTTGTAATGCTGGCTAAACATGTGTTTAAAGCAACCTGCGCAGCGAGCAGAGTGATGCACGCGCGCCGTGCAGAGGCGAGACAGGCAGTCTATCTGCGGCTATCCGCATCTCCCTCTAGCTCTGCGCTCCCTGTCGTTGCCATTTGTCGATAGACTTTTACTAAAATTTTCTTCGGTCGTATAAATTTATTACCAGCACTGTTCCCATGTGATTAGTAAAATAACTGTTTTAGCATTTTCTTTTTAAGTGGTCTAAAAATTCTTTTGCTGATTTAATTTATTCAATTTTATTTAATTTTTCCTTTCAGAGATAAACATTGCAGTTATTCATTTCTCTGTCCTCTCCGGGGCAGAAATAAGTGGCATGTCTTATATGTAGGTACACGGAAAAAGTATCGATACTTCTTGATATCGAGTACCCACTTTTCTTTTGATATCGATACTTTTGCACTCGATACTTTTCATATGATACTTTCACTCATATCAAGCACTTTATGATAGGTAACGATACCACAATGACCCTGGAAAAATTAGTGGCGATGATAGAAAGCCGCGAAAAGAAAAAGTGAAGATAGTCGATATGGCTGTATGATGTATGGCCCCCTAGACAAGAATATATACATTACGACACGAGAATGAAAATGTCTTTTTATGTTGGTAGCATTGTAATTTTCAGAACTTGGGAATGATATGAGAACTTCGTTTTGACACTTCTTTAATTTTTATTTTAAAACGGAAAGAAGATGTCTCTAACTCTCCACTCTAAAAGATAGGGGTTAGATAACATTATGTTTGGCTATCAACGTTGTCGCTTGATTGGTTTGTTTGTACTGTGTGTAAAGCTTTCATTTGTACTGTACTCGTGAAACGTTCAACGGTGTTGTGATCGCAACTGTGAATTATCTGTCCGTTAATCTTTTATTATTTTATAATAATATGAGTAGACGTAAATGTAAGTGCAGTAAGTATTAGCACATACAAAACAAAAAAGAAAAATATAACAGCACGCTCCTCTTTAAAGGCTACTTTGGCTAATAATAATAATAATTCCGTGTGGTCGTAATATGGTTTTTATTGGCTGCGCATTCCGGGAACAGGGGATCTACAGTTTAACGTGGTATCTGAACCACGGAAGCGTTCTGGTGTACTTCACTTTACACAGAAAGCTATGCCAGAGGTGAAGGTCGGGTTAACCGCCTTTGAAAAACCCCGCCGAGACAGGGATTCGAACCGGGGACCTTTCGATCTCCAGTCAGACGCTAATGAAAAGGATGTAATGAGCAACATCAGTGACACCATTGTCAACTGACCCATTGGAGCAATGGAAAGATATGGAAGTAGTATTGTATAAGTTATCCCGTGAATACCTTACAGTTCCAGCAACGACAGTGCCCGCCGAAGTTTTGTTTTCGAAAGAAGGCAGTACAATGTCAAAGACAAGAAACAGATTATCATCAAAACGATCGGATAAATTATTGTTATTAAGTGACTGTCCGGACAAAACGTGTGAAGTGTGAGATTAGTATATATTTTAGTTACTTACTGACACAGTTTAGTGAGTCGCGCCATTATGCTGTTGACTTGATTGATAACTAAAATAAATTTTATTAAATTTAATCTTGTTTTAATTTATAATACATTTTTTCACATAGTAGGGCTGCAAAAAGAAACATGATTAATTGATGCAAATTTCGTCATCATAAAAGAATGTTTGCCAATTTAGCTACAAACATTTTTTTAGAAAAAAGTTCTATAACGTGAAATTAATGCGCAAGTGCAAGCCTTCAACTTTAAAATAAAACAATAAAAAAGTCTCAATCCCAAACAATCATTTGAAATGTATCATGTTATCGATACTTTTTTCAATACTTTACTGAGTGCGATACATTTTTATTGATACTATTAATGAGTACAGTATCGATAATTTCATTAGATACCTTTATGCATTGCAATCCAGCAAAGCGGGATCCCGCATTCTCGCGGGATCCCACAACATTAGACAATCTGGCGGATCCCGCACAAGATTAAGCGGATCCGCAAAATGGGTCGAAAACGTGTGTCAGTCTGCGTGACCTGCTGCCCCACTCGGTCTCTGTGGGATGTATTGCACTGTTTGCCTGTATCCTTGCAACTGGCATTTGAATCGTGTGAACATACGTTTGTTTTTGTTAACTTCGTCATTCGTAAGTAAATATACCCACTTGCATTAAAAATTACGTTTGTTTTGAGTACACATTTCTATAATTTGAGTTATGTTGCGTATTTAATACGATTTTCTAACTATACTATAAGTATTTTTATGTGTCGCATAGTAAAAGCTTTTTATTCACGATTTCATTATCCCCATTTTCTGTATTAACAGATAAAGTCATTATTACAACTTCCTGTATTTGCGGCTGAAAATTTGATTATTTGTTGGTACGAAACTATATGTTATCGTAATTTTACCTATCTATTTAGAAGTTATCAAAAGGCAATTGTATATCATTATTCTTATTGTGCTTTTCGCCGCCGCCTTAACGCGTTTGAAACACATGTTCTTTGACGAAAGCCGCTCTGGCTTTCGATTAATCCCCCTTGGGATGATTTTTTCAATCACCACAATACATTATTTTTGAGTGAATAGCATGTGTCCTTTCAACTCCTTGTTATTATTTCGACTAAAGGCAAAAAAAGTTATAATAAAACCTTCACGGCTGTATTGCCGAATTGTGTTGTAAAAACACCATACTGCTGTCTCTACCGTCTTCCTCCAGAAACTACGTAGCTTGGTCTAGAGGGGTGGGGAGGGGTTGGCTGAAAAGCTACCTTGGGCTACGTGGGGAAGGGGAGGGGGGGGGGGGTTTCGAGCCAGGCCACGTAGCTTTTCATTCATATTATTTCTAACATTTAAAATGAAGAACAGAAGTTTTGTTTCGTCATTTAATTATCTCCATATGTAATTTATGATAGTCTAACGAGAGAAAACAGTACAAAATGTCTTCCGGAATTAGTAGTGGAACAAGCTACGTGCTATGTGGGGGGTGGAGTAGAGGCAGAAGCCACGTCGGGCTACGTGGGGGGAGGGGGATTCACAGGAGGCCAAAATGGAGCTACGTGGTTTATGGACGCTCCCTGACGCATGTGAAATTTCGAGTTTTTACAACGCAATCCGGCGATACATCCGTAAGGACTTCACCTCAATCAAACGCCGAGAAATTCTCCTTTCTTACTAACAAAAATAATTTCCACTCTAAAAAAGTCGTTACGCCACTAAAAGTAAAACTGAAATACTTGAGAGTTTACGTCATGGTGAGTAATTTCTTTTAAAAACAATGAATCAACTGTAAGATCAATCAAGGATTCAGGCGACATAATAATGAATCCCACAAAAACAATTCTTAAAAAAATAGGCCAAGTCTCGTGCTTGTGAAGTAACAAAAACTTATGAGACCACTTTACAGAGTATATTCACTTTGTGAAATATAATGATTTCTCTCGGTTTTATGAAACTTTTACTTAGAATAAAAAAATAAAAACAAAACAAAAAAAACTCTGGTGACTTGGCCATTATGCATATCATGTTTTTAAACTGATGTGATGTATTATTGTATGGCATATAATATTACCTATGACTGAATATTTTCCATTTTTTATTATTTATTTAATAATTGGTTTAGATTTAAAAACAAAAATGTAAAACCTCGAAATATGCTTAAGACATGCTAAAAAAAATTTAATGTCATTTTACCAGTTAAAATAATGTTAACTCTTAATATTATATAATCTAATATTCAAATTTATTTATTAATTTAACTAACAGATGTTTATTATTTAATTTATTAACGCTTTAAATAACTATGTTATAAATATATGCATTAAAAAACTATTGGCGCCAATCCCGCTGGATCCCGTGGGATTCCGCGCGATTGGTGCAAAAATCCAGCGTGATTGAAAACACTGCGGGATCGAAATCCTTAACCGTGTCCCTGCTTAAACGTCAATACCTAAGAGAATTTTACGCCTTTTTATGGAACCATCCTGGCATTTGCCTGGAGCGATTTCGGGAAACCATGGAAACAGGAATTCTGGATGGTCGGACAGGGATTTGAATTTCAGGTTGAATAGTGGACCCGCTTCACAGCTCTCCAACCCGAGCCTCGTTGCTGCAATCAAATTCATCATCTGTACATTGAGATTCAAATCAGTCTCAATTAAGAACACTTTCAAAATTTTATAATAATTTATAGCAAAGTATTTTCAATATAAAAACTTTATTGTTGTTTTTACAACTTACGAAGTGCATTTGATGTGAGTGTATTCAATAATTGTTTCTTAAATACGGGATATGGTCTACATTGCAGAATAAATTGTTGAGATTAACCTGGTAAAAAAAAAAAGTGTTTAGTTGGCAGATTTCACGTCTTTTATGGTGGTGGACGAGCAAACTTTTTCTCTGTTCGCCTTGCCACTCCCGAGAAGGACATATAAACAGTGGGTAACTTGTAGTCATATGAGCAGTAGTACTTATAAATAAAACTCTCAGTAAGGATATGTACATATATTTACACTTTATTACATCATTCTGTACAATAAGGCCTCTCCTAGCTCCCTCAATAACTCCATAGACTATCGCCCCCAGCTTGTTACTTTAATTCTTGCCTTCTACATTACTTATGAATCACTGGCTAGCTCAACACCTGTTTTTCTAGCTGTGAAGTCGTCTCGCTACATAACTCGTAGTCCTGTGCCTGCATAGCAGCATAGGAAGCCTGTCCAACTTCCTACACCTTTCCAAACTCCTTCTGCTGCTGACGACCTGTTCCTGGACGCTAGACACTCTTCTCAGCTCGTGCCTCCCAGTTTTGAGTGGCTCCCCCCTCCCTGTCATCCGTGTGGGGACTGCCTCTGGCCAATAGGAATTATTCTTTCCCTACCATCTATCTCCAAATGACGTCTCGCTATCGCCTTATTTTGCTGACTATCTGATCTACTTTGGTGTCATTGCTGCTTGGATGCTTACATTCCAAAGCTTCTGGCTGTTTTGAATCTCTGTTGTAACTGCCCTGATTCCAACCGCTGCTACCTGCAATCAACTTTCACCCAAACTTTAGTAACTATAGCCCAAAATTCCTTGACCTTCCCCCACAAATAAATAAAGTAATCTAGTACTTGACAAGCAATAAACATTTTTACTTCACATGCCGTATACGAAGAAAAAATGTGGGCTCCGTTTACTTCTACAAAACCCACCTAGAACGTAATTTTATAAAATTTTGAAAACTATGTTCCGTTCTGGGCAGTGGAACACGTATGAAGCTTATTTCACTTAATAGAGGTGAGCATTTTTGCTATCGAATGAAAGCGCTTAGTAGAGAACTTGAGTCTTAAAACATTCTGATATTTCTAGTTGTTTATCCTTTGAAATACAGTTGCGTGACAAACCACTTTATTTCCTGAGCGGGGGATCGCTGCGGATCATCAGAAGAGAATTTTGATCTAGAAACGGCAAGTAATTCGACCACGGCCTTTTAATAGAACCATCCCAACATTCGACTGTATAGATTTTGGGGAAAAAAGGAAGATCAAAATTTGAATCTCCATGCCGGTGATCGAACGTTAACCGCTTACCAAGCATGCTCGGTTTAACATTGTTTGTGTGATATGGTGGCATACATGTTTCAGGAATATGTCTTTCCCGGAGCGGTTTCCTGGCTGAGTCGTTAAGTCGTCTGACTGGAGGTAGATAGGTGCCCGGTTGTAATTCCTGCTCGGGGGTATTTCCAAAGGCGCTTATCCCGACTTTCACCTTTAGCACAACTTGCTGAGTAACGTGAAGTACACCAGAACGTTCCGTTGTTCGGATTCCACGTTACATTGCAGGTCCCCTTAACCGCGTAGGATTAGCGGGATAGGTTAAGGCGGCTACGTTAAGGGCGGAATGCGCAGCCAATAAAAACCAAGACTAAAAGTCGATACTCCTGTATGAGCCATTTTTTTTATATACGTATCCATAAAGTGTTATAACAAAGTTTTAACTGCCCATCCCGGAGACGTAGTTTTGCTTCAAAAATGTCTGTATATTTTTTCTTAATTTTCTAGAAGAAAGTTACCGCAATATTTAATAGACTTACCATATCCATTCACATCATCCTCAAAAAGTTCAGGAACCGTTCTTCTAGCGATGAAGAATACTAAATAAACTCTTCCCGGGCTTTTAGCCGCGTAAAAAAGTCACACTTTTGGGACGATTCGGAGACGCCTATCTCATCCCTCATTTTCAACCATAGATGTCACTGAATAACTGTTTACTCGCTGCCGCGGAAACAGTGGAAGACAGAACCCAACACAGCGCGATGACGTCATCCACTCTTCTACTCATTAGTGAGGAGAAGCTGTTTCAGCAATTTGGTTGCCAGGTTACAGGCCACACTGAGTTGATAACCAGTATCCCTGTTAACTAAAAATCAGTTCTAAATTCTACAGCATCCGTTACAATGCTGTCCCAAAAATCTCTGACCCGGGCTAAAATTTTAGTTTTTTTTTCGAAATGAAATGTCCTTCTTGAACACTGTCCTCAGCCACTTTCTTTTAATTTCAATCTCAGGGACTGTAATCCAAAATATAAATAGGTTCCTAAAATTACACAACTCTCTACAAAATTTCTAGCAAAATAAAACAGCAACTGCAACAGACAACGAAAAGACTACTTTTCCTATCTGACGGTAGATAGGTTGAAGTTTGAAAATAATTGTTTTAAAATGAAATGCTAACTGTAACGGTGCTCCGGTGCTAAATTTGCAATTCATTAAAGTGTAAATAAGTATAAGATGCTACACTATATTACACGAACTTCTGAACCTTCTTAAGCTTTTGTCCATTAAAAACAAAATATTTGATACACAAAATACTGGCGAAATGTGATCCTCAAGCAAAGATAGTAAATATCAATTACTACCTATTTGAGATTCATGATACTTTCAATTAATTCTATCAAAACCCAAGTGAAAATAAAAACTACTCACCGAGTGTTCGGGAAACTAATAACAATTTTCCAGCAGCAGGTAGACACATACATAAACTGAATCGAGTTACAAACTCGAGCTATGGAAGACATTTACAAGCCATGCATGATTGTGAAGCTGTTCTTTCAGGCAAGCAGTCGTAAAATATCTACCAAACACTTCTATGCGTGCCATTAGCACGAATCGCAGCGTTATTGTTCAGTCGTTTCCGCCAAACGTTTTATACGGGTTAACTTTTGGAATGATACCTTCCTTATTTTTTATTTTCAAACATAGAATAGATTTCTTGTCAGAAATTGAATCAGTGGATGTAATCAACAACAACCCATTTCGACGCGCCGAAGGTTTCGGGCGGAAATTGAATAACCAACTTATCTCTCCGATCCACAGGCTTTGTTAGAGAGAGAAAACATGCACGAAACGCTAAACTCAGTATTGTCAACACGATATTTTTTCTGTTTCGTCTTATTACGAAATAGGTATAATTAATAAACATTTATTCATAGTTAGTAACATTAAAAATATTTCAGTGATTTTATTGTTTACTAGATTTTTCCTGCCACATTGTACGGTGAAACTAAATTTTTCTTCTTGTTATGAACACCTTGGCCATGTGGTTATTATGGGGAATGTTTACCCCTCCTGGGAATATGAACTGGGGTCGCCTTCTCCACTGTGATAGTGTGCGTGCCGGAGACCATCATGGTGCACAACCAACTGAACGGCGGGCCGAGCTTAATTTTTCTATTATATTTTTTGTTTATTATAATGATAGGTATATACTTTAGACTCATGGTATTCTCAAAAAACTAAGGCTTAACTAAACTGTACAACGATATAAATTACTTGGTGCTCCAACCAGTAAAATTAAGTATGATATTGATTGAAAGACAAACGTTAACAGTACCAACTGACGCCGAAATTAAAGATTAAATTACGTTTGATCACTCCAATACACTGAATAGAGCTCGGTGTTGACTAAACCCTAATCCATGTGAATTTTCAATTTTTAATTATTATTATTTCTACGCCTAAGTTCCTAAATGCAGCACTCTCTACTACCCTTACATGATGTGACCAGATAAACATTTGCTCTCAACAATTGGCATTATGTTAAATTGTCTCCACCGAGAGTGATGAGTGAGTGGTAGGGAGGACGCAGGCTTTAACACCCGCACGGCCATACAGAGTTCGGTTTTCCATCGTTTCCCGAAACAGCTCCATGCGATTACCTGCCGAGGTGGTGCCTTCAAAATTCCATGGCCAAATAACCTTTCGTTCATTTTCTCCAGACGTTTCCCACCACTAATGACCTCGACGTCGACGAGGCGTTAAGTCATAAGAAAAATAATCTTTGACATTATCAGTCTAGCTCGGGGTTTTGCTATACCACTGCCATCTGTCGGATACTTATAGAAAGAACCTATGAATAGCGTATCTAGCGTAATAATGGTTTTATCAGATACCGTCTCCAGTTAATGGAAGGTGATGATAAAACCTCAACGTTTAGGCCGACCCTAAGTTTGAGACTGTGAAAACTCCATCAAAATCAGGTAGGCAAACCATATTTCATATTCACAGTAGTATAAATAAGAAATTAATTTTCTTTAAAATGAGATACATACATGAAAGGTGAAAAACACTTCTGCATATACTGATTTAGCCAATTCTTAATAGAGAGTACAACAGCTAGTAGAGAATTTGAACTAGATGATTAAACACATAAACAGTGGAACGTTTACTGAGATGAGGAGATAAGTACAGCATGACTACAGAAAAAATATTAAGATGGTCTACCTACTAACAGCATATACCAGCAATACTCAACCTGCAGTTCGTAAGTATAACGTTGTTACCCATTTGGTTGATTAGTATTAAGAATCTGTTGAATAAATAAATCACTTTTAACAGTTCACTTCCAATTTCATAACTGTGTTTCCGTAGGAATTCAAAACATGTTTTTAGCTTTAGTAGATTATAATTGTACAATGCAATATGTTCCAAATGTTAGAAATATACACGAGGTATAAAAATTAGGCCCATCTAATTCAGTGGTCCGTAGAATTATTTTTGTCCACGGGTTGAAAAAAAATTGAGTAATACCGGCATATACCATATGTAGACTGTAATTTTATTTATCGTGTAGTCATTAGAACCAGCGGCCATTGAATTTATTAACGTTGCAACACATCAAAAACATGATCGTTAGAGCCTGGAAATCATTGTTAACGAATAAGAAAAATATAATCAGCCTTTAAAGAACCCTTGCAGCATTCTCCTAAAGTGATTTAGGGAAACTACAGAACTTCCCGTGGTTCAACTGGGAAGTGAAACGTTTGCTCAGGAGGCAAAGGCGTTTACACGTCACGGTGAAGAAATCGGGGGACTCGTTTAATCGCGCTAAATTAGTCCAATTGGGAGCGTAAGTGCGTAAGGCAATGCGTGATGCGTTTAAAGAATTCCAAGCCAGGAATTTATCAGAAGATCTGATTACTAACCCAAAAAAGTTCTGGTCGTATGTCAAAGTAATAAGAGGCTCTCGTAAGGTTATGCCGTCACTGATTAAGGAAAATGTGGAATTATTAGAAACTAACGTAGAAAAAGCAAAAATTTTGAATTATGTATATAATAAAAACTTTCATGTCAGAAAACTCGGAGGAGATTCCGATATTTAACAATCGGACCAACAAAATTATGAATGATCTCGTTCTTGATGTAAACCAATAAAGCTCCAGGACCGGACTGTATTCCTACAAGATTATACTCTAGGTACGCAAAGAAAATTGCACCGTATTTGATGAAATTATATACCGCCTCTTTGGATTAAGGAAAAATACCAGCCGAATGGAAGACCACCATCGTAAGTCCAGTGTTTAAAATTGAATGTTAATGATCTACAAAATTATAGGCCCATCTCGTTAACCTCAACATTTTTGCAGCATTTTAGAACACATCATACATTCAAATGTAATGCGGCTTTGGATGAAGGTGAGCTTTTAAACCCAAATCAACATGGATTCAGAAAATGCCTATGCTGCGAAACACAACTTGCACTTTTAATTCACGACTTGAGCCGTATTATAGATGAGCAATCCAAGGTTGATTTAGTTCTATTAGACTTTAAAAAAGCTTTCGACACTGTGCCTCACACAAGGTTACTTAGGAAACTTCGTGGTTACGGCATATCTAGACAAATATGCGACTGGGTTGTAGACTTTCTGAAGGGCAGAACACAGTGTGTAGTTCTCGATGGTGAGCGTTCATCACTTACCGAAGTGAGGTCCGGAGTTCACCAGGGAAGCGTAGAGGACCTCTGTTGTTTCTCATATGCATTAATGATTTGTGCGACATAATAAGGGGGATGAAAGATTATTTGCCGTTGATGCTATTATTTATCGTGAAATCACAACCCAGGACGACTGCGCGCTGTTACAAGACGATATTATGAAAATAATTGCGTGGTGTAAATCTGGCAGTGTAATTAAACGCTAAAACGTGCCTCGTCATGCGTGTAAGTAAAAAGGTGACACCATTTAGTTCTGAATATACATTTAATGTTACTGTCCTTAGAACGTTAGATTCCGCTAAATACCTAGGGGTAACAATTCGTAGTAATTTGTCGTGGAATGAGCATATCGAGAATGTAATTTGGAAAGCAAATCGTATGCTCCGATTTCTAGGTCATAATTTAAAACAATGCACTCCGGAAGTTAAATCGATTGCATACAAGTCACTAGTGCGTCCTCACTTAGAATATTGTTGTTCTGTATGGGGTCCCCATCAAAAGGGGATAATTGAGGCATTAGAGAAGGTCCAAAGAAGAGTCGACCGATTCGTGACAGGTATATATAGTTGGAGGGAAAGCGTATAGGCGATGTTGAAGGAGTTAGGTTGGAAAGACCTGGAAAACCGAAGGCGTTGCTCTCGACAGAAGCTAATTGAAAAATTCTCGACTGACGTATTTCGGAATGACAGAAAACAAATATTGCTACCAGCAACATTCATATCTCGGAATGACCGCGAAAAATAAGATAAGAGAAACCATGGCCAGAACCGATTCATTTCTGTACTCAATTTTTCCACGAGCGATTAGGGAGTGGAATAGAAAGGATTCACCGGGCGAGTAAGCTTAAAATCCGACAGGAGTAGCTCATGAGTGCTTCCTGCCATATCCCTTCCAAAACATTACCCTTTTGGATAGGTGCAAAGCACCCTCCGCCACACACTTTTAGTGAATCGCGGAGTAACGATAAAAATAATAATAACCGAATTCAGTTCGGCCAGACCGAGAATCGAATACCAGTTACTGCTCGCACAGCATGTTCGATTACCCTAGGAGGATTATTGATTAAAAACAGGGATAGAAAATACCTTAGTGCCTAACCTAAGTATTCACTAAACCAGTGATAGCTGAAAGTTCTATGCCTGGGCGCTATATGAACCAGTGTCATCTTCAGTGCTGTCGGTTAATCCAGCTACTTTTCATTGCGATAACACATGCAACAACATATAAAAATTATAACCAATATTCCAA
The DNA here is from genome assembly GCA_031002005.1 of Vandiemenella viatica. Taxonomy (NCBI): domain Eukaryota; kingdom Metazoa; phylum Arthropoda; class Insecta; order Orthoptera; family Morabidae; genus Vandiemenella; species Vandiemenella viatica. Next base: position 210,647,529 of record CM061921.1, read on the forward strand.
TCACAATCTAGATGCATTTTATAAATAACAGTTTAATTCTTAGGTTTCCTCCAGAGATTAGCACGTACTGAGCCCAGTGGATGAACGATTAACACTGACGTGAGTTCAATTCCCGGTCTGACGGTTCAGATTTAGGTTTTTTTTATGGTTTCTCGAAACCACTCTAGACGAATGCTGGGACGATGCACTAATATTTCACTTCTATGATGATTATCAAAGCATAATATGAACATCTAAAGTTAAGAAGATATGCTTAAGGGCTTCAGAGCTCGTTGTTGAAAAATTAATTAGAGCCCCGAGAGAATTGCGAGAGAAGAAATGAAATCGATCACGGACTTTTTCAGGAAAGCATCCTGCCATTCACCTGGAGGATTGCGGGAAATCGTTGAAAACTGATACCTGGAATGCTGGACTGGAATCGAATCCGGTTTCTCCCAAATTCCTGGACCGAACGTTACTATTGCTGTACCTCTATAGTTTTATATTCTAATTTCTTTTTTTAAATTCTCATATTTTGTGTTACCGTTGTCCAGAATCATGATTAAAGAAACTAAGCAACCTATTCAAATTCTTTCACGTATTAATCTGTAAACTTATTACACCAAACATTTTGATTTCAGTACTAATAATCATGATAGAGAATAAGTTAAAGAAAAATGCATCAATCTCCCAAACATTTCTTGGGGCAGCTTTATTTGTAGGAAGACATACTGGTGTAGAAATTGAAATTATTGTGGCTGTCTCTTTGTAAAATCAATTTTAATTGTACTATAGATGTAGAGAATCATTGGAAACGTGAAAATATTCATTCCTGTTTTCTTATATTTTGCCTGTAGCGTTCATATCACGTGGCTACATCAATTTTTATTTTTTATTTTAATCGCGCGCATTCAATTACGATTTACGCGCAAAAATAATATAAATGAGTGCATACTACGTTCCATTATACAATAGTTACTGTCCATATTGTGAAATGATTAACTGTGAAATTGAAATGAGTTGCTTTATTTCGCGTTTTGTATACCTCAGCTGATTTTCCTAATGAGCCTTATTGTAATAAAACTGTTATACAACCCCGTTTATCACAAAGCAAAAATCAGACGTCATGCGTTTAATTTTGGGATGTTGCAGTTTCGAATGTAATTGAAAATAAAATTAATAGCTGCTACAATTCATAACAAATGATGCCCGTTCGCGCGTAGCCCACAATAAAGTGTTTCACTTTTCACAAATGAATCGCAGCAATGCCACTTCATTAACTAATCGGGAGCTTTTGTGTGGAAATCACTTTCCGATTGTTCTCTGATCGCACGGGAAGTATGGTCATCTTATAACACATACACCCATCACGGCTAACGATTGAACGACGTTTTACGCTAGTAAACTGATTCAGAAATATTTCTCCAACGAAAGCTGTTTACGAGAAATAAGAAAGGTTCTTAGTAGCATATAAGTTCTATTAAATAAACATTCACGGGCTTGACAAAAAGGAAACTGCTCAAAAATAGTATCCTAAAACAATTTATTTCTTTAAAACAAAAAGAGCTAATTATGCATAGTGTGCGAATACCATACCGTTCCGTAATGATTAGTCCAAAAAAAAAAGTGGAGATTTTTATTTTTCTAGAAACAAAATAACAATTTTATCATATACTTACTGATATATGTCATAGTACATATTGATACATTTCTCCAATTAGTTTACAAACTTCCATGTTTCCCATCTTCTGTCAAGCAAATTTTTAGGTTATTTTTTGACCTGGTTCTTCAGAGAATAAAGCGTTAAAAATCTAGGAAGTTTCTTGTGAATTTAAAATAATTAATTATCTTTCTTTATTTTTTTTAGCAATGGTAAAACACATTAAATTATTATACACACTGGAATATTTTAGACAAAGATAAACAACTAACCTTCCTACTTAGCTTACCATCTCTAAACAGAGAACGTAATGGAAACATCGGACGATGGCTGAGCACCTTAATAATTAACAAGTATATTTAAACGAAATAAATACCTTTCTTTGTAGTTGGCTTGAAATTTTAATTTAAAAGTACACAAACATAAATAGGTAATCTTTCTTCTTAGCTAGCTGTAACAGTGGCATTTTTTTTTTTTTAACTGCTTAACGTTTCTTAACAGCGAGGTCTTTAGAGACGGGAAAGAATGGGGGGGCAAGGTATGGGAAGGAATTCAGCAACGGCATTTTGAAGGAAGCATCACAGCATTTGCCTGGAGTGATTTGGGAAACCATGGAAAACCCAAATCTGGATGCCCGGACGGGGATTCGAACCGCCGTCCTCCCGAATGCGAGGCCAGAACGCTAACCTTTACACCACTACCCCCGGTCAGTGGCATCTGTGGAGAAAGGGTGAAGACATCATGTGACAGACATCTTGGCAAAACCGCCCGCTTATTACACTCCTGGAAATTGAAATAAGAACACATTGACGCCGGTGTGTAAGACCCATCATACTTGCTCCGGACACTACTAGAGGGCTGTACAAGCAATGATCAAACGCACGGCACAGCGGACACACCAGGAACAGCAGTGTTGGCCGTCGAAGGGCGCTAGCTGCGCAGCGGTTGGGCACCGCAGCAGTCAGTGTCAGCCAGTTTGCCGTGGCATACGGAGCTCCATCTCAGTCTTTAACACTGGTAGCATGCCGCGACAGCGTTTACGTGAACCGTATGTGCAGTTGACGGACTTTGAGCGAGGGCGTATAGTGGGCATGCGGGAGGCCGGGTGGACGTACCGTCGAATTGCTCAACATGTGGGGCGCGAGGTCTCCACAGTACATCGATGTTGCCGCCAGTGGTCGGCGGAAGGTGCGCGTGCCCGTCGACCTGGGTCCGGACAGCAGCGACGCACGGACGCACGCCAAGACCGTCGCATCCTACGCAGTGCCGTCGGCGACCGCACCGCCACTTCCCGGCAAATTAGGGACACTGTTGCTCCTGGGGTATCAGAGAGGACCATTCGCAACCGTCTCCATGAAGCTGGGCTACGGTCCCGCGCACCGTTAGGCCGTCTTCCGCTCACGCCCCAACATCGTGCAGCCCACCTCCAGTGGTGTCGCGACAGGCGTGTATGGAGGGACGAATGGAGACGTGTCGTCTTCAGTGATGAGAGTCGCTTCTGCCTTGGTGCCAATGATGGTCGTATGCGTGTTTGGCGCCGTGCAGGTGAGCGCCACAATCAGGACTGCATACGACCGAGGCACACAGGGCCAACACCCGGCATCATGGTGTGGAGAGCGATCTCCTACACTGGCCGTACACCTCTGGTGATCGTCGAGGGGACACTGAACAGTGCACGGTACATTCAAACCGTCATCGAATCCATCGTTCTACCATTTCTAGACCGGCAAGGGAACATGCTGTTCCAACAGGACAATGCACGTCCACATGTATCCCGTGCCACCCAACGTGCTCTACAAGGTGTAAGTCAACTACCCTGGCCAGCGAGATCTCCGGATCTGACCCCCATTGAGCATGTTTGGGAATGGATGAAACGTCGTCTCACGCGGTCTGCACGTCCAGCACGAACGCTGGTCCAGCTGAGGCGCCAGGTGGAAATGGCTTGGCATGCCGTTCCACAGGACTACATCCAGCACCTCTACGATCGTCTCCATGGGAGGATTGCAGCCTGCATTGCTGCGAAAGGAGGATATACACGGTACTAGTGCCGACATTGTGCATGCTCTGTTGCCTGTGTCTATGTGCCTATGGTTCTGTCTGTGTGATCATGTGTTGTATCTGACCCCAGGAATGTGTATATAAAGTTTCCCATTCCTGGGACAATTAATTCACGGTGTTCTTATTTCAATTTCCAGGAGTGTATTATTGATATCATATCATAATTAATGCGTAATTACTGATACACTCATTACAGAAATATTAATGCAGAATGTGATACTGGTACGGTGGAAATGGCGGAGGAAACTAAGGATATGTGACATTCTTTATACAATAAATACTACAGATAGCAGATATATTTTTTAAAGTTTTGCTACTTCTTTTTCTTCATCCCAATTACCCACCAAAGCAAAAGTAAAAGGGGAAAACATCTATTACGGTTGTATTGTTAAACACAGGATTTTCATATTAAGAAAGAAGAGTTGTGAAACATGAAGTATTATTTAAATCATGGTTTTGTTAACACCCCTTTATTCTTTGGCTTATTCGTGCAACATAATTCACGATGAATGATTGAAACATGGAGATCTTGCTTTAAATAAAGCTTCATTATTACTATTTTAAGCATTAAGAAAACTTTACGAATTGAAACGTTATTCTGAATCCTGAATCATCTGTAAATTTGCTAAACCACTGCTTGTGACAATCTAACGAAAGCAAGCCATTGTAACTCTTACATCAATTGACATACTAAGTGATAAAAAGAGCATAACAAAATAAGATACTAAGGTAGTACACACATAAGAGCAATATCTCTTATAACTTAAATAAAATATTAATGGACCAAAAGAAGTTGTAAGTTCTATAGGTTGACACAAGATGGATATAAATTATTATTGTGGAACAGAACCTAATCTGATACCTAGCGATAACTATTAATCAACTAAAAATGTCAAATATCAAAAAAAAAATTCTTAGCACTGATTTGGCTTCCAAAAATCGAGATAGTGCTAATTACAATAGGTTTTGGTCTTTCATTTGGGAGGACGCGGGTTCAAATCCTCAACCAACCATACAGATTTCGGTTTTTCATGGTTCTCGAAATCACTCCGGCTAATGCCGGGATTGTTCCTTCAAAAGGCCACGTTGACGAGGCGTAAAGTCATAAGCAAAAAAGAAAAACTAGATTCCCTCTAAAGGAAACATACATACGAAGCGAGAGAATATTTATTTTGCGATATTCTGGATTATTTTAAACAGAAGATTAATCACAATTAGAAAACTATGATTGCAACTCGTTCTTAGGACAAACGAGAGCTAAAAGAAATCTCGATCAATTTCTTTTATGATTAAAGATTCTCAGTGATAGTGTGATAATGCAAGCACCAGCCTCCAACACCAATGTGACGCTGAGAAGCTGGGAGAACGGGGAGTTGTCCATCCAATTCATCGATATGTGGCTTAAGGCTTACAAATTTTTGACCTGAAAGTAATTAATTAACAGAATGGTTAATGGATGAGGATAGAGCATAGAAGGATCAGATTGTTTAGTTTTATATACAAATGCCTATTTCTACAGTTGTTAAAAGTTTGTTATTGATTATTCCCTGGCATTATTTTAATAATGAGACTACCTTTTTTCGGTTAGAAGATTTGTGAAATGCATACCAGCTAATTTCCATAAATGATGGCGGGAACTTTTAAGCTTTTTGTTTATTTTTTAAGTTTACTGCCTCCTGATAGCTAAAAGTCTTCAATCATGTCTGATTCTGATTGGAACTCAGGATTTGACAGAAGAGTGGATAAGGTACTTGCTTTTTAAACTTCGTGGCAACTTTTTCAAATCGCAATGCAGCCAGGTAGTTTTGAGAGCTATGCTCGATCATATAATATAAGGCAGAAAGCTCTGTGGCTCGGATTCCACGTTTTAAAGGATAGGTTCTGCGATTTGCCCCTCCTAAGGGACCGTGCACAAACCACGTGGCTCGGTCCAGAGGGGGGGGGGGTTGGCTGAAAGGCTACGCTGGGCTACGTGGGGGGAGGGGGGGTTCCGAGCCAGACCACGTAGCTTTCCTTTCATAACATTTTTCACAGTTAAAATGAGGAACAGAACTCACAAACGCATGTGAATATTTATTTCCCTCAGTTAATTAGCTCCGTATGTAATTTACAATAGTCTGACAAGAGAAAACAGTTCAAAATGTCTTCTGGAATCAAAAGGAAAAAAAAAGCTACGTGCTACGTGGGGGGGGGGGGTAGAGGCAAAAGCCACGTAGGGCTACATGGGGGGAGGGGGGGTTCAAAGGAGGCCAAAATGGGGCTACGTGGTTTGTGCACGCTCCCTAATGTACGGTATTCTTGTGGAATCCGAAAAACCAATCAACAATAAGTTCTTACATCACTGTGCAAGGGACGTTATTATAGGCTGTTGTTCTATACGCGCTCTTCCGAATAAATCTCGAACTATCATAACTGCAGCTGAATTATCGTAGGTATATTCATGCCGGTTATTATCCAAGCGAACAGTTTGCGTTGTATAAAAATAAACCCTACAAAATTTAGGTAAAACCACTGCCACCGTAAATCTAGAGGTCGTTAAATAAAGCTATTTAATCTGCAAGCAAACAGTTTGCTTTCCTCGTGCAATCACCCAGGAGAATAAATTGTGTTAAAGTGTTCTTTTTCCTGGAAACGTTGAGGTGTGCTTGCAAGTGTTGATGTAGCTTCGGATACTTTTCTATCCGGTACCCGTATATAGTTGGATTCATGTTCAGGGCGATTGGGATTCAAACTCTGAAGCGGACAGAATACGGAATACGCCCTACTGGCCGTGATGGTGCCTGACTCCTAACACGAGCTTAGCTGGTTCGAGTCCTGGTGATGGAAGAAAGGACTTGGCCACTTAGATTAGGTGCACAGTTCCTAATTACCAGTAAGAAATAGGTTAAACTCCAAAACCTCTCCGCCAGGCGTATCGAGTGAAAGCATGCGACACTGTCGATGGTGATTCGTCCGTCATATGGGGGCGTTAAACCAGGCAGTACCATTAGGGGGCGTACATTAACTACGTGAGATGAAATTCTTGTAGAATGGTAGAGCTAAAAAAAGGGGGGGTATAACCGCCCTTGGGAGCATGAGAACTAAAAAAAAAGTCGCATAAAGTTGCGAGGTCCTTCATAACGGGGGGGGGGGGGGGTGTCTCACCAGAGAGGGAGGGGGTCCGGAATTCCGGAAAAAAAACCTCACGTAATTAACTGGACGCCCCATTACTGTCTTTCGGAAAAGTAGGCCCCAACAGGCCAGCACTGGATTTCACCTTGTTCCTCCTTCCATCTTTAATTCATTCACAGCACGTTACACTGAACATGCACACGTCAGAGTCTTTCCACATAAAACAGTAACACTTATATATACTCCCATCACCAGGGAAAGCAGTTTACATTTCACAAGCCAAAGTAACCACCAAAACAACGGTTGAGGTGAAAAAGAAGAAGATAGAATACCGAAATCAAAACGACCAAATGGTGTCCATAATATTTCCCGTTCCTAACCATTGTCCGCCTGTTGCCACTCTCGTTAAGACACTACGAATTTGGTGAACCGATAAGCTCCAGTAAATAATCCTGTTCATTTGAGTGCAAAAGTATTGTTGTCATTATTAGGTACAGACACATCTCCTATGACGACACCAATATTCTGAATACAGAGTGATATATTACGGCTTACTTAAAATAATTTTCCAAGACACAAACGAATCTGTAACCTATATCCACTCTCAGAGGATAGGTTCGAAATCTTATTACATACGAGATTCAATTTTAGCACTGTGACCATAAATTTTGTATTAATAATTTTGCCCATTGAATTGGGATCCTAACAATTACGCGTGAATTGGCTGTGGTGCCTCCTCGAGAAAGTGAGTATAAGGTTCTCAGTGAAAGTTGCACTAACTAAACATCTCAGAATTTCCGTAGTGCCAACTGTAGAGTAACTCCCAGGAGGAAGTACGGGACATAGAATTGTAAATCCGCGTTCCAACGACGTCTTGTAACGAAGGCGGGACGGGACGGGACGGGGCGGATACTCAACAACACGCCATGGGAACGGGGCCGCCTCTGCTAGCGGGGACGAGACGCAGCTACCCACTCTCTGTCGGTAAACGTCTCAGGCGTGTGTAGTGGTGCGCTGTTGCCATCGGTTTGCAGCATCGGTGCGCACCCCTTCTGTTGCTGTAAAGTGCTCTGTGCCAAACGACACTAGGCAACGTGGTGGGGAGGTGGCGGCGAGGTAAGCGAGGGCTAACCTGCGGCGCGCGCTCGTTCCTACACTTCGGCTAATGAGGTGCCGCCTCCGTTACAACAGATCGTGGGAACGCAGCTTAAGAGGAGAGATAAGGATGAAAATGAATGAAAGGGTGAGATTTGACTGAACCGACGCAAGCACGTTTCGACTTCCAAACAGCCAAACGTTACCTGTATTACACCTATTCGTTTCATTGACAGGTGGGTGAATGACGATGACTGAATTCACCCCAATCATTAAGACCACTTAGTCGCCGGTGAGCCTTTGATGATGCCGTGCCAGGTAGACTCTCACTGGCCAGGAAGACAGAGGAGATAATCAATGGTAAGACAGCTTCTTGTCCCAAATTACATTTGTAGAAGGTCTCTATCCGAATATGGTGCGTTACTGCCAATAGTACTAAATAACTTATATTATGGACGGTTGAAATGTCACTGATAGTTGAACAGATCAGGCAACACACTTTCATACACTCTTTCTGCTCTCTCCCTCACGATTTTTATCCTTGACCAGAAGCCTTTGCCGAATGAAGAGTTTGTAGTGGTGTGAGATGAAACTGAAAGTGCCCTAACAATCTAATCGTGATACAGAAAATGAGCAGACAGGGTGTAAAGTGTGAAGTTGAATGGAACATATTTTCACATGAAGCCATTAGAAATGCACAAGATTTCCTGCCACAACATCTTTTGAGTTTCAGGATAGAAGTAGTAATGTGTGGATGTTACTGGAATATATGTCAATATTTTTTTCATTGTACTATGCAGTTTTAGTTTATTGTACTCTTCAGTTTTAGTTTTTGTATTCTGCAGTTTTAGTTTATTGTCTTCTGCAGTTTTAATTGTTTAGTACGAGTAACAATGTAAAGTCTACCGTTATCCCAAATTGCACCTTGTGGTATGACAGAGTAATCCACAATGAATATTAATAAATAATTAATTAACATTCAGATTTTCCTTGTAATATTCATTTATCTAAATTGTAAATACTATAAATATTAGGATTAATTCATAGGTGAATAATTATGTATTAAACCCGGGGAGCCAGATTTATTATTATATGATTTAATTTCTATGCAAAACTTGCCATTCAGAAAATATTAAATGTGGGAAGTTGGAACTGCAGTTTTGAACGTTCAGAGAACTGGACAATGCCCAGTGTCGCCGACATGCTGACGCCTTCGCTTACAAAGGGGTGGCGCGCGGGAACCGTTACCTGCCGAGTGTACTGACCTCATCCCTTCCCAGTGCCCCGACAAGGTCAAGAAAAATGTGCGGGAACGGGTAGCAAATGTTAGCGACGACACGAAGCACGTGATGATGGACATATATCGATGCACCAATCGTGAACGGATACAGGAGTTCACAGTTGTTAATTCAAGGCTTCTGTTCCATGTGCGGGGAGAGGAAAGCTGGCTTTGCCGCGACAAGAGGACACGACGCCGTATTCGACTTCACTTGCTGCCGAGACGAGCTACAGTGCAGACGTGTCACCCGACACGCCCTTAGCCGTTGATCAGTGACTGTGTCTGGTCACATAGTCTGGCTCAGATGGGCTGGAAGCTGAGCGGTCCACCTGCCAGAGATTGTAAACTGATGTGCTAGCGCGGACATATCCGCAAATCTGGCATTCGTTGCAGCAGTGGCACAGAGCGTGTCACACCTCGTCGAGAAGATGCGATTACGGTAAAGTACCGACGTATAGGTCCACAGTTCCATTGGGTTTTAACGAGGCTTGCTAACCCGTAAACGGCTCCTGAGATAAGACTCTGCTCCCATCATAATAATTACTGAGCTATCCAACGTTTCATATTCTTAACTTCAAATTCGAAGCATCTTGCTCATTGTTTTAAATTCAAACGATGCTTTTAACTTTAAACGGCGCCCCTGGGATTCTTTTGTAAATGTTAACTTTAAGTTGTTGGCCTGTGATGCCACTTTAAAACATGTTGACTTTGCAAAATCATTGAGATATCTAAATCAGTTTTATGTTTGCTTTTATCCGGCGGATTGTAAATGTCGGGTATTGCTTGTTTGTTATCTTTGGATTATGTTTAACGTAACGTTAACTATACCGGGCCTTGTATAAGCCAGAAGACTAAATAAATTGAGTATAATTTTGTGTGAAACTAACTTGTAGAAATCATGGTTCTAGTTCACCATTTAACCAAATAACAAACTTATTGGATGTCATACATATTATTAATAATTATATTTCATCAACGTATTGGCTCCCCCCTCCCAATACAATCTCATTACAATACGTCTTTTCAAATTAAATTTTTTTGTAAACAAATTAAAGGACACATGCCTCCGTAATTGAATCCTACTGCAAACCATTAGTCATTTTTTTAAATCCCACTGAATAAGAAGGAGCTGTTCACGCAGAACTACGTACTATAACTAATAAGCTGAGTTGTATGATAGCATAGAGTGTAATGTTTATAGTTTCACAGTGTGGATGTAGCTAGCTCATTTCTGCCAAAATCTAAATTTTTAAATGGGTAGGGGATGAATTTCCACCAGTTAGTAGCAAATTTCATCCCAGAAAACATTAATGTAACTCATATTTCAAATTTATATAGTAAAAATCTGAAAGATGTTTGATGAATGTTGTTTACATGGAAAAAGTAGTTTATAATCAGTAATAGTTCCATAGAATTTTTTTTTAATATAACTAGCTAATGTCACAAAATTCGTGGACTAAACGTTAAATAAAGCAAGGCTTAGTGGGTGAAGTTTCTCCAGTGTGGTACTGGTGTCAGAGTGACGTGATGAGCAGAGGGTTCTGCATAGTTCTCCAGCTAGGTTCGCACTTATCGGGAGGACTTTGGGTCGAAGTTTGCACTTACGGAATCGTGGTCAGAATCGTCACCTCTCGTCAACTGCTCTCAGTCCGGCTTGCTAGTATTAGTTACTGATTTGAGCGACAGCCTCCTAAAGAGCAATGAAACGAGATGCTTGGTACGGTTCGTCTCTAAACAGACAAGAAGCAATTTGATTATCACAACTTGGCCTCAAAGGAGGTTGTAAGTAATTATGAAGCTACTATTCTTCTTATGGTTTTTCTCTTCATCATTAGAGATGGGGAAAAGGCGTGTTTTTTTTTTTTTTTTTTCTTATGGCTTTACGCCTCGTCGACGTCGAGGTCATTAGAGGCGGGATGGGAGTGGGGACAAGGAACGTGAAGGAATTCGGCCATGGCCTTTTCAAGGAAGCATCCCGGCATTCGCCTGGTGTGATTTGGGGAAACCATGGAAGACCCAAATTTGGATGCCCGGACGGGGATTCAAACCTCCGTCCTCCCGAATGCGAGGCCGGAACGTTTACCGTTTCCCCACCATGCTCGGTAAAGGCGTGGGTAAAGGGACGGGAATTCGGCCATGCCTTTGAATTAACAATCCCTGTGTTCACCTGCAGTGATTTCGGAAAACCACGGAAAAGCGAGACGTCTGGAGGGTTATTTGAACCAACTTCTTCCCGCATACCAGGCCAGAGGGTTACTTGGCCAGAATGATAGTTGGCCATAGTTTTATTGGCCGCCAAAATTGGTATGAAGCCAACATACGTCTCTGGCAAAATAATGGGTGAGTATGGAATGTGGAGCCCCGGTTACTCAAGGATCTCACTTGCCTACAAACAGCGGCAATATTTATAATTCAGTTTCTCCCCTTGCAACTTTCTGGGAACTCAAAAGAGGAAGTAATAATACGGTTCTAAAGTTTTGTTCAAATGAGCTACACATTTGGAGGATTAATTTAGGCATTTTGATTTTATGTGGCATGATTTTTCTGTTAGTAGATGCTACTATAAACTGTTTTGAATATATATTTATTTCATTTAACTTTGATGATTAGAATAATAATTGTCTGTTTTACAAGGATTTCTCAACTACCTCTGATAAAGACTAAAACTGGAGCATTCATACAGTAAACCTTGTTAGTTTGATTTTTTTTTTTTAGAGCCGATTAATATAATGTCATAAAAATTAAACATTTTGAAAGAGAATTGTCGGATGACACTAAATTCTGTGACAATTCTCAAACAGAAATTCTATTTACGTAAATGATGATCCTTTTTTCTAACAGAATATTTTTTTAAATAAGAACTACTTCATCTTAATTACATATTGAACACTGTAGCCTTAAAAACTTTATGTTTTTAGTATTTAATGAATATATAGATCTGCTATAAGACTTATAAAAGATTTTTTTAATTTCTTTATATTTTGTGATAAACCCAGTAATACTGGATAAAGTTATCCTAAACTTCATAACAATAATACTCCCTTAAGAAGTTCTAAGAGAAGAGACTTATTACTGCAGAACGCAATAGAAACTAGGCATCTACCAAGTGAAAATTATATTCAATTGTCAGTTTTTGACTTTACGAAGGTATCAACGAGTTCCCAAAGGTAGCAAGATGGTTTTAACAGCTACCTTCAGTGCCCAGAGTTTATCATATTCATTCGCTATATACTTTAGTATTTAGGAATTTCTGCAATCACGTAAATCACTGACGGACCTTCCATTTACTGAAAAATCCGTTAATTACAAAAACGTATCTCCTCTAAAACAGAATTGCATAAAAAGTAATAAAAACATAACCGCACTAGTCCATAAGGATAAGAGTTCTACTTGTCACCAGCAACTTCATATTTCTTACATGAATAAAGAAAATATCAGTGTTTATAGCAACCATAACACTGTCGTACTGTTTACTTTCAGAACTGGAATTGTAATAAGCGGTAGAGGTGATGATTGACTAGCATGACACTTTGACTGCTGATGATATTATATAGTTGTATCCAATACTGACAGTTGACGGAAAATCAACAAAAACTCAGTGAACTTGGGTGAGCAGTAACTCTCTGTCCTGTCATTCGGGAGAACGCAAGTTCGAATACCCTTCCGGCCATACAGATTTCGATTTTCAAGATTCTCCGAAATCACTCCAGACAGATTCCGACATGGTTCCTTCAAAATACCATGGCTGAATTCTTTGCAGTTCCTTACGCAAGTCCTTTCCCGCCTCTAATGGCCTCGACGTCGATGAGGCGTAAAGCCATAAGCCAAAGGAAATCTCTTGTAGAAGCATTCTTTGCAGCAAACGGTTTGTTTTACAAGTAATTGATAAAGTAATAAACTCGCCTTAGACGAATACCTCTATTGTATTCACAACAGTTTCACTTAGAGTTGAACACACGTATTTCATTTTAAAGATCGAATCGGAGTTTAGGATACTGATACGCAGAAGGAAAAAAATACGAATCCTATTACTGTTATTATTGTAATAAATACCTGTGTGACCGATCTTTGCTCGGCATCTTTCGATTTCTGTTTAGTATGCAAGATTTCATCAAAATCCTTAGAGAAGTTTGTGAGAAATTAATTTTATCTGTTTACAAGAGAGCAATATCCGAAGCCTCTTCTATCTGATTTGTTTTTGTTTTTTTGTTGTTTTTTTTTACGCTTTGTCGACGGCTAAGGTCATCAGAGGCGGTAAGGGACTGGGAACAAGGAACGGGAAGGAATTCGGCATTGCCTTTTTGAAGAAAGCATCCAGGCATTCGCCTGGAGTGATTTGGGGAAACCATTGAAAACCCGAATCTGGATGCCCGGACGGGGATTCGAACCCGCGTCCTCCCGAATGCGAGGCCAGAACGTTAGCCGTTCACGCACCACGCTCTGTTTCGATCTGATACCATGAATTCAATTTATATCGCAGGTGAGGAAGTTTCTTAGGATACTGTCGTATCAGTTATATTTAAAAAAAAAATACATTTCCATCGCAATTTATGTTGCTTCAGCGTGTAAAAATCTACGGTGAACAGAATACTTTTCTTAAAGTTACCTTCACCTATTGAGAAACATATTCAAACTTATTCAATAGTCCTGAGCAACAACGATACGGTATATAAAGGAAATTCAGAGCCTATGGGGTTTTTTTCCTTGTTTTGTAAGAGCTGATTGTCACCTGCTGTAAAAACGGCCCCTCGACTGATGTCACGTGCTGAAAAAAAGTCGGCTTAAATAGTAAGCGGGTGTCAGCAAAGTGTACCACGGATGTGGCTGAAAAATTAATAAAGCATATCGTGTTGGCGGTGGGCCATCCACTACGTCAATATATTTAATTGGCGTTAGAGATGACAACGCTTCTCATTTGTTAGTGGGGATCTGGGCTTCCGACTGTTTAAAAATACGCGATAATAATGCGGCTGACTCTGAAAGTAAAAAGCGCCTACACAACACAGCACAGCGTTACAGTAACAAGGAGAGGGGCTTATCACCGTGATTGGGAGCTCAGCTCTGGGGGATTTGATGTGCACATGCACTAATTAACAGGCATTACCGGCATGACCGAAGGTAACGAGGCTCTTCTAATTAAATGGATATGCTAATTAAACTATAAAAGCATTTCCCATGCACAATGCAATTAGCTGTAAACTGTTTGTCCTTGACTTATGTCAGAAACACTAATGTTACTATCAAACATAAAAAGCGGGTTACGAAACACTGCTTGTCATGATATCTCATTAACCTCAAATAATAAGAATGATCCAGAAATTCTGTCGTCCAGCGCAAGATACCACTCTTAAAAGCAGAGGAATTTCTTATTAGGTAACTCCAAGAATATTTTAATTGCAAAATAATGTAAACCAGATAGAAAATCGTACAATTAACATTTGACCGCAGGGACGAAAATAAAAATAGCGTGTGCATAGATCTTACAGATGTAAGAAGGAAACGAAATAGCAATTTCTGTTTCTATCACAATGAAAAGTAAAAAGTAAAACTGTTTTATACAAAATACAGTTATATTTATGGATGGTGAAAGAAGAAAATGTCGTAAAGTTGTAATATTGAAATAGTCAATCAGGAAATATCTTGATAAAAGTAGGATTATTGTTAGATTTCTTCGTCATCTTCTACTAACGCTACTTTTTATTATTGTTATTTTCATTATTGTTATTCATTCAATCAAAAGAACAGAAAATTCATGATTCACCGCATTTTTGGTAGGTTATTAACCGCAAAATTATTGTTATTGGATATCGGGACTCGAAATTCTTTAAAAACCAATTTTCGGAATTGACCGAAATGAATTAATGGCAATTGACATTACTTTTGTATGTATATGACATATTCTTCCAAATTCAGCTAAAAAATTATGAAATTTAATTACTTTTTCCCGTATAATCCTGACCTTATTTTTAGGATTAATTATATATATGTTGTGTCGATGTTTTTGCAACCACATATCTTACCAAAATTTTATCCAAATTTCAAAAAACTTTCCGTATAGCAGTATATTCGTCATAGAATGTAATAAGACCATCGTGATTTTCCATAATTTACAACAAAAATTCACAAATTACAACAAATTCACGGTGCTACAACTAACATTAATCGATGGATGAGTCAGTATAGAATCAGAAATACACTAGGCTACTGTTTGTGAAAATTGTAACGCCTAGAAGGAGACATGTGACTACAGTGAAGTTTACTTCATTGATCAGGGACATCTTAATAAACAAATGATTACAATTGCAGAACTGTAAATGCAATCTGATCGTGAGAATTCGTTACGTGCTGCAATCAGAGCCTCTAGACGTTGTGTCATGGAATGTGGAACACATTGTCACGTGGAAGCAGGCGTATCCATATAGCATGGACAGTGTATACAGCATAATCAGAACGAACAAGATGCCGTCCGGCCATATCCCAGACATGTTCCATGGGTGACATGACAGCCAAACGTGCGGGCCAGGGAAGCATTGGTACCCGTCGTTCTTCGAAGAATGCTTGCACATGGAAGGAATTCGGCCATGGCCTTTTGAAAGAAGCATCCCGGCATTTGCCTGGAGTGATTTGGGAAACCATGGAAAACCCAAATCTGGATGCCCGGACAGTCAACTTGATTTCATTCACCAAAGTAGCGTCTAATACGTACGAGGCCATCACTGCCGGACAAGTTGAAGCGGGACTTGCCTGAAAATATTAAATTTTGCCACTCAGTATGCGATTGAGGTGCCCGATGAATGGAAGCCGACACAATGGCATGCATGACATCAGTCCATCCCAGAGTGTACGGCGTCGAACCGTGGATGCAGACATGTCTACACTTTTGCTTTACACCAAACAGAAACTGTTCTGTCGGTTACGGCCATGCGGGCAAGATGGCGGTCATCCCGTGCTGTGGTCACAATGTGTGGTACAGTTCTCGCTCATTCTTACATACAATTAGGGTTGTAACAGATGTCATCTTTGCGGATGCGGATGTTCAGTGCTTGACATCCGTGGATGCGGATGTTTTGTGGAAGCGGATGTGGATGTGGAAAAATAAATTTATTATTCTTTAGATTTTAATATTTTATCAAAAATAAATTTAAAATCAATATTTTTCATAAGTAAATTCTATTTCCATATAATACTGCCATATTGATTTATTTTTTAATCATCCTTCAACAACAAAAAATATGGGATGATTTCACAAGTGAGTTAAATAATTTACATGATTACGCATGCGTCTAAGAAACAGCCTTTGTCATATGATCTTTGCGGAGTTCCTGGCTAGACTAATTCAAGCGACGAGCACAAGTTTTCTTAAAACTCTACTCCTCGTCGACGTCGAGGTCATTAGAGGCGTGAAAAGATCGGGGCTACGAAGGGGAAGGAATTCGGCCATGGTCTTTGAAATGAATAATTCGCCTGGAGTGATTTGGGGAAGCCATGGAAAACCCAAATCTGGATTCCTGGACGGGAATTCGAACCGGCGTCCTTCCGAATGCGACGCCAGGCCGGTACCGCCTACCCGCCACGCTCAGTTCCGTGCTCGCCTCCCACCTTCCCACCGCTCTAGTGGCTCATTCACAGTACAACTTTTAGGTCCTACGAGATCTGATTTTCGATAAAAGAACTCTTGATGGTCTGTGAAAGCGGTTACAGGAATACATGTAGGAGGTATTGGATGTTGTGGACTCCCAGACAATCAAAAATTGTCCTTGCTGTACAACAAGTTATAGATATTGGAGGAAGCTATTGGAGGAAACATCCTACAAGTGTGCGATAAGGACACATGGCGTGCCGCGTAAAGTACAAGTAGAATGAATTGCTTGGGACAGCTAGAGTAGCTTGAATGGGTGAGCGCATCCTACGGTATTTCTACGCGGATGTCTATAAGTTGGACCGTGAAGAGGCCGCGTTAAGGTCGCACCACACTAGACCGCACCGAGCACGCACCGTCACCGCACCGACACTCGAACGACTGACGGCTCGCCCCTCTCGCATCCACACTGGTCCGTAGCTCGTCCGTGTGACGGAAGGGTTTCTACCCTCTCTTCAACCTCCTTTAACGAATACTCTTGGTTGTTACACGGAATTAATATGAAAAAATTACCTTTAAAGTGATTTGGGAATCGCAGTCAGGGTTACCATCCGTACTTTATAATCTACGAAAGTAATAAAGTTCGTTAGTTTTTTTTATGTTCCTTTCAATTCACTAAATATTTTTTTAACAAAAAATAATTATATTATTATACATTTTAATTTAAATACAGACTGCAAAGATTCCGTAAAATAATAATAATTTCATTTGACCTAAAAATTCCAGTCACAGAGCTTCTTATTAGCCGCGCAGTACGCCTCTATCGTTGTCACCAATTTTTAATAGGAAACCTACAGATTAACGTGAAATTCGAACCACGGAGCTTCCCAGCATCTTAGCATTAACAAATCAAAGCTTTACCAGAGGTTACTGTTAATTTTAAGACCCGTGAAAATTACAGCTGGGAGAGGGATTTGAACAAGAGACTTTCAGTACCCTAACCGTACGCCGTAACCATCTGAGTCAAGAGAAAAATCTGAACGTAATGGCAAATAAATATTAACACATATAGTAAAATCAACGTACTTTTTTTCCTATGTAATTTATTTTTGCTATCCCAAAACACAAATGTACTTTTATATGATTGAGTATATATTTTTCAGTACTTCTAAATTCAGATGCTTGCAGCGTGTGATTCGGGTATGGATGGTCCCCGGTTTAAAATCCGGGTCTTGGATGCAAATTTTACAGGCGTTAAAATCGACCTTCACCTCTGGCAAAGCTTTGATTTGTTAATGCGAACATACAAGGATTCTACCTACATTTTATGAACTTCTGATGAACCTAAAGTAAGGCTGAAAAAAGGACACTTTTCTAAAGCGATCAATAACGCTAAAAAAAATAATTAGTCGCAAAGGACCAGACATTTCTGAACTCTTTGTATACGCTTCTCCATATCGACCAGCCCGACACCGACCCGCACCGTCAAGAAGTAAACCAAACTAATGACGGCGAACACTCAGTGCGGTGTCGTTTGAACACACTTCAGTCGAGTGAGCAACAACAAGAAGAAAAGTGTCGGTCGGTGACAGTGCGGGCTTGGTCCGGTATATTGTGGCCCGACCTTTACTTTACATGCAAGTTCAAACTTGTAAATTCGTGGCTTAGGTAATGACACCGTTTAGTTTATTGTTACTTTTATTGCAAGATCGTCGTAAAACAACCACTTTTTTATTAGCTAAGCGACGATGGGCAGTTCTCTCGAATAAAGAGAAAAGAATAATATATATTTCAATATAAACAAAACCTCCACTATACATCCACATTAAATATTGCAGATGCGGATGCGAAAGCGGATGTAGGATTTTACGCGAAAGTTCCTTACTTGCGGATGCGGATATCCGTTACATCCCTATATACGACCCTCCTCTATGCAATGTTTCCACACGCGCATTACTGTTGTAGCACCGTACCCTGTATTAGCCGCAAACCTGTTTTCCTGCGACCAATCATTCTACCACTTTAGAACTCAGTCACAAGCTGATATTGCGCCCTTTGATGTAGATAAGGTATACCGGCACTCACTCGCACGTTTCCACTTTGTTTGACGGCTCTGCACCAACTGAGTGTGGCGTAACACTGACCTGTCCAATCACACAACAGAGGGCGCTGCTGGACCTACATGCACGCCATCACTGTGCAATTTTATTATGGTTCCACTGATCCGATTCTGGAGTGATTCATACCATTCTTTCTGGGTGTTGCAATTTTCACAAACAGTTGTGGAGTTCATCCATAAGCTCTAGCCTAAGTTTCCCCATACCAAATTTCCTCCTCAGCTTAGTAATTGACAGCCATTAACATAGGCATAAAAGTATTTTTATAAGTACGTTCGGTTCATTTATATGCCACAGTGTTATTAAAAAAAAACTAAAAAGAAACACAAAATATATAAAAGACAAAGTAACAATATAGAACACACCCAAATTTTGTATAAAAAGCGCTAATTATTTTAATTTTCAGTTTATTAATAACTTGAGGTATTGCCTTTTCCACTGTGGCTGTTCCCTCACACGACTCTTTTTGCAATTCAGGAATTTTTACTTTAAATCCTTTCAGTGTATATGGTAACTCTTTCAGTTTTTTCCTCGGTAATTTATTCAAATCTCTGTACAGGTCTGTAGGGTTACTAGAAATCTCGTTTACTGAATATACGGTCTACGTGCTGTTGATTTTCCTGATATGGATTTTATGGACCAGTTCTAATGACCAAATTTTTTCCTTAGGGCTTTACGCCTCGTCGACGTCGAAGTTATTAGATGTGGAGGAAGATTGCGGACAAGGAACGGGAAAGAGTTTGTCCATGGCCTTTTGATGGAACCATCACGGTATTCGCCTGGAGTGATTTCGGGAAACCATGGAAAAACCTAAATCTGGACAGGTGGATATAAACAGCGTCCGCCTTAAGACCAGGCTCTATTTCGGCAGTAATTATCTAAATCCAAGATAGTTAGAGGTACGTTAGCAGACTGCGCGTCAATAGTTGCTGTTTCTCTGCGATATACGTCTGTAAAGGAATTGTAACTACAGATTAATTTGACAGGTAAGCCTTAGGTGTCAGATGTTACATCAGAAAAGGGGAGATTCATCACTCTTAGGTTTATTAGTAACAATTGTGCACCACTCACATCGACCTGCTACATGAGGTTTACGTTAGCACTAATCTACATATCAGTAGTATTTTAGTTTTTTGGCATAACTAACTCAAATAAATATCTGCCCCTCAATGACTTCTTATTGATCCTTAAAAACACATTTCAATCAGTGTTTCTACAATCTCAGCTTAAATCGAATTAAGATCTTCGTGAACGAAATAACACATTTCCATACTAATCCTGTAAAGCATAACACCGAAAAATTCTACACTTGACACATATTGCTGTGTCCGCACGGTGGCCGAAATGTCAACACGGTGGACGAGCGGTCGCCCGGAGACGATCAAACGAGAACTGAAGCAAAGTCCAAGATGAGCTGCACATAGTATAAGGAAGAAACTGAACGTAGACCGAGACGCGCACTGATCCGAGTCCAATATGCGATGCACAGACTCCAAAGGAGTAACCGAACGTAAACCGAGATGCACGCTGGTCAGAGTCCAATATGCGACGCACAGAGTCCAAAGAAGTAACCAAACGTAAGCCGAGAAGCGCGATGATCGAAGTCCGAGATGAGCTGCACTGAGAGAAGGTAACGATACTGAATAGCAGTGAACACAGCCCTGTCTTAAATGGGACCGCGCGTCTGTATTTATACTAGGCCGGTCACTTCTGATTGGCCACGGCGGAAACCCTGCTATGCCGTGGCGCTAGTTGGGCTGTTGCTAGCGCCATCTATCAGTTGTCCACCTCAATCTCTTCTTCCGGGCATGTGACGGTGTCGGACTGGGATACCAGACATATCATACTCAAAACGCGCATAATACGTCACACTTAAACTACCAGCATACAGTGATCACATTTTCCATTTTTGGAAAGGCAACGGAAATTCACTCCAATATGAAAAATCCCCGAGATGCTATGGAAAATAAAAATTATCCTTACGGTTTCTCGACAACCTATTCCATTTACTTTAATCTATCTGTAAAGAAACAGGCCTAGATTAATAAATTAACGTATTTTGTACTCCGCGCAGGCTTGATTGCTGAGAGTGATGTAATAGCATCGCCATGTACCAGCCAAGATGTAAAACTATCCAGAGTACCATCACACATCCTGACAATTCCGATGAACCAAACCCAGTGGGTAAGCAGTAAACGAATCTCACGGGTTCAAATCCACGTCCTGACATCCAGAGTTCGGTTTCTCACGGTTTCCAGATATCACTAAAGGCGAATGCCCGGATTGACCCTTCAAAAGTTCATGGACAAATTCCTTCTCTCCTTTGCTTCCCATCCGATCCCGCCTCTAATTATCTAGATAAAGTCAAGGGGTAAAGTCAGAAGAAGAAAAACTGATAGATAAATGCAGAACGGCAAAGCCAATGATAATATAGTTGGGTTATTATACGGACACGCCAAACGTCATGGCATTATAGGATACAGATTTATAGGTAACGCAGGCGTCGTTTATAACATTATAAATAAGGATTGTGAATGCTGTCAGCTAGACTCCTGAGTGTCCTGACGTTTTAATGGCTGCTCGACGATTGTTAACCAAGACTGAGCGCTGAATCAGAGCCCAATGCGTGGAGCTCTGTGATTCCACGCTCCCTGCTGTTGTAGTTTACTTCATGGACTACAGACGAACTAACCACCTCAGCCAAAGAGGAAGCACTAGAGACGTGTTTGAGTGGTTGGTGTAGAGAAAATTTCTTCTTGTATTCTAATCGAGAATAACTTTATTAATAAACCTTTATATTTTAGTTGCATTATTTACTATAAAAAATGTCAAAACAATAGTTTTTATAGCGTTTCAGACTAGAAACATTTCACTGTCTGATACCAGAGTGTAGGAGTATTTTTTTGTCAGATATGAGTAAAGCAAAAGTGTAACCAAACGTCGAACAACGAATTACTATTAAATTTCTTTCAAAAGGAAATTTTGAATCAATCAGGAATTTGGTGAAGGTGCTTTTTTTAAAAAAAAAAAAGCGTAATGGTATAATTAAACAAGCAATGTTGACAAACACAAATGTAGTAAGACTTTCAAACATCAATGAGAATGTTTCGAGAATAAACTGAACTCCATAACTACAGAAAAACAGAAATTTCTTCAAGAAAAAGTTATAGGCAACTGAAAAATGACACATTATCTGGTTGTGGTACCGTTATTAAGCTACAGAGAATGAATCAACTGTATTTTAAATTCGTGTCTGTCTGTATGCGTTTGGATGAAAGCGAGTCTCGCTTGGTCCCACGTGTAAAACAAAGTTTGAAAAATGAGAAATTTAGGATATATTGTTGTTCAACTGGACTCACGCAAAAGCTACTAATCGGAATTTGATCTAACTTCGATTAATGTATAGTCTGTGATCCCACACGTAAGTTAAGGTATGCTTTATTACGACGTGACTTTGAAAAATGAGAAATTAAAGATAATTTCTCGCTAAACGCGATTCACGCAAATACCATAAGTGTATAGCCTCTGGTCCCTCATGGAAAATACGGCATGTTTCAGCTTGATATGACACCGTAAACTGAAACATTTTGGATGGTTTAAAAAAACTTCTGGTTGGATTTTAATGGGTTTTGGATTAATTAATGCACAGACCCTGGTTCCACGGGTGAAACATGGTACGTTTCAATTTGATGTGATATCGTAAAGCGTAAGTTTAAGATAAAACTTCGGTAAACGTGATTCACGCATAAACCAATTGACGGGGTTCTATGGGATTTCGATTAATTTATAGCCCGACGTGACGCAGATAAAATAAGGTATGTTTCATGCTGAAGTTATGTTGCTAAACTGACAAATTTACCAGATTATTATCATTTTTGTTGAACGCGATTTAAAAAAAGTACTGATAATGAATTTGATTAATGTACAGCGTACCGTAGCGCGGGTGAGCAAGGATTGTTTCATTTTGATGTGACGGCGAATAAATGAGAAATTCCGAATAAGTTTACGTTGAACGCTATTCTCGCCAAATACTGGTCGGAATTTTATGGATTTGCGATTAGTGTAAAGCCTGTGTCCCGCGGATAAAATACTGTATGTTTCATTTTTATGTGATATATTTTTCCGTGAATGATTTACGAAAAACTACTGGACTTATTTTAAAATTGGGTTTTAATTAGTGTATTGCCCTTGTTTCCACGGGTATGTTTAATTTTGATGTGTTGTTGAACAGCTGAGGAATTAAAATAATAGAGACAACAAATTAGTATACATTTAAGATTAAGTTACTTCTCGTAGTCAACTATTATTGGGAGGAATGAAGTTACACTATGAGAAAGTTCATGCGCTTATCATGTAGTTGGTTATCAGTACTTTTTTTGAATCGCGTGTGATGTATTACACACTTATGTCAAAATAACTGCTATTTACTAAAAATAATTAAAAGGGAAAATGGAAATGATTCCCACCATATTTTTACAATAAACCAGAACACTTCAGTGGATCGGATTCCACGTTAAACCATAGACTCCCTATAACTGGAAGGATTAACGGCTTGGGATAGACTACATATTATATCTAAACCGAAATTGAATTTAAATTCTTAAATGGAACTACCTTAATAACATGAGAAATGATATAACACATCAGTTCTAACCAAAATATTTTAATATAATTTACATCTGTATTTTATGTATGATCTTACATCAAATATCTGTAATAATTAAATTTTAATTGAACAAGCTGGTTATTAAATAAGGAATTTAATTCTTAAAGACATCATGGTTAAACTATTTAACATGCATTACAGTAAACAAGTTCCTTTTCCAAAAATATCTGCCGATTTTCTGACTTTTTTCCATACATGTAGACAGTTGTTTTATGTTAATTACCTGCCAGGAGAAGGCACTAGTTTTCATGGTGGTTTTATCGAATAGGTTCGACTTGAAATCAAATATCCAATTTGTTAATTTGTTTTAAATGTCTTTTACCAATTCAGTCTCCCCACGCAGCTTCTTTGTTATGATTTACACTGTTACGTATAATATGGTTCAATTAGAAATATTTATCTATTCCATCAATACTGCTCTTACTAAATAAACTTAACAGATAATCAGAAATATTAATTTTTATTACCAGGTTTGAACGGGCGACTTTTGAAACTACAGTCGAAGATAGTACCCACTATGTTTCTGCGTGCCGTGAACAAATGAAACGACTGAAACAAATACCAAAATATGCAATATGCTTCATATATGCACAGGAATGTCACAAAGGATTGAACCATCCTATCAGAATGACAGTACACATTCCCTGTACTTCAGTCACGTATGTGTGAATCATTTACAGTGAAGCTAACTGCAGTTAATCCCCAACATGTATTATGTGCAGATCAATTTAGTGTTGTTAGCTGCTGCAATAAACCTTTTCCGACAGAATATATTTCAAATTACTCCAAGTTTCTCAATCTAAAAATATTGCTTTTCGATTTGAGCATTTTAATTGAGGAAGTAAATCAACTGGAAGGGGTGTTTAATGAAAACATCTTGTGGTAGTAGAAGGAATCCTGCTCTGATTTTGGCTGCGCATTTCACGTCCTCCCTCGCACAGTTTCCTCCCGAAGAGTGAAATAATTCTTCCTCGGTGTGAGGGTGACGAGGAGAGAGATTTGGATAATGGGGGAGCGAGCACCTGTAGACTCATCCGTTCTCATTTGTCAAGTCCAGCACAGGGCTGCACGATTCAACATGTAACTGCTTTTTCAAGTCTTTGTAACATCCATCGTGCTGATTTAGAAATAAGCGTACGTCTTTTTTTTTTTTATTAGAGATATTTACAATGAAACTAAAACTCATTTTATTAAAAATCAAGCTCTGCTTTTTATAATCATGCTGTTCACCAATACTTCGGTTTCGTTTCTACTTAGTAGCCACTGACTGTAATATTACATTGTTTTAGTTAGTATCGTTTGAAATTAAGCCTTTTCGTTGTTGTATACTGCACTGAAATCAAAGTATTATGGTACTATTAAGTTTGAACTACTGATTTATCACACTAATTTAAAATATTTATTACTGTCAATTCAACCGCGACAGCGTATCCTTGAAGCGCAACTTCAGTTTAAATTCTTCCATTTTGAGGTATATCACTACCATATAACTTAAAAACTTAACAATTAAACAAAATATCACGAAGCAGATAATTTTTTCTTTCACTATATTCTATAATTCCAAGTATATCTACCGCTTGGGATACCAACTGTCCTGTCGACTGTAGATTCACGAGAAGATTTATTTCTTTGTGCAGAAAAAGTTTTGACACGTACGGTTATTACACATCGAATATCTTATAACCGACCATTCCAAGCTAGTAATATTTTACTATGGACGCCATGGATGGAAACAGTTACTGGTTGAATAGGTTAATATTAACGTTATTATTTTTTATTACCTTAATCCATTATTCAGAGGGTGTGGAGTCACTGACCATTCAACATGATGAGGGGAAGTATGTAATTATATCTACAAAAAATGATTTAAATGACTTTCGCACTTTCCGTGGATACATACGCTGATCAGCCAGAACATTATGACTACCTACCTACTATCGATATAAAACCGTCCAGGCGATAGCAGCGTCAACTGACGAGGAATGACTGCTAGTCAACACACGCACGGTGCATGTAGTATCACTGAGCGTGCTATTCGTGATTACAATGGGGAAGGCGTGCGATCTATCTGAGTTTGACCGAGAGCAGATTGTGATGGCCCGGAGGATCGGCACGAGCATTTCGGAAACTGTATGACTAGTTGGGTGTTCGAGGAGTACTGTGGTGAGTGTCTTCAACAAGTGACGAAACCAAGGTGAAACCACGTCCAAACGTCGAGGAGTTGGGCAGCCACCCCTCATTACAAATGTCGGACGTCGTAGGTTGGACAGACGGGTAAAACATTACAGGCGGCGAACTGTGTCGGAACTAACATCAGACTTTAATGCTAGGCAGAGTACAAGTGTGTCTGAAAACACAGTCCACCGAACACTTCTAACGATGGGTCTCCTCAGCCGACGACCCATGCATGTGCCAAACCCACTACATCGGCAACTATGACTGACATGGGCAAGTGGCCATCGTCACTGGACGTTGGCGCAGTAGCAGAGCGTTGCATTCCCGATACCTTCTTCATCATGCCGATGGGAGGGTGCGAATCCATCGTTTTCCAGGGGAACAGCTTCTTGACACCTGTACTGCGGCTCAATTATGCTACCGAGCATGGTGGTGTGGCGGTAAGCGTTCTGGCCTCGCATTCGGTAGGACGGCGGTTTGAATCCCCATCCGGGCATCCAGATTTGGGTTTTCAATGGTTTCCCAAATCACTCCAGGCAAATGCCGGGATTCTTCCTTCAAAAGGCCATGGACGAATTCCTTCCATTCCTTGCCCCCCCCCCAATCCTTTCCCGTCTCTAAAGACCTCGCTGTTAAGAGACATTAAGCAGTAAAAAAAATAATAATAATTATGCTCTGGGGAACATTCACGTGGGCATCCATGGGTCCAGAGGAGCTTGTACAAGGCACCATGATGGCCAATAAGTATCGTACACTGATGCAGGCCACGTACATCCCTTCATGACGACCATGTTTAACAATGGCAGTGACATTATTCATCAAGATAATGCACCATGTCACAAGGCGAGGCGTGTGATTGAGTGGTTCGAGGAAAACAGTGGCGAGTTGCAATTGATGTGTTGGACCCCCAACTCGCCAGATCCGAACCCGATCGAACACATCTGGGGTGTGATTGAACTTGGCGTCAGAGCTCATCACCCCCTCCCCGGAATTTACGTGAATTAGGTGACTTTTGTGTCCAGATGTGGTGCCAACTCTCTCCATCGACCTACCCAGGCCTCATTACTTCCATGCCAAGACGCGTCGCCACTGTTATCCGTGCCAAAGGTGGACATACCGGCTATTAGGTAGGTTTTCATAATGTTCTGGATGATCTCTGTACAATCTCAGTTGTTTTTATTTCTTTCAATACGTCTATATGTAATTTTATCAATCATGCGATCAGCACACAATGAACGCAATACCTCATTAAAACCATTCATTAACTTACTGAGACTGGTCCCACGAAACATGAAGCCCACATGCTAGCCACTACGCTGCTGGGGCCGCAAAGGAATGGAGTCTATAGTCAATATGTGTTAAATATAGAAACGTTCTGATCAACTAATCAGAGGAAACAATGGAACAACGCGTAGAGCACCTCTTTAATACGAGGCATCATAATTGCCGTTGCTGCACTATGAAACTGAAATTGGAATTGTATCACCGACTATAAAATAAGTCACACACCTGTCTGTAATCCAGATTTTATATTACGATGTTTCATCATCCACGCGAACTCTGGACTATCCGCAACCCCGTACCTCGACAAAAATTGCAAAAACAGTAACACCTAATGGACCCATCAGTGTGGCTGCGCCACTATACTGGATCTGGAAGGTATTACCATGGTCATATGTATCAGAACGAACTGAATCACTCATCGCTATATTTTCTCCTAAAGCTTATTCAACCAATTTCATGTGGTTAATTGCAAAGTAATCAATATGAAATTTGTTTGTGCGCTGAAGCAAATGCATTTAATCTTTGTCAGCATTGATAATAGTTCACTATAAAAATAGAACATTTTATCATGTAATTTAAATCACTGAGGTCATCACATTTACCAGGAAAAATACCACAACCTTGCTAGCAAAAATTTACAGAACGTAAAAAATTAAAAACAGCATTAAATTGTCGGTGGGCATAAGAAAATCTCGCAACACAATTCTGTAGTTAGTCTGTTGTAAAATCTGTCCTTGAGGGCCAAACTTTTCCAGCGTGATTATGCAATGGACGTTACAGGTTGGAGAAATGTAGTTTTAGTAGATGGGATATATGAGGTTGCTATCTCCGTCGTGGTACAGTACTCGAACAATGGGAGTAATTGCTAACTAAACCGTTAATTCAACGAACATATCCAACAACAGAAAGGTCGTATCAAAAAAAATTCCCAGCGAATTAAAATTTTCTGAGTGGTGACAAAATATTTGCTTCTACGATCCAACCATGTGGATGGATGTTGAAACTGCGTCTAAGGACCCATAGGGAGTCGAGAGCGGAATGGCCCTCTCTCAAGTCTACAGTAGCTGTCTGGATGAAGACTTGAAGCCAAAGTGAACGATAAAGACAACCCGTCCGTCTTCCTCCGCATCATCATTGTTATTTGCTTGGTTGCCGATCCTTCCGCTACTCTAGGCGATATCTTCGTCTACTTATTCACTGCACTCGCCAATGGCCAAGGTTGTCCCGTCATGTCCTTCATTTCCTAACGAACACCCGTCGAATATGCAAATGTTCAAACTCTGTTTATGTATATCCTCATCATATTAGTAAAGAGGATATTTTACTGCATCGTGGTCAGTACAAACTCCATACGTATCCACCACTCGCCAAGCATCGTCTTCCAATGACTTTCCATGTCAGTTGCTGAGTAAGTTCAAGGGTAATTTCCAAATACAAAGCTATCTGTCCCATTTGCACCTCTCCAACCCCTCTATTTGATATCAGTAATGATACGTCACACATTTTGGTGTCTGACCAAAGTTTCGAAGGTCAGTTGTTGTACTTCCCTGCTAATCACCCTGAATAAGAACACCAGTGTCGGACATTTCACTGTTGTCAGCGTTCGTTTCAAATACTATGTGGTATTTGTCCTACCCGGACGATAATATGTTAACAGAGGAATATTGAATTTTCACGTGAATACGGTAACGGAAAGTTACATGCGTTGAGCCTGGCATCAATTATCAAATTCCGATAGGTCATGCCGCCTTAATACAAACCATCTCATAGTTTGCTTCGGTTTATATAACATGTGTCTTCATACAATCTTCAGTAACAGCAGCAACTGATGTTTGTTGGAACTTGTTTTACTAGTCAAATTAATAGTTATTTTTGACTGATATTTGGGTTCGGCTATGGTTAAAAAAAAAAAAAAAAAAAAAAAAAAAAAAAAAGTTTAGTCCAACCTCCTAACGAAATAGCACTTTCAAAGTTCCCTACCAGGTGTGGTGGGTGAGCGATAACGCTGTGGCTTCGCATTCTGGAAAATGTGGGTTCCAATCCCTGTCCCTCCATCTAGATTTGGGTTCTCCATGATTTCCACACATCGCTCCAGGTGAATACCGAAATGGTTCCTTCCCGCTCCTCTCTCCGAGTCCTTTTCTACCTTTAATGATCTCGACGTTTACGAGGCGTAAAGTCATAAGCAAAAACAAAAGTTAACATTCCATCGAAAAGACGGCCTATAGTATGTGTAGGAATCTACATTTTAGGATGGTTTATTACCTAATTACCTGTTTGGGAAACCATCGACAGTCAAAACGTGCCATTGCTAGTAGAAATTTAATGAATAATCACAAATACAAAATCCAAATCTCACTGTGTTAACTGTGGGTATAGTTCCTTTTATAATGACTAAGGTTGTCACTCCACTTTAACAAGGAGACCTTAGGGTCTCGGAAATTCAGTTCGAGATAAGACTTTGCAGGTTAGTAGTAGACCTTAATGGTGTCCACCCAGTAAAGTAGTAAAGCGCACTAACCGAAAGATTCCGAGAAAAAGGTCGCTAAATTTTTACGTGCATCTAACATACTGATCAGTTTTTACGCAGCGGCAGCACAGCGAAGTGGCTGAGTCTGTAGCGACCACGTTTGTTACACAGGCAATCTGGGTTTCATATTAAATTTATTAAAATTGTTTTAAAAATTATAACAACTTTTAAATAAAGTTAATGACCTAAAATATTATCAATTAAATCATAATTAATTTTTTATGTAATGACTGTAACCGCTAATTAAAATGTAAATTAAAGATAATATCTCATTATTCACTTTCGCAGAGATTCGAGCGTTATGTACTGTGAAATATTTTCCGAATTTTTAAAATATTATGTATTGAAAATGTCTGTTAATGAAGGAATCGCGAAAGTATATGAAGCTGCAGATAAAATCAGTAAATATTCATTATACCGTGAAATGTTAAACTTGAGATTAAAATATTTGCTGTTGTGTATTACGGCAGCTTGCTTGCTAAAAATTAATGTGATTACAAGGCAATTATCAACTTAAATTTCTCATGAAGCAATACTGATGGGTGAAGAAATATGGACATACTGGCTGAAAAAATTCTTGTGATTGATGAACAACTTGCTCATGAAAACGAAAACTGTGACGAGGAAATTCAAAAACCATATCTCATTAGATGAAAATGAACCAGAAAAAAAAAAGAAGATAGCTAGACAATCTATCTTTGGCTTACAAAATTAAAGGTAGTAATATCGTAAAGGCTCACCCCATGTAGTATCTACAAACGTTACAAAAAATGATGCAGTCGGTTAAGAAAGAAGGATTATTTATCTCAGCGGGGAGAAGAAATAAAAAGAAGGACGAAACCAATTTGATAAGTACGCAATAATCAGTTCATGTAAACATGAGAATTAAAAGTTACCCGAGGTAGCATCGAAACCCGATCGTCCGCGTGGGAAACGAGTTCTCTACAGACTCAGCCACTTCTCTGTGCTAGTATCGTATACAAATCGACCAGTATATGAGCTGAGTGTAAAACTTCAGCGCCCTTTTTATCGGAATCTTCTGGCTAGTGCGCTTCACTACTTTACTGGGTGGACACTCTTAAGATATACTACTAATCTGCGATGTCTCATCCTGAACTGAATTTCTGAGATCGTAAGGTCCTCTGTTAAGACGCCGATGTCGAAAACTTTGGCTCCATCGTTTGAGCATGAATGATGGCTTGTAAAGGAAGAAAAGCACATGCAGTGAATTAATAAAAGGTTGCAGAAAACAAAATATTGAATATTAATCCGAAACTGTTGCTGACAGTCAGACTCGTTGGCCTATCAACACCAAAGATACCGTTTCCACCGCCTCACTAGTAAAGGATTACTGCAGACGTTTAGTGAGAAATGGTTCATAATATTCATTAATCATTATACATTCTAAGGAAATCCTTTAGGGACGCGAAAAATTACACGTTACTACAATCAAGATTCAGAAGTCCTCCTTCTTTTTATTCTTCCGTTACATTATATCGATTATCCATTATTTCATTCAAAACTCAGTGGCGTAGAACTAACCATACGATTTTTTAGAGGAGGATGCTTCCATAGCTTGTATGTTTGCTCCAGCAACATTTAAAGGAAACTAGATAACAATTTTTAAAAGCAGTCAAGTCTTTTAGATGACGGATGGTGGTGTGAAATAAAATGTTGTAAAATTTTAACATAAACCCCCTAATCATTTTTGATTATTAGTTTATTATCATTATTTTCAATTTGTTAATTATAAGTATCGTGAATGATTGTATTAATGTTTGTAACTTTATTTGTAATATTGACGGGTTTCTACAGATTTTAATTTGTTTGGTAAACGGGTTAGCATGGTATTGTTATATTTAAGTGACAGTTTTTGACGCTGGGCAGCGATTGCTGCTGCTGCGAATACCGCAAGTAACACATTCGAAAACATGAACTGATGAAAAATTCTACATTCTGAAGGTTAGTCGTACAAGGCCCCCCCATTCCCACATTTCCCCACTCCTTCCCTCCCCCAAATAGGACTCTACTGCGCCAAATATTCCCAACAGAGAATTTATAATTTTTGTACCTGCATACGATATTCTGATGAGCATTCACTCACTGCTTTCCGATATAACAAAGCCAAAGACATTTTAACAAACTCAGCTACAGCAAGCCTACCAACTTTGGCACATAATACACTTCGACAACACAGATATCATTTATAAGACGAGAATTTTTCGATTATATATATGTCGAATCCCACCGGGAATGATCAGGAGTCGGGCGGGTTGAACGGAGTTCTCGGCTCAAGTTTGATGGCTCATCGGCAGAGGTAGGCTGTGGATATCCCTCGGACAGTGGAGAGTAACTACGAGAACACAGCTGATACAAGGATCCGTTTTATTAGACTCAGTCTCACAATACACAATGACAGATAGCGGAATGGTGTTGCCTCGATGGTCAGGCTCCTTGTGCTACGCGCTGCCCTTAAGTAGACCCCTCGTAGATCACTATCTAGTCACTGTGGCGCTGGCATCCTGCTCGCTGCGCCTGTGGCGCCATCTAGTAGAGTAGCCCCGTACTCCGGATCCGACATATATATAAGAAAAGATAAACCCACCAATGAGGCTCTGCACTGGATCCGGACCCCCGCGCATCAGGGACGGTAGCTCATAAACTACATGAGTCACAAACAGAACGTAGTTACATGCTTTACTGACAGATAGCAACATAACATTCCTGCTTCTGGTACTAGGGCATATGTCGTCCCACCACGCCAAGCGCCTATGCACAGGTGCCGGTAAACAAATATGTGTCATGTTATATCTAGGAACAGATAACATTTACAGTCTCAGTTGCTTCTGTTGGTTTAAACTAACTGCGGGTGAATGATTATCTTCTGACTATATCGAAACGTAAAGTGAAACTCACATTGACTGACAATGAGTCACATCCACTGGCAATCACAAAACACTGCCAAAATTGACTGTTGTTAATCCGAACATAAATTTGGGAGGCACTGGTGCGATAATGTCCCATTCCATCGAAATCTCATTTTGTTGTTCCGTCGGAAAACCACATGAACGATAGCAGCCGCTTATTATATAATTCCCCTCCGCTAGTGCGGAACAGCGAAGTTCCGCTAACAATTTCCTCTTGTTGTTCCTTCGCAAGGGGGATTTCACGTTTATTGAATTTCTTCGCTTATCTCATTACCGTTTCTTTACCGAATCTGCTTCCTAACGCACGATATCACTCTGTTACTCGTGAATTTCACCAATTAACTTCAGTTCTTATAAAGTAACTGTAATATATAAACCATTCAGACTACTTATTGAAAAAAATAAAGTGCAAAATATTACAGCATATTTCTTACACAATTATAAAACTTAAATACATATTTCAGCAGGCACATTTCACTATTAGATGAGTTTATAACCATACTTGGTTTTCAGACATCTGAACAGATTTAATGAAGTTCCACAGACAGAATTCTTAGTTGGCTATTCTACTTGTAATGACAGCAATAAAACTTGCTGCTTGTTGGTGATACTGTGGACTTTTTGTGTTTGTCTATGTGCTTTGTGTGGTGCGGGAGAGAGAGAGAGGGAAGGAATTTGGATTACCCACTCTCCATAGCAAGATAATTTAAAATGATCTGTGTTGAGAAGGAAAGAGAATGTACCAGTTTCTAAGCAAAGTATGTAGGCTGTTTTCTTTTTATTTGTTACTTGTTGTTTCCGACAGCTAACGTCATTGAAGCTTTGTGCTAAGGAATAAGTGAAAGGGTGTTGAATACAGTATCATAGGAGTTTATAAATGTTTGAAAATGTCAAAAAAATCTACACATCATCTGAAATTTTGCAACTTACACAGACAAATGTCCTTTCGTTACGCTCAGCAATTCGTTTGGTAAACAAAAAAAAAAAACCTCACCAAAGTAAGTTTTTATTAAAGTTGGACTCCAATCACGTCGTTATTTTCAAGGATCATTCCTGACTAGGTTCGCCAGAACGCAATAAACAGACCTTCCCGATCAATGTTTCATCCTGGAAAGACGCCTTCTTCTGCTGCTATGTCGAGTGCTTTTCTGCTGATGGCACCAGGAAATATAAGCTGCGTCTCATCACGATAGCTTTCTAAAATAGCAAGAGAGAGCAATTTGGCATTCAGTATTTATTGAGGTACTAATTCATCAGTGAACGAAGGCGAAATAAGAACAGTATTCTGTCTGCTTGGTTATTTTTATGTGTGTTCTACACAGTAGACACTAAATAACTGCAATAATTGACCTCATTAGAAATCCAAAATCTCTCCGACCCAACAGAATTTCATGTACGTTCATTCATATCTTCTTCACGATAGTCTTTTACGTCTAGACACTAATATATCTCTCACACTATTGCTTACTGATACTCTCAGATGTACAACCAACTTCTAATTCCCTTTTCAACGTGCAAGAAAGACATCCGACCTCAATCCAACTCCTAACTTTATTACTCCAATCTGCTGATATGCCACCAAATTTTACTTTGCCTCCATTCGTCCTACCATTTTCAAAGATCACCCTCCACTGCATAAAACTATGAAAAATTCCAATAATGCAGCCCGGCAATTCACATTATCTATATATATAAAGATGAATGTATGTTTGTTTGTTTGTTCTTCATACAAATCCACAGTTTTCAACCGATCTCGATGAAACTTTGCACACTTATCCTTTGAAACAAGGGCAAAAATACTGTCTACATTTGATTGTAGAAATAATACATGTCGTCTTATTTTTTTGAAAAATTACTGAACGGCGATAGACAGACGCTTAGGATGTGTAGGTCTCTGTACTACATTTCCATACAGCGATCTGGTAGCTTAGTGGTTAAAGCGCCCACTTACTGATGTGTTGGAGTGTAATCTCAGATTCAAATCTCCGTTGAGGCAAATGTTTTTAAAAATTGTTTTTGATCGTAAGAGTCACGCCTGGGCCGTCGGTTATTCGGATTGAATGTTAAACTGTAGATATCACAAAGTTAGGGGTGCAATGCGAGGAAAATCGTAGGTAGTCTTGCAATGGTGTAGGTGTACACTTTTTTGCATTATATTGATCCCTTAGGGGTTGTACTCTTGCAGTATGTGTGAATGTGACCTGCACTAATAATACTATAAATGCGGAAGTACGTCTCTGTCTTTTTGTTACGTTTTGACGACTAAATGGCTTACCGATATTGATGGAATTTGTCAAGAAAATACTTTGTATCCGTAGGAAGGGCACAGGACATTTTTTCGGTATGATTAACAGTTGTAGTCACGAAATTTTGAGAACTTATCGAATGGTTACAGAGGTGTGTGTGTTAGTCTGTAATGTTACGTCGGTTGCACAAGCTGTGCTTCTCGCACATTATGTTAGTGTGTAATTTGTTAATAAGTTTCGTTTAGAGAAAAAACGTATTATTTAGTATAGATGTCGATTTTCTCTGTCCTCTTACTTTGTGTCTCCTTAAATGTTTCTGGCACCAGTATATTATGCCTCCTTTTTTGACATGCCTTGTGGGCGTAAACTGGCCTAAGTTGTGGCTCTAGCAGAGCACTAGCATCTAAAGTTATTTGAACCCAAGAATCATTTGCTCATGCTGAAGAAAGAAGAAAAGACCAAGCTGAAATAAAGCAGGCCTTAGTTAACACCTCCACCCCCCACCCCCCACATGCCCTCACCTTCGTTTGTTTTTCTGTTTTTAAATATGTTGGAAATTGATTCTCTTCAAGAGACAGGTTCGACGGTAGAATGATATAGTGATGGCTTTCCGGTCATATTATGCCGACTCGGTGTTGTTTGGGACCAATCCTTCGCTACCAACAACTTTCTACATTTAATTCTGGCAAAGAAATTCTTAATCCACGCGTACGAAGTCGCGGGTATCAGCTAGTTGGCTATACAAGGACATGCGTCTGTGGCCAGAGGTTTTATCCTGTCATTGCATCACCAGTTCTGTTTCGCTTGTCAACAAGCTTGTGATGTATAATATGGCAAACAGAAACTGAGCCCGTCCTCCTTTAAACGCTGTTGATATGCTATTAAGTAAATCGTAATTAATTGGCGCCAGTGTGGTGACATGAGGTGAATGGACGCAGACGAGAGACAGGGTCAGACATTCTGTGTCGCGTTCGAGCTGAGTACTGTGGTAACGGAAGGCTACGCCTGACCGGCTGGGATTAAGTGTAGTGGGCAAGCCACTGCTAAAATACGAATGGTCTTGTAATAATTTTAAAAATCGGATGGCAGCGTGTTTTTAAAATGATATCATGTGACACAGCCGAAATTTAAGGAACTAAGAAACGCCGATACTTCAAGTAAAATGGCACAGCATCTCATAAGAAATGCTAGAACTAAGGTTAGATAAAATAAGTCGCAAATCTAGATCATCAGTTTAATGGAAGCAATGCGTCGTGGTTGACACTCGGGAAAAGTTCGATGATAACACCACATAAGGTCTGGACGAAGTCGTGACATCAAAGCTTCTGTAATGCCCCGCGTTAAGATCACACAGATTTTATATTAGCGTTGTAATCGTGTCTGAGTCTTTTGGGGTCTATATTTTGAAGGTGTTTTTTAAACCTTTCTTTAGTTCTTGTGCTTTAAATTAGTCACGAATTCGGTATAAAGAGATAAATAAAAAATATTCTTATTTAAGTAAAATAATTCCTTCTTATTTCTGTTTTCAGTTTCATATTTTCGATAGTCACCAAAGTTTAAAAAGTTTTAAGCATCAACGTTAAGTTTTTCGTATTTATTAATTATTAAATGTTTACTTTCATTTCCAATATAGTCAGAATGTACTGTGTGTAAATGATCTTACTTAATATACAAATATTTTTAAGGATGTATTGTGCACATTGTTACCTCATTCTGAAATTATTAAGTGAATAGCATCTTTAATTTAACATAGAAGCTCACATTTAATAGATTACCAAAAAAGATTTTTAATAGAGTGAATCAAAGAAAATCTTTAGAAATCCTAGTCGCTCATATAACACCTAATCCGATTATATTAGCAATTTACAATCTTTATAAATGTATTTAATAGCTGTGACATTGGAAGATTAATCAATATACAAGAAGTATATCAATTGTGGTGTCAAACAAAGTTGCCCTTTATCTCAATTACTCATTGATATTACTCATTAGTCAGGCATTGGAAAGTAAGCTTACTTTAAAGTGTAACCCTAAAGAGAAATACATATCATTATGCCGATGACAGTGAGGGTGAAATACAATTTTCAGTGTATCACTTGAACCTGATAGCAAAAAAAAACATTTATCGTCTAACACATTTGGTAAAAAAGACATACATTTCAAAATATTAAATTACAACAGGACACTCAGGGTAATCAAACAAGTCTGTAATCCATAAACGTAAAATTCAAAGACACCACAGAATTAAGACATAACATTGTAACAAGACCGATTCTTACTTATAGTTCTGAAGCCTGTACAAGATGAGCAACGACTCATGGAAACGAAGTTCCTGAGAAAAACTGCAGGACATAAAATATTAGATTACATCACTAATAACAAAATTCAAAGCATATTCAGCAGTGCAGGAAAAATTGGCTATAACACGAGAAAAGAATGGGCAAATCTAGAATATCGCATCATTACAAATGAATTCCTGGAAGATTAACTAAACGATGGAGGGAGAAATATCTGGAAAGGATGATGACGATGATGATGATACCTTTGAAATTAATGTTAACGCGTTGCACTTATCCCTATACATCCTCTGCTGTTAATATCATAATTTACATGTTATAAAACATATTTGGTTAAAAGTTTCAATCTTGCGTTGCTAGAGTTGACTATATCTTAACTACGCGCATGCCACTGTGTCATTTATTACAACCAATGAGCCATAAGTGGGTGCACGTAAGCATATCTTGCCTTCACATCAAACGAGCAGCAAGATTATGAGATTAATAATGTCGAATACATCAACAGACGATCGGTAGAAAGGTGCTTAATTTTTTTAAGATTTATTCTTATCAACGACATAATTTGAAACAGTCATAAAAATGTTATCACTGTTGGAAGTTTACAGTTACAAAATTACAAAATCTACTAGTAGAAGCTTTTAGATCATATGAAAATGTGAAGTTTCATATTAGAAAAGTATTAATCATGCATACACAGTTATGTATCAATTATTTCTTCTAAATTTTGTGTGTTGTCAAATTCATCATCTGATTTGTCGGATGATCTCAACGTATCCACCAATAACATCTATTGATGGATTCAGAATAATGTTAATGTCATCAGCTTTTTGGTTTTTTTTTTGCCAGACGCAGAATTTATTTTGACACAGATAACTCAGTATAGTATTACTTTGCTCGGACAATCTGATCACTCAACATCTGAACACATCACACATTACGTACATTCCCCTAGCTTCAATCCCAAATTATTATAAATCTCCTTATTTCACGCATTCAAGCGAGGTAACATTATTAAGTTGTGTTTAAGCGCTGGCATGTGAAAGTAGGAAGTGAAGGGGAAGAGAGGACAATGATCGCATATTAATACTTGATTTCAGTTTTCAGGCATAATGGAGTGGACAAGTTTTCATTTGTAGGCAAGGGGTAAGTTATCTAGGGCTGTGATGGACAATATATATCAACAGTGAAAAAATTTCAGGTAAGCATCAAGTTTAAGTAAATGTGTAGGGAAATTGCCTCCGTGGCATTAACCGAATCACAATTATAGATAGAAACAACTAGTGTTCAAATTAACGTCTATGTGCCTATTTTTTTTTTTTTTTTTTCCACAGGCGAATGTCAAAAGTTTCTTTAATTAAATCCATACAACGTCCTCCCGGTTTCGTACAAACTATCATAAAAAATACATGCCAAAATAATACGGGTTATAAGGCAGAGGTAAAATATGACTTTTCTCTTCATTTCAAAGTAAAGTATTGCTTTCTATTAACAACTAGCTGACCCGGTCACGCGTTGCTGTGACTTACTAGTGATAGTACGTTGGATAAATGTTATTCTAAACTACCTAATGTAATCAAATTAATATTCACTAATAAAGACAAAAACGTTTTAGTCGATTTGAAAATTCAAAAGTAATTGGTTAATAGTTTCGGATAGTTGAAATTAAGGACATATGAACATAAAAAAATTTAATTACATTTTATTACAAATTACGTAATTGAAAATATATAAAAATTGATGTTTACAAAAATAAATAAATGATTTTTTATTTATTTATAAACAGAAATTTCAGTTTTATAAATGAGGTAGATGTAGTTGATTTTTAAATATTGTTAACAATTATGTTCATTATTTTGAATTATTACAATTTATAATTTTAATTTATCTAAACGCTAATTAGTGTACAATATTTTTGGTTAGGCTGTCTTTTGCTAATACAAATAGTTCGGATGGTTTCCCCACACGTGAGCAGGCGACATATAGCTGCCATGGGAGAAACACGTATTTTCCAAGTCCAAGCCGCAAACGAACATTGTTTGGCCTTGAGACTTATTTACAGTCATGGCGAAAGCCAGACAAATCTGAAATTGAAGCCTTTTAAATGGTATTGGAGATTCTGACGGTATCATTGAGATACGTGGCAGCAGGACTAAATCTCATTTAAACTTTCCAGACAAAATAGTTGCTTCAACAACATTTCCGGTGATCCTTTTGATGACCAAACGTGTACCGTTGCATAATCTAGGTGGATTCAAATTCCGAAGTAGAATAATCGGTGAACCAATCTTTAACCGAAGATTGTGTGTTGGCATTCCTGGTATATCCAAAGAATTTAAAAGCTCAGTTGGAGAATTTACGGCTTCATTTTCATCTACAATAGCCTCTTTTGATTTAAAAGACATCAGATCACCTGGCAACAACGGTTGTATCTGGAAGTTAATTTCGTTGACATCAACATTTTTTGCTGCCAAAATTGCAAGATTACTGAGCCAATTATGATCAGGGTAATTATTTGATATATTCGGAAATACACTCTCAATTAGTTCATTTTTTGAGTGAACAACAGTGCAGAATTTGTCTGGCAATTTGATGTATTGTGTATTTTGATGCAGTTCTATTTCACCGTTTCCAATAACCAGCAATTGCTTACAAAATACTTGTGCTGATGGATCATTTTGCAATTGTACCCGCATGTTCATGGTCAAACGAAGTGTTTCGACATCCCGCCATAAAAAGGATTGTTTTAAACATGCGTTAATCTCATCGGCAAAAGTAGGGCGAGGAATCACTGCTAATGTCTCTCGGAACTCACCAGACAGTAGTAGGACAGTACCACCGAAAAGTATATCGCTGCCATTCAAATCTTGCATAGTTCTATGAAATTCTTCGAGCGAATTTTTATGAGCCATTGTACACTCATCCCAAATTATAATTGAACTCTTTTGCAACACTGCAGCCATTCCGCTTTTTTTCAGTGTTACACATTGCGTTTGGTTTGTTATGAATGTCTAGTGGCAGCTTAAATACTGAATGTGCGGTTCACCCACTATCTAACAAAGTCACAGCAATGCCTGACGATGCAATTGCCAATGCAATATTCTGTTGCGATCGTACCTTGGCAAGAATCAACGATAAGAATTTCTTACCGGTTCCACCGGGTACGTCCAAGAAAAAAAAACGCCTTGTTCAGCATCAACAGTCAGCATAATCCGATTATAAATATTTTTTTGTTATGCTGTCAGTAATGGCTCATTATTCGCAATAATTGTAGCTAAGTCCACATTGTTATACTGTTGATCTCGTTGCAGATCGCTTTTAACTAAGTCGGTGGCCGGGCGATCAGGTGATGGCATACCATAATGAATAAGTGGTAAATTTGAAATTAAAATACATAAATCTTCGATTAATAATAATGCTAATTTGGGCATAGGTTTGTTTGTTTAACTCGGTGTAGTATGTCTTAAATCATACTGTTTTTATATTTTTCCCACAAAATCGATGTCTGTGTTGGATAACATGTCAAAATAATTGCAAATAGGTGACGAATACTATTCGGCGTGGATTTCAACGCAGCAAGTGTCAGGTCCCAATGATTATCGTCCACCAGTAACTGCAACTCGCGACATGCATCTTGATACGTATTGAACACTCGACGATTATCTGTTCGTAAAAATTCGAAAGAAATTGGTCCTGGAACATTCACCAATAACAGAGCAAAAAGAAGCATTCACGTTGTTTGGGATGTACTGTGTAGAGTCGTTCTAATGTCTTAACTTTGAATATGCCTGCGATCAAAGGATGTGGATCTCCTTGTTTACGTGGCTCCCATTTTTTACCTAATTTGTTCCATGTAAAATAGTGTGGAACATCGGTATATAATAATGTTTTTGCGAATTGGCTGAACACATCAGATTTTTGACACAATGTGAAAAATTTAGTTAATGTCGTTTTTGGTGGCTCAAGTGTTCTTTGTAGAATATTTTGTTTGGTGAAATATACACGTTGACCGTTTTCAAGATGTACTGTAGGATGCTGGATAGAAGGGTCTTTTTCATGTATGGGAAAACTAAAAATATGTCAGATAGCTTCGTTGCTGCTGAAGTATCTACCTATATGGTATTGTGCTATTTCGTCATTTTTATTTACATTTTTTACTTCAAATACGGCCAAATCACTGCCTTTATTAACGTATTTGCAAATGTACTTAATGGATTTTACAGAACTGCAAAACTCGACATTAATATGAGCCTTATACGTTTTTGAAAGCAATGGTGAGTATGGTACCACCCACTGATTGTCAATTTCAACTTGGTTTCTAGAATTTGACATTCGCATCGTAAATGTGTGGCCAACATTCACAGCGTTTCTGCGGCGATACAACGAATAACCGTCGATGTCAGTAATAGTGTCATTCCTATATTCCTTTGGGAAACGCTTCTTGCATTTTCCATCTTCCATGCATGGCGAGATCATGTTAAAAGCACCTCACGGTCCGTGGATCATGTGACTGGTAACAATATCAAACAATTCTTGATCAATTACCGGGTACGGAATTTCGGCTGAAATTATTTGATCAATTCCTTCTGGACGGATTTTAACTTCAAGCCAAATCAAAATGTGAGAATGAGGCAAACATAGGTTTTGTCACTCAATCGAATACAGATAGCAACGTGTGTTACCGAAAACCGAATGTTTTACGATTAAATCATTCAATGATTTTAATTTTTGTTTGAACACACTTGCCGTGATATCATGACGATGCATTGATTGTTGGAATGATAATAGCAAAGATTGTATTTCCTCCCAATTCAGATTACATGTAAATGTAATTAAAGAAATCTGGATTACCATAATGACGTACGTAAGTCATCGCATATATTCCTGCATGTTCTGTGGACTGCCGATGTAGCTTGAAGGTAAAATAAATGCATTGCCGATATCATTAGCATTTAAATTTTCAGCTGTATTGCCGTAATAGCATCTCGTAAGTCGATGTATTCCTCCGATCGTAATTTAGCTTGGTTGTATGGAATAAATCGCAAACGTTCGTTTTCAATCTAAGCGTACATATCCACGACGTATTGATAGTACAGTTGACGATATCGAAGGTGTAGTGATCAGGCTCACTCCATAGTTGTTGTTGTGAATGGCAAGAGTGGCTGGATGAGACAGGGTATGCCACCTATTGACAGAAGATTGAGGTATGTT
The DNA here is from genome assembly GCA_031002005.1 of Vandiemenella viatica. Taxonomy (NCBI): domain Eukaryota; kingdom Metazoa; phylum Arthropoda; class Insecta; order Orthoptera; family Morabidae; genus Vandiemenella; species Vandiemenella viatica. The sequence continues at coordinate 210,689,740 of CM061921.1, forward strand.
CTCTCTTTTCATGGCGAACGGTGGGGGTTGACCAGCGGCTTAGACTCCTAATCGGCCAATGGAATTTCGCCCGCCGAAAGAGACAAAGGGTGCGTACGTCGCCGCAAGAAGAGGGACAGTGAGCCATAGGTGGCGGGACAAGCAACACCTCTGTGCCACCTCTCTGTGGATGCAGACCAAGAAGCTGTGTAAAGTTATGTGTATAAGTGTGTTTTTCAGCGGGAAATAGTGCAGTGGTTAAACTTAAAGTTTAACTAAGTTTTGTGGTTGCTTGGCGCCGCGGTTGGACCTCCTGATCGACTAAGGATGCTGGTTTAGTGCATCTACGCAACATCATGCAATTGAGAAGGTGAATATAACATTACCACTGAATTGTTTAGGAATCAAGACTCCAGTAAACGTTCCTGGGTGAAGCGATTCACCAGATAAGAAGTTCTCATGTCCAGTAAATTTGTTTATAATGAGTAGTCGGACAATTTGTCTTGAGTCAACAGCGTGTAAACATAAGTCTCATGTAGGGTGGCGCCCATGGTATCAAATGTTGTTATTTTTGATAATTATAATAAGGAAGGTGAATGTTAAATTTTTTATAATTAAATTCATCAAGTTTCATATGTGAAAATAAATGTCTAGTTATGTTTGTGAATCTTTTGTTCAGAGCAAATTTGACCCATTCCCCGCAAAAATGAGATGCTTATGAAATATCAATGTAAGAAGAATTGATCTAATATTAAAATTAATGTGAATATAAAATATTAAATTTTCGTAATTATCATTGCTATTTAAGCACAGAGACGGTCGGGCCGTCACATATGACGCCCAACGTCGGAGCTTATCGAAATTTGATCCAAAAACAATTCAGTTTTTTTTTTTCTAATTTTTGTAAGTGTATTTTATCACAACTTTCAATTTGCAGCCTGATGAGTGTGAACGAGATGCAGCCATGCTTTCTTTTATCATGTTCAAATGAATGCTACTTACTAATTTAATTTTCAGAGGAGCAGAAAAACATATTACGTGTCCAAGTTTGAAATTATGATTTTAATTTGATATGCTTGTCTAAGTGATTTTTTTCCGTGTCCATGTTTCATTCTGTGATAAATGTTTGGTCGTGTGTTGCTGTGATTTCCACATGGTTATATAACGGCGTTGCCATTCTCTGATTTGATGGATGGTCCTGAAATCAGTTTTGTTGGAGGAGTTCAAAAATAAAGTGTTGAATCTTTTGGTTGTTGCGTGGAGTTTAATGTATTGGGGGTAATTTTAAGTTGCAAACAGTGTTCGTTTGGTAAAAAAAAAAAAAATTATGCGCAACATCTTTTAAGACCGAACCAAAATTCTGAGTGATAAGTGCTTAAAGAAGTCAGAATCAGAATAAATAAATAAAATGGCAGGACAAGGTGAAGCAGGTGTAAATTCAGTTCCGGAGAGCGCGGAAACAATAATGGTGTCAGGATCTCAAGATACTCGTAATTTTCAGTTAGACAATAGCACTGTGGAAAAGCCGGGTACATCCGCGCGAACTGAAATACATGCCACTAGTATGACACACGACACTCACAGTCGACCAGTAGAAGACACACAGGTCCCCGCATATCAGTCCATTTTACCAGACCATATGCGATCAATGATGCAAATATTTCTAGATGGTGTGAATGCTCAGATGAACACTTTAACCGAACAGATGAACGCTGGTTTCAATGCTTTTAATGAGGGACAAGAGCAACTTAAATCACAGTTGATTGCTTCAATGGAAGAGCAGAAGGAGTTAGGGAACCAACTTGAAAATTTTAAGTATGAGATGAACGAAAATTTCAAGAAAGATGTACAGGGAGAAATTCAGATAGTGAACACTGTAAATGACAATCTAATGTCAAGGTGTGAAAAATTAGAAGCAGCTAGGGATAACGCGGAAATAAAAATTGCAGACACCCGTAAAGAGATCGATAATCATAGAAAGGATACCGAAAAGAGAACGGCAGATTTGTCAAAAGATGTAAATGAGATCAAAGAAAGTACCGCAAGTAGATTATCAGGGATAAATGGACACATCAGACAAATTGATAGCAAAATTTCTTCACTAAAAGTAGATGGCAAAGATCTGCGGGAAACACAAATATCTTTTCGGGCAGATATGTCGAAATTCACGGGAATAGAGGAGGTTGTTGCTTCGCTTAAGAATGGTCAAAAGGATCAGGGTACTTGCACACATAGGTGTATAACAACAAAACAAGTGCATATTGAGTTGGATTTGCCAAAATTTGGTTTAAAGATGGTAAATATTAATGAAATACCAGAGGTTGTAATTTGGCCGAACAGTCACGATGCAGTTGTTCTGATTGTGGAACTTGCAAATACGTTTGATGCAGTGGTAATACCGTTTTATGAAGGAACTTGTGTGCCTGAAACAATTCATGTTCCATCCAATGAGACTAGGATGATTTTGTCGCTTGATATGTCTCATATGAATCGAATAGCATTTTCAAACAAAAGCAATTTGTTGATGTGTAAGGAATATGGTGTTTTTGCTCAGTATTTGAGAAGAGTGCCGTGGAATCAAGATTTTGGATTACGCGATAACACAATACCAACTGATTTAGCTAACTTACAAAGCGGAAACATTGCTCGTACAGTAAATATGAAGAAAAAGTTACATGTTGGGGTTACAACCAAACTCAAACCAATTGCATTGTCAGGACGGGGAAATAAACTCCTCAAAAGATTATGTAGAGCAGACATTAATAGAATAATGTTTAGTAAATACAGACTGCACAGTGTTCTTGTTGCAAAGACAAGAAAACAGTTTGTTTCCATCATTCAGCACTAAAAAAACGGAAGATTTTTCGCAGGTATGTTTGGCATGCGTCGGTCCTTTTCGCTAATGATCTGTCGGCCAGATGGCGCGCAGGCGACCTTGAGGGGGTTAGGGAATTCTACCTGAAGTGTTCTGTCCTAGTAGTACGCTACAGCTGTAGCAATTTGTCACGTGAATACGCGTTGGCGAAAATAAGGGATGTGGGCTCATGGAAAAGGAAATTTAAATGGTTTCATTGTTCCGGTGAATATTATTACATTTTGCCAAAAACAGAAAAGCTTGCTGATACAAAGTCGACGAACTTAATAAAAGCATGTCAGGGAGACGGATTGGTTCACCGAATTAAAGAGATTTTCACTCATAAAACGGAGCCGGTTTTGCTTTGATTACGGTATATGATTTCGGTACAGAAGTTTGACGTAAAATTAAGGTGTATTGTAGAAATAAGTTAACTTTATGAATTTAGCTTGCTGAAAATGTAGTAGCAAACCCAAGCATTTAAAATTAAGAAGCGTCTAAGGAACACTAATTGGAGCATTTGTTTGTATTTGTAACAATGTTTATAGAATAGTAGTAAAGAAATTATCGGAAGCTGAAGAATAGTGGAAAATCTGATACCCGAAGTATTTAAACGGAATGTTTCTGTTAGAAGTGATGGTATTGAAATAATGAGAACTTGAAACATTTGTTAAATCCGAATCTAAGTGGAATAATCATTTTTGTTTTAAAAGTAATGGAAAGCGTTGACAACGTTAGCGTGTAAATGTCATGAACCGTTTATAAGATAGTAGAGCCATGGAAGTTTTATATTGGAGAAACTGGTATGTACGCTCGTATACAGGGATAGTGAAAGAGAAATTACAGCGATTTTATTCGTCGAGTTTCAAGTTTAATTGATTACGAAGAAGTTGTTGGGATGCGTGTTCTCGTTGGCCGTGATTCGTAAGTCCAGAGACCGTCATAATATGCGCCATGATGCGTTTAAATATTTTGTTTTGCGACAATCCTGTGATGTAACTTTAATTTTGTCTTTGTTATAATATCCCACGTAATATACGAAAAGCGACAATAGTTTGCGTAATTGAAAGATTAGTATCAATTGGATTAAATGGTTCGTTGACAAAGGTATGATAAACATAGCGGTATTACATGAGTGTTATTAAGTGAATAATGATTTTAACTACACATGAGTTCATTCTACGCCCAAGTAGATTTACACATTTTGACTTTGTTTTCAAGTGGGTTCCATCACTTCTACTGGTCAATAATTAATGATGGCAGTCGGGATGTTGGCTTGGTAAAAAAAGTATTCAGGTACTTTCAATTATTGCAAGATAAAGGACGGTTTAACGAGGATTTTAATTAGATAAATCAAACTACATAATATTTAATAACATTGTTGTATCATGTTGTTTTCGTTGATGTTACTAGATGAGAGTGAAGATAATTGGCGACTATGCCGTACTATTAGAGTTGATTACAATGATTATAGCAGTAGAGGATAAAGGATCTATGATTAATTGTTCTTTGTAGGGTTCCAAAATTGTTAGTTAAAAAAAAAGGTAACTGAAAGCATAAAATTGTTTTAAGATAGAAGTAGGGTAGAACAATTCAATAACCCTCTGAATATATGAATAAGTAATTACCATGCAGAATCAGATGGTATATCCACCAATTTTTATATATATATGTAAAAAAAAAGGAAATAACTAGCTGCAAGGTAACAATTAATATTTTTTTTAATTCTGAAAGACAGTTCATTTTAATGATTTTTATTTATAATTTTTCTTGTATCAATGAAGATGTATTTCTTTTTATATGTCCAATACATGTTAGTGTTAATTGTTATGTAGTGACATTTGAGGGATGTCTGATGGATAAGATTCCATATATATATTTTAATATGTTTAAAATTAGTATACTGATTGTTAGTCGTTAATTAGATTTAAGAGAAAATTGCATGAGTGAGAGAATGAATGACATATAAAGTTGTGACATCAGTGCTAATAATAATAAAATACACTTGCATTTAAAAAAAAAATATAGCTTACAATAACGTAATAGGGTGATGGGACAGATTCGCACTTTTGATATTTATTTAACATGTTATATTTCAACTTGTATTTGATTAAAATAATTTGGGGACCTACATTGAGACGAATCAAAAACATTCAATAAACACATTAGGAATAGTAAAAAAAAAAAGGGCTCAAACGGACATGAGAAAAGAATAGTGCGGATGTTTGAGACAAAGATGATTATCACATTTTCGTTCAACCGTAACAGTGGCTGCGGTAAACGAAAATTTAACTTTGATGGGGGGTAATGTAGTGATCAGGCTCACTCCATAGTTGTTGTGAATGGCAAGAGTGGTGAGGTATGTCCACTCTATTCAGATTGAGGTATGTTCTCTCTTTTCGGCGAACGGTGGGGGTTGACCAGCGGCTTAGACTCCTAATCGGCCAATTGAATTTCGCCCGCCGAAAGAGACAAAGGGTGTGTACGTCGCCGGAAGAAGAGGGACAGTGAGCCATAGGTGGCGGGACAAGCAACACCTCTGTGCCACCTCTCTGTGGATGCAGACCAAGAAGCTGTGTAAAGTTATGTGTATAAGTGTGTTTTTCAGCGGGAAATAGTGCAGTGGTTAAACTTAAAGTTTAACTAAGTTTTGTGGTTGCTTAGCGCCGCGGTTGGACCTCCTGATCGACTAAGGATGCTGGTTTAGTGCATCTACGCAACATCATGCAATTGAGAAGGTGAATATAACATTACCACTGAATTGTTTAGGAATCAAGACTCCAGTAAACGTTCCTGGGTGAAGCGATTCACCAGATAAGAAGTTCTCATGTCCAGTAAAATTGTTTATAATGAGTAGTCGGACAATTTGTCTTGAGTCAACAGCGTGTAAACATAAGTCTCATGTAGGGTGGCGCCCATGGTATCAAATGTTGTTATTTTTGATAATTATAAAAAGGAAGGTGAATGTTAAATTTTTTATAATTAAATTCATCAAGTTTCATATGTGAAAATAAATGTCTAGTTATGTTTGTGAATCTTTTGTTCAGAGCAAATTTGACCCATTCCCCGCAAAAATGAGATGCTTATGAAATATAAATGTAAGAAGAATTGATCTAATATTAAAATTAATGTGAATATAAAATATTAAATTTTCGTAATTATCATTGCTATTTAAGCACAGAGATGGTCGGGCCGTCACAAAGGATACAGTTTATCTGATTACGTCCAATCATTAATCGGTGGGCGTAGTACTTCATTGAAGTAACTTTTTTATTTCTTTCATTACTTGAAGAAATAAGAAATTAAACAGTAAAAAAAATTAGAAGAATAAGAAATTAATATAGTGGGTCAGCGATAATCCGGCCTCTGTTCGGAATACCGCGGGTCTACTGTATTAATAAAATAAGGAATTAAATAGTTCAATATTAAATTTACCAGTAACTGGATCACACTGTTTGATGTTGATATGATATTCATCCTGCCCTTGCCAGAATATCAGTGGATACTGGAGTGCGTCATACGAACGATGTAGATCCGAAATTATACTAACAGTGCTATCTCGACGTGTGATTTTAATGGCTCTATTGTCAACTGGATCACCAACTATAATAACTGCAACATCATCTACAGTTGGCGCGTTGAACCTGCCAGTCTGTTCTCCTGATTGTAATTTGTCAGCTTTGATGACAATTTGATAGTTGTCATTTTTTAATTGTGGCGACACTCTTTTAAACAATTGAATAAGTTGATTATTATTTGCCAAAAATTTTTCCAATAATACCACAACTGCTCTCTCTTCTGTTTGTTCGATGAAATTATACTGGCACCGATTATCACGCGTTCTTCACAACTTCCCATAAAATAGATTTGGAGAAACTTCGGGACATCATTAGGCATCGCCATCAACGACCTAATCTGATGATACACTTGGCGTTGTATTTTGAATGTAGTTTCAAAATGATAGTCCATCAGATGTGAGATCGCAAATTTTAATTGCTCCAAAAGACGTCATCTGGAAGTAGGAATTGAATTTGCGTGTCTTGCGCAGAAACAATTTCGAATCGTTTGATTCGCCAGCAAGAAGTGATTCAAAGATTCTGGGGGAGTGGGAAGTGGTAATAATACAACTTTTTCTGATGCTCAACACATGCCGGCTGCTTCATTGCGGAATTTCAACGCCTGATAGTATTGGCATACTTTGTCCATTGCACCGATTGCAATTTTAGAATGTGCAGAGTAATCAATGTCTGGTGCATATTCGAAACCAAGTCGAACAAATATACACGTGTCTATGCACGGCTGCTATGCTGTCCCTCTTGTTCTCTTTTTCTAAATGTAGTGATGTGCTGTTCTCGTGCCGCTCTTGTTCTCGATATATTCTGTCGCAGATGTTCATCACGCTGTTCTTGAGATTCTTGCATACGACGCTCTGCTTGCCTGATTCTTTGAGCTTCGTTACTTGCCGCGGTTCGTTCTGCTGATTGATGAGCCCTCTCAACACGTTTGTGTCAGTGCCTCTCTGCTACACGCATTGTTGAGGTTAGATTTTTTTGGTGGCATTTCACTGAAATTTATAATTGCAAGAATAAAAAGAAATATAGTTGAATTACAACAAAAAGTGCCTTTCTAAAAGCCTCAAAATAAGACACTATAATACATTGCTGAAACTGGAATGCCTCTATCCAAGTAAATGCCTGATATTAAATAATAATAATTACGTGTTGTCGTAATGACCCGAAGACAGTGGTTCATTCAACTCCGTATTCGACCCCTGCCATCGCCTTAACCTAACCCATCAACTCTTCCGGGTATAGGAGACTTACAGTTTTACATGGAATCCCGACCACCACGGAAGCGTTCTGGCGTACTTCACATTACACAGTAAGCTTTGCCAGAGGTGAAAATCGGGTTAAATGCCTATGAAACTACCCGCCGAGACAGGGATTCGAAACGGGGACCTTTCGATCTCCAGTCAGACGCCTTAACCACTGAACCACCAGACCACACGCTATTAAAGTAGAAATTAGATAAGCTTCGAGTATTGGAATGGAGAATTATAAGGAAAATTTTGGGTCCATGGAAAAATACAGTACAATGGAAGATAAGAACTAATGAGTTAATATATCATAACATTGAAAAAATAACAGAATCAGTCAGAAAAAAGGAGAATGATATTTTTTCGATACATCTATCGCATTGATGACACCAGGCTAACAAAAAAAATATTAAAATATTTTTTGGGATTCAAGAGGTTAAGAAAGATTTGTAAACGAAACAATATCAGTGAACAGAACGGAAAGAAAATATTTTCGAAAGCAGATTTCGAATATGGCAGGATTCCAAGGTAGAGAGGAGAGGAAAACGGGTGCAAAATGGTCTGAAGAGAGAAAGAGAAAACACGATGCAATAATGAAGGAGTACTGGAGAGGAAGAAAGAAAAAAACAGCTGGGGAAGAATTGAAATTGCCACGTGGTCCCTAGAAGAAGAAGAAAAATGAGAAGCAAGCAACAAATACTTACAGGTTTTTTAATTTATCGTAACGTTTTCTTCAATGTTATATTCATGTGTGTAAATATAATAACATACAAATGATACACAGCACAATAATAAAAATGATACTACACGAAAAATTCACGAAACTGGGTTATGTCATACATAAACACATATGACGTGGAGTAGACTGTAACATAAATTAAATCGAAACACAACACCATCTACTGGATGGTAACCCAACCTAGATAACCAAGTGTTGTGTCGATAAATTAATACATCGCCATCTGTTAAAGACCTATGGAACTATAATAATAATTTCGTGCGGTTGTAGTGACCTGGTGACAGGGTTTCTATTGGCTGCACATTCCATCCCTTGCGCCGGAGGTGAGGGCCGAGTTAAGTGCGTATAAAAATTACCGGCGGCACAGGGATTCGGACCAGGGATGTTTGGATCACCAGTTAGACGCCTTAATCACTGAGCCACCACGACGCTCAAACCAGTGGCACTTACAAATAATTACAAACCATTGTTCTATGACAAAGATTGAACGAACATTTATTTCGCAATAATAAATATTAAGGTCAATAACTAAACTAAAAACTATCCTATCTTTTAAGTTGGACCAAATTACACACAGTAAGCCAAATTTCATCAAAATCAGTTAAGTAGTTTCGAAGTTCATCTCGGACAAACATCGTGACGCGAGATTTTTATATATACTAGCTGACCCGGTCACGCGTTGCTGTGACTTACTAATTATAGTACGTTGGATTAATGTTATTCTAAACTTCCTCAAGTAGTAAAATTAATATTCACTAATAAAGACAAAAACATTGTAGTCGATTTGGAAATTCAAATGTAAATGGTAAAGAGTTACGGAGAGTTTAAATTAAGGACAAATGATCATAAAAAATTTTAATTTACATTTCATTAGAAATTACTTAATTGAAATTATATAAAAATTGTTATTTATAAAATAAATTATTTTTTATTTATTTATATAAACTGAAATTTCACTTATATCTTCAGTCATACTGTTTTTATATTTTTCCCACAAACTCAAAGATTGTGTTGGATAACATGTTGTCAAAATAATTGCAAACAGTTTGACGAATACTATTCGGCATGGCTGTCAAAGCTGCATCAGCAAGTGTCAGGTCCCAATAATTGTCGTCTACCAGCAGCTGCAAATCGCGACATGCATCTTGACATGTATTGAACACTCGACCATTAACTGTTCGTAAACATTCGAAAGAAGCTGGTCCGGGAACATTCACCAATAACAAACGCTGAAAGAAACATTCACGTTGTTTTGGATTCACTGTGTAAAGTCTTTGCTTTGAATATGTCTGCGATCGAAGGATGTGGTTCTCCTTGTTTACGTGGCTACCATTTTTTACCTAATTTGTTCCATGAAAAATAGCTTGGAACATTGGTATATAATAATGTTTTTGCGAATTGGCGGAACACATCAGATTTTTGACACAATGTGAAAAATTCAGTTTTTGGTGGCTCAAGTATTATTTTGAAAATATTTTCTTCAGGTGAAATATACACGTTGACTGTTTTCAAGATGTATTGCAAGATGCTGGGTGGAAGGGTCTCTTTCATGGATGCGAAAACTAAAAATATGCCAGATTAGCTTCGTTGCTGCTGATGTATCTACCTATTTGGTATCGTGTTATTTTGTCATTTTTATTTACATTTTGAACTTCAAATACGGTCAAATCACTGCTTTTATTAACATATTTGCAAACGTACTTAAGGGATTTTACAGAACTGCAAAACTTGATATTAATATGAGCCTTATACGTTTTTGAAAGCAATGGTGAGTATGGTACCACCCACGGATTGTCAATTTCAACTTGGTTTATAAAATTTGACATTCGCATTGTAAATGTTTGGCCACCATTCTCAGCGTTTCTGCGGCGATACAACGGATAACCATCGATATCCGTAATAGTATCATTCATATATTCCTTTGGAAAACGCTTCTTACATTTTCCACCTTCCATGCATGGCGATGTCATGTTAAAAGCACCGCACGGTCCGTGGATCGATTGACTGGTAACAATATCAAACAATTCTTGATCAATTAATGGGTCCGGAATTTCGGCTGAAATTATTTGATCAATTTCTTCTGGACGGATTTTAACTTCAAGCCAAATCAAAATGTGAGAATGAGGCAAACCTCACTTTGCCACTAATCAAATACAGATAGCAACGTGTGTTACCGAAAACCGAATGTTTTACGATTAAATCAATCAATGATTTTAATTTTTGTTTGAACACACGTGAAGTGACATCATGACGATGCATTGATTGATGGCCTGGTAATAGCAAAGTTTGTATTTCCTCCCAATTCGAATTACATGTAAATGTAAGAAACAAATCTGGACGACCATAATGACGTACGTAAGTCATCGCATCTTGTAGGCCTATATATTCCTGCATGTTCCGTGAACTGCCGATGTAGCTTGAAGGTAAAATAAATGCATTACCGATATCATTGGCGTTTAAATTTTCATAAATATTGCCGATAACAGTATCTCGTAAGAGGGTGTATTCCTCCGATCGTAATTTAGCCTGGTTGTATCGAATTAATCGCAAATGCTTGTTTTCAACCTTGGCGTACATATCCCCGACGTATTGAAGGCACAGTTGACGATATCGAAGGATATAGTTTTCCTAATTACGTCTAATCATCAATCGGGGGGCGTAGTGCTTCATTGAAGTAACATTTCTATTTGTTTTATTACCTGAAAAAATAATAAATTAAATAGTAAAAAAAAGAAAAAGAAATCAATATAGTGGGCCCGCTATAATTCGGCTCCTGGTCGGAATACGCGGGTCTACTGTACCAATAAAATAACGAATTAAATAGTTGAATATTAAATTTACCAGCAACTGGATCACGCTGTTTGATGCTGATGTGATATTCATCCTGCCCTTTCCAGAATATCAGTGGATACTGGAGTGCGTCATACGAACGGTGTGGATCCGAAATTTTACTAACAGTTCTATCTTGACGTGTGACTTTAATCAACTGAGTCACCAACCATAAAAACTGCAACTTCATCTACGGTTGGCGCGTTGAATCTGCCAGCGTGTTCTCCTGATGGTAATTTGTCTGCTTTGATGACAATTTGATAGTTTTCATTTTTTAATTGTGGCGACACAATTGAATAAGTTGATTATTATTTTCCAAACAATTTTCCAACAATACCACAATTGCTCTCTCTTCTGCTTGTTCGATGAAATTATACTGGCACCTAGTTTTCAAGCGTTCCTCACAATTTCCAATAGATTTGGAGAAACCTCGGGTCATCGTTTGGCATCGGTATCAACGACCCACTCTTATGGTACACCTGGCCTTGTATTTTGAATTTAGTTTCAAAATGACGTCCATCAGATGTAAGATCGCAAATTTTTGCTGCCCCAAAAGACGTCATCTGGAAGCAAGAATTGAATTTGCGTGTCTTGCGCAGAAACAATTTCGAATCGTTTGATTCGCCAGCAAGAAGGATTGTAAATGTTCTGGCGGATTGGGTAGTGGTAATAATACATCTTTTTCTGATGCACAACACATGCCGGCTGCTTCATTGCGGAATTTCAACGCCTGATAATACTGGCATATTTTGCTCACTGCACCGATTGCAGTTTTAGAATGTACAGAGTAATCAATGGCTGGTGCATATTGGAACGCAAGACGAACCAATGATACACGTGTTAAAGCACGGCTCTCTCGTTCTCTTTCTCGAAATGCCGGTATGTGCTGTTCTCGTACCGCTCTTGTTCTCGATATATTCTGTCACAGACGTTCATCACGCTGTTCTTGAGATTCTTGCATACGACGCTCAGCTGCCCTGATTCTTTGAACTTCCTTAGTTGCCGCGATTTGTGTTGCTGATTGATGAGCTCTCTCGTCGTGCGTCTTGCCTCTCTGCTACACGCATTGTCGAGGTTAGATTCTTTGGCGACATTTCACTGAAGAATATTTAAATTACAACACAAAGTGCCTTTCTGAAAGCCTTAAAATACGACACTATAATACGGTGGGTCCAATGAAAAATACAGTAAAATGGATGTTAAGAACTAATGAGGAATTATAAAATAACATTGAAAAAAAATAACAGAAAAAGAAGAATGATATTTTTTGATTCATTTATAGCATGGATGACACCGGGCTTTCAAGAGGTTTAGAAAGATTTGAAACGAAATAATACCAGTGAACTGTATGGAAAGAAATTTTTTTCGATAGTAGACTTTGAATATGGCAGGATTCAAAGGTAGAGAGGAGTGCAATAATGAAGCAGTACTGGGGAGGAAGAAAGAAAAGACAACAAGAGAGGAATTGAAATTGACACGTGGTCTCTAGCTGACCATAACAAAAAGAAGAAGAAAAATGATAAGCCAGCGAGAAATGCTTACACGATTCGAATTTATCGTAACGTTTTCTTCAATGTTATATTCATGTGTGTGATTACTTTGTCGTTTGGTATAAAGACACACAAACGATGAACAACAATACAGTATAATTATAACACAATACACAGCACAATTAAAATTGTAGAAACTCACATACATGGCGTGGAATAGACCGTAGCATAAATAAATCGAAATACAACGCCATCTACTGGATGGTTCGATAAATTAACACACCGCCATCTGTTAGGAATAATCTGTAGCATAAATAAATTGAAACAGAACGTGATCTACTGGATGATTACCCAACCTAGCTAACCAAGTGTTGTATAGATAAGTTAACACATCGCCATCTGTTAGAAACTTATGGAACTATAATAATAATTACGTGTGGTCGTAATTACCTGGTAACATGGTTTCTACTGACTGAGCATTCTGCCCCTGTCGTAGCCGCCTTTACCTACCCCGGCCATCCTGCCTGGTACAGGGGACCTACATTTTAACGTCGAATCCGAACCACAGTACCGTCCTGGCGTATTTCACCTCTTACATCACGCTGCACCGGGGGTGAATGCCGGGTTAAGTGACTATAAAAATCCTCGCCGAGAAAGGGACTCGAACCGGGGACCTTTCCATCTCGAGTCAGACGCCCTAACCGTTTAGCCAGCAGACCGCTGAGCATTGGTGGCTTACAAATAATTACAAACCATTGTCCTATGACAAACATTTAATGAACATTTATTTCGCAAATAATAAATATAGAGATCTATAATCCAGATAAAAGCTATCCTATCTTTTAAGTTGGACTAAATTACACACATTAAGCCAAACTTCATCTAAATCGGTTATGTAGTTTCGGAGTTCATCCCGGACGAACAAAGATTATGTTATTAAAAGTTAAAACAACATTTTTCCACTACATTCCGTATTAAGATACTTCTGTAATACTAGTAATTTTAAGTGATAAAAATAAAACCTGTAAACCTACCATACAGAACACACTCATATAGTCACTAGGATATATTTCTTAGTATTTGTTACTTCTTCTAAAATCATTCTCAATTTCAGTTCTGCTTTCGTACACAATATTGTAATGTTATAATATTGTGATGAATTAAGAAGTGCAAAGTGTAAGTGTTATTAGGAACCGAGTGTTCGTATAGTATCTGCAAGATTTTGACGATGCGGCAAGTCAAACAGACAGTGTGCTACTTGACGCTACAAAGCGCCCAGATTTACACGTCCGCTGGGTGACTAAACATTCTACCAGGCTTGGCCATTCATTGCAATTATTGACCATCATAAATAGCTTTAAGGTTCACTTTCCATTTGGACAAGTTTCGGAAAAGACCCGCGAAAAATTCCGTAGGGGCCATCCATAAATTACGTCTCACCTTGAAAAAGGGGGGGGGAGTAGGTCAACAAAGTGTGACATGACATCGTGTGACAAGGGGGGGAGGGGACGTGCCATAAACTTTGTGACATCACATGCATAATTTGTATCACTTTTTGGCTCGTGGTGGTTTTGTAAAACCTGTTTTTATTTTTACTTGCGATGGTGGTCCCGTCGAAAATCCACGGTACGAGCAAGTTATAGTGTCAGCTGTGCAGCATTTTAAAAATGTTGCCTTGGATGCTATTTACATTGCCAAAAATGCTCCAGGAAGAAGTGCATTTAATAGAGTGGAGCGACGAATGGCGCCTCTTAGTCGCGAACTTACTGGTGTCGTATTAAAACATGATAATTTCGGTTCACATCTTGTTTCCAGTAATCGAACTATTGACATGGAGCTAGAAAAACGAAAGTTTGACAGTGCAGGCAGGCTAGTATTTGGAGCCAATTGGTCATTGACGATTTTCCTGTAGTTGCTGAATATATTGTACCAATAGACACCAGACAATGTCGTACAGGCTAGGACATTGAAAAATGATGCTACTTGGTACGCAAATCATGTACGTGAATCACAGTATTTTTTTACAAATAGTTAAATGAAAGTTTGCCGCGTGTTGCGGTATGCGACGATCCAGCCTTTGGCGATTGTTACCAGAAGGGTTTCCACCACCTCCTGTTTTGATGAAGCAGACTTCTGATGGATATGTACCCGTAGGAAATGATGACTCCGAAGGTAAATTCTCAACGCTGTTAGTACAGCTCTCTTTGAATCTCCAAGCGTCATTACATTTGAAGCAAGTTCCGTACGATTGCTATTGCCCTAGTGTCAAGGCAAACTTATTTAAACGATCATGTGGCATCTGTGGACTATATTTTTCATCGTACAAAGCCACTAACCAACATAAGCAATTACATAAGAGACAACTAGATATTTTCCCCATTATGAAGATTCGTCCACAAAGCATTGCTGCTAGAAGAAACAGGGAAGTTCTTAGCTTATTAAACGATGACGAATCTTTATGGTTGGATGAAGATGATGTTGACACATCGAATTATCCCAAAACCATCGAAATCAAGAATGAAGTGACTATTATGCCAATAATAAACAGTATCAAGGAATGGGTTCAAAATCCATGGACACATGATGACTCAATTTAGTATAATTAAGTCGATTTTTTGTTTTTTTTTATATTTTCTTAAATGTTTGATTTATTGTTGATGTGATTTTTTAACTAGAAATACATAAATCATTTCGGAAGTGCTGTTTTTAAATTTATAAATTTAAAATAGCAAAATATGTGACGTCACACCAGGGGAGGAGGCCACACAAATGTGACAACTTGTGACATGGAGGGGGGGAGGGGTCCAAAAATCATGAAATTCGTGTGACGTAATTAGTGTCGTTTCCTGGTAAAGTGGCGCGCTCAATGAGGGGTGGGGAAAATCCAGCTACTTTTAAGGAGCTCACCAGCAATATTATTAACTTTTGGATTTGTTTATTATCTGTTGAGCCTACCAGGTACTAGTATTTTCCCGGTTTGAGCCCTGACACGATGAGTAGCATACACCACATTGCCGTGCGAGGAGTACAGAGTTTTCTTCGGAGGAAAAGGAACGGTCGAAAGAACATTCTGATCTGGTTCAGCAGCACACGTCTGGGCGTGCGAGGCGGCATACAACGAACGACGCCAGTGGCGCTATTCTGGTTTGCGAGGGTCGTCCATCCTCCCTATCGGCTGACAACGGTGAAGCTTCCTTCGTGATAAAACCTACGCAATCAGGCCTACATAGTTAAGGAACCCCGAGAAATCTCAAATTGCTCTAAATGTTTAGAAATCAAAGACATTGGACAAGGTGTAATGAATCAAAAGTTAATTAAATACATTTCAGGCTTGCGTAAATTTTATCGTGCTCAAGCTTTAACAAATTCAGTTCAAGTGTGAACCCATTTTGCATTGATCCTATTAGTTCTAGTAATATTTCGTGTGACTAACTTATAACTCATAACTACTAATAATATTTAACCTTGATATATATATATATATATATATATATATATATATATATATATATATATATCAGTAAGACCTAAAAGTAGCTTCTTCAATAGGGAACAACTCAATATACTAAAAAAATGATTTACAATCAATCGTGAATGCTATCAATATTAAAAAAAAGATGTTGGAATGGCTATCTTTTTGAAATTTCTTTACCTGATACAGAACAGAAAGTAGCATTTCGGCATTAACCTTTCTGAATTAAAATTTGTATCTTCTTACCTTTTACTTAAACAGTGACAATAACTATGATTTACGAACTTGAATGGTATGAAGATTGAAGTGCAACATTAGAATACTGTCCATTCTAAGGGCGATCGTAGTACGCGTATTAATGGATGTTAAATATGGATAACTCCTCAAAACCTCTCAGTGTTAATCCTGTGACGTGGAAACAGTGTACTCGTTTCTTAGATTCTAAGAGAAATATACAATGTACCTATCTTTTTTATTATTATTATTACTACCCCGCGATTTGTGGACGGATTGTAAATTAATCAAATACGAATCCGGAATACCTAAATTTTATCTCCAAACGTGGTCTCTACTAAGGTGTTACTTTTAAAGAAATGTAGTGCTTGTGGGTGAGAGGCGTTTCATTTATAGCTACACAGTTTATTTCAGGAAATGGAGTCGTCTAGGAAACCGTATCAGATAACTTCTATAACGTTTCAAGATCCAAGAAAACCTTCGTCACATTTTCCCTCTCTGCTTGCTTCGGCGTGGAATGGCCGTTTTATTTTTCCTTTTGGATTATAGTTGCATGCATAGGCACGTAAGACAAAAAGCATAAAACAAGAAATTGAAGTCATTACACAGAAGAGATAAAGTTCCGCCAGCTTCAGACATTTCCTCCGACATTTAGGAGTGATGAAAATATTAATAAAACATAGGTGTCATAGGCAGGAGTGCCGGAAGAATAAGCCTCTCGGAAGAGGCCTATGAAATATTCCACACTTTTATTTTTCCTTCTCTTTCCTGTGCCCTTATTTTTGTTTTAGAAAACACATATCCTTTGATGATACTATCTAACTAACTGCCATACATTCTGAGGACAAAGTAAAATTTTAAAACTATAGCTAAAAAAACTTAGTTCTGGCATTCTTTGTTGTTGCTACTACTACACGTATTCATCTTATATCTGGTTTTGATAGGAAATAGTTTATATTCAAATCCAACTTTTATTGCGTTATGTTATGAAAGGCTATTAAACGCCGGCAAGTAAAATTTGCAGACCTTAATTTTATGAATAGTTAGTACCTGCCTGAAGTGTCCAGAAATATAATATAAGATATTTAAGTGCCAATTTTTTAGGTTCCATAAAATAAATATTTCTCATTATCCGAGTAGACTAGTAACCTTACAAACTTATTCCAACTGCAGTTCATTGTAGCACAGATAATTTGTAAGGAAGACGTGTCAAAAAACATTTTGTAGTACTTGTACTCAGCTGTACTTAAAGAAACCTAATAATTTACTCAGTAAAACAGTTAATGTCATCCTCTTAGCAGTTGTTGTATTAAGCATGATTAAAAACACATAGTTTTGGAAGACAACAGATAGGAGCCCTACAAGCTCCTATAACAGTTTTATTTTTTTTAACGTGTATTGAGCACAATTTTAGATACAAGTTAATTCAACATTTGACCTTGTTAAGAATATAATAACTAGCGACTTTTCAGATTTGCAATGACTTTACGAAAATAAATTATTTAAAATTACATGTCCAACATTAAAATATTGCTCATGTAAAGTACGAGTATGTCTGTGGTATTATCAGGTGTTAGTTCAACAGTCCTGTATACACTTTACGGTAAATGTTTACTGACTGAAGTGAATGAAAGACCTGTTGAGCTGGATAATAAGAATATATTTCGATTCTGAAAGTAGCCACTTGTGCGTTGTAATGACCCACTATTGTATTAAAATTCTTGAACTTTTCGTAGAGTCGTAATTTTAAAATTCCCATTCTATTTTGATGTCTTTCTTATTTCTTTTTTTTTGTGGTTAATACTTTCGAACTATTTATAAAACATTATCCCTCTTGCAGCTTGTTGTAACGACACCTCTTGTGATTTTGTATCTTATTTGCATCGAGAATGTGCGGCCATTTGTTCGGCCACAAGAACACCTAGACACGTCATCGCAAGGAACTCGTCTAAGATTCGTAATGCCAATCTGCCACTGAATCGTGGGTGATAGCTCAACGTAAAAATAATTTTTGATAAGAAATAAACTCTAAGGCTGTTGTAAACTGTTTGAAATAAACCAACAAATTCACACTCTATATTTTAACTGGTTATATTCTGCAATCATTTTACACTGGTTAGCGGGCTTTGCGCTTCCGCGTAATTGCTCGAACTGTTGCACCAGCGTGCAGTAGTTACTTTTCATAAAACCAGAGCAAATCACTCTATAACAATACAGTAACAAAAATAATTCTGTTTGTGGCAGTCACGTGTGAGAGACGCCATTCACCACTTGCAGTCTCCCGCGAGGGCAATGTTACCAAACTCTACATTTCAAAATATATACCACCAACTTAAACTATATTATCTCTAACCCACAAAGTACTCAACCATGGAGCCTCGTTACAAAACCATAACATTATACAAATACATTACAAATGTAACGCTATCGTTATTATGCCCCCCATTTCGTCGAAATTAAAACTATTTGATAAAATGGTTTTGATGAGAGGGAAAGTCTTTGTCAAACTCAAATGAATACACCAAAACTTTTTTCCAAACACCATCACCTCCAGTCTCATAAATTTTCATCTTAGATATCAGTTAACTTGATACAAAACTTCAGTCCTTATATATTACCACTAAACTATAGGCATTGTTCACTCAGTTCTCAATCATTCACTTCTTCACTTTCTACAAAAACCACAGATTAACATGTCTATTTATTCTTTTGCGTGGTATTACCTTATCTCTATATTCATTACACCCGCACCTGTTCGAGTCCTCAGTTACGGATTTAAGTTTTCCGCCCTTCTCATGTCTTCATTGCTGCAGAGTAACTTTGTCGCTGATTCTCCCTCTTCCCGCGTTGTTGTCCGCGCTCCGTACAAATTACTACGCGTCGCCGCGCTCGCTTGGATACATCGATGCTCGACATTGATTGTTTCCAAAGTGTTCTCTAGACATGACATAATTCAGCCTGTTGTTATTATGATAGTTTTTTTATTCTATCACCCCATCTCTCTGAAGCACACAGTAGAACTCCAATTATCCGAACTCCGACTATCCGAATCGCTCACCTACAACCATCTCCAGGGCTCATACACTACATATCTGGCCATGGTCCATACAACAGTTTCTAAGAACAGAGAGGCCTCAAAGAAACAAACAGGTGCGACTGTGGCGAAGTAAGTACTCCCGAGCACGTGGTTTGGGAGTGCAAACAAACTGAAGAATCAAGAGCATATCTTCAAATACAACTTCAGAACAGAAGAATATGCGACATACTGCGTGATACCGAGCTCTGGCACTTGCTGGATGAAGCTGCTAATCTAGCGTCGCTACGCGAGAAGGCGAGATTTGTTGAATTGAAATTAGCAGAGCGTAGAGGACGCCGCGAGCAACCGGCATCAGAATCAGAAAGAAGAACAGAAGAGGAAGAAACTCGAGAGTAAAGAACAACCATAAGCACTGCCCATGACTAAGGCAGTGTCTGCACCAGGAAGACGGCAAAGACTCAATTCATCACAGTGCCTCTGGAAGCCAGAGGTACCTTCTCCAGGGCTCCGGGGGCGGCCTGCTCTGATTCCAGGAGGAAACTCCTGATGTGGGAGTAGGTGGCTCCAGGGACAAACGGAGAAGAACGAGACCACAACCTGGAACGTGGGAGTTCGAGTGGGAGTGCCACACAAGCAGCCGCGTCGCGCTTCGCTCTCGATGGTTAGTTCATTTTGATCGGGAAAAAACGAAACGCAGAACTTTCAAAAGTCGCGACGGTGGAAAATTAGTGTTTTAGTGAGTGTGTGTGAAAGTGGATCAATAATAGCTAATCTAACACTGGCTGTGTGAACAATTATTTAGTTTGCGATTGGTTGTGGCAGTCACCGGCTTCGCCGCACAGTTCAACGCCACGCGACGTCAGCATGTTGACAGCTCAGCGGTGTCCAACAGCTGCAACTTAAGTAAAAGGCGCTCGCAAAACAATGGCAGCGGCTTCCTCAAGTGCAAATAAAACCAATGAAACCCCAATGCTAGCTGAAAAATATGAAAATCTGGTCGGCTATTTAAACGAAAACTTGGGCAAAAAATTGAATGAAAACGCTACTCCGTGAAATTAAAGACAAGCTTGCCAGTTGGGCGGTTGCGGTTTCTTTCATAGAAGGAAAAATTCAGAATTAAACAAAGAAGTAGAGAGGCTAAATAAAACAATTGAGGAACTTAAGTCGAATGGAAACACAACTTGTCGGCCAAGCTATGCTGTAGCAGCCAGTAAGCCAACTAACTTAACAAAAAATAGAATCACACCCGCGAAAACAAGTTCTCTTTTCGTGAGTTCAAGATGTGGCGAAAATCCCAAAAGTAATTGTGGAACAAATTACCAAAATAATCAAACCATCAAAAGACAAAATAAAAATTAATAAAATAAGAAGTACCAATAACTCAGTAATTATTGATACAGAAACTAAAGAGGATGTCAAAAATTGATGGAACACAAAGAATTAAATGAAACGCTAAAATGCGAGCTTCCAAGAAAGAGGAGACCATTGGTAATTTTATATGATGTACCAAAACATCTGGAAATAAATGATCTAGTAGAAAAAGTATATGAGCAAAATTTTGAAGTTAAATTATCAAAGGAGGAGTTCGCAAGCGATTTCTGCCCTAAATTTAAAACAGGACCCCGTGAAAAGCCTACCGTTCATCACGTTATAGAAGTAAGCCCAGCTATGCGCAAATTATTACTAGAGCAACATAAAATTTACGTGGAATTCAGTGCAATCAACTGCAAAGATTACACAGTGGTACCGACTTGTGTCAAGTGCAGAGACCTCGGACATGTGAGTAAACACTGCAAAATGGACATAGAGACTTGTAGTCATTGTGGTCAGAACAATCACAAGCGTGATCAGTGTGATAAGAAGTCGATGCCCCAAACGTGCATTCCATGCCAGAAAAGAGGTAAGTCATGCAAAAACAAAGGAAAGGATTGTCCCACGTATCAACTGCTATTGCAACGCCTAGTCAACAGAATAGATTATGGCTAGTCTACAATCCAGTTGCAGGATAGATCACGAAACGATGGAGAATATAGCAGACCTGATATACAGAGCAGTTGAAATAGCAGTTGGAAAAGTGGGAATGAAAAATCAAAAGAAGAGAGGCAATCCCCCATCTCGTAGACGAAGAAATGCTGCAAGAGCTGAAACATTTAGGAAGAAGAAGGTGATGGAAATGCAGAAAATGATGGTAAGCGCCAGCGTGCAAACAGATCAGCAGCTGTTAATAGACGAGCAATTAGACGAAATTTCCTCCACTTCTGACTCGTCTTATTGCCAGCGTTTTGTTAGAGGCGGTGGGCTCGGATATTCAAAAGAAAATGAATATCATCTTCGCAAACCAAGTATGCGTACCAACCAAATAAAACACCCGAACTTTGTGAAAAGTCAACCGAATGCCATTACTGCAGATCCAGCG
Source organism: Vandiemenella viatica (assembly GCA_031002005.1). NCBI lineage: Eukaryota > Metazoa > Arthropoda > Insecta > Orthoptera > Morabidae > Vandiemenella > Vandiemenella viatica. The sequence goes on from CM061921.1 coordinate 210,711,606, forward strand.
GTATTGTACGCCGATTTTGAAGATACACTTCGGCTAACTAGACTCGAAGAAGTGCATACACTTACACTTGCCCTCCGACATTTGACAAGAGTCCTCCATCCTGGCGGTAAAAACATAACGTTCCCACAACCTTCGGCAATTGACAGAATACAACTGAGATCACTAAATCTTCCAACAGATCCATCTCAGCTCCTCACACTAGTTCACAAGATTTTCGGGAGAAGAGGAGAAATATTTGATCCTGAGGAAACATACAAGCAGTTTGTCATGACCCATGGACGCATTCTATTAGATACAAGACTACCTTGGCCCCAGTGCAATGTGCATACGAGACACCCGTAAATTCTATGTTAAAAGTTACTCAGTTGAATACTAAAGGAAACGCCATGGTTCTGCATGAAATCAGAAAGGTGGCTGAGGAATTGAAATCAGATATTATCTGTCTACAAGAACCGTACTCCTGGCAAGGAAAAATCCCGCACATGCCTGTAACATCACGAATAATCACAGAGGGCAATAACCCAATGGCAGCAATAATCGTTTTAAATAGACAGATAACGGTTACAAAAATTACGCAGTTATGTGATGAACACACGGTATGTGCTGAGATAAGAGCAGCATGGGGAAGCTTCATAATGGTAAGCATGTATTTCCAGTACAGTGACGAGATCTTCCCATACCTAGATAGAATACGGCAGATAGATGCAGCTCTGGGAAATTATCCACTCGTTATTGCAGCGGACGTCAATGCAAAGTCTGCTCTTTGGCACAGCAAGAAGACTGACAGGAGAGGGCAACTTCTAGAAGAACTGTTAAGCGAATTGGGTCTAGAGGTTAGAAACCAAGCACATAATCCTCCTACTTTCTGCAACAGTGTTGGCGCAAGAACAAATATTGACGTAACAGTTACAAACATTCATGCGGGAAATCTGCTTTGGGGTTGGAGAGTACTTGACAACATGACAACAAGTGATCACAATTTGATTGTCTATGAATTGGGTAGAACGCAGACAGAAGAAAGCAGTGGCAACGGAAACATTAAAACAGCATATAACATCAAGAAAGCTGCATGGGAAAAATTAAGGAATGTGTTCACTCCACCGGATTTGCCAGAAAACCACTTCGATGTAGACAAAGCCGCAAGAGAGCTGACATCTGCAATACAAAGTGCCATGAAACGGGCGATACCACTAAAAAAGATGGTAGATCCCACTGACAAAATATGGACAGAAAAACTTGAGAAACTACGACTAAACATGAGAAGAGCGAGGAGAACGTATCAACGAAACATGGTGGCAGCAGACAGAAGTTTCCTCCTCGAATGCTACAGGCAGAAGAGGCAGATTTTCAAAGACGCGATGAGAGAGACAAAACAAAAATGCTGGGAAGTCTTCGTGAGGGAAAATCTCATGAACAATCCATGGGGTATTCCTTACAAAATAGCTGCAGGTAAAATCAGGCCTCCCACAATACTATCCACAGTAAAAAGAACAGATGGACGATTAACCACAAATTGGAGAGACTCAGCGGAGGAGTTATTAAAAGTTTTGCTTCCTGATGACAACCCTGAAGAAGAAACAGTAGAACAAGCTACACTACGAAGGAACATGTGGCAGCCCTGCTGGAGTCAAGAGGAAGGAAATAATATTACACCCGAAGAAGTAATAACCGCGATAAACAAAATGAAAAAAGGAAAGGCTCCCGGTCCGGATGGAATTCCAGCCGAGGTCCTGCAGGAGTTAATCATAAAATTAACCCCCGTCCTATGCAGGCTCCTGAACGAATGCCTATATCAGGGTAGAGTTCCGGGAATATGGAAGAAAAGCGAGGTGGTAATTCTAAAGAAAGGAGACGACAAGGATCCTCTTCAACCGAAATCTTACCGGCCGATTTGTTTATTGAATGTGCTTGGCAAAGTTCAAGAGAAGATTCTATGCAAAAAATTACAAAACCACCGGGAGGTTCTGGGAATGAATCCTAGTCAATACGGATTTAGAACCGGGAAGTCGACAGAGGATGCCATAAATCGGTCGATGGAAATAATTTGTAGCAGTACAAAAAAGTATGTAGTGGGCATATTTATTGACATCTCGGGAGCTTTCGACAACTTATGGTGGCCCGCCCTATTTGAACGGCTGAGGGAGATTGGTTGTCCAAGAAGATTATTCTACACCTTCAGGGACTATTGCAGATTTAGAACTGCTTCCTTAAGATGCCAGAACTCGTTCATCACGAAGACCCTTACTAAAGGATGCCCGCAAGGTTCAGTTTGCGGTCCCATATTCTGGGATATAGGGATGGAACCAGTGATTGAACTATTACAAAGATTACCTGAACTTCTAGGTCTAATAGCTTTTGCTGATGACCTTTTACTACTCGTGGAAGGAGCAACAAGAGCAGAAATTGAGTACAATAGTAATCTAGTACTTAACTGCCTTAAGCCAATGGTGCAGTAAAGTCAAGCTGAGTTTAGCACCACATAAAACAACATTTATGTTGCTCAAGGGCAAGCTGACTCGAAAACCAACTATAAGAATCGACGGTAAATCAATTCGTAGAAACCCAGTGTGCAGGTACTTAGGCATTCAATTGGATGAACGTTTAAACTTCGAAGCCCACTTAGAGAAGACAATAGCAAGAGCAGTGGCGGTCATGAATAAAATCATTAATATTGGCCAACGAAAATTCACTGTTCCAGTCCAAACAATAAGACTATACCATGACGCAATTTTATCCTCTTTAGTGGGCTACTCAGCAAGTGTGTGGGCAAAGCATCTAAGAAAAATAAAACTAAAACAGCGAGTCAGACGTGTCCAACGAGGAATACTTTTAAGATTGACAGGAGCATACAGAACCGTGGCAACAAATTCATTAACCGTTGCCATTGGTGTATGGCCACTGGACCTTGAAGTAAGGAAACGGGGTGCCATATACTGGCTCAGAAAAGGGAAACAAGATAAGGTAGCAGAAATTGTAGGCAGCGAAGCAACATCGGAGATGCACATTCGGAAGCTTCTATTGGCGGAATGGCAACAAGAATGGAACAACAGTGAAACAGGTCGAAGAGCATATGATATGTTCCCATCCGTAGAGGAGAGGTTAAAGTTGAAGTACCTTCAACCCTCTCCCGGATTGGTACACTACATTACAGGTCACGGGCCATACAATAGCTGGCTCCGAAGTCGAAATATTGTAGATTCAAACAGGTGCGAATGTGGTGAAGAAAGTACGCCGGAGCACGTGGTATGGGAATGTAAAATAACAGCCAGTTTGAGAGAACACCAACAAGCTCGGCTTGCAAGGTAAGAGAATATTTGACATACTGCGCGACGAAAGTTTGTGGCATTTTCTGGACGAGGCAGCTGATCTAGCCTCAAAATTTTGGAAGGAGGAATTTATAAAAAGGAAAAATGCCGAGCAAAATCAAAGGCCACAGATAGCAGAAGAGGAGGGAACAATGATGCTGGAAGTTTGACTTTCACAACACCGGATTGACGGAAGATATCCTACGACAATGAGCAACATCAATCGTCGGAGGAACTTCAGTGTGCTCCAGAGAGGCCGACTTCTGAGCGACAGCTGGGGCCGTCTTGGTATTCCAGGAGGTCAACTCTTGATGGCCGGGGCGGCTGACTTTGCTGCCGGTTCCAGGAGACTCTACTTTCGGAGCGCACTCAACACCAAGAAAAATGAACACTAGTGGACCGAAGTGCGGCTGTGACAATTGGTGGTGGTAATAGTAGTATTAGTAGTAGTAGCAATGATATTAGTATAGTAGTAGTAATGTTAGTAGTAATATTAGGGACAATGGTAGTAGTAGTAGTAGTAGATATAGTAGTGTGGTGCCCATTCTGTTTAATAACAGTAGATGTAATAGATATTGGAAATTTAATCAAAATTTTCTTGGATTCATTGTTTATATGTTAATAAGTTATATATATATAGGATAAAATATATGTACATGTTAAATAATGGAAATAAGGGCCCAGATTAGATACTAGGTGCTGGGCTATGTTGTATATGGAAAATAAATAATAATAATAAACGTGAAGCTAGCTGACGACACTTTGTGGTCAGCATGTCAGCAGTCACCCCGCTGCATCAGTAGAGACAGCTGGCGGCCTGGATGTCGACGCAGGCCAGCAGTGGTAAAAGAAGGACATATACAAATAGACAGTTTATTAATTAGAAGTACGAAAATACAATGACAATTGTTGATTTTTGTGCGAATTAGTATGTTGGTAGAGTAATTAGTAGAATAATTGGTATATTGATCAGTATTGGTACAGTAATTAGTAGAATAATTGGTATATTAATCAGTATATTAATTATTAGAATGATTAGTAGATTAACTATTAGAATACATAAATCCATTAAATCCTTAAGAATAATTATCCAGATATATATATTATATTTTTAAAGTAAATTGTTTTAAGTATAAAAACTGTAGAAACTAAGGGCCTACTTTAGGTAACAAGGTAGTAGGCTATGTAAAATCAGGAAATAAAATATCCGAATCGCTGATTATCCGAACCGCTTTTTTAATTAATACGGAAATGTTCAGCAAGCAAAGACTTATTTACAGTACGGTACGCACATACTGTACTAATGTAGAGCACATGTAAGTACCGTTAACATGCTAAAGTGTTGCCTATTCATTTAATTAATTAAAAGCTCTTTTTCTTCAAAAATAGTTTTTTTTCTCTCATTTTCTAAATACATACAGCAATTAATTAAAATAGACCCTTTTTCGGAAAAATCCAATTATCCGAATTTTAAATGAATGGGGTCCGGTCCCAATTGATTCGGATAATTGGAGTTCTACTGTACATCTCAGGTGACAAGTTTCATCTATCTAATTTTTTTAATTGCTTCAATAAATTCCTCGATATCATCCCAATTATTTTCTTGAAGTGCCCTCGGTAACTGCTGTTGTACTTCAATTTTGTACTGTATAGATGTTTAGATTCTAGTGTCTTAAATGTTGTTTTATAGTTTCAAATTAGACCTTGTGCCATTAAGTTGTTAGAAGTAGCTGGATCGAGCTACTAGCTCCGTAGCCTGTATTTCCTTCTAAATCCAGGATTCAAGACACGCTTTGAAAATCAAATTTTACCACTATAGATACATAGGAAGACGAAATTTCCAGAGCTAATATAAGCAAAGCTTATAGAAATCTAGTCATTTTACTTACCAAACGTATATATATCATTTCTGTCCATCGTAGACAGCGTATTAACTAGCCTTATTCTATTTGAAATCTTCTCCTCTCCGAATTTTAAATCATGATTCCGGTTTCCATACTGTTTTCATCTATAGTCTATGTCCTGCTATTCTGAACAAAAAATAAAATTTAATAGGCGCAATAAAATGATACAAGATGATCTCCATAATTATACCTACTACAATGGAAAGTAACCGTACTAACCCTTGTAATGTTACAGCGGTGAGTGTCATGCACTGCGTAGCTGGGAAGTAATAAAAATATAAATTACGAGATCAGACACTTTCAGTGGACTGCGAGACAGACACGTATTGTGCAGTTGACTACTCAAGACGCACCGGTAGCCCATGTCATATTGAAGTCGCTTGCGAGGACTGACACGTGTATGCACAGTGCTTTCCCAGATTCGCTATACACACCCGAAATAATATGACACATCTATTACTCATGACGGACTCCGTTGTTCCCAGGGCCGGAGCATTTACAATATTTTCTAACACGCTCTCAATAACATGTGCACCAATGTTATTAGTTTTTTTAGTTTCAGCGAAGCTGGTTGAACTAAGTGGTAGGAGCTTCTCGAGACAAGTCCACGGCTCCATCCCGCACCTATCCAAACCATAAGCTTTCTCACACTCGTGCATGAATGCTACGTTGTAAATTATTCACAATAACTGGACAATTATATTTCCATACGTTTTTTATCAAACAAATTTTTCTTCTCATTTTTTCATAAAAGCCCCTTCCACTAAAGATCAGCTCCAGAGTGCAACAGTTTATAGTAGATATAATTAATCAATAATTAATTCACAGCAAGCAGCTATAAACATTACAAACTGAAATCGTTAGAGTAAATTTGAGAAACCCAGATTCCAAATAACCATTTTAGTTGATAGCTCTGTTGATATTTTAGATAATTCCATTGCTGTACTGTTTATTAAGATTACATGGCTCCCATCCGATGTTGTGTTATGGTCTGCGATCGGTGAAGGTTTCGGTAGCCGGTAAACAATACATTACAAATATTTAATTATTGTAGGCAATTTCTTCTACAGTTGCTTGTCAAACTAGTAATTTAATAAATACGCCAGTACAACTGTTGGATATCATTTACTTTCCAGACGCGTTTCGCCTCTCGTCGAGGTATCTTCAGCGTTCAGTTTTGCTGTAATATGTGATTGGTTATTGACTTTGAATGTAATGATCTTTACATTTAATGAAATTATTTTTACATAGGAAGCATAGTATTTATATATCAGTTTTGGATTACCATGCAGACGTTTTGTTTATATAAGTATACTAAGATAGGCTTTATATTGCAACTTACATTTACATTTGCGTTTTGAGGTTTGGTCCTTGGTCGCCTGTGACCTCAACCAGCATGTTGTTTACACTATCGCACTTGGTTTTACAATTTTGGTATAGTTTTGCTCTTATGACTCGGCTAGAGCATAGTTTTCGATGCACGACATTGTCAAACTTGGTTTTCGTGTGCGCTTTTGCTGTTCTGCTGTTTTCCCGGCGGTGCTCTGTCGGAAATGTCGTGAGCGGTGAGTTTGAATTTCGTGATTGAATTTGTGTGTGTGTGCTTTGCTTTGTTTTAGCTAAATTTGCATGTATGGTGGAGACGCAACGTGGTATTAGATTACTGTTGTGGTGAAGTTTTGTGTGTTTGATGCTGTTTTACGTCAGTTTCGATTTTTATTAACTTGAACAAGGTTTGCTTCGTTAAGTTTACATGGTCATTAAGTACTGTTTTCCTGAGACTATTGCTTTTTGAATTTGATAATTTTCTTGCAGAGTTAAAATATTGTGTCTTGTTTTGTTTTGTTAGGATTTTCATGTCTATATTTATGTTTGTGGGGAAATGATTATTGTCTAAGAGATGTTCGGCGAAAGTTGAATGATTGCTGCATTTTAATGCTCGCATGTGTTCCTTTATCTTGTCTGGAATTGTCTCCTTGTTTTGGCCGATGTAAATTGCATCGCAGTTCTGACATATCAGTTGGTACATGCCAGAGTTATGGAATTTGTTTGTTTGTGATTATGTTCTGATTTGTTTTTGTATTGAGTTGTCTGTTTTGAGAGCAGTTTTACTGCAGTTAATTATTTCTCAATACAATTATAATTCTCATAACATAACGTCTATCTATCAATCATTCTTTTGCAGCTTCAGTGCTACCTTCAAAAGTTTTATTATCCCCTCAAATGACGTTCTTTTCGTCCATTCCTGTTCTCTTGCTACAATATATTCTTCTTGTCTTGGCACTTCCTTCACTTTTCTCTTTGCTGCCAAGGATGCTGAAATAAAATACTGTTAATATAATTATTCATAACAACATACATGTAATTAAAATACATTACTAATTACATATTCATTCATATTGATGTGATGTGTGTCCGTTACAGTCTGCTTCATACCAAACAAAAATGAGCAAAGAAATTATTCAAATAAAATATTTCTTTGTGGGAGTCACTGTTGGATTTTTTTTTTTTTTAAACTGAAAGATACAACAAACTTTAGGCGTATGTTACACATAATTCCATTAATCCCACTATTCACTGTTTTCTGCAGATAATTACCAAAGTTTATATGTTAATCCTATTTAAAACCGTGATAGGCGCTTCATTTTAAAGTATATTATATACAACGTCTAGTACTACTACACAGCCCACTCATCTGTTTTCAACATTATTTAATGGAGTCATGTTTTCGAATCTACACAATAATATTTTCTGCTACTTCCCAAATGAATGATGTTCTGTAAAAGTTAAATTGTAAGAAATTTTAGATAAATAGACTATATATATATGCATTGCTGAACATAACTGTAATTAAAAGATTTAAAATGAACTAACTGTATATAATGTCAACACAATCAGCAAATTCAAGTTCTGCTGGCATTACAGAAATTTGAAATCGACAAGTGTTTTAAATTGTTGTCTGCACGATGTCTGGATTTGATGCGGAATATGTGGAAAACCCACTCTTCTTCTCGCTTCGTTTTGTTTCTTTCCTAGCCATACGCCAGCAAGATTCACCCATTGCCCAGCATGCGAAGCAAGCACATGTCACTTGTTCAATTTTCTCGTCGCCGGCAGACGTTTGTTATTCAAGTTCGTGTCTCCTAACGAGATGTGGGCATTTTCTTGTTGAATACGTGACTGACATCTGTGATTAGATAGCTGTAGGGCACGTAAAACTGGCAAACGTAGTTTGTTTGTAGCCAAGAGGCTCTGCATTCAGTTCCTGGAGCGTACACAATATTTACGCAGGCGTCCGACATTCTGAGTTCCACTTGTAATAATCAACTTTAATCACTAAAAAAGAACAGCGTTCTCATTCCAAGTCTTTAGATCGGTGTATGACTCAATGGTTTTTCAGCAAACAAATATCTAAATGAAAACAAGTGGATTCACTTTCTAGTAGCATCTACGGTAACGTTACAAGTGGTTGTGGAGGAAGTGTTTACTGTCAAAATTTACTTTTATTGAAAGATAGGGAAGAAAGAGAAATATAAATAGGTAGAAGAAACTGTAAAATATATACTTATATGTCTAAATACGTTAAATATACAGGGTGATTAAAACAAACATGGACAAAATGACATGGTAGATCTGTCATATAATAAGGATCAAAAATCGCATAGGAACAGAGGGTCGCAAACGCTTGTATACTAGATTGGTCGCGGTGGATCAATCGCATGGCCACCACGAACACCAGACCTGGCTCCCTTGGATATTTTCTTGTGGGTATTTTTAAAAGAACGTGTGTATGAAACACCTGTTGAAACGCCGGAAGACTTGGTAGGAAGAATCGTTGCGGCAGCCGGTTGTGTTCGAGATACACCTTGTAATAAGTCGCGTTCCCAAAGCGAGGCTGTGTGCGCCTATCGAGGGAGGGCTATTTTTCTGCGAGCGGAAGCCGCGAGCCCGTTCGTTAAACCACCCGCTGCTCTGTGGACAATAACAGCAGGGACAGCCGACCTACAGACAATAGTGACCCGCCACTCGGATATTCTTGTATGCTGTTTCATGGAATGCTGCTCGGAGTGGGAGTGGAGACGAGACACTGCTGGACTGTGTGTGGAACTGAGTGGACGTGTGGTCGGTCTACCGCCATCCTCTGAGCGTCTGAGGTGCGGATAACGTCGCCGGCAGTGCACACGGTAAAATGATTCAGACAATGCGACATGGTTGCAACATATCAAGAGCCCGAAAAATACCCCTGAGAAGCCAGAGACTTGTTTGAGAAAGCCAACTGAGCTAGCCATCAGCAAATCAATTCACATGTAAAATTGGATGTCTTTCAATTTGTAAAATAAATTCATGTCTTTTGTTACCCATCTTTCATATTCTTGTAACCCCTGAGACATGTCATGTGCGAGGCTTAATATTGATATATTGATAGAGAAAGATAGAAAAGTTTCAATTGCTGACGCCATACAGGGTGTCTAAAAGGTAGAGCCACCCCCACCAAATCAGAATATTACATCTGGCGCGCCAACCTGCGGCCCGATTTTTTTGATATGTTGCAAACAAGTCGTAATAGTGAGTAGAACTCTGTGTTTTCAGCATTTTCCAGTGTGGCTGTAACAGCAGCAATCCAGCATGTACAATAATTATTTATGTCATGTGTAATGTTTGTATCTTGTAACAGCTAGATTTGTAAGGGCGAAAAGGACGCAGTTACAGGCTGTACATGTGTCATACATTGAAGAACTGTTGGTTGATGTGTATTGAAATATGTCATGTTCATTGTGTTGTCCGAGTGTGGAAGTCGATTGATGAATTATTGCAAGTATTTGTGTGATACACTGCAGAGCTGGTTATCGGTTGTTTTCACACACTTTATCTATGTATTATTTTTTTATGGTAATTGTATTTTGTTGTGAAATTTGACTGTAAGAGCAGAGGTGTTGGAATATTAGAGAGATAGAATGTATGTCCATGTTACACTGATGTGACCTATGTTGATTTTCATTCCAGTAGTTGACATTATTTGGAAAATGTCATGTTCATTGAGTTATACTGCTGTAGAATTGCAGTTAAGGATGTCTGACGGTGGGAATAGAGAGATATAATATATATCGAAGTTACATTGATGTGACCTATGTTGATTTTCATGCATATGGTTGACATTACTTGGAAAATGTCATGTTCATTGTGTCATACTGCGGTAGAATTGGAGTTAAGGATGTCTGGTGGTCAACAAAAAAATGTGATAGCTGATATATGTGGGTTTTAAGATATTTGTTGATGTTCGCATTTGTTTCGGTGCTTAGACAATTGGATGTTGATAGTGCTTTCCTGTTCTGTGAGTTGAGTTTTTCATGCCTGGCGGTCCAACCAGCGTTGTAATTGGTATATGTGTCTTATGCTAATTGATGGTTTGTTGATGTTTCATTGTTTGACGATGTTTGTTAGAGAGTTTATGGTGCTCGTGTTGTCCTGTTGTGGAAGCAGAATTAATGTCAGACAGATCAGCGTTGCAAGTCTCATGTGTTCTCAATTGATGGGAGATAACACATAAGTTAACATGGAAATTAAAGACGGCACTTCAAATTGCGAAGAAGCGATGCCCGTTTCGCACATCTTGGGCGTAACGAGAAAAGGGGATGAAAGTACCATGTCTTTTTCTGGAGAAATGGTTGCCCAACAGCCGGAGCCAGCCAAAAATCCACTGAGCGAAGCCGACAAATTTGATCGTTTGTTCGCGATGATGTCGGAGATAAAGAGCGGACAAGACCAGCTAAAGTCTGAAGTCACAGAAGAAATTGCAGTACTCATAAAAGAGGAGGTTGGTGACTTAAAGAATACCGTGTCTGAAGGACTCAGGGGAGTCAAGAAAATATTGAAAACGATGCAGGAAGAACAAATCAGAATGTCCAGCGCCGTGAATCGCGTTAACTGAGCAGTCAACACAGATGCAAAGAGAGATGTTGGAATGGAAGCAACGGACGGAAGCGCGAACAAACCAATTGGAACTGCGAGTCGCTGATGTACAAGCAAGCACTGAAACAAGGATGAATCATATCGGAGGGCAGATCAGTGAGGTTCGCCAGAGTATCGCCGAGTGTAAAGAAGAATGCAAAAGTCTCGGTGAGACGCAGAAGAGTTTTTCCAGACAAGTTGTAAATGAACTGCATATCCTAGGGGATCAGAAAGAGAATGTCTTGCAAGCATGTGCCCTAAGATATGTCAAGGCGCCGAAGGTGACGCTTGTAGGAAGTGAACGTATGGACTTGCAGTACATTCACTTCATTCAAACAGCAAAGACATGTTCAGTGATTGGGATTTCTATACTAGACCTGTCATATGGCCGAAAGTCTAAGTGTGTCTTGTATGAACAGATATTTCACGGTAGGGGTCTGCCCGGTGTTCCACTGAATGAAAAGATTTCGGCACAGGTGCCGAAGATGAATGGTTTTCACGGAATGCGTTCCATGACGACGCATGTTCAAAAAGCAGCATGCCGCAACATAAGCGTGAAGTATTTTCATTTCAAGGTTGGAAAAATAAGAGCTCAATGCCGTGATTTCGCCCTTCTGAGGTTGAGAGGGAACGATGGTGTGAAAATCGTTTCCAGGCGATTAAAGTCAACTCATAACCAGCAGACTTATTATGCTTTCTCGATGGAATTGACACTGATGTGAGTTTAAAGATACCTTGTTGTTTGTATTGGTTGTAAATATGACCCTTAATTAAGACTTAAGCAGGTAGTATAGTGGATTTAAGTACAATAGTCTATTCTGTAAACGGTAGTTTTTGTAAGAAAATCGTGTACACACATTCAAGATGAAATGCGTGAGTTCTGATGAAGAAGTAATGAGAGTTCACGTAAGTTTTGCTGACCTGACTGACTTCGCTACCGCTGTTAAATACTGAAAAAAAAAGATCGGAATATAAAAGTTGGGATAAAGAAGAAGTAATGTCTTGATAGGCTACCAAGACGCTACATCCTGTGAAATAACCTCGCTTATAAATAATGCGCTTCAAGTGGCGTGGGAATGAAAATCAAAAGTGTTCATCTGCATGAAAGAGAATAATCTAGCGGCCAAATTCAGTATTAAATATGACGAAAAGGTTGTGAACGAAATGTTGCTCGCGGGAGTAACCAATACACATAAGATGGTCTTTTCAATGAAAAGAGAACTTCCTTTTTGTTTACGTAGTGTGTCGGAGAGAGGTACGGCGTCAGAAAGGCGCAGATGTGTTATGTGCAGATAGGCTGAAGTGGGAACTGAGTGTCTACAGCTGTCTTCTAATGTGGCAAATAAGTCCACCTCATTAAGCTGGGCAGCTCAATCCCTGGAATAGCCAAAAAGCGGCAGAAGTGGATTGTTTCTTTAATTAAATAAAGAACAGGCCTCTCGCAGAACAGTGACCGGTAAACTAAGAAAAGGAAGCAATCAATTGTTAAAATTCATAATTATCTTATGTTCCTGAAGTTCTGGTAATTACGCCCGCGAAGATGTAAAGAAAAATATGAAAGGCCGCATAGATGAGTAAAATGTCCCACTACACGCACTTAATATTGTTTCTCCAGTATGTTCGGTTCAAAAAGGACTGGTGATATACTGAGGTAGCGTAATGTTAAAACAAGCAAAATTATAGCAGTGACAAGGGTTACTGAGGATTTGGAATGCCAAGAAGAAACAGGAGAAAGTGGCTTGTTGCGAATCTGTGAATATCAGCTGGGGCGGATGTTGTCCCTGACAGCAGGGGGGTCAGCAGTGTTTGTATGAACTTCTCGGAATAGGGGAACCAGCAGGTAGACTAATCCCCTAGTCTCTTGAGTGGAGCTGGAGCCCGGCAGGTGAGTGTCCTTGACTTTGTTCTGGGTGAATGAACGGGGTGAGATGACCGTTGTTTGCGAAGAAGCAACTTACCATCGCGTAGTGACGCTTGTCTGTAGTATTGTTATGAATAGTGTTCCGTTGTCAATGGATGAGTCGTGTTAGTAAATGCTGTTAGATTCGAGGTATGTGTACAAATGTTGTGATTGGTGCATCATCTGTCTTGAGATTAATTGTTTTCATAGCATGAGTTTTGTTATTTTACGCTTTAATATATATTAGAGGACATTGGTTGATGTTATTCCCCTCTAATCTGATGTAATTATATTGTAAGAAACTGGATCATTAAGTTTAGATTTTATGTGATTATTGAGTGGCACTGATTGATATTGCCACGTGTTTTTATCTGTAATTGTATTATGTGTGAAGGTTTATGTGAATTATGGAGGGGTATCTTTTATCCTGTATTGGGAGATTTATATTTTGGAAATTTTAAGATCATTGATATAACGATTCCTCAGAGCACCATGTTCTCAATTGATATTTTGGAATAGTATAACATGCATATATTATAGGTTAAGAACAATAGGTACTGAAAGACTTCAGCTGTGTAGAGGAAGAGTTGTGGGGGACAACCTCACGTAAAAATTTTCATAGTTTCTTATTTTTGATGGACCTGTAACGCTTAAAGACATTCCATTGTGAATCTATAGTAAGCGCTTATATCACACCATGATGAGTACTGTGAACCATTGTTTTTATTTATTTTTGTATTGTATATTTTTTTATGTTATGTGTATAATGTATTATGTATAATGATAGATTAAGGCTGGACCCTACTGTTATGTGGATGGTGCACTTTGGATGGCTGATGCATTGTGGAGTTTTGCACACGAAGCGAGTTGTATTGTAAACATTTACTGTTTGGCGCCTTTGACGCGTCCTCGCATGACATTTCCGCAGGGGAATTTTGTTTGAAAATGGGTGAAGTTTATAAATATCTTATGAAATTGTAAGTTGCAGGGTTTTATGGCTTTGTAAATCAAGGGTATTGCTATCAAGATGGCAGGAACTGAACTGTGTACAAAGTTGCAGAGAAGACTTTATAAGCAAATTTAAATTCCATGGAATTTAAATTTTGGTGGGTTGTTCGGCAAGCTGTAATAAGTCGCGTTCCCAAAGCGAGGCTGTGTGCGCCTATCGAGGGAGGGCTATTTTTTCTGCGAGCGGAAGCCGCGAGCCCGTTCGTTAAACCACCCGCTGCTCTGTGGACAATAACAGCAGGGACAGCCGACCTACAGACAATAGTGACCCGCCACTCGGATATTCTTGTATGCTGTTTCATGGAATGCTGCTCGGAGGGGGAGTGGAGACTGCTGGACTGTGTGTGGAACTGAGTGGACGTGTGGTCGGTCTACCGCCATCCTCTGAGCGTCTGAGGTGCGGATAACGTCGCCGGCAGTGCACACGGTAAAATGATTCAGACAATGCGACATGGTTGCAACATATCAAGAGCCCGAAAAATACCCCTGAGAAGCCAGAGACTTGTTTGAGAAAGCCAACTGAGCTAGCCATCAGCAAATCAATCACATGTAAAATTGGATGTCTTTAATTTGTAAAATAAATTCATGTCTTTTGTTACCCATCTTTCATATTCTTGTAACCCCTGAGACATGTCATGTGCGAGGCTTAATATTGATATATTGATAGAGAAAGATAGAAAAGTTTCAATTGCTGACGCCATACAGGGTGTCTAAAAAGTAGAGCCACCCCCACCAAATCAGAATATTACAACCTTACACCTGGTATCTTTGAGAAGGTGCGCCGTTCCATGCAACGGAAATGCCGAGCTTGTCTCGATGCATCTGGTAAAAACTTTGAGCATCTGCTGTAGGCTCAACATTTGGCTTGTATCAGTCGCATGTGAGTGAGTAATTATCAATAAAATGATCTGTAATGGTTTTGTTTCTTCTCTTTGTGTCAGTATTATTTTAGACGCCCTGTAGCGGCTCCGGATCGCAGTTGCGACCCTCTGTTCCTATGCGATTTTTGATTCTTATTGTATGACTGATCTACCATGTCATTTTGTCCACGTTATTTTGAATCACCCTGTATAACTTCAAACTCCTAATTGTACTGTACGAATTTATTGTTTCTTTATTCCAACATAGTAAAAAGATTAATCATTTTGTGAAACATAGTGACTGTCAAATTTATTAATTTTTTTCTTGTATAAAAGGAGGCAATACTAGCGCATAAAAGTAGTAAAATCATTGATGGTAGCACATCAGTACTCTAGAATATTTGTTACATGACTGATATTGCCAGTGCTTCGAAATGTGCATTACACGATAATTCCAGTAATATTTGCACAATGTAGGATACTATGGTCAGCGATCTTTTTTTTTTTTTTTTTTTTTTTTAATTTATTGGTTTTTGGTCGTAAGACCATTTCACCAGCCCACATACAAAATTTTTCCTGTTACAGTTATTCTGACGTTTTCTCTTAACTTAATGTACATATATATAATATTTTCCATGTTACATGATTTACACGAGGGATTTTACATGATTCAGATTTGAGGTTTAACATAATTCAAATTGACATTTTACAGGCAAGTTTTGTATGTACATCTATATACGTATCTACACACATACATACATACACATACACACATATATACATACACCCATGAACATACAAATATATATATTTATACACACACACATATACGCACACATATATATATATTGCGTCCATTTGCTTATATTGTTTTCTTCAGATGTTAATCTGCCCATCTCTCAGAAAGTCTATAAGTTTTATGTATATCTTCGCGTGTCTCGACGCTAGAAGAGTGGTTATCGATGTGGGAAGAGGCACCTGGAGTGATAACAAGCTGTTTAACAGTTTTTGGCTGTGAGTGTGGTATTTGCTGCATGCAAAAAATATGTGATTTAAGTCTGCTTCTTCCTCCTCGTCC
Source organism: Vandiemenella viatica (assembly GCA_031002005.1). Taxonomy (NCBI): domain Eukaryota; kingdom Metazoa; phylum Arthropoda; class Insecta; order Orthoptera; family Morabidae; genus Vandiemenella; species Vandiemenella viatica. The sequence goes on from CM061921.1 coordinate 210,727,610, forward strand.
GCGTCGCATTGTGGTGAGTCAACCGCGCCTATTCTATACAAGTGGCTGGGGTAAGTACCGTGTCCTAGTCTCATTCGTATTATAGATGTTATATATTGTCTTTTTGCTCTGAAGTCTTGAAACCAAGCCTGTTTTGGGATTGTTAGTTGTATGGTAGCATAGTGTTTACCTTTGTGATACGATGTTGATGTCCAGAATTCTTGGAGGTCTTGTTTCAACTTCTGTTTCACTCTGGGGAGGAAGTCTATGTAAGGTAGGGGCAAGAATAGAGGCGTGCCTTCTATAGCTCCGCTTTTAGCGAGGGCGTCTACCAATTCATTGTATATGAGACCCGAGTGTCCTTTCACCCACATGAATCTTATATCTGGAACTTGGTTTGATACTGCGCCCTCGATGATGTCCATAATGTAGCTGTTGCTGCTGAGGTTCCACTGTGGGTTCTGGAGCCGCTGTAGTGTACTTCTGGAGTCAGTTAGGATCAGAATTTTCTCAAAATTTTGTTCCATCCCATAATTGATGGCTTCCTTAATGGCTAGTATTTCAGCAGTGTAGATTGAGGTCTCCGGTGGGAGTAAAAAGGATGCTCCGTAGTTGTTGTCTGGGCAGTAGTAAGCGCATCCTACACTGTGATCTGTTTTCGAACCATCCGTGTAGATGTGGGTGAATTCCCCCCAAATCGCCGATAAAAGGAGGGAGGCAGATTTCGGATTTAGTTGGGGTGGTAGAATATAGGTTTGCAGGGTTGGAACAGAGCATTCATAAGGTTTCGAGAAGACTGGTAAGGCGGGTTCCTTCGTTATAAGCGGCTCTGTGAGTCTGAGGTTGAAGTAACTGTACACCAGGAGCGGGCATCGTGGAGGGCGTTTTTCTCCGAAGGTTCCCATGCTGTTAGTTAAGAGTTGGAGTTTCGGGAGTAAAGGATGTTGTGTGAAGGAGAGCCTTTGGAGTAAGTATTTGTCCGCGAGGTATTGACGGCGGAGTTCGAGTGGAAGCTCGCTGGTTTCTATGAGTAACGCGTTCGTGGGGGAGCTTTTCATGGCTCCTATGCAGATGCGAAGAGCGCGATACTGTAGTCTGGTCTAGTTTCCTATGTGCTGTTGCGGCGCATTGCCATACACGATGCTTCCATAGTCTATTCGTGATCTAATTAATGACCTGTAGAGTAGTAGGCAGGTCGCAGGATCTGCACCCCACCATGTGTGAGCTGCTGCGTGAAGTATATTTAAGGAGCTGCTCGTACTGGCTATTATATCCTTTACATGTGCGATCCAGGAAAGTCTGCTATCCAAGATGAGTCCAAGGAATTTTACTGTTGATCGTACAGGAAAATCGTATTGTCCCAAGTGAATGTGTTCCAGCGAGAGTGGGCATCTTTTACGAACGTGAACACAACTACTGATGACTTTTGTGGAGATAGGGATAGGCCTTGTTGCAAAAGCCATTTGGTGACTTTTGTTACTGCTTCTGAGATCCTCCGGAGTATCATCCAAAAACACATGGAGTAGACATAGATGCAGATGTCGTCAGCATACTGAAGGATCTTGATATGTAACCCCAACAATGTCTCTAGATCACTGGTGTATATAGTATACAAAAGTGGGCTTAGTATGGAACCCTGCGGTATGCCTCGATTTATTGTGAAAGGTCCAAATAGAGCGTTGTTCTTCTTACGAATATAGATGGTGCGTTGATGCAGGGAAGAGTATATACCTTGCAATAGATGTTTCGGGAGGCCCACCTTTTGTAATTTCCTCATGAGGATCGGTAGATGTACGTTGTCATAAGCACTCGAGATATCAAGAAACAGTCCCAGTAAGTATCCGTGGTTATTTATTGCGCGTTCGATATCTGTCGTGAGTATGGCTAGGCTGTCCATGGTACTACGGGCTTTTCGGAAACCAAATTGTGATGCTGGAAATTGTTTGTTGCGTTCCATCCACCATTCAATGCGATGTTTCCAGAGACGTTCTGCTACTTTATAGACGCATGAAAGCAACACGATTGGGCGGTATGAAGATGGATCCTTGGGGTCCTTTCCGGGCTTGAGAATTGGAACGATTACTTGAGTAGTCCATGTATCTGGGAGTTTGTTTGTTGACCACAGCTGTTGTATCAGCTGTAGCAGGTAAATTCTTGCTCTTGGGGACAAATGACGCAACATGGCGTAATGTATGTTATCATATCCTGGGGCGGTGTCGCTGCATGAGGCTAATACCCTGTCTAATTCGTGCAGTGAGAAGGGTCTTCGGAATATGTTATGATCGATGTCTTTTTCCTCTGGGTTGATCATACTCTCGAAAGGAGGTAAGGTGACCGATGGAGGGGCAAGTACTGTGGCAAGGTCTTCGACATCGCAGGTGATTGTTGAGGTAGGTGATGGTTTCTTCTTCATTTTTCTGATCATGTTCCATATTTCCTTTGTTGGCGTGTCCTTAGATATTTTCGAGCAGTAGGTTTTCCAGCTGTTCCGTTTCTGCTGCTTAAGGAAACGTTTAACTTCCGCGTCTATTTTCTTATATTCCGTGTATGTCTCCCATGTGGATTGTTGTTTGTATTTTTTAAATACTAAACGTCTCCTGGCAATCATTTTTGAAGCTTCTGGGGACCACCATGGAGCAGGTGTAGCTGGTTTCCTCACATACGAGCGGTTTTGGGGGATCGATATGTTTGCTGCTTGATTGATTAAGGACATGAAAGAGTTGTAATTTTCCTCCGGTGAGGCATTTTGTACACAAGTGTGGAGCAATGAGTCTACAATTTTGGAATATCGACACCAGTCTGCTTTATGTATGTCCCATTTGTTTTTCGGGAAGCTTACAGTCTGTTTTATTGGGGTTAGATAGGAAATTATAATGGCCAAATGATCCGATCCCAGCGTGTACGGTACGATACTCCATTGGAAGTCACTTGAGATGGATGGAGAGATTAAAGTTAGGTCCACTGCTGAAGGTCGGTGTCCTGGTCTTGGGATAAGAGTGGGTGAACCGTCATTGAGGATTATCAGGTCGTGGTCGTCCAATAATTCTTTAACTGCTTGGCCCGGTAGGTCTTCATATACGCATCCCCAAGATGTGCTGTGTGCGTTGAAATCACCGCAGAGGATATAGGGAGGCTCTAGTTGTCTGAGTAGGTGGTGCCATTCCTGTAGATCTACCTGCGTGCGTGGGGGACGGTAAATAGAAATAACAGTGAGATTGTAAACTGGCAATACGATCTGGGCAGCGACGGCTTGGAACTGATGAATATTGGTTAAGTCTAGTTCGATCTTTCGGAAATCTAGAGTAGTTTTAATCAGTAGTGCCACACCGCCGTGGCCGTCTATACGATCTTCTTGGAGAGTTGAATATCCCGAACTTAGTTGCTTGGCGAACCAGGTTTCGCTTGATGGCAGCTACTGATATTTTTTTAGAGAACTAACTCTTGTTGAAGGGTTTCTTTATTTGAGATCGCTGATCTGGCGTTCCACTGTATGATCTTAATTCCTCCAATTTGTTGCGAAATAAGTTTGTTAGAAGTTGACGGATGACACCAGTTGGAAGTGATCGGTCGGGTGCGGAGAGAGCTTCGGATATAAAATATGTAATTAACTGCAGGAGTTGTTCAACTAATCCTTCATGTCTTGCATGTTTGGTTGTATTATGATAGTAGAGGAGGATATGGATGTTGGATCATCGGAGTGATGGGTAGTTGTGCTGGGATATACGGCTTTTGTTGCCAGGTGGGGGTGGCATAGAGTGTTGTGGATTTGTGGAAGGGGTAACAGAAGGTCTGTCAACTCTAGGTTTGTATGGGTTTGCCGGGAGGCGGTGAGATTGGATTGAGATTTGGGGTGGATGCTGCTGCGTTTTTCTTGTCGCGGCCAATGGCTTTGTGGCCTCATTTCTTGCGCTGCGTTTTCCTGTTGAGGTATAGGTTGATGTGGAGGCCTCTGGGTGATAGGTGGAAATTCCTCTTCGTTCTTATGGGAGGGTGTTGCTGTAGCCATATGTTGCATAGCTGTGGAGTCTTGGAGAAGAGATTGTTTGGAGACCTGGATCGTTATGAGCTGCGTTATATTTTAATTGTTTTTGTTGTTGATATGCCGGGCATGTTATATCTGTGGCGTAATGGGGCCGTGGCAGTTAACGCATCTGATGGTGGTAATGTCGGAGCAGCCTTCCATGGGGTGGGGTCCTCCGCACTTATTACATCTAACAGCGCTCCGGCATTGCTGTATCTTATGTCAAAGCGTAAGCATTTTTTGCACATGATCACTGGTGAGATGTAGGGTTCTACAGGACAACGCATGCCGAGGATGTAAACATAGCTTGGTAGACACTGAGAGCGGAATGATAACAAACACACCGGTATGGCTACGCGTTCTTCGCTTTCCTGGTGCGAGCGTTTCCTCGTGAAGCGTTTAACTGATATCACGGGATAGGCTGACTGGATTTCCTCCTTAATTTCATTTTCGCTCAATGATTGTCGACATTTCTGATGATTCCAAGTTTATGCACAAGAAAATTAGGAATATAGGCTTCCAAATTTTGGAAGTCATTATGGGTAGTTGAACCCAGTAGGTTCGCTGCAGCCGCTGATTTCATTTCGATTCTTATTCTGTTTTTCCCTAATGATTTGATGTTTATTACATCCTGCTTGATTTGAGGGTTATGTTGGAAAAGCAACTTCCCGACTGCCATTGGATGGAGCATGCCAACATTTTTCTCCATGTTCTCGACAAGTACGTAAAAAGGTCCTATGTCTGTATCATTATACCGATTGTTTTTACTTGGATGTTTTTTAGTTAGGGTTGCTGGAGGTATGTTCACTGGAGGAGAGGACTGACTATTTTCACCTTGGTAAAGGGGATTGGAAATGCTTTCCTCTATCACTACGTTATTCGTCACTGCTGTACGTAATCTTTTACTTGGTTGCCCGCCGTTATCTAAGATATTTGCTCTGCTTTCGTCTACTGGGGGAGTAGCCATGGCTGGAGGTGTACCTGTTGTCCTGTGCTGCAGGTGAGAGCTGAGCTGGATGGCAGTGCTGTTTTCTTCCCCAGTTGAGAATTCCATCTGGTCGTTCTCGTCTGGTGGAAGCCCTTGCTGGTAGGGCGTCTGTGTTGAATTTGGTATTAGGGCTGCACACATCTGGTTGTCATCCCCGTTGTGGCAGGCCTCCAGAGCTTGGCGAATGGATTGGCCCGTGTCCCGGACCGTCTCCATTGGGGATTGCCTCCCTACCCTGTTTTTCCCGGCACATGACACTAATTCTTTTGTTGGCGTTAGAACGATACTTTAAAATTATGTCACACTCAGATAAAGTCTGCTATTCACAGGTAAACACGATGACTGCACTGCACGTACGAGGAAGTTAACTCCGCGAGCGCTCGCGCTAGACTGGGTCAGCGATCTTATTTGTAAGGAAGTGGCTACCTGGAACGGACTACTTACTCACGTGTCACGAACCAATACACGGACGAGGCATTGCAACTAATCGATTTGCGACGGACAGTCAGTTTGTATCTTAGGACACTTGACGATATGTGTGGGTAAAGACTGCAACTGAACTGTCTACCATACGGTATCTGATTCTAAATTAAATTGTTTGTACACGTACTGCACTCTCGCGCAACCCAACAAACGACATGGCACAAAAAATGTCCAAGATAAGAATATCTCTCTGCGGATTAAAAGCTGAGCAAAGTCGTGTTGATTTATCTGGTAAACATTAAAAAGAAATAAAGGCCGTATATTTCTTAAATAAAGATCATAATATGTGTCCTTGTCGGGTTCATTATTCTGTTTATTGTAGTTTTATGTTGTAATTCCTTGTAATGTCACAGTATTTTCAGTATCCTGATTATATAATTTTTTTATTTTGTTTTACGCTATTAACTTCCATGCCATAACGTCGATAAATTTAGGACTGGGGTGTTGCTTTTCATTAATTTATTTGTATATAAAAATAAGTCATTTTTGTTTAAATAAATGATCAGGTTATGACGGTTTTAGTTTTTCCTAACACTTTTTCATTCAATAATTTGAATAAGTAATTAAATGCAAATATTTCAGTTATTAAAGTAATCATAACTATCAATATTAAGAAACCATAAATCCCCAGACCATATCTTAGGCAGAGCTGGGCACAGTTAATCCAAAGTTAACTTCGTTAATCGTTAAACCGCCACTTAAAGTTAACTTCTATAATCATTTAAGAAGTACATTTTTGCAACTTTACGCAAAAGTTAACCACCAATAATACATCTACACAAAGTACCATCTGGAAATTGAGTTCTTACTGGGGTTCAACGTTTAATCAGCTTCTAAAACGTATCATATTATACAATATGTAGTGGAATCATGTTAACAACGTAAAAGTTTACAATGAATTGGTCCACACTAGCTTGAGATACGCCGTTTTCGGTAACTACGATGCCAAAATATTCACCAATGCATTGTTGACGTAACCTTTTATTAGCATATGGAGATAAAAAAATACTTTTGCTGCTATCTACACCACAATCCATAGCACTTGAAGAAGGCTTTGAATTGTTTTTCCTTATCCATAAGTTTACCCTGCTTCTACGTTTCTTCAAACTGTAAACATTTGGATGTATTCATTTTCTTCATGTGTTGTTTAAGATTATTAAGCATGGAAAGGTGAGCCATGACTGTAGAAGGTTTAAGCAAACATGGTTTGAATTCATAAATCAATTGTCCCCCTAATTTTGATTTAAATGCAGTATAATCGTATAAATGTGGCCAAGGATTTTTAATCTTCTCATTGCTATTGCTAGCATGATGATTTCACTGACAGTTTCTAGATCTTCAGTTTACATGATTTAATCGCGTAACGAAAATCAATTTAATTTATTTCGCTAACAAACTCCAGACCAACACAAACCAAACAGTGGCACTATATTTCTCGTAGTAAAAAAGGTAAGTTATAGAAATATCAATATCGATCACTGATCGAATTTGTAACGGGTAGTGAGCGCCAGTTTGCAGACGTAAAATACAAACCCTCAACAATTCTAGCGTTCCTGCTCACACCCACGCCTTGCCTAGCATCACACTCGCACCAACACATCGCATTACATAATTCATTCACTATTCGAGACTTACCGAACGCATCAGCGTGCAGTGGCGCGCAATTCAAATAAACGAGGTTACATCAACAACCAATATAACGGATTAAAGTTAACGGAAGTTCAATTTAACGGAAGTTAAAATGAACGTTAACGATTTTTTAGGTTAACTTAAAAGTTACATTTAAAAAAAAAAAATTGTTAACTTACAAATTAGGCTTCATTAATTTACTTGATTTTTCCTTGGCTTCTTAATCACCTTCCCGCGTTATCTTTAAACTTGTCGCAGGTCTGTGTCGTGTCATAAATAATGTCTTCCTTCTATTTCAGTGGGCAAAAGACAACAGAATGATCCCAAGGAAACACAAAATTGATGATAGTACTAATCATGGAAAAACACCAAACTAAACTAAATATTCTCCAAAAGGTCCTTGTAGACTGTAGTTTTTTAAATTTAATTTAGCAAGATCGCATCAATTCAGAATTCCCCTTCAGTATTTAAAACATTTACGTTCTGAATTCAAACACTGTTGATCATTACTGGTGCATCCTCATTTATGTTATGATCGGAACACCAGGAGCTAGAAGACAAACTTGGCATCCTTATTCCTGTAACCTTTCTAACTCCACAGCTATGTTGCAACTATGTGGAGGAAAGGCAGATTTCACTTAAATGTAACTCTTTCAGCGCATGTTATTTCTTACCAACTAAATTTTGTATGTCACTATTTTTTATTAATAGTAAATATTAAACATATAAGTTAATACTTGATCAATTAAAACAGGGTAATTAGAAGCTATGAAGCACAGCACTGTCAGGCTAACAACACTGTTGGCTAGAAGTTTTTAAACAGCTTGTTCTGGGCAGACTCGCATAAACGCCTCTCCATTTATTTTGTTGTTATTGTGATGAATGTAATGAAACAAGTCCCAGACGTTTATCTGCAGTAGTTTTCCAAGAAATTCCACAGATTATACAAGTAAATTCCAGAGAGTAATACTGAACATTTATTTTGAAATTTGTGTGTACAATGTACAACTTCATTAACACTGAGCTATGGTATTAATAAAAGCAGATTATCTGACACATTCATAGTGTAGTGTTTTAGTTAACTTTATTACCATCATTTTCCAAAATGAAATTCTCTACAACTTCTGTTGAAAACTTTGTGCAATTTTCTGGTATTAAAAAAAAAAAAAAAAAAAAAAAAAAAAAAAAAAAAAAAAAAAAAAAAAAATTGGGCCAAGTAGTTAATAAATTACAAATTTTCCCAAATTATTTCTTTGCTTCTCTGAAATTTCTGGAAAACTACTGCAGATACACGTCTGGGACTTGTTTTATTACATTCACCAGATCAATAAAAACAAAATAAATGGAAATCGTGCTTTACTGTAACCTCATAGTTTTGCGATGGCTTCATATTAGCGACGTTGCTAAATTTCAGGCAAAATTTTTTATTAGCCGTAACTCCGTAACTAAACATTTGCGGACCTATGTTTATATGAACGTTTTTCTTTAGTTGTACTTGTAGAATAACATATTAAAATATTTGCATATCTTCGTGAATCACCTTGTATAGCACTGTAGCTAGAAACTTCTTTTCCGTTCATTTCCACATCCTGATAAGACACCGGTTTATCACAGTGAAATATCGAAGTTTATATTTTAAAAGCAACATTACGGTTGACCTTCTCAGTAATTAATTTTCAGTTTTTTTAAATATTTCATGATTTATACCTACGCTGCTGACCAAAAGGCGTCATGTATTTTCAATAAGTCGGATTTTGACGGGGTTTCGTTTAATATACAGCCGTTAGTCCCACGAGTAAAATAGGGTATTTTTCAATTGCATGTGACAAGCTTAAGATAATTCTTTCTTGAACGCGATTGACTAAAAAACTATTAGTTATATATTTTCTATGAAGTTTCGATTAATGCAAGGCCCGTAGAAACGGGGATAAAATATAGTATGATTCATATTGAAGTGATGTCGGAAAACTAAGAAATTTACCAAATTAATATCATTTTGGGTGAAAGTGATTCCCAAAACAAAACAAAAAATACGTCGGAGTATGCTGAGGTTTCGATTAATTTGCAATTCATCGTCGCGCGGGTGAAACAAGATATGTTTCTTTTTGATGTAACGTCAAAAAATAAAAATTCTGTACTAATATCATAAATGTGAAAGTAGCTTTGTCTGTTTTTTACTTTTCACGGCAAAAATACTGAGCCGATGTTTACGAAATTTGACGAGGAAATATTGTGTACCATTAAGGACATAGGATACTTTTTTCTGGATAAATAATATATTTTGTAATGAAATTCTGAAAGCAAGCTGAACGGTGACGAACTGAAGTAAAGCGAGCGTAACTATCTATAATATTTTTTCAATGAGGGGTAGGTGGCACAGTGGTTAAGGCAGTGTGAGGCCATCAATTTTGATGAGTTGTGTGTGATCGTTTGAGCAACGCCAGGACGTTCCGTGGTTAAACTGTAGGTCCACGCGTACGAAGTCATGGGTAACAACTAGTATAGAATAATTTTTCTTCGAACGCCATTCACTGCAAATACTGGTCGGATTTTGATGGAGTTTCGATAAATATACAGATCATGGTGACGTGGGTAAAACAGAGTATGTTTCATTTTGATGCGATTTTGGAAAGCTGAGAAATTTGCCATACTAGTACTAATATTTTGTTAATGCTATCAACGCAAAAACTACTGCTCAAATTGGTTGAGATTTCAATCAATATTTAGTCCCTGCTGTCGCAAGTACGATAAGGAGTGTTTCATTTGGATTTGTGGCCTAAAAATGAGAAAATTATAATTATATTTCGTTTAATGCGACTGCTTGTTAGCTTTTGATGGAGTTTCGGTGTATAGCATGTGATCTCACTCGAAACATACTGTATGTTTCATTTTGATGAGATGTCGTAAAGGTGACAATTTTAAGTCAATTTTTCGGTAAACACGATTTACGAAAAACTGTTGGTTGGATTTTGATTAATGTACAGCCAGTGGTTCTGCGGCTAAACTAGGGTATGTTTCATTTTGATGTGTCTTCGAAAAGCTGAGGAATGAAAAAAAATCCGCAAATTAGCACTCATTTAAATGTAACATTTTTTGCAGTCGAAACTTTCATCTTGATTTCATCGTCGGAGCGGCGTCGGCATATTATTCGGAGGAATGAAGTTACAGTTCGTCGTGGATACCGTTCTTGTAAAAAGGTTTTGCGTTCAGTGAACCGCAGGGGCCGTTGGTGAATAAAGTTACGGAAAACTACTAGTCAGAAGAACAGAATAAAACCTAAAACTATATGCGACATTAAGTGTTTTTTTCCTAGCGCTTTATGACGAGATGTCAAGATGCTCGATTACAGTGCAAATAAATGCAGATTTCTTTACGTAGCCCTTCTGAAACTTAGGCGTCTAAAATAGTACACGGTTTTTGTACGTTAATATCATAGGAAGGTTAATACAATGGTATTAGTATACCTGAATATGAAATTAGAGCCATTTTAGCTCATAATGTTTAAAATATTCATCAGTAGAGAATAACACTTTCCTTCTCGCCACAAGCCGTTAAACGACCTTTATACAGACTTTCTTTCTCTCCCGATCGGCCTTTTACAGCGCGGATACGGATCCATCATATCAAGTTTCTATTTCCAATCTTCCCTTTGTGTTTCCTCCTGCCTTATATACTCCTTTCCAAAAGCATTTGATCTATTTCCCAACATCTTTCTCCAATACAATCTCATTTTTCTCAAACAACACGCCGAAGATAGACATCAAACGGCAGCGGATGGATACTCAAGTCGCTTTTTTATAACATAGTACCGTCTCAAGGGTTCCTTGCTATCAACAGATCACTGACACAGTTTAAATACTGGATTAAATGATTATTTTCTTTCTTATTTCTTATGAAAAACTGAATTATGTGACAAAATTCAAGTTTAAAAAAAAAAAACAGAGTAACAATTTTTTTTGCGTTTTCAGTTTGAAGTTTTTAATAGCCGTCTTAAAATCAATCAAATTAAATGTCAAACATTTTAAAGTTTTTGAACACCTGAGTAGTTCAAAGTTGTTAGTAGCGAAGGATTGGTCCCAAACAACACCGAGTCGGCATAATATGACCGGAAAGCCATCACTATATCATTCTACCGTCAAACCTGTCTCTTGAAGAGAATCAATTTCCAACATATTTAAAAACAGAAAAACAAACGAAGGTGAGGGCATGTGGGGGGTGGGGGTTGGAGGTGTTAACTAAGGCCTGCTTTATTTCAGCTTGGTCTTTTCTTCTTTCTTCAGCATGAGCATACGATTCTTGGGTTCTAATAACTTTAGCTGCTCGTGCTCTGCTAGAGCTACAACTTTGGCCAGTTTACGCCCGCAAGGCATGTCAAAAAAGAAGGCAAACAAACATACATACACACATCCATCTTTATATACATAGATTACTGCAGATCACACACACACTGATTGCGAATCACCCCTGAGGGATCAATATAACGTAAAAAAGTGTACACCTACAGCATTGCAATACTACCTACAATTTGCCTCGCATTGCACCCCTAACTTTTTGATATCTAAAGTTTAACACTCAATCCTAATAACCGACGGCCCAGGCGTGACTCTTACGACCAAAAACAATTTTGAAAAATCTTAGCCTCCACTTGGATTAAAACCCGAGGCTACAACCCAAACATTAATAACCTAGCGCTTTAACCACTAAGCTACCTGACTACTAAACGGAAAAATAGTACAGAGACCTCCATATCCAACGCGTCTGTCTATGGCCGTCCAGTAATTTTTCGAAATTATGAGACAACGTGTATTATTTATACAGATAATTTTTCAACCAAATGTAGACAGTATTTTTCTCCTTGTTTCAAAGGATAAGTGTGCAAAGTTTCATCGAGATCGGATGAAAACCGTGGATTTCTATAAAGAACAAACAAACAAACCAACAAACAAACAAACAAACCAACAAACAAACAAACATACATACATTCATCATTATATATATAGATTACTGCAGATCACACACACACTGACTGCAAATCACCCCTGAGAGATCTACATAACGTAAAAAAGTGTACACCCACAGCATTGCAATACTACCTACGATTTGCCTCGCATTGCATCCCTAACTATGTGATATCTACAGTTTAACATTCAATCCGAATAACCGACGGCCCAGGCGTGACTCTTACGATCAAAAACAATTTTGAAAAATCTTAGCCTCCACTTGGATTTAAACCCGAGACAACAACCCAAACATTAATATGCTAGCGCTTTAACCACTAAGCTACCAGACCGCTACACGGAAATATAGTACAGAGACCTCCATATCCAACGCCTCTGTCTATCGCCATCAGTAAATTTTCGAAATTATAAGACAACATGTATTATTTACGCATATAATTTTTCAACCAAATGTAGACAGTATTTTTCTCCTTGTTTCAAAGCGTAAGTGTGAAAAGTTTCATCAAGATTGGATGAAAACTGTGGATTTGTATGAAGAACAAACAAACATACATACATTCATCCTTATATATATAGATTTCCTTTGTATGAGTAATAACATTCCTCAGAATACGATCTATGAATCGTAATTTAGAATTAACATTGTTGATTTCGTAGAGGAAAATTAACTCTTTTAGAGAGGATGCAAATTTTGTATTGCTATAAACACTTTAATATACTGTATCTGTTTGCCCCAAGGCAGATTCCAGCCCCTCGGAGAGCAACTATGCCATATCATACAGAGTTACTTTCATTCGTGTCTAAGTGCTGGTGTATATGTGTAGATGACTGGCATTATTATGTTGCTGGTTTTTTGATCAAAGAAGAAAGACATGATGAAACACGGCATTGATTCTTCCGTCTGTAGTAGGATATCTATACGAACAGCAGTCCTGAAGATGTGACACTGCGTTTTTAACATTTCTATCCGACTGTCGAATCGCCATCAATACTATCGTGGCGCTAATGACCCCGCTGTCGACGCGCCCTAAAGCAACAACAACAACAACAACAACAACAACACTATCGTACTCTCCCAGTCAATTGGCATTTACTTATTTTAATTATTTTTATCTGTACATTCGAATAGTTCTTTCTCTAGAGTGTGTATCGAACTCATAATTTTCATTTATATTGTAATTCTTAATTACCAAAAGTTTAAACGAGATATCTTACGTACTATGTAAAACGGTAGAAATACACGCACTGCGAAGAAGTCTGAGATTTAACTCAGACTTTGGGAAATAGTCTGGTGATTTGTGCGACACTGCTTCTCCCCAGAGAGGTTCGAAGCAGATAACCATATGTATGGCGACAATCATTTTCACTGCCCCTTGTCTTCCACTAGAAAATTATACCCAAGGTCAATACCAAAAGTAGTAGGACCGATTTTATATATATATATATATATATATATATATATATATATATATTTAAGATATGTTTACAATTCCTTAATCCTCTTCAAAATAGCACCCTTGGGCAGCTACACACTTAGAATTACGCTGCTGCCATTGGCCGTGCGCCTTCTGGAAGTCAGATTCAGGGATGCTGTTGAGAGCCCTCGTCGACGCTGCTTGATCGTCCTGAATTGACTCAAACCGCTGTTCCTTCAGCTGCTTTTTCATCCATGGGTATAAAAAGAAGTCAGTTGGAGCAAGATTGGGAGTGTAGGTGGGGTGCAGTAACTTGGCAACGCCGAATCGGGCCAACAGATGCCTTCCACGTCCTCCAGTCCAACGAAGGCTCGCATGAGCAAATCAAAGATCAAGACAATGCCGATCGTGTTTTTTGACCGTTGTGGAGTAATTCATTAGGAGTTCGTTCCCCCTGGGGAAACTGTCAATTCGAACTTTTAAGGGCAAGTGTTAAACCGCCTTCGTGACCGAGTGAATCACGTCCGACAAGTCATCTCCGACAACTGGACACTGCATCACGAACACTGCACCGTGCCATGGCGCGCTCGTCATGAGGCAACTGTTGAACCGACTCGACATTGCCACGTTGCTGCACCCCGCCTATAGTCCTGATCTGGCTCCATCCGACACTTTTTTACTCGCACGGATGAAAAGGCAGCTGAAAGGACAGAGGTTTGACTCGATTCAGGACGTTCAATTAGCATCGATGAGGGCTCTCAACAGCATCCTCGCATCTTACTTCCAGAAGGTGTATGGCCAATGGCAGCAGCGTAATTCTAAGTGTGTAGCTGCCCAAGGGTGCTATTTCGAAGAGGATTAAGGAATTTTAAACATATCTTCAATAAAAAAAAATATAAAATCAGTCCTACTACTTTTGGTATTGACCTTGTATTATCGCCTGTTGGTCAATGAATACAAATATCATTGCTGGGTGTTTGGCTGAGTTTTCGAGCAGCCTCTGAGCAGAAGGGCAGGTTGTTATTTGTAGCCAGGTCGTGAAAGGTTGCGGTGGTTGGCGGAAGCCAGTGCGGAATATCTTCCTTATGATTCGTGAAGTCGCGTTCGGCTGAAAGTATTAACGTCATCCTTACGAGTCCATAGTCGGGAACTGAAAGACTTAATAAACTTTCGTGTTCATATTTTTCTGTCTTTTATCCTTGTAAGACATAAAAACCACACGGAAATCAAATAGAATTTGTTTGCTTACTTTAAATTATTAATACAAATATACACTGGTGTGCAAAACTTAAGGACGAAAGTAACTTTCGCACGCTGTAATATAGCTCTATGAAACTTGAACCATATACAGAAAAAACTACTGCAAAATCGTAAACAATCGAAAGAAATACGTGATAATACGAACAGAAATGACACTTTTGCAAGAGACATCAAGCTGCACTTAAGACACTGCAACTCATGATGGACCCCTGCAAATTACAAAAAGGAAGACATGACTCTTGAAAGGGTGAGTGATCAGCACGAACCTATGTTCGCTATCTACATTCTCTGCAACGTCCTGCCAAGCAGGCCACTAGAATGGTAAGGAGTTCTTGTGGTAGGACATTCCATTCTTTCATCAGCGTGATTGACAACTGGTGGATGGTCGTTGGTGCATGTGGATATGCTGCAATACATCTCCCCAATGCATCTCACACGTGATCGATGGGATTTAATTCAGGGAAACGGGCAGGCTAGTTCATTCGCCGAATTCCCTGAGCTCCTCCACCTGCCCTGTTCGACAGTGTGGGGCATTGCCATCAATAAAAATAGAAGTCTGCACTCCTGAAAATTTGCACGTGGGGAAGGAGTACAGTGTCACAATAACGTTGACCGGTGATTGTACAGAGTTCAAAGATCTGAAAGTCTATACGCGCATACAACAGATGCCTCTCTACACAATAACACTTGAACTATCAAAATGATTGTGTTCGACAATGTTCTTGGGTGAGTGTACGTCCAGAATCATTACTCAGAGTAAATCTGCTCTCATCTGAGTAGAGCACGCGATCCCCCTCCTCGTCAGCCCAGTCCTGATGCTCTAGACGCCACCACAAACGGTGCCGCCAATGTGCGGGCGTGAATGGTCGTCGGGGAAAGAGACCTTACCTGTGCAGTCGTCATGACATTGCGTATCGTGAGACGGCGTGCCTTTCAGCCCTTCTCAATCTGGTTACAACTGCACCCGCTTCTTGACGTGGGTCCCATCTTACCTTTTGTGCGATGTAATGGTCGTCTGTTACTGTAGGTGACCATGGTTGACCACCTCCTCCTGTGAGCAATAGCAAACTCGTCACAGTTCGTCTTTCTTCCAGTGTCCCAATGGTTCTTCCCCGTGTGAAGTCGCAATTGTTGCATGTTTCAATGAAGAACACCACCATAGTGTACCGTAACCGGTCGATGATTGACACACTGTTTTATCCTGTTCCTTCAACTGCCTCGTGATGCGGGTCCAGACACATTTGGTGCTATAGTCTCACTGATCTCGTACTATATAACTTCCAGCTTTCTGTGCACGTATGGGAGACCTCTAAGAACGTGTTTCCATACTTTAATTCATTTCCACCGTGTAGTTAATATGTTAATATTAGTCTATCTATCTCGTTTTGCACACCAGTGTAGCTAGACTATCCTGATAATTCAAGTATGATGCTGGGGCACCGCAGTCGGGGTTAATTGCGCCCTTTCATAATTATCTAAATATGAAGTAAATAAATAAACAAAACAGTTATAAATCTTATAAAACACTTTTATTTTCTGTTTTAGAACAAAATTATTTAATAAACTTCAAATTGCACCTTCCTTGCCTTCTGCGACGCTAATAGATTGATAACGTTCTCGAAATTTGTTTCTTTGGTTTCTTCTCACACTATACTTAGCAAATGTATAACGCACAACCTTTCTTGCCTTCAAATATGAAAGTATTAATTTTAGCCTACTGGAACATCGCTCGCAACTTGTGATGGATATTGCAATCGTTAACATAATCCGAATTGAAATACGAAGATTGGGAAAGACCCTCTCATCTCCATACTGAACAATGATTTCAATAAGCTTTTCAGGTATATTTATGTTTACGTTGTTTCTTGTGAATATCAGTATTCAATTATCCAATATTTCTATTAGAACTGTTCTCCGTAAACATCCCAACCACAGAAATCTTCAAATTCTTTAGATTTCTTTTTTAAATGGTCGCAATCATCACTGATGTAACACAGTTTTTTTTTAATATAAAGGATAAATCCAAATCTGCCGGCGGTTTCTTGCAGACGACTGATCCTTTCGTTCACACACAATACGGTCCAGTGACCACTTCATAACTCATTCTATTTCTTCCTTAGCAGTCAACCCAGCATTCTTTCCAGCCATACGTTTCTTTCGCCTTTGACATCTATCAATCACTAGATCCCATTCCCTTTTTCAGGTGCATCACTAACCAATCTATCTATTTCTTTAGTAAAATGGACTCAGAGGTCTTTTATATCTAAGGAAGTATCATGAAAATTCATGCTAGGATCCTGGAGCCGCTTTTGGACACGGTCAATAGAAGCGAGTACATTATTCTAAAATCCTAACAAAGTCAGAAAATCGCAGGACAACATGCGATTGTTTAGAAGTCTTGCCTCATTTCTTGTTTCACTATTATGATTTCCATCTTCAGTCATGTCTTGGAGAACTTTCAGCATATCAACATATTTGTTAACTGGCTTAACTGTTTCAACCCTTGCACTCCATCTTCTTCCAAACTCTGATATTATAACCACAGGCACGGAATTCTTGAGTTTTTTCAGCGCAGAGTGTAACGTGAAAAGAACTCATAAATAGTTTCAATACTTCCGAAAAATGTGACCATTATAGTAGCCTACTTGGCTACATGTACACACTTTGACAATAAATTTGGACACCGCTGAAAACTTCTATCACTCTTATTTTGCAAAATATGACATCAATGTCATCCCAGGAAACAGTAATGCAATACTGGCAAGCCAGTATTGCGCTACTGTTTCGTAGGATGACATTGATGTCAGATTGTGCAAAATAAGAGTGATAGAAGTTTTCAGTGGCGGCCAAATTTACTATCAAAGTGTGTACATCAACCAAATTAAGCAAATGACTATTCAATTCACAAATATCACCAGATTTCTATTTTGGCCAGAAGCTTTATTAATGCAAGGAAGTTACCACCATTATCGGATTCAGATCCATCGCATGTACTCTCTTTGTCCTCGTATTGCAAGATTTTGAGAGGCAAGAAATTTGATGCAATGAATATATTCGCCACTTTTGTTTTTCTGTCTCGGTCTGGGTCTGAAGCGCCTTAAAAATCCTAAACAACCACAGTCAAATCCTCTGAACGCACTCCTGCGCAGGTCGGTAAGCCATATAATATGTGTTTTGCTGTTCCTACTAATTATGCTTACATTTTCCTATGTTATGTACTTATTAATTATTGTTATATACTCATGTTATTAATTATTAATCGAATGAATTTCGCTGTAAATAAACACAGTTTGATTTGCGATCATGTCACTTACGAGTGTTTCTCATGTACTGTACATTACTTACTGTTGAAAATAGAATTTCGATAAATTAATATCTGTTGGTGTCTACCGTAAAAATTTCCAGTATTTATGTCCATAGCACTGTCGTCGACCGTAATGTAATTTATCAAATCCTGTAGCTTCAAGATCCCTCGCAACACACGTAATACAAATAAAATACACAACCACGCCACGCCAATCATCTCATCAGCAATTAGGAAATTAAAGCATCGCTTGTTTTATATCCTTTAAAAATAGAACAAAATTTGTTAGTGTGGGTGCCGCTACTGTTTGGTCCGTTCAACGTCATCTTGACATAGCACGCAATATATCTTCCGATCGTGTTCCGATTACTACAGAACTTATTCTATTCCCTGTTTACTTATTTCTTCTCGCTCATTCACGAAAGCTCACCAGCCACGCGTGAGAATCGCGGGATTATTTGAATATTAATTATATTGTTGGTTTATTTTGATTTTTAGGTTAAATAATTTGCGATTTTGGCGCCCCCTTTTCAATGGCGAACAGGGATGCCCTACATGCCCCACCCTAGGTACACCACTGCCATAAATTCATCATTTGGAGAGGATGAGAGGAAGCATTTACTGAAAAAGTTGTGACACTGGTTCAATTATGGCGTGATTGTATCGTATTGATCTGAACATTGGCGAGGGCGATTCAATCGTGAAAGGAACAGGCTCCGTCGTGAAGAGATCTCATGGTAAAATGTTCGACGGTCATATTGTATTGTTGGGTCACGCGTTAAAGGCCAGTTTATTTTTAACAAGTATTTAAAGAAGATTACAAGGAGTCAGCCTTAAAAATAAAAAAAAATACCAATAACGCTAATGACCTCGTTGTCTACGCACTCAAAAGTCCTTCTCCCTGCGAAACGAATAATAAGTTTAGTTTTTAAAGAAGTGATTAAAGGAGATTAGTAGAAGTCCACCAAAGAGACAGTTTAGGGAAGTAAAGTTTAAAAGATAGCAAACCAAACACAGGCTAAACATTCTGCCGCAATAATAAGGAAGTTTCTAAAATAATTAGAAGGGTTTTCTGTTTTGAATTTTTTAAAGCTTTGGAACTCTTTTTTACAAATAAAAAAAAAGTGAGTAACCTGAACGTTTCACCATATGGAGACATCAAGACCTCTGACTGCAGATATTAAAACTGGTGGCTCAAAGGTGGAGCTGGTCGCCTTCGAAAGGTTGGGAATCTGCATTAAAAATAGAATTCGTGTCTCCATCTAAAAAGTAAGTTGTAAATACTGAGGTTTTAACCAAGGTATAACGTGTTTAATTTTTTACAAACTTTATAACTTAGGAATATTTTTAACATACAACTGATAATTTTTTTCAATTGAAGTCATCCTCTATTTAATATAGAAATTACAAATAGCCTAATTAGTGACAAACTTGCGTGATTACAAATTGTTATCGCCTTTAATAAGTATAAGATTTGCTGTCCTCCTTTAACTCGATAGTGTAATCCGTTAGAAACAAAGCATTTCTATTCTGGATAACGTGTTAGAGATACCTGCAAACAATTTTTAATGTACGAACAATAGTGTTACATCACCACATTCATCAACTAACCGCAATGTCTATCCGAAAAAGTACTGTAAGAACGGAGACTTTCCTGGCCTATGCTTCCAATGAGGTCTTTGAAGGTGTGCTACAGATTTTTTTTTACTGCTTTACGTCTCTCAACATCGAGGTCTTTAGAGACGGGAAAGGATGGGGGCAAAGAATGGGAAGGAATTCGGCCATGGCCTTTTTAAGGAAGCATCCCTGCATTTGCCTGGAGTGATTTGGGAAACCATGGAAAACCCTAATCTGGATGCCCGGACGGGGATTCGAACCGCCGTCCTCCCGAATGCGAGGCCAGAACGCTAGCCGTTACACCACCACGCTCGGTGTGTGCTACAGAATTGCTTTGTGAAAACACAATCTTTTAATGGCTGGTCTTCCATCTTCTTGATCTCTAACGCCATCTGTACTGCTTGATGAACGTACAGCAACTCTGTGTTTTTCACAGATTTTCAGATTATCAGACAAAATAAACGAGCAAACAGTAAAGATGCTTCATTAAATATTGAAACACTGAATATTTTTAAGTGGACGAAAATGCTTGAATCTCGATGCCTTAAGACAGCATATCAGCAGAATGCTCAACGCCATTAAGGAATGGCTATACCAGTATAGATGTACTCTAGCAGGCTAGGTTGAAATACTAATGCCTTTGACCCTGCTTAAGGTTATCTCCATATATATTTTTGTTTGATTTTTGTATAAATATTGTTTTTTTTTTTTTCCTTAGGAATTTACACCTCGTCGTCTCAAGCTCATTAATGGCGGAGCAGGAAGTATTGTAGAAATAAATGTTTCACTTATTAATCATTCCACAACCAGTCTACGAATCCATTCCGAAATATTTTCCTGCTAGTTATACGTAGTATTGGATAATTTTTAATCAAATTTAAGAAACTGATATAAATGTTGCCTTTTAATCATGATTTGAAACGTATTATCATTGATTTTTAAATCAGTAAATGATTTTAATACAAAATCTGTAACAATGTAATTAAATCTAATAATGTAGCATACATAACTCCAGTATTTCGAGTATTAAATGTGCCACAACCCAAACTACACGGCCATTAAAAAATATCATCCTGCTATTAGCATAAATTCTTTTTTGTACAACTTTTTAGTGGAATGTAATAAGCCTTGTGTTGTATTAATTAGTTGAAGCATGTTGTCTCTGATTTTTTTGAAACAGTGACTGATATCAATACAGACTGGTAACTGTGTACATAATTCACATAAGTTATATTTTGTTCACTTTTTTTTTTTTTTTTTTTTTTTTTTTTAGAAAGAAATCCACTTGATTGGAAGAAAAATCAATGTTGGTAACACACAAAATCGCTGTCAAACGTCTTTTCTCTATCCAGAAATACAGTAATGAGAAATTAAGATACTTTCAGGGTAATCAAAATGGTTGAAAAGGAGGTTCAACTAACTTTGCATCGTTTATGATGAACTTTCACAGCAAGATGTCTTATATTGATTGCAAAACAGATCCGTAGGCAAATAACAAAATATTAGGGTACCTAACAGTACATTATCAGAAAGAAGTAAAATATTTTACGGCTTACTCCATTGAGCATGTAATTCAATATTTCAATCCAGTTTGTTTCGGAATAATTTATCTAGATATGTATTTCGCTCCCCTCTACTTTTCCAACCATTATACTTTTGAAAAAATCCAATAAACAATTAATAACTTGCAACGGAAATGGTTTTCGTTAAAGTATGTTGATAAGGTTCTTAAATTTTTACATTATTCTGGTACGAACAAACTCAGTTTCGTGGGTCAAATGAAAGAGATTAAAATGCAATTACATAAGTGTGATAGAAGTACTGTATCTTAGGTGAAAAGATAAGTTAATAGGTGGGATATTCTTTTTTTTTCCTTTTTTTTATTATACTTCGGGTTTTATGGGTAGTCGATTCGACGTCATTATAGCCGAGAGGGGACAATGAACGAAAAGAAATATGGTTATGGCCTTTTGAAGGAACTATCCCGGCATTTTCATGGTGCGATTTTGGAAAATCCTAATCTGGATGGGCGGACGCGGATTTTAAACCGCCCAATCTCGAATGTCTACCCGAATCGTCAGATTACCAGGAATATTCAAAAAATTTACTGAAAAAAAACAATTTTGTTTTCATAGAAAATTACTACTGATCTTGGTTGATGTATGACGTGATTACGAGTGCTTATTTATTTACTTTTTTCTACTACCCTTAAGCATATTGCTAGCACATGTTCAAGTGTTGGGTAATTTGAATGCAGTGCTGCGTGTTCGTACGAAATTTCGAGCAGGACATCCACAAAACCTAAACCCTACGATACAGGTGTACGAAACGCAAAACCTGAAATGGAGCCGCTGTTTATCACAGGGCTTTAACTCTTAAATGGAATATATTTAAAATATTCACATGTCACGTGTTTCGCAAACCCAAAACCAAAGCTCGTAATTAAGACATGATATAATTATATCCTAGGAAGCCAGGAAAAACGTGGATTTGTTTAACTATCATCAAGAATGGGAATAAGACATATTCAATTTTTTTAGTTGAAAATAAATTCGTGAACAGCCGCCAAATTTGTCCATTTTAGAACCACTTTTTTTTAATAGCTTTCCGCTTTTAAAGCCATTTAGCCACCTTATTACGTTTATTACTGATTTCACTAGTCTAGACTGATTCTTCAAGTCTATATCATTTTTGCTGCTATACACGTAATATTTCTCAAGTATTTTTGTTCACCATAGCATGGGAAACAGAGGATGGACATATATTTAATTAAAACTACCAATTCCCGAGGTCGGACTCAAACCGGGAATCTCAGCAACTAGAGGCCAACATACCAACCCCTACGATCTCTGAGTCGACTAGAACCATTTTTGCTACCAGGGCTATCTCAAAAACTCTGTTACCTATGAACCTGAAATTTCTCTGTGATGTAGATTATATTCTGTAGAAGCAATTGCCCATAACTTGCTTCATGAGGACGGCTGTAGTACACACTACTCTCTTAAACCAACATAGTCAAGAACAACATGATTCGCAGCCCCTGCATGAACTGTCTCCACGAGAAATTAAAACTTAATTCATCCGAATAATATGATGGCAAACGCATGCAAATATTTCAACTGCAAGAAGTAACTACCTTCAAATTTGTGGTCTCTTTTATTTTAATTCCATTGTTTTTTAACAACACATCAAAATATTTTACCTGCAGAACCACGGGATGTAGATAAATCAAAACGAAATTAAAATACGAGCTATAGTTTTTTTTTTAGTAAGTCGTGTTCACGGAAAAATTATCTTAAGTTTATCAGCAGTACGACAACACATCAAAATGAAAAATAGTATTATACCCGCAGGATCACAGGCTATAAATTACTGGAAACTGCATCAAAATTCTACCAGTAATTTTTACATGAATCGCTACGAAATATTATCCTAAATTTCTCAGTTTTTGACCTCAAATACAAATGAAACGTATCCTATATTACCTGCAGGAGCACTAGCTGTAGATTAATCGAAACGTCCTCAAAATCCGATCAGTAGTTTTTGTATGAATAGCATTCAACGAGAAATTGATTCTAATATGGTTTCTCAGCGTTCCAAAATCGCACCTAAATTATACTAATTTGGTAAATATCCCAGTTTTCCAACACAGTAATATGAAACACACCCCATTTTATCGCTTCACCACGGGCTGTTCATTTGGAACCCCATTGAAATTCAGGCAGTATGTTTTACGTGAATTCCGTTCAGCGAATTGCCTTAAACTTGTCACTTACGATGTCACATCAAAATTTACCATAACATACCCTACTTTACCCGTGGGACCAAGGGCTATACAGATACATGAATCGAAACCCCATCCAAGTTATTTTTAAAAATACCTTAAATGTACAGACTTTATACTGGTTGCAGCTACATTACATGTACAGATTAAAACGACATACTGACGGTCTTATATCTCATACGATAGGAGCATAACAAGCGAATTTTTTAATTTTGTAATTACCTTGCCACATATTAATACTATTTTATTGAAAGCGCACATAATTCAGAGCTCATTGCATCCTGGCGAATGGGATAGGTATTATACAGGTTGTTACAAAAAGGTACGGCCAAACTTTCAGGAAACATTCCTCACACACAAACAAAGAAAATATGTTATGTGGACATGTGTCCGGAAACGCTTACTTTCCATGTTAGAGCTCATATTGTGGACGGCTGTGATACAATACGCTATTCTCCAGGGCTGCATCAGCGCATCAGGGATTCCATGCGACGGAGGGTGGATGCATGTATCCTCGCTAACGGAGGACATTTTGAACATTTCCTGTAACAAAGTGTTTGAAGTCACGCTGGGACGTTCTGTTGCTGTGTGTTTCCATTCCACGTTTAATTTGATTTGAAGAGAAGTAATAAAATGAGCTCTAACATGGAAAGTAAGCGTTTCCGGACACATGTCCACATAACATATTTTTTTTGTTTGTGTGTGAGGAATGTTTCCTGAAAGTTTGGCCATACCTTTTTGTAACACCCTGTATATAACATATTTTGGTTGGAACTGAACGACTGCATTATTTATATTGTTTCATAGTGGTATCACTAGTCATACCCCCTATGTTATCTCTTAGTTTTTCCTACATCAATTACTTAACCAATTCTGCTGATAAATTACGTATCCCTTCAACAGCATTGATAGCGGAATTTCATGTATACTCGTACAAGGAAGACGATCTCACACATGACTTTCTGTATACAGTACTTGGGCTTTAATGCTCGTAGACATTGAGGTCAATGGACTTTTGGTGGAACCATCCCGGTATTCTCATCGAGTGTTCAGACCTTTTCCTGCCACCATTAACCACTCACCCATCAGGCTTAATCGTTCATTCCATTATTATTAGGGTGCGTCGAAGGTAAGAAGCTGAACCAAAGTCTTTGTCCTATCTGGGATTTGTTCCCAAGTCACTCCAATCGTTCTACTTTACATACGCTGTAGTGGAATATGTCTATCTATACTATGTAATAAAATTGTAGAAAAGTTGTGTCTGTACAGTAAATTTATTTCAAAAAAGAGTAATCTCAATTTAAACTACTGATGATTGAGATCTAAAACCATAAAATTTAGAATTTTTGTCTGTATGTACGAAACTGCACATAGTGATAGCGTTGGAATCAGTGCAGAGTGGAGTGCATTGCCTAATCTGTACAGGGTGTCCAGGATAATCACATCATGTCCTACTATATGACAAAATTTTATTTTAGTAAAAGTCTCACCATTATCGAGATATTGATTTTTTAATTTTTATTTTTTTGAAACATTTAACTTTCTTCAGTTTATTCCATGCCATTTCTACAAATTAAGATTTTCTAAACACTTTTTTTTTTTAATTTACTCAAGGAAGTTTGAGTCATCTAAAACAATGTTTTTTTCTTAAAACGTTAAAAAAATTTACATTTTTTTAAAATCATTGTCATCGTTTCTTTACTACGTGTTTTAAATGCACAATTGTCACTTTAGCAGATTGACCTACCATAAAACAATCATTTTAAAAGAAATATAAAATAATTATTCCATTTAAGATTTTTTTAAGGTTTTTATAAAAAAAAGAATATTGTTTTAGATGACTCGAATATCTATGAGTAAATTTTTTTTAAAAAAGGGGTTAAAAAAAGGTTTCAAAAAGTCTTAATTTGTAGAAATGGCATGGAATAAACTGAACGAAGTCACATGTTTCGAAAAAAAATATTTAAAAAATCAATATATCGAAAATGGTTCTTCTACTAAAATAAAATTTTGTGATATAGTAGGAAATGATGCGACCTATCTGCGGTTGCAGGATTATCCTTACATTCCTGGACACCCTGTATATTAAAACGTAGAAACATTGTGTTCGTACATTACATTTATTTTAATAAGTGTAATTAAGATGCAAATTACTGACGATAGAGATAACAAAACCGTAAAATTTAAAATTTTTGTCTGTCACACAGAAACAACTGCGTATATTGGTCCCTGGTTAGGATATAGGATACTTTTTATCCTCATTAGAAGATACTTCCCAGTGATAGAGTGCAAACCCGGAATTTTCTATTTTTGTCTATCTGTGCACGTAAACTACTGAACGAAAATCAACTAAATTTAACATAGTGACATCTTATATATTTTGTTATATAAGATAATTTTTATGCTGTTTAATACCATTATTTGTCCGTTATACAGAGAGTATTATTTTAATATCGATTGAACAATGTCTGACGCATGGTCTGGTGGCTCATACGGAAATATATATATTAAATTGGCTTATTATTAATCTCTATAATAATCTAAAACATAACACTTCTTTTAAAATCGGGTTAAAAAAATAAATATGAGTCATGTTCAGTTTATATCATTTTTATGAGTTCTAGACAACAAATGGACTGTTCTGATTGTGATGAGCGAAAACGAGTATAGGAAAATTGTATTTGAGGAAGTGTGATGCATATTCAAATATGTATTCGGTTAGTATTTTTGACGGTTTTCGATATTCAGATGATTTCGGCCTCACACATGCTCAGTTAATGAACGGAAGAGAAACACCCACTTTCGTATAAAGTTTGCAGACAAACACACCAATCATACATCGTTTTTTGATTAGCTCAGTTTTCGGCAGGATACTGAATCCTAATAGAAAAAAATGTATTGTGATTATAATAATAGATCTGAGGTTGGACAATTCTTTAAAAAAAATAAGGAAGTGCAACGTCCGCGAAAAAAATCCGTATGATAGAACAATAGATAGATACATAAAAAGGAATTAAAAGACATAGCGATCGCGCACTGGCAAAAAATGCCAAAATGCTAAAACGGAGTAAAACAGCAGTGAAATAAAACGAAAAGTTTGCCTATGAAGGAATATATGAGAAGGAAGTGAAAGACTTGTACTGATAACTTTGCAGAAGAAGCAGCCAACCTGAGCTCTCTCCATTAAGCAGAATTCGTTAGCTTGTAAAGACTTGCAATGAATGAGTCCGCGTTCCTCACGGTTACCTAATTAGGGGTTCTCTCCGCCACGCTCTAACCATATTTATTACATATAATTTGCCCTTGGCGAATTAAGCTGTCCGCAGTAGTTGTAGTGATTTAAGGTTTGCAGAAAGAACGCATAAATTTGGCCGACCGAAAGTCTTGAGTCAGGGGGCATCCATAAATTACGTGACGTGTTTTCCGGATTTCCGGATCCCTACCCCTCTGGTGAGACTTCGTGAGATCTGGTCCGAACCCCCTCCCCCTCTGATGAGATCTGGTCCGTGAGACTCCCCTAGGAAATCGCCCTCGCAACTTTTTGAGACCCCCACTTTAGGACGAAATACCCCACTAAAATCGACTTTCACGTGATTTTTATACCTTTTTTTTTAGTTCTACAGTCCAACAAAACTTTCCAAAACCTCACGTGAGATTTCCGTTGACTCCCCCCTTGGTGAGATTTCGCCAGACCCTCCCCCCACCCCCTATTTCACCTCACGTAATTTATGGGCGCCCCCATACAGAGGTTTGTATAAATAGAATAATCTCCATTCTGCTTATAGATTTTTGCTAAAATGAAATGCTGAGCCGTAACGTTCTGACCTGATGCTCCGCACAATTCTGGTTCGATTCCCGACCAAGTCTCTCAAATTTCGATATGTTCCATCACTTCAAATTAACACCGATTTTCTGGCATTTCCTTGCCAGTAATACTGTTCTTGATGTCGAGACGCCGTTCTCTGCTTTGCAGCGATTCTTTAAGGTAGAAACATTTTTTTTTATCTGCTTAACGTCTCTCTAACAGCCAGGTTTTTAGAGACGGGAAAGGATGGGAGGGGGGCAAGGAATGGGAAGGAATTCGACCATGGCCTTTTGAAGGAAGCATCCCGGCATTTGCCTGGAGTGATTTGGGAAACCATGGAAAACCCAAATCTGGATGCCCGGACGGGGATTCGAACCGCCGTCCTCCCGAATGCGAAGCCAGAACGCTAGCAGAAACAATTAAATAAAGTTTCTGGATCAGTGCATCCTCAAAAAGGGTTGTTGCATGACCATCCATGTTTTCTGTACCGTAATGAAGCTAAACCGCCAGCGACATTCGCTGATCAATATTAAAGCATGATTGGAGCAGTCGACCAAAAGCAGTATCTCTAGCGAGCCGCCAGCTCTTCGACTTTTTTCGTTTGCAGTATTTTTATGTTCAGATAATGGTAGAGTTTGTTCTTTTCAAGGCCAAATCAAACTAAATAATCTCTTTTGTCTCTGCTTATTCATAAAACAACCAAGATTTTTTCAGACGCTCGCATTTGGTATTCCCTTATTTCTTTGAAGTACATTGTAACTTTAATAGTTATGTGTTGTTGAAATCTTCTTTTTTTATAAATTTCCATTAGTCAACTTCCTGAACCTTTTCAGTGATCCCAGAGCCCATTAAATAATTACAGCCTTCACTCAGAGTCAGTCCCAGGCAAGCAATGGTCAGCATCTGTGTCGACGGCTAACACTGGGATCGACGGTGTGGGTGAGCACTCAAGAGGACGCGGTTTCGAATACAGCACCGGCCATAGATTTCGGTTTTTTACAGTTTCCAGAAATCTCTCCGGGTGAATGCTGGAATGGTAACTTCAAAACGGCATGACAGAATTTCTTTCCGATCCTTGCAAACAGTTGTATCCCACCTCTAATGATCTTAACGTTGAGGAGCCGTAAAGCCCCAATAAAAAATTGTTTAGAAATGGTATGGCTGAATTCCTTCCCATTCTTTGTCCAAAATCATCTGTCGTCACTAATGATCTTGAAGACAACGAGATGAAAAGACCTAAATTCATAGGAGACATTACAAGGGGAGAAACCGAGCTTCAGCTTCATTCCCAGACAGCCCATCCATATTTTAATTTCCCATGGTTTCCCGAAATTACTCCAGTTCCTTCAAATGCAATTCCCAAATTCCTTCCCGTTCCTCTCCCTCGTCAATCCTCTCCCACCTCCAATTACCTCGACGTCGACGAGGCGTAAAGCTCAAACAAAAAAAGCTAGAAATAAGTACTAACTTTTGTGGATGTGGGAGCCTCTTAGAGAAGTGTTTGCAAAAGTGGAAAATGATAAAAGAATTAAACGCCTTTGCAATGTGTGTTCCGTGAAGGTTGTCAAAGTACTCATCTTGCCATCAAGCGCACATAGAATTTCATCTTCGAGTGGGCACTGTATGTCGTTACAATTGGCGCTTGTCGACACGGATCAGAGCTACAATTTTTAAGTATCTCGCAGATGATGTAAGGAGAACAATTCTTGCATGCAGTGCTTACAAATTGCATCATCATCTGAAGAAACTGCTGTTCCAGAATCAAATGTCTATTTCAACGGCTCTGTAATGAATTCATAATTTCTTGATCTGTTCGTAAGGGTTGAGAGGTGTAGGGTAACATGTCCTGCAGACTTTCATATCGCACGGCAGCAGTGTCCCACCACAGTCTTCTCCAATTGAGATCCGCATAGAAGGCACAGAGTATCAGTTAGGTACCTGATAAGGTATTGTAAATTCTATGTTGATGAATTTGGCAATTTTTTTATGGTTCTTTATTATTGTAACAGTATCCAATAAAGTGAGTGTGAGCTTGAACCATGCAGTCGGCCTCTCGTTTTGTTCCGGCGATTGCCGTGCTGTAAAGCTCAATAGAAGGATCATCGGAATATGTCAGTATTGTAATAAACGGATTAAGCGGTTTCACAGGTAGCGGAGGGTATGATGCAACCAATGTAACGTTTTAAAGCTGGAAGGAGAAGACGAAAGGAACACGTTAATTTTTTTTTCTAAACGCGCAATCTAAAACACAGTGACCTCAAGCTGACTATTTCTGACACGACATCGCCGCAGGAGTATAGCGGGTCCACGGACGATTCAGCATGGCCGCTACTCAACAAGTAGCACAGCCAGGGCCGGCGCTAGAATTCACGGGCCCCGAGTAAGCGATCTTAGGCCCCCCCCCACAAAAAAAAAAATTTTTACTTTACACTTTGTTTTTGATAAATTCAGAAAATTTTAATACAAAAATGTTCAAAATTATTGGTGCAGATTTTAAAATTTGTGTTTGATTTCTATTTATTGTGGTACCCAAGCCGGCGGGGCCCCCCTTTGGTGGTCCGGGCCCCGGGTACTTTTGCCCCGCTTAACCCCCCCCCCCCCCCTAACGCCGGCCCTGAGCACAGCCGTCTATCAAGAATATTTTCAGAATGTCATTAGGGAATGCGGCTGCTTGCTGATGATATTTCAAAACCCTGATGAAATCAAGTGCCTGGTGTCTCCTATACCCAACGATGCATACTAAAATACGCAAATACATCGTCTGATCGAGTTACATCACGTATTTTCAAAAACTAAAATCAAAATTTTAGTTTCCATACCAAGAAAGTGTATAACCTATTTGATTTATTTTAATTGAATAAAAAGGAGAAACAGTCTATTTAAAAGGGTAACTTTTTTGTTTATAATGTGATAATGGCATTACCATGGATACTCTGCAGATCACATAGTCGAAATTAACAAAGGGTGGGGATTTGAATATGAGCGAGGCTGCTTGCTGTTAACATTCGTTATTCCCAAACCTGTAATTTTTATCCTAGCATTTTGTCATGAATTATTGATGTTTCGAACTATTACAATTCATTAATTGCTTAATTACCAGAAAATTAACTTCTGAAATAACTTTTGATCAATAACACTGAGCTGACATCCTCTGATTGGTCTGGCAAAGTTATTCTAGAGACTACCCTGCAAGCCCAAAGTGTTAAATCATACAAAAACATAAACTTACAAAATAACAATACGATATAATATATTCTTTCTGCAAGTATTATTTTTGGCTGAAATGACAATTTCTTACTTGAAAACCTCCGCAGCACCCTCTACCTTATATCTCATAGAACTCTGTGACTGTTCGTTGTACATTATGTAAGTTCATTTGTTCGTATGTATGTTTTTTATAACCGCTCCAAATTGACCTATTATCCTCGACAGTCATATATAAGGAACACATTGGTAATGATAAGGTTGGGAGGGAATAAATGGCCATTAAATAGCACCGAACGTTCACCTAAAATGCCATTAAGAGTGATGTTAAGCGTATGACCGTCGAGGTTATTAAGACAGTTCGGAATGGGTATAAAAAAAATGGCAGCTAGATACATACGAAGAAATGAAGTTACATAATGTATAATGAACAGTCACAGAAGTGTATGAGCTGTAATGTAGAGGGTGAGTGGGTGGTTTTCAAGTAAGAAATTGTCATTTCAGCCAAAAATACTATTTGCAGAAAGAATGTATTATATCATATTGTTATTTTGCAAGTTTATGTTTTTCTATGATTTAATACTTTGGGCTTGCAGGGCAGTCTCTAGAATAACTTTGCCACACTAATCAGAGGATATCAGCTCAGTGTTATTGATCAAAAGTTATGCTTGGAAAAAAAATACAGTTTTGGGAATAACGCGCCCACATTCAAATCCCCACCCTTTGTTAATTTCAACTATGTGAACTGCAGAGTATCCGTGGTAATCCCATTATCACATTATAAACAAGAATGTTACCCTTTTGAATCAACTGTATTTACTTTTTATTCAATTACAATAAATCAAACGGGTTATACACTCTATGGGTATATAAACTAAAATTTTGATTTTAGTTTTTGAAATACGTAATATAACTCGATCAGACGATGTAATTGCCTATTTTAGAATGCTTTGTTGGGGATAGGAGACACCAGGCACTTGATTTTATCAGGGTTTTGAAATATCACCAGCAAGCAGCCACATTCCCTATGACACGCTGAAAATATTCTTGATAGACGGCTGTGATACTTGTCGAGCAGCGGCCATGCCTAATCGTCCGAGGACCCGCTGTACTCCTGCGGCGATGTCGTGTCATAATTAGTCAGCTTGAGGTCACTGCTGTGCGCTGCCCGGCCGTCGGCTGTGACGTCACGCACAGATTGAGATGGTGGCGCCCGGCACAGGAAGTGGTGACACCTGGCTGCCGACACTGGAAAACTGGGTTGTAGAATAACGGTACACTCACCAAACTCTACTCTCGTGTATCAAATGTAAGAATTTAACAAAAATGGCAAGAATTGAAAACCATAGTATACAAACGCATTAAAACCAAACAGGGTACGTATCTGAAGGTCCCATACTAAACTGATCACAAGGTAATAGAAATTGTCAGACTATTATGCTGCTGTTTTGCATCTGTATGGAAAGCATTACCAGGAGAACCGTAAGAATCTGAAATATGGGTTGTGATGAGTTAATAATGAAAATGTTCTGTGTAAAATTACTGTCAGATTAGTGGGGTGTAGTCCAAGTGATAGGCGTAGGAATCAGTGGAAAGTTTATTGTAAAAAATATGATCATAGTCTTTCATCGAAGAAAGTAGTAAGATATTCATTGTTCGAAACTACAGGAAAAACGAAATCAGAGAAATCAGTTTTTTTATGTGTGGTAACAGGTATTAATTTCACTATAGATAAAGGCGTCGTAAGGACGAACCAACTATTATGTGTTTTAAACTTTGTGTCTCATTTAAATATGGATTGTAAAAAACGATATAAACCGTAGATTTAGACTATAGGAGATACGTCAAATGTTTATATATCATCCTGATCATTTGTATTTAATTGTTTCAGGCGAAAATCTGTGCGGATGACTGCGTGCTACCCAAGGAATACACATTTAATAAACAGGCAAACTCAATACATACTAGAAAAAATCTTAAACTATTAGAAGACAGTTGGCTACCGTCACTTCCATCCCTTTTCATATATTGCCTATAATTTCACATGTAGGCAACTCAACAGGTACCAATAAAAGTGTAAAATACAATTAATGTTTAGTCTTGATATCGCGACAAAATCATTTTCTCATGAAGTTATAAGTTCTTTAGCAATATATTTGCAATAATTCGGATGTAACTTACGTCCTAAAGATGATGACAGGAAACCATAAAATTCTATAAGGCACACAACCATAACTGTTAATTCTAATTTCCCTAATACATCATTGTCAAAATTCACGTAAATATATTTTAGCAGTGATAATTAAAGAAAGTTTAATTATCTACCTAAATTACACACCACGCTTTATGGCCGAGATGACGACGCTGCCTCGCGGTTGGCACAGAGTTCGCTGGACTTGACCTGCAGGGTAGGGATGGAGGTGGTTCACTACTCGTGTACTACAGTGCTGAGCCAACCTCTCGGCAGTGTGTGTAGAGTATGGACATACGCCAATGTTGATACTGATTCGATGGAGATATAAACACGGTGGTCCCATTTGTGCTTGTCGAAAGAGTAGACTTTAATGGGCCAGCAATAACTTTTACCCTCCTCCTACTATCATCGTGATGTATAAAAGACAAAGCTACACTGATCACAGTACACATACAAAACACTCGGGAACACGGCCGAAAGAGCTGGCCGCTCTTGGTGGGCGAGCGGTTAAGGTTCGCACCTGACATTCGGTAGGGTTTCGGTTCGACTCCCCACCCAGCCATCCAGCTTTCAGGTTCCCATGTCGAATGTAAGTACGCTTCCTTCAAGACGCTTTTGTCGAATTCCTTTAAGATCCTTTCCAGTACTGAAATGACCTGAACGAACCATAAAACTCAAATTAAAAAGCAGAGTTCCCTTGTAGATCAAACAAACGAGGTGCGTCCACAATATAAGAACCGATTGCGCATATCGTTCGCGCAGGTCATGCCATTGTAAAGACGCCACCTTCAATTGGTAGCTGAAAGTCTGTCACAACAATTGTGTGAGTAATATTGTTCTGCAAAAGTATCTCACTTTTATATATTAGTTTACAATGGACGCTAAAACCGAAAATCCCACCCGCTGTAATGTGAGTTCGGTGATAAGATCTTTGCACGGAAAAACCTATAGTGCGTCGGTAATTTACAGACAAATTGTTGAAATTTATGGTGAAAATGTCACGAATGAGTGAAATGATCTCGATCACACTGTTACCGGTGAAGAAACTTCGATTTTCTATGTCAAACCTGAAAGCAAGCGGCGGTCTTTACAGTGGTGGCCACGTTTCAGGGATGGTGGAAACTACTATCACGATACGAAAAGTGACTCAGTAAAAAATGGAGACTACGTTGAAATATAGAGTAATGTATGTAGTAACATTAAATAGTACAATCGGTCGATTCTTACTTTGTGGATGTGAGTCATAATTAAGTGTACAAATGAGGATTTAAAAACAAAATTTCACACAAATTTGAAGACACATACTAGTTGTCGAGTGATCAAGCATCATCCTGGAAATAGCCAATACTTTTTCACCACAGAAAGTAACATGTACAACGTAAAAATCCCTTCAATAACATTAGTATTTCCTTAGTTAATGTAGAACATTGAACTTGGAGAATATAAATACAGATTGTTTCCTCAATTTCTGAATAAAAATCAGTAATCAGCAGTCGAAACCAACACAGAAGTTTGCCTCTCAAATTCCTTGCAGTCCCCGGTCAGTCTCTCGTATCAGAGCTACAAACACAGGTTTCTTAAAATTCATTCCTTTCGAAATTTCGTAACATTACTAGTAGATAGTAGTAATAACGAATTCCACTATATGAAAATTGAATTCAAATGCCGCTTAATTTGTTTACACTCCTCGATTACTCATTGTTACTGCAATTAAACTATTCTTTGTAGAAGATTGTTCTTTGTGTGATAAAAACAAGGTCGCTAGTCGAGCAGAAATGCTCGGGTCGTGACGGTGCGACGCCCGGCTGAACTTGCTTTGCTGACGGCGTAATGGCTGTGGTTTTCTTATTTGCAGTGGGTTACAGGTCGACGTGAATGAGGGCTAACGAGCGCTCAAAGCCACAGCCGCCCCTGTCGCATTGTTTGCCAACCGCTGCAAGGGCGCAAAAAAAAACTTTAATTGGCCGCAGAGCTGCCAAAAAACATCTTCATCTCGCCACAAGTGTTTACACAGAGGCTCTGATTTCGAGACCTTTCGCCGTTGCGATACCTTTTCATATTTTCTTCAAAAATTCGAGTCACACCTGCCATTTTAATTAAACATTACCTCGGAATCTAGGAACCGGTTATAATGTTCAGAGCAATTTGTCAAAGTTTTAACAATAATAAGTCCTACTTACTTATAATGGAACACAATAATAAATCCACATTTATAATTCAAATATTTCGTTAATTTTACCGATAACACATTCTGTTGAATTGAAAGCTGAAAATATTTATTAAAAAGGTACGTATCTCTTTGGATAATTGTACAATCCTATTTTAGAAATTCACTACACTTATAAATACTGTATAAATGTTTGTTACAAGTAAGAAAAATGGTTCGTCGGTTTTTAATCACTAGATTGAAATGTTTTTGTCTAATTAATTGTCAGAGATGTTGGACACTAATACGAATATGAACGCTGACAGTCGGAACCACAAATTGTAGTAATTGGAGAATATTGGGGGCTGACGTCAATCACCACCCGCTGAGGTCAAATCGAAAATTAACGGACCTCGCTTACGTGATGTAGCCCACCAGCTTCAACACACTTACGTCAAATTTCTCCTGCAGTTACGAAAGTGTATAATATCAAAATAAGAATGGGACATAAAAAGCACAGTGTTTTTTTAGAATTAAAACTAATACAATAAAGTTACAGTAAATATATTCTCGGTAAGTTAGGAATTTTATTTAATTATCTACAGTGAACGAGTATTGATGTCAAGTTTTAGGATAATTTTCATGGGAGTTAATAGAAAAGCCACATTTCTCGGGACTTGTGAAGAAGAATGTCAGGGTGAAAAACCCGCTCGTGTATCTTACCCCAAGAAAATTCAAGAATGGAATTAGGTAGGGAGAGAGAGGTACCAACGTGACCAAAAAATCATTACTTTTAACAGGGAATTTACCGAGAGTGATTCGTCAGTGGTAACTCTCTGTTCTCACATTCGAGAGGACACAAGTTCGATCCCCACTCTGCTATACAGATTTCGATTACATAGTTTCCCAAAACCACTCTAGGCGAATGCTGAGACGCTACCTTCTTCGGAGGGCGATGGTAGAATTTTTTCCCGTTCCTTTCCCCCATTCCTTTCCCGCGTCTAATGATTTCAACATCTACAAGGAGTAACAGTTAATGAATTTGACAAAATGACTTGCCAGCTCTTCATCACTCTTGGTATGTAGTTTCATGTCGGGTTATTTATTATTTATTACTGAATTTTTCGCTAGGTATGTGGAGTCTAAGTTTCAGCAGTAAGGGGCTAGTAATCGCCAGGCTCCATAAAATACACAGTTTCCTGAAATCGCAAACGATTTTTTAATAACAAAAACATTGCTGGGAAGGTTGATTTGTCTTGGGTCTATGGGGCTGGAGTGGATGTTTTGTAAGTGATAATGTGTTCTTCCTACTTGAAATTTATGTTCAATTTGGGCGAGAGCTCGCTTATTTTATCCAGTTTTCTAAATTTTCGGCATGATTTGCCCGAGTCTTCATGTTATTTGTGACAATATACGCAGCTTCTATTCGGGTTAGTACAATGTGTTTTTAAATGTTTTACTTCACATTTTGTAATTTTCACTGATCGCTCATGTGTCCAAAGTTCCAAAAACTGTATCATTGACGGACTGTTGCTGTATACGGAGAAAACTTGACAGCGCACTGTGTAGACCGATACATATTCTGGTAAAGTTTGACTGTCAAATCTGTAACTATTTCTTTGTTACTGAGCGTTGTTAATCTGAATATACTGTTAAAATGCTAATTTTCCAATATGAATCTTTAAATGATGATAGGATAAATTTCGATTTTTTTCAAAAATATTATCTATTTCAAATAGACAAATATTTAATATTTATTTACAATTTACGACAGGGATTGCAATTTATCTATAACTTTAAATAAACAAAAATATATTACAAAAAAAATGAGAATTAAAATCGGAATGAGACATGAGATCTCTTTATGGTTCGTTTCAGGTTGTTCCAAATCGCGTGACACAATCGTTGACAAATTACCATGGCGATATCGCAAGCCGCGTCGTACATTGTCGGTGATTCACCTCTCAGTCCAAAAAAGAACACTATGTTGTCGCTGATGTGAACAAGAAACTCTCTTGAGATCATATTAATAATGTGCATACACTGGCACACTAACAACAACTTCCAGTTCGCCAATATGTCCTCCATCGGCCACAGGTATCCTTGTTTCTCCCCAACCCTCGTCTTCCCTTGCTTCATCCGCAGGCCGATCGCCGGTGTTTTACGGTCAACCATGAAACAAGAGTAGCGTCTTAAAGTCCTGCACCATTAACACACACTTACGCAGGCTGGCTCCACCTTGACAAACATGTAGTGGAAATGTCACTATCTATGTTCGCAGTGATATTATTGCAATGCTTCATTATCTATTTTCGCCTTTTTTGTCATTCGTCTAATTCTGATTACCGGTGCTTAGAACGCTAATTAATTCGTCTTCAGCAATAATTATTCCTTATTACTCCTTGCCGAGTTATTATGTGTGCCGGCATATATGCTACTTGTTGTGTGGAGAATACTGACAATTCAATGAGACTATTGATTGCCTGTGGTGTGGCAAGATTTATTTTGATTCTGTTTTTTCCCTGTGCAACTATATTGTTGAATAAGATTTTTGTATTTTGGCTCTAAATAATATTTTCCTCAACGCATTAGGAACTAGGTTTCCAATGTTCTTTTCTAATCCGTCTACAAATATATAGTACGGTCGAGGTGAATCGATTTGTCTTGTGAACATATGCCGGTGTGCGGGGCACATTACTTTTCGCCAAGCAAAGATCGGATGCTACTCTGGTTATTACTTTATTTAGCCTCATGTCATTTATCTTGTCTTGGACAGAAGGCAGGGCTGGTTGGATTAGATTTTCTACTCTATTATCTGCATTCATCTACATCTACATATATACTCTGCATATCACAAAATTGTAGGTTGCAGAGGGTGCATTATTTCCATATAAATCATAAACTACATCGTCTTCTGTTGGCTTACTCACATTATCTGATGAGAAGACCTTCCGCTTGTCGGTGTTTCTATTTTTTTCTTTATTGCCCCGCTTGTGCAACCCAGAGTTGCATATCTTCATGTTAAGGTCTCATGTGCTGGTAAGTAGATCTTGTAAAGCATCCTTCGCCACCGCCTGGAGCGTTTCTGCTGATGCATTTTGATGGTCGACATACAGCCTGTTCGATGGGTCACCACCCTCCCAGTAAATCCCGCTTTCCATGTCACTCATTATTCACTTGCACTAAGATATTATTATATAATTCAGTTAAATGTAGACTATATACAGCACTAAATACAAATCACTCAACTTCGTGTGCTACAGTCTCGCTTAAGGAAAACGATGGAGCGGAACTGGGCAGATTGTTTTGGTGCGGTGCCTAGGAAGGAGAATCTCGGAAATGGTGAGGTTGGTCGGCTGTTCACATGCTCCTGTAATGGGCATCTGTGGAAAGTGTTTGAAGGAAGGTTAAACCATGAGTTGGTGACTAGGTGCTTGACGTCCACGCCTCATCACAGAATGTGGAGGTCGGAGGCTTGTTCGCTCTGTAAAGCGGGATAGGGGTGATCTGACTTTAGGGTACAATGCTGGTGTAGGCACAAGTGTTTCAGAGTACACCATGCAGAACATATTGTTGAACATGGGTCTCTGCACCAACAGCCCGTAGGTGTTCCCATGTTGGCCCAATTATGATTGCGTGGGCACGAGATCATGGAGATTGGACCGTGGACCAATGGAAGCGTGTCGCTTGATCGGATGATTCGCGTTTCCTGTTCACCAGGTCGATAGTCGCTATCTTCCAGGCGAACGGCTGTTCGAAACAAGCACCGCGTCATGGACGCAGGCCGTTGGGGGCAGTATTAAGCTATAAGTGACATTCCCCTGGGCTTCCATGGGATTTATGGTAATGATCGAAAGCACCATGACAGCTGTGAACTACATCAAAACTGTTGCGGACCACAAGCATCCAATGATGCTTCATGTCTTCCACGACAATGATAGCATCTTCCAGAAGAATAACTATCCACAAGTCTAGAATCGTGTTACAGTGGTTTCAGGAACATGATAGTGAACTTACGTAGATGCCTTGGCCACCAAATTCACTTGATCTGCCCCCCTATAAGACACATTTGATACGCTTTCGGGTGACAATTCCGCGCCCACAAACAACCCGCGCGTAATTTTAGGGAACTGCATGACTCATGCGTGGACCTCCGAAAAACTACCAAGGACTTGTCGAATCCATGCCACCTCGGATCTTTGCTGTATTGCTTTCCAAAGGTGGAGCATCACGTTATTAAGCAAGTGGTCATAATGTTTTGGTTTATCAGTGTTTATAGCTCTTCTTGGATATTGTGTTTTGTCAACTGAAGTAGTACCGAAGTTAGTACTAGGATCTTATGCACTATAAGCTTCGCTGCAGATATCGTCGTCATCTGAAAACGCCAATGTCCAGATTTTCCGTAATACAACTTATCAAAATTAGGAAAACTGTCTTCCTCTTAACGGAACATACAGATTCTTTGCATTTAGAAACTGAAAAAGACAATCTTTCCCTCAAGAAACCAAAAAAATAATTTTGAAGTCTGTTGTGATATACCCAATATTCAATTCGTCTTGATACGTTGACGGCGTTCGCATATTCGCAATTTCGGCTTCTGCTTGTAGAATGGGTGATTTAAACTGTACATTGTGTTTGTCTTCCATTTACAACATGTACGTAAGTCCACTGATTATTAAGATTCAAAATATTGTTACTGGCAATATGTATACAGTGTGAGCAACTGAAAAAAATACGAAAATGAAGAATATCATTTCAAAATTTGTCAGTGGTGACCGTGCAATGTGTATCCTAATCATTCTGATAATCCTGAAATACGACATTAGTTTGTGACATGATGTGGTTTCTGTATAGCGTTTATTATGTATTACTCAAGCGATTCTTCCAAAAAATAATGCATGTTTTTGCTAATACGTTTGTTTCCGCCCAAGGATTATGATATTTTTTTTAGAAAATATTGTTTTCCTGAACAAGCCGATGTCAATATCATCCGAGTATTCAGTTCTGCTAGTCGTTACGGTTTTTCCCTTTTGAACATATCCTACTCTGCTTTCGTAGGATGTGTCTCGTCTTCTTTCTTCAAAGGTGACTCAAGTTCTTTAGAAGTTGAATAGACTATATTCTGTGGTGATCCTCGTAAAGCTTCCTCATATTTGAAATCAATTCCTTCCCTTGTTTTGGTATTCCACTGAATAATATTTGGATACAGCTCTGTACTGCAAAAATAAATACGCTGTGCAGAGTAGAGAGACTCATTTTTTACATTTGATATTAAATGGTCAAATGAAGGGTAAAACCTGTTGATTGGTTGGCTGCTTAAAATGAAGAATTTCTGTCCCGTATACAAGGCCCGTAGGAAATTATCCAGCATCCTGACCAGCGTTAAAGACAAGAGAGAACATTTTCAAACACCAGGAGTATATGAAATTCCTTGTAGCTGCGGTAAGGTATACATTGGGGAACAGGACGCACTGTTAAGGGGAGGCTCAATGAACACATTAATCATTTGAAAAATAATGACGCAAGCAAGTCCGCTGTAGTTCTATATTCAGCCGATAGAAGCCATTCAATTTTATTCCATAAGACCAACGTTATAGCCATTGAAAGCAGATGGTGGCCTAGGCGTATAAGAGAAGCGTTGGAAATACAAAGACGACCAAACAACATTAATGCCGACAATGGTTTGCAACGTTACCATATTTGGTCATACCTGCTCAGGTAAACCCAAGATGAACGGCCTCATCCTACCGCCTACACTGGGCGCGGTGACGTCACCGCGGCAGTTCAGCGCTCGCTTCCTGCTACTATATAAGGCGTTAGTGACAACTCACAGTCCTATGATGAAAGCCACAGTAAGATGGCAGAAACGTTAGGTTTTTAATAAATCGACGCAGCTCCACCCGGAGAACCAAGATAATACAAGGGTGAAACCTGTTCGTGACGAGGGTTATTACGGTAACCAAATTAATCACAGTGTAAGAGGGAACACTGGCGGTGGTCTCTACAGTTAATTTTGAGGACTGTTTTCTGTGAAATACAGTAGTAACACGAGCCCAACCAGCCAATAATGAAAGTCACAGAGTGATTGGAACAGCCAATCATGTAGCAAGTTGGTTGTTAAATAAACTAAAATGTTGTGTTTTATCCGAGCCACATTACTAACGGTGAGTGACAACCGGTTTTTAAGACACCAGCATGGGATAACGTGAAACCTCCATGTGGGAACCAGCCAGCACTCGGAATGACTTCGAGGCTAGGGAAACAAGACGAGGTCAATTACGTTTCTGATGCTGATTCGATTTTGATCCCTTCTGTGACATAGAGGTCTGCTAAGAGCTCCGATTTGGACTTATGATTCTGTGGTCCAACGTTTTAAATTTCTATCGAGTCTGATGTAAGTTCGGAACAATGCTAGGCTGTATTGCTGGTAGAAAGACGATATACTTATCAGTTATCACCAGGTTGGCAACTGTTAGTTCAAGTAGTAACATTCGACGACGTTACCTCCTGCCACGACGCGCCTGATGGAGCTAAGTCCACCTGTTCCAGTCGTCACATCTACGAACACAGTCAATCATGATTGGTAAAACTCATCAATACGAACATGATATACAGCAAACCGAGTATCACACCACGTAACGGCCCTGTGTTGACTCAAGTCATTCAGATTTTCTAATGCTTTGATCTGAGTAATATTCGAATTCAACTTGTGTTTTGCCAACATTTGAGTTTTGTCTCATTAAACGAATAAAGTTTCATTTGGAAAACATTTTTAGTAAATAATGCTGAGACAAACTCCCTTAGCTTTTGAGAGTCCTCATTTTGTAGTAATATCCTCCCAAAATTCTTCTTTGATTGATGTAAAATCACATTTCAAAATAATAATTTGTATTTAATTAACCACGGGGCGTGAAAACGCCACAACTGTTGAATAACAAATTCGTGATCTGTTACCGCGGGATCGATATAACACTCTCCTGTGGCCGGTACATCGTGTCAAGTTTTGGCTAAGAGATGTAGAATATTTTACGTTCGTTAGTTGCATTAAGAGACTAAAAAATAATAATCTAAGAAGATAATAAGAAACATTTTAAATGCAGCTTTATTTTAACCTCTATTTCCATAAACCTAATTTGTCCAGCCGGAGAAAGGTAAATTGAATTCCCCCTCCTAATGTTCTTAAACAAGTCATTTTGTGGACATGTTTGGACTAGGCTGGTGCCTTGGCAGGAGAAATGAGTGTTTTGGGAAGTGGCCTCAGGGAAAGCTCGTTGGCTGCATTTCAAGCGTGAAATACGTTACTGAAATCCCTGCTTAGCGACCCAGATAATTGCCTGCGTCTCTCCCCTCCAGTTCAACTGTCCACCTATTTTCCTCTGAGATTTGTCTCGCTTACACAACCACTTTCGTTGTTCAATCGTTGTCCAGGATCACATTCGTACTTCGATATCGTTGGAACACTATTTGCATGAAATACTAATGACACATTCGCTAGCTGTACTTCTTATTCCAAATCTTCGGATTTATAGTTATTCCCAGAATATAAAAATGTGTTGTAGAAAAATGATACGTAAACTGATGATCCGTATGGGTCATACAAGCGAAACAACATTTCAGGAAAAATTCGGGTTTTACGGTCCACCGACATCGAGATCATCGGAACTGGGAGATGATGCTGGAATTAACCTCGAATGATTTCGAAAACATGTTGGGAGGACAGGGATTTGAACCCGAATCCTCTCGAATGCCAGGCCCGATCGTTACTGCACACCCCCGGACTCGATTATATTATTACATTAATCCTCTTATCTGAAGAGTTATTGAAGATCATCACTGTATGTAAAATCTTAAAGATTATCATGAGTCTAGTAAAACTGTAACACAACAATTAGTTTCTTGTTCCATTTACCGGTACTTGTCCAGTGGAGTAGCTAGGTCAACAAGGGCCCCGGTACAAAGTAAAATTATTTTGGGCCCTCTGAGCTGAGCTTGGGGACCCTTGAGCTGTGCTTGGAGGCCCCCTGAGCAGTAGCGTATATAGGTACAGCTTTTTTTTTAAAAAAAAAAAAATGTTCCGCCATTGGCCCTGAAGGCCCGTGGGCCCTCTGAGCTGCACTTGGGGGCCCCCTTGGATGCGCTTGGGGGCCCCCTCAGCTGCGCTCGGGGGCCCCCTGAGCGTGAGGGCCCCGGTGCCCTATAGTAGCTACGCCCCTGCCCTTGTCCTTGTACTATAGTGTTGTTGACCGTGGCCGGTATCTGGCGCTCGGCGCAGGTTACCGGTGTCCAACGTGCACTATAGCGTAAGCAG
Source organism: Vandiemenella viatica (assembly GCA_031002005.1). Lineage (NCBI taxonomy): Eukaryota > Metazoa > Arthropoda > Insecta > Orthoptera > Morabidae > Vandiemenella > Vandiemenella viatica. The sequence continues at coordinate 210,770,705 of CM061921.1, forward strand.
CGAGAGCATGCGACAATGTAAGTGGGAAATCAAACATGGTACCTTATCTGCGTTTTTCGCTATAAACGTCCTCAATAAACTGGCACCCATTCTTTTACCCAACATTCACAACGCATTAAACTGAATACTTACACACTATCACAGGGGCAACGTTTCGTCGATATCGAGTTCATAAGAGCCGGGAGGGCATTGTCGGCAAGGAGCGGGAAGTAATTCGGCCATGGTCTTTTGAGGGAATCATCCCAGCATTTGCCTAGAGCAAAGTCTGGATTGCCTAAGCGGGGATAGAACCCGCGTCCTGCCGAATACCAGGCCTGTGTGTTCAAACTCACCTACCTTCTGGATAAGGAGAAGAAGAATTATCTTATTGCTTAAGCAGTCAAGTTCCTTTAATGCAACCACTAACGGTAACTAAATGAAGATTGTAAGGAAAAAGTGGTCTTTGTTTTAACATCTTTCTGTTAGTAGTTTTACTGTATATGTTTTAGTAATGAGATATAATGCGAGTTTGGAATACTGTTAAGTTGGCACGCCGAGTGCACCTACCAGAGAGAGTATCGTTGGACTACTGTTAAATGCGGCGGCTACACACAAGCCAATTTCGGTCCCAATCTGCTGGGGCAATGAGCAGGGAAATTTATGGGGCTTCACTCCAAACATCACAATTTCGCTCCCAATTTTAGTTTACATTGTGATCGCATGACTGATATTTGAAAGCGCTTAACAATGGCTCCTTTTATGTCAAAGCAACAAAAAGTAGACATCGTTTTAACAGTAACTTGTACTACAGTTTGTACTGAGAGAGAAAGAAGATACTGGTTGAGCACATGGATTTTATTAAGAACAAACTTATCTTACATGAACATTTTTAAAAGCCTAAAGCCAGATTTTAGTAATTTTCTGAGAGTAGATTCTGAAAGTTTTGCAAAAATACTCCGCTTAGTGACCCCTTATATATATACATATATACACCTTAATGCGTGAAAGTATAATCGCCAGAGAACGATTATTCGTTACTTTGCAATTTTTGGGAAATAGACAAACCTATGAAGATATGAAATTTAGTTTGCCGATTTCACCACAAATGCTTTCAGACATTATACCTGAAACGTGTTGGGCTATCCACAAATATCTAAAACACTAAATTAAGGAAGAAAAAAACTGCTTTACTTCCTGGTCCAATTCCTTGTAAATCTCCAGCTCACATTTTGTGGTTTATATAGTTTTTGTTGTGTTTGTTCCACAATTGGGGTATATTCTTATAAATTTCAAAAATATTCGTCGATACCTCTTTCTCTATAAACATTTTTAACGACGCACACGACTAATGGCACTCGCCCCCTGCTCCATGTCCAGCCGAAATTGTCCCAATCGCTGCAATCGAGCTGCGCACGTTTCATTTGCTCCCTGTCGGCAGGGACGATCTGTGAATTGTTTGTCGGGCTCCGACGAACTCACGATATCGGGAGCAACATACCCAATTTGCCTACTCACGCGGCAGTCTGCAGGGTCCCATGGAGGAAGGAATAATATGGAGACGACGCAAGAGACTTTTACCACGCATGGGAGTGAAGCAGGCCGGCGGAGGAGTGGGGGGGCATGGCCGGAGTGGTGGGGGCTTGACCGCTTCCCAACAAACACGGGGAGTATGTACAAACACCTCAAGGGGACTCTAGGATAAACGTGACGCCGCAATCTGGTGATGGATTATTATGTAACTCGATGAGACAAATAAAAAATGAAGAATAAAATTTTTTGATATACTGCTTAGTTTTCGAGATATTCTGTCTCAAATGTGAAATGGTTTTGGTTGAAATTCAGAAGAAAAAATTATTCAAAGTCAAATTTTATGATGAATTTTTATTTAAAAAGACGAGACAAATAAAAAATAAAGAGTAAAATTTTTCGATATTTCACCTAGTTCTCGAGATATGCTGTCTCAAAAGTGAGGTGTCTTGAGTTGAAATGCAGAAGAAAAATTTCGCAAAAGTCAAATTTAATGATGGATTCTTATGTAACACGACGAAAAAACTCGATAATAAGGAATAAATGTTTTCGATATCTTGCTTAGTTTGGGGGATATACAACATCCAAATTGAGGGGTTTAGGTTTGGATGCAGGCTGGACCAAAAATTAATTCTGTCAAAGCCACAATGATTACATGGTTGACATGCAGAATGGATATTTCAGTTTTATTACTACCACTTGTGGTTAGTCTGAAATGTGTCCTAGACCAGAAAAAAAGTAAGAGGACCCACTCTAGGGATGAGCAACCCAGACATTTTGTAGGCTGGTACCAGAAATAAAATGTTTATTCAGTCACCTTAATGAACATTCTCTTGATCAAGATGTGTTGTCTAATTTCACAGCCCTACTTATTAGGACAATTGTAAAAAAATTATCTCTCAGTTAGATTTAGATACGGGGGGGGGGGGGGGGAAATGTTGTAAAAAAAAAAGAGACTAAATTAGAAACACATTCCCCAAATTGATTTTGTTCAAAGGCCAATAACTTCTTTATTTATGAAGCCCATTTTTATTTCTGCATGAACCTGTTTCGACATAAATAGATGAGAAAGATTTCAAAATCGGTAAAAATAGGTATAGACATATTTACAAACAGAAACAAGTCTTATATGAAGCTTTAAAAATAACCTAAGTCAATGGCCTGAAATAGCTATTTAAAAAATTAATAAAACTCACAGCTTCTCACATAACAGTTAATTTCATCATCCATTGTCAATATAATCAGCAACGTGACGAAAGAAATCGTAATAGTAAATTCACTGAATCGCGAAGTAAAACACGCCCCTTTAAATCTCATTTTAAACACTCGTTAAAAAATAATGCTAGTCTATTATGTGCAAAATAGCAAGTTTGCTGATTTTCTACACTACACCAAGAAAAATTTGAGAACAAAGTCATCCCATTGAGAGCTATGACTAAATATTTATAGACGTGCTGCAAAGTTTGCGGTGTCTACCGCTCACTTCAACAACGATAATTACAATTCAACTTACTTATGAAATGATATTCCAGGTTCTTTCCTGTCTGGCCTATTTGTGCAACCGTACGCAACACAAGCTGGCATTTTTAAACACTTATACACAATACTAAATGAAATAATCACTGCATCTACCACAATGTGAACACCTTAATTGTTGGGAAGCGCCATATGGTCGCTGCCGGTGCTGCCACCATGCGGGAGAGTTTAGTGCTTGCTTCACCGATTTAACGTCACTTCTCCTCCATATAATTCCTTCCTCCATGCAGGGTCCCTGCCGCATTGTGTATCTTTGGAGAGTGAGTCAGTGACGAAAAAAACATGGCGAGCGCAGGAAAGTTCCCGAAAGCTGCCGGCATTTTACTAGGTATATAGAAAAATTGTACTGCATGGAAACGGTGAGGAATGATATAGATGAATATTTATATTGTTCATGAGTGGTGTTGTGAACTGTGCAAAGCCATATGGATTAAACTGTGGATGTATATTTTGATATAACGAATGCTAAATACCAGTTAAGTTTTTATATTGATAGTGCATGTTGCGTGTACAGTAACTTACAGCGATGGTTAAAGGTTTGTGAATAAACGTGAATTAGTTGTATTAATAGGAAGTTGCCTATTTATTTGTGTGCAGACTAGAATAGACCATTCAGTAAATCAAGACTAACCTTAATTTTGAGTCTGATTGGTGCCTATCCAGGTTTTGCCTCCTCAAGCCCAATTTTTAAATTATATTTCAGACGGAGTGGAGCCGTTTAAAAGAAATGAAGGCCAGTATCTCTTTGTAGAGATAATAACGACCAACAATCGACTTACAAGATCAATTATCATTATATGATCTACACAGATACTCAACCCGTAGATTGCATTTAGGCGAAACGATGGATTGTAGATGTCAAACTGTAATCCAAATATCTATAGTATGAGGATAAAACCATACATGTTTGTAGAATATCTGTTCATAGCAAATGGTATGTGAAAAATAAAAGTTCTGAAAACTCGATGACAAAAATGTAGGTTTGCCACTGGACTCAACTATTTCGGTTTTTCTATGCTGGGATAGTCTATGGGCGATTTATTTTATATTCTCTGCCAGTGAGCTTAATCACCCATCTGTTTATGAGTCATACGAACAAGAATGAACAAACTTCATAAATGACACTCATGGTAGTGCAGAGTATGATGCAAGTATTACTTGAGTCAGCTGCAATGACAAGAATAAGTTTCAAATTAGTGGTCAGGTAGTTGTCGGTGGATAAGGCGTTCGTCTTGAATATTCAAAATCCCTATTTTGATTCCCGGTGCAGCTAGGAATTTTTACGGGCATGCATTGTTCATATGAGCTACGCCACGACGCTGTGGTGTTCAGATTTCTCATTACACTGTAGAGACCGGAGGAAAGCAACTGGCCTTGCTACCTATGACATACTGCCTTAGGGAAGATTCAACCAACCTTAGGGTTGTGTAATATACTAAGTTTCAAAGTTACCCATAACTTACCTCTCATTATGCTTTGTTTTCCAGATAAACTTAATTTGGAGAACTTTTGATTTTTATACCACTGTCACTAAAAGAAAGGTTTTTAAAAGCTTTTTAATGAAACTCAGTTTTTTTAAGTTTGGAACATTTAATTATCTCTGCATCATTAGGGGCATCCATTAATTACGTGAGGTGTTTTCCCGGAATTCCGGACCCCGCCCAGTGTAAAATGAAGTGAGATTTTGACGGGGAGCCCCCCCCCCCTCCTACGAATGGACCTCCCAACTTTTTGAGACTTTTTTTATGAGCTGTACCATTCTACAAGAATTTCAAAACCTCACGTGTGATTTCCGTTGATCCCTCCCTCCCCCTTGGTGAGGCTTCATGAGATTTCGCCGGACCCTCCCCCCCCCCTACGTAATTAATGGACGCCCCCTTACAGATGTCAAAAGTACTGCTCCTTTGTTTACAGATTTATATATTTTGCAATTTAAATTTGCAAGTAGGAAAAAACTGAAATGACCCCTCCAAACGAAGGAACAGATCTAATAATGTTACTTTCTAAGAGAACTTGACAATTTGAATCACCAACCGACAGCTCTGCTTTAGGATATTTCAATACGAGATAAAATCATGGTTAGCGATTAATAAGCGAAGGAAATTCTTAAAAACGCAAGAGATTTTAGGAAGATTATCTTAACAATTCGCTCCTCTATGTTTCTGGATACATGTTACCTAAAACCCGTTTCACTATGCTTTTCAGTTACCGGGAGGGGTAGGTCTTTCACACGAGGTATCTGGAGAACTAACCTCCCTGGGTGCTCCACCACTCAACAAACTATCTGCTCTTTATGGATAACATTCAATCAATTATGACAGGGGAAAATTGTGCACTTTCAGCCACAAAAGATCCAACAGACTTAGCACTCGCATGAAACTGCTATATATGCATCGATTTAACATCTTCTGCTCACCGAGCCAGGTGGGTGAGAGTGTAGTAACTGAGCGGCAAGTCACCACAGCCAAAGTTTGGATTCGCCTCTGATCAACCACTCCTCGATTAGCTTTCGAAGATATGTGGCCATAAGATCAGAGTGACTACGTTCTGCCCACACTTATAGCTAGTAATGAGCAGGAATCAGCGATACAAATGAAAACATGTAGTTGAAAGAATTGAGTGACTTTAATACTTCAGTAAAAATGGGCACATAGACTTACAATTGAAATAAATGAAAAATACTGCATAAACTAGCTCTCATAAAAGGCATCTCTTACTAATAAAATCCTGCCACTCGGGATGTTCTTTCTCAGCCAGCCAGAGGGTATAAATTGCATTAGCCATTACCTAATAAAATCTGCATGCCGAATGGCGACGTGGTCCATCCTTTGAATCCCTCAATATACTACACTTCCCCCCTTGGGGAAGAGTCGAACCCAGGGCTTTAGCCTAGGTGAGACTCTTACCTGGTAGTCTGCAAAATCTGGACTCAAATGCTTAAACAAAAATACACAATAAATGTTGATTAAATAAAAGTGCCTTGAAATGATTAGATATCTGACTTAACACTATCTTCTATTTGTTATTATATTCAGCTTCTAGGATAATATTTTCTAAAACTACTACATGAATTGTTGATTACATAATTTGTCTTGAATTGACTACACTGATGGATTTGATCAATTGTTTGCACATTTCTACTTCTACTTGCTGTAATCTTCATCATTTTCTAACTACTACATTGCATTCAACCTTAATTCTACTTAAGCACATTATACATATAATTTTTTTCAAAATAAAACTTAATTGAAATAATACATACATAAACTTATCAAAATTTCTTTTATCTCCGATCATGGCGAGAGATTACAGATAATTCATCATGATCTGGATCAAAAGATCGTCTGTGTCCTATAGCAGAATGAGGTCTCTCAAATACTACAATATCCTCATCATTGAGTTCATTGTTAATGTCTCGGTTAACGTGAATAGGTCTTCTTCCTCTTATACGAGATAATTCAGTACCATTAGAGTGGTTTACAATATTGGTTTTCACACAAATCTGATTACAACATTCACCTGCAGTATTACGCCAAAAATACTTAAAACAATTCCTTAGACAGCTACAATGTTTACATAGGCAAAATATGATGATACAAAAAATAAGAACTACACAGACATACGATAAGATCGAATACTGAGACAATGAATAATTTGTAAAAGCGTTTTTCTCTTGTTCTTCAATTTCATCTTGGAGCTGGTCAATTTTACACTCCTGCGATTTTCAAATCATCAAGATTCTTAACAATGTTTTCCATTGGTAAGTTCAATTTTAATTCTGAAATATTACGTTTCTCTTTGTTTATGATACAACAATCGACTTCTAGATTCAAATCAGGTATAATATCTGGACTGGTAACATTCGTTCTTATCGTTTGCTGTGATTCAATCAAAATATTCGCTCCATAACCACGACATTTTTGCAAGAATTTTAATTTGCCTGTTCCTTTGAAAATGATATCCGTGGGCTGATTCTCACCACATAATATAGTCATACCTTCGTCTTTAGGTGCAATCAAACAACCATTCGTTGTTGTTTAATTTAGTAAACAAACTTTCATTTAAAGAGACTATTTTTCTGGTACAATCACTTGGGATTGATCTTACTGGCTGTAACAATTTTACCTCACACGGAGCATTGTCAAAGGAGGCAGACAATACAAAGTTTTGTTTACAAATACTAAGATCAGATGTTAACTGTTTACACTGGAGCTCATCATGAGTTACTTTAGCATACAATCTGCGAGACTCATCAATAATTAAAGTATCTTTTTCTGGCAAGATGAACAAATAATTATAATTATTACCAATGGCTATAGGCAATGGGAGAATTCTGTAAATATTAAATTGATTGTTGTTCGAAAGAGGAATGTTGAGAACATACTGTCAAAATATTTTGCGATAAGAAGACGTCCAAACTGATCATTTTTAATAGAAGATAACCGTTTTCCTCGGAAAGCGGAACTGGGAATCGTTTGTCTTTAATATCATCTCTATTAACGTTAGATAACTGACAACTTAGGATGGATTAATGATAAGGGGTTGTAGAATTCCATACTGAGCGTTTACAATAGCTGAGACAACTAAATCATACTGTCTTTGTAATTCAAATATAATAGACAAGGATCTTATAAAGTGTTCATTGGTAGCAGTCATTATAGCCAATTTTCGAATGGAATGATCTGTATGATTTGCAAATTCCTGTACATAATTTTGTATTTTCTTCATCCCCGAAACCAAAACATCTTGATTTCGGTTCACACTGGATAATGTATAGTTAGTTTCAGTCAGAGATTTCTTTACTACAGTTAGTTGTTCTTTAGACAATTTCAACAGATTACGTTGCTCTTTCTCAAGGATATCTATCTTAGATCTCAAATACGCTGCATCGTCCATAATTTAGGGTGCCAAATAAAAGCTTGGAAATTTGGCCTACGAATCCGAAAACAGCGCGCTTCTTTCGAGATGAGTCATGTTTCGTAATTTGTCCAATTAAATTTTGCGACTGCTTTAATTTATTAATATGCCAGAATATTTCTTGGGACATCTCATCGCATTCATGGGTTGTTACATTCAACTCAATTAATTTGTTTTTACAAAAAGCGATTGATCGAAATGCATAATTTTCTAAGTTTTCAGAAGCGTCATCTAATTCCTTCAGATTCACATACGCAGCTAGCCTCCAGGTCACAGAATAAATTTGTGCGCCGGTGATGTGGTCAAAATATAAGCCTGGACTGGAACTGAACTTTTCGACCATAAAATCTTGTGTTGCTACGCTGACGTGAATTAATAACAGAAGACCGTACAGCAGTTTCATCTGAAAGCAAAATAAAAGTTTAGTTAAGTGTACTGTTGCAATCTGTAAAAGAAAGTGCGTAACTTGAATTATAAATGCAAAAGTGTACGTCGTAATATCACAATCGACTGTTCTTCGCTGCGAGTTAAATGCCTTACGCGTGTGGGTGCGTTTAAAGACCTTGCTATCAGGTGGGCTCGCCTCGCCGCGCTATCAGTGCGTGGGCGAGTGGCCTTGCCGGCGGCTGAGCCAGATAACTGGTGGTCAGCCATCTTGGAACAGCCGTTTATCAGGAGTGCGTGGGTGACCATGTGCGTGGCCACGCCGTGACTCCACGTGGTGCGGTGTTTACAAAACAAGCGACCACGTGCCTTGTGTTTATGTGTTTCTAATGCGGCTTTTTCTGTTTCCTATCCATTTTAAATGTACTGTAACTTACTTTATTGCATTTTTAAGGTGTGTTCTCACTACTGACTGAATTATTTCGTAATTTATTCAATGATATGGCTTTAATCTATTGGCATGAACTGTGAGTCTTTTATATTTGCCCAGTTGAATAGTTACACTTACGCCTCGTTTTCCAATCACAACAAAAGGTCCTCTATAACCACTGTCAAGCTTCTGAGACCTACCTCTGCGAACAGATTCATCTTTTAGCAAAACTTTGCTTCCAATTTCAAATTCTCGTGGATTTTGTGTCTTATCGTAATATTCTTTGTTTTTCTCTTTCAGTCCCTGATTGATCTCTCTAGCCTGCTTGTGTAGTGTCTGTAGGATAGCTTTTAACTCATCTGCGTACTCATCATATGAATAGTGAACTTCCTTTGGATCACTTTGTAATACCCCTGGTATATTTGGTATTCTACCGAACATTAGCTCGTGTGGCGTGTACCCTGTTGCACTGTGAACACTAGTGTTATACACAAATACAAAATAAGGTAACCAATCATCCCATGTGCTCTGATTCTTGTCAATATAATGCCTCAAGTACTCTGAAAGACTACGGTGGGCGCGTTCCACAAAATTTGATTGGGCCGATACGCCAACGTCTGGATTTTATTTATCTTTAGTAATTTACATACTTTCTGCATTGTTTCGCTGATAAAGCACGATCCGTTATCACTAAGTAAAATGGACGGCGACTCCGTAAGCGTAGGAATTACTTCTAAGACTAATGCTCGAGCCACTGTATCAGAATCTTGTCTGGCTATCGGAATTGCAGTTATAAATTTGGTCAATTCGTCCTGAAATGTCAACACATATTTGTTCCCATTGTTGCTCAACGGCATTGGGCCAACAATGTCTGTTGCACAACGTTCGAATACATGCTCAGGTATTTTTGTAAGTTCTAATGGCATACGGGTATGTGGTACTAAGTGTTTGTTCCTCTGGCAACTATCACACTGTTTGACATAATTTTCTATATAAGACTTCATCCCTGGCCACTGAACGTATCTCTTAATTCGCTCATATGTCTTATTTACACCTAGATGTCCAGAGATGGGGCTGTCATGGTATTCCTTAAGTATGGCTAGTTTTTCTTCCTCATTTAGTGTTGGAAATTCCTCCTCATTTGTCTGGATTTGTGCATCTACTGTGGATGTGAGTGTTTCTTCTTCTGTTTGCATTGTTTCATCTGTGACAGGGTCTGGTTGGGTGGATTCTTGTACTTCCCTTACTTCCCTAATTCTACTAAGTGCATCTGCAACTGTATTTGATTTTCCCTTACGATAAACAATTGTGTAATTGTATTCTTCAAGTTTTAAGCGAAATCTTAGTAATCTAGAAGATGGGTCTTTAACACTAAAAATCCAAGTAAGGGGGAGGTGGTCAGTATAGACCGTGAAATGTCTGCCAAAGACGTAAGGTCTGAATTGCTTTATCGCCCACGTAACCGCGAGTGCCTCTCGTCTCTGATGTGGAATAATGAAGTTTCTGCTTTATTTAAAGTTCTGGAAATATATGCGACTGGTCTATCTGAGCCTATTTGCCCCTGCGAAAGTACTCCTGAAATGGCATACTGAGACGCGTCTGTGCTAATAATGTATGGAAGATTTTCGTCTGGGTACGCTAGAACAGGTGCTGAGATCAATTTCTCCTTGAGAGTTTGGAAAGCATTCTCAGTTTTTGGACTCCAATCAAATGGAACATTTTTCTTTAATAATTCATATAAAGGTTTAGCTATCTTACTAAAGTTCTCTATGAAACGGCGATAATAACCTGCAAACCCAAGGAATGTTTTCAATTGTTTTGTTGTCTGTGGAGTTGGATAATTTTTGACTTTTTCAATTTTCTGTGGGTCTGGGTAAACTCCATGTTCTGTCAACTTGTGTCCCAGATAGGTGACCTCTTTTTGTAAGAAGTTACACTTTGTTTGGCTGAAGGCGAAGTGTGTGTGTTCTTAATCTGTCAAAAATGTCTCTTAACCTCTCATTGTGTGCTTCCAAGTTTGGTCCAAAACAGATTACATCATCTAGGTACACGAAACATCGATCACCCTGTAGACCACTCATAACGACTGTCATTAGATACTGAAAACTTGCGGGTGCGGAGGCAAGGCCCATAGCCATTTTCCTGAACATGAAAGTGACCTTGACCTGCACTGAATGCAGTTAACGGTTGATCCGATTCTTTAATCAAAATTTGATGATACCCCTGAGCTAAGTCTAAGGTAGAAAAGTATTTTGCCTTCCCCAATGAATCTAAGATTTCTGAAATTAGTGGAAGCGGAAAAACAGTTCCTACAGTGATTTCATTTAACTTGCGAAAGTCTACCACAATTCTGTATCGTTGTTGACCACTGGCATCGGGTTTCTTAGGTAGGACAAGTATTGGGAAATTCCACTCGCTAGTTGATGGAACAATGATCTCATTCTCAAGCATTTGCTCAATTTCTTTCTGTAAAATGGGTTTCATAGTATCTGGAATTCGATACGATCTCTGTTTGATGACTGTACCCTGTGCTTCTGGCTTTAATTTGATTTCATGGGTGACTGTGTTGGTGTGTGTCAACTTATCTCCTGGGAGGTGAAATATATCATTGTACAATAAACAAAGTTCTAGAATGGATCGCTTTTCTTCTTCATTCAAATGATCTAGCCTCAAATTTTCCATTAATAAACTGGTGCGTGATTTCCCTTGTGTTGGTTGCACGTGTTTAGTTGTTTGTTTACCTTCTACAACTCTAATGGCGGACGGGTGGTCAGCTGGCGGATCACGTGACTCTGACGTCATATCGCTCTCCGCACAATATGGCTGCGCCTGTAATGCTCCGCAATAAAATTCAACACTGTCCTCCCTGGTATTTAACATGGATAAAATACAAGTACCGTTTTCTACTTTGACCAATGATTCAGGAATGAAAACACCTTGAATAATTTCTTGTTTGTTTACAATAGCTTCTGCACAATTTCGGCATTGCACCTGAACTCGTAAAATGCGTTCTTCTCTTGGCCCTAACTTTACTGTGTAATCCTCGGAAGACTTGCAAATTCTTTTGTGCCTTTAGAACTGTTGTTCAACTGCTTTAAACTATCTTTACTGTGACTTGAATTACTAGCATCTCTCCGATTAGATACTTCTACAGTTTGTTTATGTTCCTGTTGTTCATTCTGTATATGTTGTGTAGTGGATTCATTACTGTTTTGAGCATTATTTGTGTTTTTGTTGCTATGCTTATTCTTTCTGTTTACACGTTTTCCTCGTCTTTTGCGAGAGTTTTTGGGTGGTACCTCTGTGTTTATGTTTCCCTTCGCTTGAGAACATTTGCCTCTTGAGTTGTCTGATCCCTTTGAGACTACTCTAGCCCGCTTACTAGGCCCACTAATATTTTCTGATTCTGTTAGTATTGGAATAGAATGACCACTGATACATACAGACATGTTTTCATAGTTAATTATAGCTCCCTGTTTGATTAAAAGATCTCTCCCAATTAACCCCTCTTTAACTATATCAACAGACTCCTCAACCACATGAAACTCATGCTTAATGAACACATGATTACTTAGTTTTAGTTGCAAAACAATAGTTCCTTTTGTTCTCACTGTGTGTGACATAATTCCCTTAATACTTAAAGTTTTCTTTGTATCTATTTGAACGTGATTTGCCAATGCATTCTTGTGTATAAGAGACAGCTGTGCCCCCGTGTCAAGAAGAAAGAATAATTCCCCATTGTTTACTTGCTCACAGGTGATCTTAACAAAATCATTCTCATGTTCACAGCCTACGGTATGTATTTTGCCGTATTGACGAGTGTAAGAGTGGCTGCCATTTCTCACACTCTTCGCTCGTTTCCCGAACCTTTGTTTGTCTTTTGTGTTGTGTCATTGTTGCGACAATGTGACGCTAAGTGCCCGACCTTATTACATTTGTAAAAACTGCCTTCTTTACTCTACAGTCTGCAATCATATGTCCTTTTCTATGGCAATATGCACAAGTGACATAACTAATTCTTCTGAACTGTGTGCGTGCTTTACATGATATGGCTAGGTGACCTTTTTGTCTGCAGATTTGGCAAACGGGTTGGCTCCTACATTCTTTACTAATATGGCCAGTTCTATTGCAAGAGAAACATTTTTTCATGGCATTACTCTGTGTTGTGTGTGTATCTGAACGCCCTATAACAGCTTTTTCTTTCTGTGACAACAATGCACTTTCTTCGACGAGTGCTAATTCAACAGCTACTGGTAAAGTGATAGTGGAACCCCGTGCTCTAATTACTGTCTGTATTCTGTCATTACTTAACCCTTGAATAAACGTAATGCGACTCAGGCGATCAACAAGAGTGAGACTCCCTTTTTACATCTTCTTCAGGAATTTCTTTAGCTACTGCATTTCTAAAGTCATGTGATAATTTATCGATCTTCGCGGCCCATTCAACAATCGGTTCTGCTTTACCCTGACGAGCTGCAAAAAGGTTACAAGCATAGTGATCTAATGAACGCCTCTCCCCATAGTTTTCAATCAAGATATCTTTTACAGAATCCCATGTTTTGGTAAAAGCTCGGACGAGCAATTTCCCCCTGGCCTGGCCAGTGATCTTTGACTTTACAAAATGAAGGAGAACATCATGATCTTGCTTTAGCAATTAAATTAAATGCAGTTGAAACATTTTCAATGAAAGGCTTGCAGTTCTTCTTTATCTCCGCTAAACGAATTTGGAATCAACTTTAATGCTTCTGATACTGAGAGCTTTCCCGCACTGCTCTCTTCAACACCTACTTCACTCGTTGCGGTATTCATCGTGAAACACTGCGCACTGCGTATTACTCACTGTTCTGCTGGGTTGAGACTGCGAGACTTGAATTCTGGCGCCGACCGCTCGTGTTGTGGTGGCGTCGTCGTCCTATTGGCTGCTGGCGATGTCACCCCCTCCACTGCTCTCGCGCTGGCTGCTGGGACTCGGTCCGTGCTGCCCTCTCTCCGGCGGATCGCGAACTCCGTCTAGACTTTCTTCTTATCTGCTTGCAGTATCCGGTTTCGGTTCCAACTCGCGCTCCTTGTAGCGTCGAAAATTACTTTGCAATACTGACTTCTTCGTACTGTTTCTGGCTTTGCATTTACCCTCTGCGGCTGCTACACATAAGAAATGGTTTTTACAGCGAAAGAGAATATTTGTCCCTTTGCCGTACTAATAGGAAAATACTTTCCCAATATTTCTGCTATCATCGATCACTGATTTTACGTAATCTACCCTAGAATCTGACACCATTTTATGCGGCTGTAGTAACTGAGCGGCTAGTCACCACGGCCAAAGTTTGGATTCGCCTCTGATCAACCACTCCTCGATTAGCTTTCGAAGATATGTGGCCATAAGATCAGAGTGACTACGTTCTGCCCACACTTATAGCTAGTAATGAGCAGGAATCAGCGATACAAATGAAAACATGTAGTTGAAAGAATTGAGTGACTTTAATACTTCAGTAAAAATGGGCACATAGACATACACTTGAAATAAATGAAAAATACTGCATAAACTAGCTCTCATAAAAGGCATCTCTACTAATAAAATCCTGCCACTCGGGATATTCTTTCTCAGCCAGCCAGAGGGTATAAATTGCATTAGCCATTACCTAATAAAATCTGCATGCCGTATGGCGACGTGGTCCATCCTTTGAATCGGCGAATAGACTGCCCCTGGAGGCCGTTCCAGACTGCGCTCTCCAGAGTAGAAACGTGGTGGGGAGAAGTCATGTGACCTAGTCCTATTCGTCTAAAATCCCTGGCTAAGGGCTTTCTGGGTTACCCTGGTAGGGGTACTGCTTCCCACGGGAAGTGACTTTGCCCAACCTTGAGCTCTGCTTCGTTGGGTGGAATTACATTACATAGCTGCAGCTTGAGAAAAATTATCCCGAGCGAAAGTTAGAACATATTATAGCTAAAATCTCTCAATATACTACAAGAGGTAATGATCTGGTCTGCCATTCTGGGAGGATGCGGGTTCAAATCCCCGTCCGGTCATCCAAATTTCGGTTTTTCATGGTTTCCCGAAATCATTCCAGGCGAATTTTGGGATGGTTCCTTCAAAAGACCATGGTCGAATTCCTTCCAGTTCTTTGTCCCCCATCCCTCTCCCGCCTCTAATGACCTCGATGTCAACGAGGCGTAAAACCGTGAGAAAAAGCCTTACCAAAATGTCCAGTAAGCTAGCTGAAACCTACAGTTCATTCCTTTGGTTCGGGACAAGAAAGTTTTTAACCACTGATTATGCTAAAATCGAAAGAATCCTGAATATCAACATGTTGAATAATTCCCATAAACTAACAGATCAGTAAAGTAACGACGTCCTGTTACTAAATATTCTTCTTCTTCCCAGCATCAGGTGTCGGCTGCCTCTGATGAGTTTTATTCACCATTGGTCTGGTCAAATTTGGAGCTTTGGTTTTTCGGTCGCATGCCATTGTTGACGCCATGCACCTTATACCTATCGTCTGGTCGCACTAGATACTAATGGAAGAAGTGAAGTGTAAACATATTATGTGTGTGATAAGTGTATTTTTTGTTTGTGAAATGTGTAATTTATGATGCGGATATTGGGAACCGTACCGGCATTCGCCTTGACGGTTACGGAAAACCGGAGTAAGGACCGTCGATACGCGGGATCCTGTTTTACATCTCCGACCTAGTTTGTGGCACCTCAGCGTAGTGATCGGCACGTCCTGTTATTCAATAGATGACTTTAATCACTGAAGCACACTTATTCAAAGTAATTACTCATTTTGTAATGTACCCTATGATAAATTAATCATATTACACCTTGCACCAATTATAGACGAGAGCTGTAAATGTCTACTAAAATCATGTATTCGTGATTATTAATCATGTATTCGTGATTATGAGCCGGGCGCCAGGAATTGCTACCACATGACATTAATACACTATATTCTCCGCAATAATTACGACTATGACACCAATACAAGAAATTAATTATAATTACCTAACGTTGGGAAATGGGAGATGCCAAGAAATGAAACCGGTAATCCACCATTAATTACGTTATACATTTATTCTTGCACAACGAAACAGTTTATAAAAAATATTATCAATTTTTTTTTTTTTATTTATTGCTTTACGCCTCGTCGACGGCTAAGGTCATTAGAGGCGGGATAGGGGTGGGGACAAGGAACGGGAAGGAATTCGGACATGGCCTTTTTGAAAGAAGCATCCCGGCATTTGCCTGGAGTGATTTGGGGAAACCATGGAAAACCCAAATCTGGATGCCCGGACGGGGATTCTACCCCGCGTCCTCCCGAATGCGAGGCTAGAACGTTAACCGCTCACCCACCACGCTCGGTTTATCAAAAATAAAATCGAACCCAATGCAAACGAATAAAATACAAAAGGAAACACTAAACCTAGGATTAACAGATTATTAACGATAAATATGCTTAAGCTCAGTCTACTCTGAGCCATCGCACAGTTCGGTTCACTTCCGTGTTTACGCGCGAGCAGTGTCGAGTGGTGTTCACCAAGTGATTGGATTTCACTAATCGGTACAGTGTGTGTTAGTATATTTATCGACTGCCTAATTTAAGTGTTAAAACAATAGTGGTCAACTAACGCGAAGAAAGACGTTAATACACGGTAGCCAACACCGTAGTCTTCCAGAGGCGTAGTCTCGGAACGCTATGACTGAGGCCTCTGGAACGATTACTTCGACCAGCCAGGCAGTGGGCGCAGCATTACACACGTACTATTCGATGCAAAACCCAACTTTCGATCCTGTCTTCGACATCGAAGATCCTCAGATACCTCCTACATTTCAAGACACCGGAAAAAATCTTGGCATCCAGATGCAGCCTGTACAAGAACCGTCATACGCCGAACGACTCCCACATATAGCAGCGGAAGAGATGCAGTACGATCAGGTTGGAGATCTAACAGAGCAACAGCAGCCTCGCCAGACTCAAAAAGTGGCATCACGATCCCGCCCAAGATCACGCTCACCTCAGAAGATTAACCAGTCATCACCAGTGAGTAAACGCGCGAAGCAAAAAGATCAGTGTCAACATAACCTAGAGCTTACTGCAAAAGCCCCGCAACCTATCAATGTAAATGATTCAATAGTTAATGAAAAGATATCCCCGAATGTGACAAACCTAACCCCTATGTCAATATCGCAACCATACCTGGACTCATCTAGTAACTACGACAAATCTGACTACCCCTCAAATCAAAGTAGCCAAGACAATAGATATGCACCTACTGGCAATGGCCCTTACTATGTAATGGTCGAAAGCACTAACAACAACATAGGCATACTCCATCCTATGTCTGTTGGAAAAATACTTTTCCGCCAGAACAACCACCTAAGATCATAAATCAGTAACATAATTTCAGCAGGGCGCAACAGAATTAGAATTGAAGCTAAATCTAGTGCTTCCGCAAACTCCTTGGTGGAACTAAAATCACTTAAAGACAACAACTTAGAGGCGTACATCCCGTACTACATGACGAGGAAGCAGGGAGTGATTCGAAACATTGACACCTCACTGTCCACAGACGAAATAATTATTGAAATAGTTTTTCCCTTCCCCGTACTGAAAGTCAGAAGATTCACAAAAAAAGTCCCATCGGATAGTGGTACTCGGTACCGCCCCCAACTGTATGTGTGCTAACCTTCCAGTCCCAAGTATTACCGCAATACGTTTACTTATATGGCATGCGTTGCGTAGTCCAACCCTATGTGCCACCTGTATTAAACTGTTACCGTTGTCTTAGATATAATCACAGTCAATCACTGTGCAAAAGCCAACCTCGTTGCAGCAGATGTGCAGGCCCCCACAATCTCAAAGATTGCACTTCAGAAAACCAACTAAGTTGGATTTACTGTCAAGGAAACCACTTGTCCACCGACCGTTCTTGTCCGGAATATAGACAGCGAGCTGAAAGAAAACAAACTTTGGTAGCCAATAGTCCCCAATACTGGCCACAATTGACATACCCGCGTTCATACGCGAACATAGCAGCATCCAGCCTTCAACTTGTACAAATGGGTCAGAAACCACTTGAGCAAATTCCTATTCCTATAGCTGCCAAACAAGTCGTTCCGCAAACCTTGCCTCCAAGCTCCATCGTAGCCTATGACGGTAGCAGCTCTCAGGCACGTGAAGTCGGAAGCCGCTATGATTTCCGCCAAACAGCTCCACGCAGCCACCCAAAATTTAACTCGACCCAATCAAATGTAACAGGAAATAGAATAATAATTCCCAGATATTTATTTTGGAGAAGTGATGGTCCTTTAAGCCCAATAATAAACAACCATCATCAACCTACAAGTCAACAAACACCATTAGAGTCAACCTATGGCAAAGAGAGCACAGAATCTATCCCACTCTCCAATAAATCCTCCCCACTGGTTGAAAAGCTCTTGATCATCATTATCTCTATACTAGAAGAAACCAAAACTAGTGGCATAATAGACCCGACACTCATTGGGACTAAACTACACGAACTATTAACTACCATCGGAGCTTAAATCCCCCAACAATGGAAAACACCTTATGTGACACTAAAATCTCACATCAAATAAAAACACAGCAATGTAATTCGAAGTCGCTATTGCCAAACAAAGAAAGCCTCACTACAGAACCTATGTTGGCGACATCTTGTAATTGGTTGGAATTAAACCTCTCCCAGGAAATTTATGGCCCAAGGACGACAGATTACAATGCTACAATGGAACGCCCGTTCTCTAAGATTTAATAAGGAAAGTATTGAACAGGCATTAAGAGCGCATGACGTAGATATTGCCACAGTCGCCGAAACATGGCTGAAACCAACTGACAGCATTAGAATTAAAAGCAACAGCATCATTCGTTGTGATCGTGATGACGGATATGGGGGAACTGCTATCTTCGTCAGACAGGGAATAACGTACAACACAGTGCAACTTGACACCACAGGACTACCGATTGAAGCCTACGCCATCTCCTTAAGAGTTAACAATACCTGGCTGACAAAAGCGACGATATATCGACCGCCCAATACGGCTCTAACAAAATCTCAAATATTAAGGCTGTTACAAAAACTACCCAGCCCATATATTATCACCGGAGATCTGAACGTGCACAACAGTGCTTGGGGGAGCCAGAAAACAAATCATCTTGGCCGAATAATAATAGAGATAACAGAAGAAGAAAATCTAGTAATACTTAATGACGGCACAGCCACAAGAATCTGTAACCCGACGGAACGTAAATCAGTAGTGGACATTGCATTGGCCTCCTCGAATATTGCAGCACTGCTCGATCACAGAGTGATCCACGAGCCTCTGGGATCGGATCACTACCCGATTTTGATCACCATGAGACTAAATCAACCCAGCAAAAAACCTCAGGCAACATCAGGTCACAAATGGAATATCAGGAACGCAAACTGGACGTATACGCTGATACTGCTGCGACACAGTTAAACAACCTAAATGATGGTGGAGTGACAGAGGAAGACTATAACAGCCTGATCCGGATTATAAACCATGCGGCCAAACAAGGCATACCCCAAAACAAACAAAAAGAAATGAACACTACCAGGAACCACCCACCATGGTGGAACGAAAAATGCGAGAAGGCTATTCAAGAGAGGAGAGAGGCGCTCCGAAAATATCGCAGATGCAGCAACATGGAAAATTTCGTAGAGTTAAACAAAGCACAAGCTCGTACTAAAAGAACATTGAAACAGATGAAGAGGGAAGGTTGGAAAAACTTCTGCGCATCAATCAATAGGAACACCTCAATTACCACCATATGGACAAAAGTCAAAAACTACAAACGATCAACTGAAACAGTGCACCCGACGTCGAACAAAAGCACGGAAATGCTGGAACAAATACTAACAACATTAGCACCTCCTTCCGCCAACCCAATCTGCTACTCTCCACCTGAAACTGAAACTACCTACCCCATGTAAAGACCTTTTAAAATGGAAGAATTTGAAAAAGCGTCCAAGAATTCCAATAACATAGCACCAGGACGTCCACTACGGAATGATCGGATACCTACCATCACGAGGGAAAAAATTGCTCCTAAAGTCCTAAACAATGTCTGGAATAAAAGACAACAGATTGTAGGATTAAAAACTTCTAGAATCATCCCGATCCTAAAGCCGGGAAAAAACCCATCAACAGCCACAGCTTACAGGCCAATAGCACTACTGCCATGCCCATATAAACAACTGGAGAGGATGGTGAATAATAGGATCGAATGGTTTGCCGAACACAATGACCTTCTCCCAGACGACCAGTGGGCGTACAGACGTGGGAGAGGCACCAATGACCTCCTAGTAAGACTTGTCACAGACATCCAATCCAGCCTAAGTAGAAACCGATATCTCATAGCCCTCTATACTGACATCAACAGTGCCTATGACAATGTCAGCCTCGAACTACTGGTGGGGAAGATGCAGAACATCGGCTTCTCCGCAACCTTTACACACAACCTAATATCAATGCTGCAGAACAGAATACTGATCATAAAACACAAAGGAGTTACGATAGGACCCCGACACACGAGCCAGGATCTGCCGCAAGGATCGATTCTATCACCTATCCTCTTCAATATATACACATATGACCTGGCCAAAATACTACCAAGGGGATTATACATACTACAATATGCAGATGACATATGCATATATGCAGAAGGTGAAACCCTGACGGAATGCATAAAATTGCTTAGTACAGCGATGGAAAGATTAAACAAATGGTTACAAGATAATGGGATGCAGATTGCACCAGAAAATCAGCAGTGGTAATATACACGAGACACCGATTACAACAAATGGAATCTGTACGACTCG
>CM061921.1:210792339-210827331 GCA_031002005.1 Vandiemenella viatica
AATGTTTTCATAGGAGTTTGTTTTTAAACAATTTGATGTAAAATATAATAATGTTCACTTTTACATATATGATATGTATTTTACAACAAAAGAGAAGGGGATAGTCAATGTAAAAATACTCACTTGAGGTGGGAACGAACACAGAACGTCACCTCCGCAGGGCAATGCTCATCCGTCAGCTACTTTGCCTTACGCTGAACCTACCTCGCCATTATATAATAAAAGTAAACATATATATTGTAACGATTCGCTAAGCTCCCTGTCACATATCACTTTTTATTGTATATAAAGTAAAGGATTAGAATATTTTTCCATTTCTTGGGATGTCCACTGTATGTTCGAAAGATGCGCGTGAAAGTGTGAAAGGCAAGGATTTGACGCTTCACTGAAGGGTAGTCTTGCTGGCGCCTTTTGGGCAGAATGGTAAGAGGATTAGGAATTTCTGTCGGGCAGGCCGTAAACAGAATTCCTTCCTCCCGAAGGAGACATCGGCTCTCGAGGATTGCCAAAACTTAACGTGGCCAAGAGAAGCCACAAATCACATGACGTCAGATGGTCAGCGAATCACATGGAATATAGTACTAAGATTCGGGGAATTTTATGTTCTATGTCGTCTTCGAGCCACAAGAGGCGGAGTTAGAGTTTACCTCCGTGGGGACAGAAAAGGACGAGGACACTTCTCCAGTCGGGAGGCCAGCAAGATCACGTCCATTCCGGAGCCCAGACGAGTCGCTGGCGACTTGGGGTCCATGGTGCTGGGCTGACTTGTGTCCTGGAGACCATCTGAGGCGCACTTCTACTTGCGACTGCCGCGTACTGCTGGCGTGATCAGTTACGACGATCGACCAGGTGGTCATCTCCGCCCAGCGCTACCTGCCGTGGAACGGTAATGTGTTTCTACGAAGCCATTCAGCCTGCACTCCCTTTGAAACTGTACCCTTAAGCGCATCTGAGATAAAGATCCTTGCTCTGATCTGATAAAACCACTGAGCTAGGACTGTGTAACTGTCGAATGACAGGTTAATCATCGTGGCGTCCCAACCCATTAAAATTCATTACTGTTTGCTATCATCATAACTGGTAACATACTTTGCATTAGAATAATTGTGAGATTTTTAAAGTACAACTACTTGTTTTGCTTGCATTTAAAGGGCTCATGTACGTCTGAGCGTTGCTTAGAAATTGCACAACCTCTTGTTTATTAACGAAATGGTAAATACGCTCAGATTTGTAGATGCCATTGAAAAATCTTTATTAAAATGTCTTTTTGTGACAGTTTTCAAATCCCAGAATCATCCAATTCTCATTTGAATAATTTACATTTTGATATTCAATTATAGTATCCTGCATAGCGTAATTAATTAAGAATTAATTAATAATTCTCTCCCCCTTCCCTGGTGATACGCTACAATATATATATATATATATATATAATATATATATATATATATATATATATATATAAAGATACAATATTTGAAGATGAATAGTTAATGATGATCTATATAAAGAATCAAACTGTTATAACAGAAATAATCAGTCAAATCGAAATAACATAGATAGACGGAGAAGGAAAATAAATTTCTATTTCAGCAATGTGTCTGTTCTCTGATACCGCCTAGCTGTAAGATACGTTTCCTTGAATAGGAAATTACCACAGCACTGCCAGAAGTCAGAAATCGTGGCAACAGTGGAAGAAGTAGTTGTGACAACGTCTAACAGGAAGTAATTGCCAACTCTCCTATTTCCTTCGGCCAAGAAGAATACCTTTATAACACTAAATAACACGTAATAATTTATAACGATCGGCTCTTTTGGAAAGATTGAGCAATCATCTATTTTTCTGCATCTTCATAATTCGGCACACACATTTTTCTAGATGCAGTGACAGTTTATAAAAATAATGGAGCGTGTGGAATGAGCGCTGACGCGCTGGCCTCTCATTCAGGAGTACGCAGGTTCGAATCCTCGTCCGGCCATCCAGATTTGGGTTTCAATGATTTCCCCAAATCACTCTATGTGAATACTGGAAAGGTTCCTTTAAAAGGCCATTGGAGAAATCCTTGCTACAAATCCTTTCACGCTTCTAATGACCTCGATGTCGACAACGCGTAAAACCATAAGCAAAAAAGGAAAAAGAATGTATGCTCGCCTCATGTCTTTGAGCAAGCATTGAACTTCATCTTAATATCTAAGTCGGTCAAATATTTTCACAGCTTAGGAAAAGGTGGTAGTCACTGTAGGCCAAGTCTGCAACTGTATGGTGGGTGGGTGATTATTTTCCAACCCAAGTTTTGCAGAAGAGCGACGGTGTGATGAGCAAAGTGTGGACCAGCTCTGTCGTGAACAATGCTTGCTTCCTTGCTTACATTTCGTCTTCTACGGTTCTGAATTGAACTTCTGAGTTTTTTCAGTGTTTTACAGTAGCTGTATTAGTAGTAGTAGTTGTTGTGGTCGCAGCTTGCATTAACCGGACTAACAATGACTCCTTCCCGTTCAAATTTTTCTCTTTCTTATGGCATTACGTTTCGTTAACGTCGAGGTCGTTAGAGGCGGGGAAGGACTGCGGAAAAGGAACTGGAAGAAAATCGGCCTTGGCTTTTTAAAGGAAACTATACCACCATTTGCCTGGAGTGATTTGGGAAAATTAAAGAAAACCCAAATCTCGATAGATGGAGGTATCCGAAGCCGTCTCCTCCCGAATGCGACACCATTAGCTTCACTTTTTCATTACTAGTCGTATTTGGTCTACGATTACATCCATAAAATTATTTAAAAATTTACTTAAAGCAAAGTTAATAATTGTAAATGATAAAAATTTCGGTAGAAGTGAGATAATTTGATGAGAGGGTGAGTTTCCAAAACAATCTCTGAAATCAGAAACGCAATTCAAATTTATGTTTTTCTGTCTCTCTTTCTCATTTTCAACCCCTCTCCCTTTTTTCTGTTTTTAGCAGCTATAAATTAAAGGAATTAAAGATGCTGGATGCTTTATATTCTGTTCCGCTCATAAAATTCATAAGTTACTAAGGTGATAGATACAAGAAGATTGTTTTGCACCGCAGTGGTATGAGATTGAGTCAGCTACCTCAATTGGAATTTACGCGTCTGCACCAAACAGCATGTGACGGAGGTGAAAGGTTGATTTTTAAATGCTACACTTCTATAGCCAACTTCCTCGTTTCGGGTCATTATAGCTCCGTGATGATGCGCGGCGTCAGATACGGCGTCACCTGATTTGAGCTCCGGTGGTTGAAGAACTTTTTAGAACTAGGACATGTTTCGGTGGCGGTGCATTATTACTAATTATCAGATGGTGCACGAAAGTCCTGGTTTAAATCCCAAACCTCTCTGTAACGCGTATGGAACTTCTGACAGTGACTCGTCCGCCGGATTTGGACGTTAAGCTGTCGGCCCCATCGATGTGTTTCGGGGGAGTAGATCTCAATCGGCCGGCACCTTCTGTCTTATTCAATCTCTTATCTCTTATTTTACTGTCGTCAGTCTCTCGATTGGTTTGATATAAACCACCATCCCTTCTTATTTTGCACTATCCCCTTCATCTCAAAACACCTCTCTTAAAACACGTCCACCGTTATCTGCTTCATACATAACCAATCCCAAATGTATTAAAAAAAAAAACCACCCACGAATCTGTTTCTTCTTTGTTTACGATTCTTCCACAAACTTCTTTCGTCAGCCATCATTTCCAAAACATATTAATTTCGTGGTTTAACTGTCCACTTAATTTTCAGCATCCTCCTATACCACCACATTTCGAATGCTTCAATTTTCCTTCTTTCAGGCATTCCTGAAGTCCATGCTTCGTTACCATAAGGTGCTATTCTCCATACATACAGTTTTAAAAAGTTCTCTCTGGTTCCTGGGTCAATATTTGAAACTACTTTTTCATGAAACCACAGTCAAATTCCTCTTTTACTTCTTTTATAGCTTCCTCCACATATAAGTTGAATATTAGTATGGATGAACTGCAACCATATCTGATACACTTTTCAACTGATTGGTGACTCTCATGATTGTCTACTTTTACTGTAGCCACTTGATTCTTATATCAATTATAAAATATTTTTCTATCTCGATACGTAAGACCTGACTTTTTTTAAAATTTTGAACATTTTGTCCCGCCTTACATTACCAAAAGCTTTTTTTCTAAATCAACAAACGCTATGAAAGTAACTTTGTTTTTCTTGATCGGTGATAAGAATTGATTCTCTTGCGGCACGGTTTTTCCAAAATTCAAACTGTAGCTACTGTATATTTTATTCCAACCCAAAGAATTTACATTATAATGTCTGTCTCAGAATGACAAGCAACAATTTCTTTTAAACGTTTAAATATTGCCAAGTCTTATAGGCATTCAATCAGAACATTGTAGGAGGAAAACTGAGGCATAAAATAGAAATTCAGTGCGGGAATGTCAGTGTGGCAAGAAACAAGGAAACCAGTATTATACGCTTTGTAAACACTACGTTTCCGTCTACTACGATATTTTAGAATTACACTCTAGCTGCGGAGAGTAGTACTGCCGATTTATAAAATTTTATAACAATTAGCAGTGTTATTGCTCAGCGTGATAATTTCATTCCAACTACCTCTTAATCTTTACTGAAAGACATACTTGAAAAAAAATGAGAAAATATTATAGAATCATAACTACATTGAAATTTCTTATTTTACCACATTTTATTGAGACTGCAAATTTCTGTAGTTTTAGCATCCGGTTTGAGGTCTTTGCTCAAGTAGAATGTGAATTGGATTCTTTTTTTTTTTTTTTTTTTACATTTCTACGAAAAGACTTCAATGTTACCTATTTGGTTACTAGCAAACCGATCAATTTTGCTCGTCATTTTTGGTTTAATACTACTTCATTAAACAACGGGATTAATATGACAATATCTTCCATATAAGAGGGAGCTTATATTCACTTCTAATTTGATAGCTGCTAAAAATTTAAAAAAAGTACCGGGTGTGGTGCGTGAACGGTTAACGTTCTGGGCTCGTATTCGGGAGGACGCGGGTTTGAATCCCCGTTCGGGCATCCAGATCTGGGTTTTCCATGGTTTCCCCAAGTCACTCCAGGCGAACGCCCGGATGCTTCCTTGAAAAGGCCATGGCCGAGTTCCTGCCCGTTTCTTGCCCCAATCCGATCCCGCCTCTAATGACCTTGCTGTCGACGAGCAGTAAAGCTCTAGCAAAAAAAATTAAAAAAGAGAGAGAGAAAATGAAATTTGAATTGCGTTTCTGATTTCAGAGATTTTGTTGATATCCCCGCTCTCATCAGATGAACTCACTTCTGCACATATATTATAATTTACGATTGTTAACTTTTCAATAGATTTTTAAATAATTTTATGTACGGCATCATAGACCAAATACGAAATATATTGAAAAACTGAACCTAATGGCTGAGCGTTAACACTATGGTTCCGCATTCGAGAGGAAGCGGGTTTGAATTCCTATCCGGCTATCCAGATTTGGATTTTCCTTCGTTTCTCCAAGTCACTTCGTGTGAATGGCGGGATTATATCTTCGAAAACCCATGGTCCGAATTCCTTCCCATTCCTTGTCTCCGTTCCCTTCCCACCTTTAATGACTTAGAAGTCGACGAATCGTAAATCCAGACGCATAATAAGAAATTGGTATAGTAACATTATTTAGTTTTTCGTCTCCTTGACGATGGTGCGAACTGGTTATAGTCCACCTAACGTAACCACACGACACTATTTCGACGATGTTGAAGCCCGAGAAGATTTCTTTCAGTGTTACCTCTGTGAAAGCTTTCATAGTTACGTGTGCAGTTTATTAAGAAGCACTCAGTTATGAGTCTTTCCTTAAGTATGTTATGTCCTGACGCAAGCAGGTAAGAGTCAATGTTATATTTTACGCATAACGCAGTTGTAGGTTCAACTTGTTTAAAATAAATACAAAAAAATAATTGGAAAACCTAGACTCGAACCGAGGATCAAGCGTTTACAAGACTAGATGGTTAGCCACAAG
The DNA here is from genome assembly GCA_031002005.1 of Vandiemenella viatica. Lineage (NCBI taxonomy): Eukaryota > Metazoa > Arthropoda > Insecta > Orthoptera > Morabidae > Vandiemenella > Vandiemenella viatica. The sequence goes on from CM061921.1 coordinate 210,798,358, forward strand.
CAAACGGAGCTCATGTTCACAGACGGTTCGTGCAGTGGGTAAACAACCTTATCCTGTCTCGGAAGTCAGTTACATTCCACTGGCATTAGACAATTATCCGAAATAATCTCTTTATAATCGTTTCAATAGTTTTTTTAGAACCAAAAACTCTGGATCTTTGAACATTTACACCCACTTCTCGGACCACACACCCCATTATGTGTTGCATTATTGCAAATGATTAGCCACATCAATATATAAATAAATATCGTTATAATTTTACGCTAATCATTTGGAATAAAATGTATAACTGAACCTCATTTTTACTGCGCTTTATTGCAATCTTGTTAATTACAACTTTAACGATATGTTTCACGATCTGAATTTAAGAAAAGTGTAGCTGGAACCGAATTTCGTCCGACTGAGGTATGGTCGGCGATATCTTGCCTAATATTACAGTCAATCTAGGGACAGGAAAATGCGTTACTTGTTTCGTTATCTGTCAATAGCTTTTTACTGAAATGTGGGGAATGGTAGATGAACTACCAAGAAGAATCGTCAATGGGCGGGCGGAGTCTTCCTGCTTTGTTCGAGGCTTGACTTAAGGAAATGAATAACAGATGGCGCCGAGTTGAATACGCGCAATGATGCCACATGGTGCGAAATAAGGGACTTAGACTCAGGCGCCGACAGTCAATTTTTTTGCCAAGGAGTGTACCTGAGATGTTTTATGACCAAAAAAATATCCAAAAACCCCACCCCCTCTTCCTCTACACCCCTCAGTTTTTTGAATGATCTTTGTATAAACCACCGTTTTTTACCGATTTTGATGGAGATTTGCACAAGTGTACTTTAAAACAAACAAAAAAAAAATCTGTCTACCTTTGTCTTCCAAAACCAACCCCTCACCTACTTTACAAAAAACCCCTTAATTTTTGCCAACGTTCTTTATACAAACCCACAATTTTTATCAGATTTTGATAGTACTCAGCACGCGTATTTTCAATACAAGGTGGTTTGGTAGCTCAGTGGTTAAAGCGCTTGCCTCCAGACCATTCTGCCTCCAGTCACAGGTTCAAATCTCGCTGGGAGCAGCAATTTTTGAGTTGCGTTTGATTATTTGAGTTACGCTGGGATGTTCCGTGGTTCAGTTTCCACATTAAAATGTAGGTCCCAGACGAAAGTAACTAGCCGTTCCTCCTCTGACCCAAAGCTTAGTACACCTCCTTCGGGAGGATACAATCAAACTTCGGGATGTCTACTAAGTTAGCATTTTGCTTTAAAACAAAGAAATACGAGGCATATTTTTTAAGTAAATACCGTTTTGAAATTAAAAAAAGACGTGCAAATAATTTTATTTTTACATGAAAGCCTGTACCTTACTCTACTTTTCTACATAATCCCCTTCAATATTGAGGCACTTGTCATAACGTAGTACCAGTTTTTGAAAACCCTCCTCATAGAAGTCTGCCGCCTGAGTTTTTAACCACTGCATCACAACTGTTTTGACTTCGTTATCGTCTTCAAGACGCTGACCGCCCAGGTGTTTCTTCAAGTGCAGGAACAGATGGTAGTCACTGGGTGCCAGATCAGGGCTGTACGGAAGATGATCTAGAGTTTCCCATCGAAAAGATGTGATGAGATCTTTGGTCTGATTAGCCACATGTGGACAGGCATTGTCATGCAGCAAAATGATGCCCTTGCTCAACTTGCCACGTCTTTTGTTCTGGATTGAACGGCGCAGATTGTTCAATGTCTCACAATAAACTGCTGCATTGATTGTCTCATTACGAGGCAGAAATTCCACAAGCAATACTCCTTTCCTGTCCCAAAAACTGTGAACATGATTTTCCGGGCAGAAATCGTTTGCTTGAACTTCACTTTTTTGGGTGAATCTGAATGCCGCCATTCCATGGACTGTTGCTTTGATTCAGGTGTGACGTAGGCCACCCATGTCTCATCGCCCGCAACAATTTGGATTAAGAAATCATCACCATCGTTGTGGTACCGCTCAAGGAAAGTCAATGCACTGCCTAAACGTTTGGTTTTGTGCACATCCGTTAAGATTTTCGGTACCCAACGTGAGCACAATTTTCGGTAATTCAAGTGCTCGGTCACAATGCCATACAAAACACTACGAGAAACATTAGGAAAGTCATTACACAAGGAGGAAATCATAAAGCGTCTGTTTTCTCTCACCTAATTGTCACTTTCTGCACCAAAATTTCATTAACGACCGAAGGACGCCCACTCCGTTGTTCATCATGCACATTTGTGCGGCCATCTTTAAATTCTCTCACCCACTTTCTCACCATTCCATCACTCATAATGTTTTGTCCGTAAACTGCACAGATCTCACGATGAATATCGATCGGTTTTAGGCCTTTGGCGCAAAGAAATCTTATAACAGCCCGTACTTCACAGTCGGCGGGACTCGCGATTATCGGAGGCATCTTAAACACTCCATGAACAACGTAAACAAGGAAGAATTAGACTGTAATGGCGTCAGTGCGTTGGCAAGAGATGCAGGTACTCAGTGCACATGCGCGGTACGCCGACCATAGCGCTGCAGCCACGGTGTGACAAAACGGTACTTACTTAAAAAAAAAAATACGCCTCGTAACTGCCCATTTGGTTTCTAATGGCAATTTTATTAACATAAATCCACATCTTTCTTTCTGATATTGGCGTAACATTCACAAGAATACTTTAATCCGCATTTGAACAAGGGCGGATCCAGCCTTTGGGTCAGGGGGGGGGGGGGGGGGTCACGTAGTCGAGGTCTAACTAGGACATGCTTCAAAATTAAAATAGTACCTATTTATAAATAAAAGATCAATTAATTTAATTGCATTATGTCAAAATAATTTTAATTAAATAACAAAATCAATTATTCTCTTCAGAACTCGCGAATCTTGTTATGACTTCCTCCACTTGAACGAGTATGGTTTTGTGAACGTGCAAAAGTGCCGGTCCAGTTAGGTGGTCTTCTGCCAGTGATGCACGAAGTCAAGTTTTGAGCCTACTGAGGGGAGAAAAAGATCTCTCTGCCAATGGGACACTATCTGGTAGTGTGGAAAGATTACACAAATATGTGTTCACGATGGGATATATTTTAGCATGACATTTTTATATTAGATTTGAAATCGACTTGCGGAATGTTCTGATTGCGTTGCCATTTTACTATCCACAGCCAATATTCGCTTATAATGACTGATAATGCAGTGTCGTCTATTACCTGTTTATAATCTAATGCGAGTTGCTTAATTGTTTCAACGTCTTCATTAGTATAGGTATAATTGACTTTCGGAACAAAAACGACTACTTCAAATAAAGTATTTCAGGAGACAAATGGTCTTGTGGATCATTTATTATAGAATCTAGAAGTATGATGTATACAGCCCTACTGAAATACTCTTCAACTGATTGAACAGGTAGGTTATTGGCTCTATGCATTTATATCGGCACTGTTCTGGGGCATTAAAGTTCCATCGCAAATTTCTCGGCAAATTCTTTTGACTCTTCAAAACATTTGTTCCATTTTTTATCTCAGAACTCTCATTGTACCATTTATTGCGTAAGGAGAACTTTTTTTAAGACAATTGAGTTCGTCTGCAATACTCTGCTTAAGGATATAGTTGTACAAGTACCTGAAAAATAAAATAAGGTATATTTCTACCTAACTGAGTAATTAATAAAATCTATGTATACTATTATACATCTGTGAGAAACCTGCGTGTGCCTGATGTTTTGAAATGGCACCACGCAAAAAATTCTTCAGCAATTAAGATGGTACTTTCAAATATTAAGAGCTTATGTTCCACATTAAAATCTGCGAATACAGCTTGCGACTTGTATGTACTGAGGAACGGAGAATGAAATTATAACTATTTCTAGAAGGAGAAATAAGCGAGCAGATCACTCTGTATTCGATATGAGCATTCAATAAACACTGACAAAAGATCACACTACGATCATGCTTAGATTCTGTTTTGTTTTTTCACTTCGATTATTTAGTTCTCAGTTTTGTACACTAAAATAAACATAATACGTGAATCAAACGTGGTAAAAATCTTAAATGTAATAAGAATCTTAAAATGAATAGTTAGTTTGGGAAAAGTCATTATTAATTCGCATTTTACCAGCACTAAAAACCTTCAACTTCCTAGCCAGTACTGTCACATTTACTCATTGCTTTTCAGAGATCAGAGCAAGAACATTATAACACATTCAATGATGCTATTCGTTTAAAAGCGTGAAAATTAATGCAACTGATAAACTAATAGCTCCGGAGTAGGAAATTTTGCTCTTACGGCAAAAAGTAAAACGGTGATTACATGTCAGCTTGATACGAAGCCCGACAGAAAGGAAGGTTTGAATACAGTGACCAGGGAATTTATTTTCGTAATTGCAGTTGCAGTTGTTATTAAGTAACGTTCATAACCTTGATTTTGTAATGTACATTTTAGATTGTAGTTTAAATCGTCATAAAGTTCGAATTACTTACGTACTATTTGACGAAAGCAATAAGGAACCATTGAAATTTAAAAAAAATCAACTAGGAATCCTAAAATCTTATGCTACATCACGCGAATTACAGAACTAAATCCATCGTGCCTTATACATTAACAAAACGTGGCAGCAGTCATTCTGTCCAGGCTACATTTCAAAGTAACCACAACCTCCACTAATACTTCCGTTCGAAAATCAAAGGTGCTTAATTTAAATTAATTTTGATTCCAATTGAATGCACGCTCTGGTAGCAATTTCCTTACGCACCCTTCTTAGTCTTTTCATGCACCCACCTACATTTGCCCTCTACAAATTTCAACTTTAAATTCTTTCAACTTTTTTTGTAAATTATTCATCAATTCTCTTGGTAACTTATTACAATCCCTGACACCCTTACCTAAAAACAGAATCTTCCTACACCTTTGTGCCTGAAATTGAGTGTCAGCTTGTAGTCACGGTTATCTTTTCCCATACATGCATTACTTTTAATTCTAATGCCAATATCTTTCAATGCCTCATCATCAGTATACGGCTTGTAGACTATATCTTCATTGCATTTATCTTCATCTCATGTTTACCAACGCAACTAGGTATCCTGTCCGGATCACCCTGCATCTGTTCGCAGTCCTATTCCATTTTTATCCTTTTATATGACATTATGTCATCCGCAAACAAATATAAATTCTGGTAGTAAACCAACACAATTATTCATCAGAATAATGATTAGCAATGGTTCCAATACATTACCCTGTGGCACTTTCATTTTTACTTCCACTGCTTTTGATGCTGCATTTCCTAAGCTAACTTTTTGTTTTATACCTTTTAAAAATTCTTCTACCCACCATACACTTTCTCATCCATTCCAATATCTTTTACCTTATTTCCTATCATTTTGTGGCTCACTCTGTCAAAAGCCTTTGAAAGCTATTGCAACACTGTCAATTTGTCCTCCTTTGTCCATTTCATCCGAAATATCTTGCATATATACCACCAACCAAGTTTCGCATGAATAATCTTTCCTAAAGGGTACTTGAAAACCACTTACACTCCGTGACTCCTCACATATATTTCTCCATTAATTTACCTACCACTGATCTCAAACTGATTGACCTATAATTTTCAACTCTATTACTTACTCCTCCTTTATGTACCGGCGCTACTATCGCACTTTTTCAGTCCTCTGGTACGCATAAAGGATCCAAACTCAATTTAAATATTTCTAGATAAGGTACAATGCCACATCTGGTTATCTTTAAGATATCTGTTGTAATATTATCTACACCAGCCCCTTAAAAATTTTCAGCCTTCTTAGTTCCTCCATGATATTCTCAGGATGAAATTCAAATTTTTTTAGTCTGCTCATTTCTAATTGTGTTTTTAAGCTCGTTATCCTATTTCCTCCTCACCCCCCCCCTCCCCCCTCTCGTTCCTGATTCACTGCCCATAATGCTTCACTAAAGCAGTTACTTATATTGATGTTGGGTTTTATTCTCCGTCTTAAAACAGAAGTTAGGTCTATACAAGTCAGTTACTTATAATCGCTGCCTTTTTAAAATCTTCAGTAACTTCTTCTCCATCCTTATCTATAAGTGTCTCTACATCCTCCCTTCCCGTCTGTTTCCTAACATAGCCATAGAAATTTCATGATGCATCAGTCAATGGTCCCACTGCTCTGACAATGCTCTTCATAAACCCATCTTTATCCACCTTCTTAGCTATTATCAAGTACTTGTTTGTTGTTTTTAAATATTCCCTACTACCCTCCTGCCCCTTAACTCTGTTATATTCTCTTCTTACCAACCTCTTTAACACCCTCACCTCCCTATTACAGTACACTGGTTAACTACTTTATTTTTTGTTTCAGAATAAATATTTCTTCCCCCTTTCTTATTATTTCCTTGAACTCTTCCCACCTTGACTCTACTGTACTTGTGCATTCCCTCCAATTGCTGAAACGTTCTCAGAAATATCTCTCACACGTGCATCAATACATTCTCTGTATTATGATTGAAAGTTGTTCGGTTAGAACTAATTACTTGCGGCTGAAATCAGTAATATGGCGTCAGAGAAAGCTTAGGAAATTAAAAATAAGTCCTGACGATCTTAAGTGATATCACGTAAGATTAGTTTTAATCCACACAAATTCTTATATTAAAGCAGAAGTAATTGGTGTAATCAATATATCGCCAAAATTAAACCAATATCGAAACAGAAAATAATTTGACTTTTTTGGAGGATAAATATATGGAATTGCTTTTTCATTTAGGACGTAAATAAATTTTCATTATTGCCATATTTTTTTTATTACCGTAATTATTGTTAAAGAAAACTCTTACACTATAAGACACTTCCATACATACGAAGTCGTGGGTAATTGCTAGTAAGTTATTAAATTTTTGCTTTCATGAATTAGTACATACATAAGGTAATAAATAAAATATTTAGGTACCTACCTAAAACCCCGCTCAAGCAGATAGATAATATTATAAAGTCTGAATTGAACAATGTTTGCAGTAAGCAACGCGCGTCATTAGTATTTTCGCTGTCTTGCCATGTAGAAATCTTTTCCAAAGCGCTACAAATTTTCACTGTCTCGTGAAATTGTAGACGGCCATTATGCCTATCAACCCAACGCGTCTCGCAGATACCTCGCATTGTAGCTCCAAATTCTTCTAAAAAATTTAATTCCTTTTAGTGGATGAATTGGCAATTTCATTGTGTCCTAGTTACTAACGGCAAGAAATGGCTGGATGACATGTTATTAAGAACAGGACTGTTGCTTGTTCATCATATAAAATTTGCAACTATTTTCGCAAGTTCCATATCGCCTAGATCAGGGATGGCGAACCAATGGCACGCGTGCCATCATCGGCACGCGACCAAATAATTTGGGCACGGCATTAAACAGGTGCCTAATCGATATAAATAATTTATTTTTTCGTCTACGTAATTTAAGATCAAAGTAACAACGTTCATCGTGAACGAAGTTACCGGTGGCGGAACGACTACAGATTGCGCAAAGGAGGTTTATTTCGTGCGAATTTCTGACCGAACGGACATAACAAGATGCGGGAAGCTAACATGTTCACTTGTTTTTGTTGACTGCTTTTATCAATTGCGCATAGTTCTCGTGGTTTTTAAACTAATTTCGTTAACACAGCTGCTGTTTAAGTTTATTTGAGTTATATTTACACCTATTAAACACAGCCTGTTTGGCAAAAAAAAAGGTGCAAGATAAGTGTAATACAGAATTTCATCTTTGGTGGACTGAAAATATGGCATGATTAATTAAGGTTATAAAGTGATCTGTAAAATGGTGCCAAATCACAAATCTTTATAAAAAAAAAAAAAAAGAACCAGAGCAAAAAGAATAAATTGAATGTGCAATAACAAGAAAAAATAAACAAATGACGTCTATGATTAAGTATGTTAACAAGAATTGTCATACTAGTGCCGCACGGTTTTCGGATGCAAATGTTATTGCTCAACGCGGCAAACCTTTTAGTGAGGGTAAGTTTTGAAGGAAGCCTGGTTAACATGCACCCATTCACTTTTTACAGATTTTGAAAATAAATGTAAGATAATTCTATGCATCAAAGATCCTCTTTTATCCAGAAACACAATAAAAGATAGAACAATATTATAACGGGCGGAAAATGTAAAAGAACAACAAACAAATGACAACAAGTCATCTCCTTTCATACATTTGTATGTTGACGAAAGTACTGATGTAATTTTTCGAAGTGATTAACATTAAAAATTCGCTTCGAAAACGTTTATCAGATGACTCCACTTCAGCTTGCATTCTGCTAAAAGTAACAAAGTATAAACCGAATATAACTTATTTGGCATCTAACATGCAACAACAAATTTTTCAGTAGTTTCATCTATTTTAATTAATACAAAACTGTTAATATCAATATTGATTAGTATAAAAAAGTTTATTTCTGGTTGTAAATATAAAGTTTTAAGGTGATAGTATTTAGTTTTATTTCTTTCCCCATTAATCACTAAGTCATGATGGCTTGATGGCACGTCAAGGGTTCATTCAATATTTCTTTAGAAAAAATGGCACGTCGATCAATAAAGGTTCGCCATCCCTGGCCTAGATCGTTATCATCACATCTAGGCGTATCGTAAGCATCACAGAAAGTCACAAAACTTCCTTTATTATACCACTGAGTATGTATTTAAATGAAAGGCTGAGCTGTGAGATATGTGTTATGTTTGTTGTTTCATCGAATAAAATATAAAAGTATTTAGTTACATTCACATTCAGTAAAATACTTTCCTAAATGATTTCATTGCAAACATCAATCAAATAATTTTGCACAATTTTGCTGATGTATGTTACATTAGACTTAGAAGTCTCTAAATGATGCTGCTAATGCTATGTCACGAGATTCTACACGGAATTTTAAAAGTGCTTCCTTCATCAATTACCGTGCTGTTGTTACTTGCTTCTTTACGAAAAATTTGTCCTCATCGCGATGACCACGTAACGATATATCTTGATGAACACAAAAAATTATCGTTTTGGCAATTTTTCGTAAGCTTTACTTTATTTTCATTAACTTTTGTCATTTTTTGACTGCTAAATTTGGTTTTCAGTTTTGTGAAAAGCTGTTAAAAAGCTTTTTCCAGCTTCGACAGTTATTTCGTGGTATTTATTTCGCAGGTGAGTTAGCAACACTCCATTTTTACCAAGAAAATAATCGAAAGCTATTAATGGTTCTTTTATGAATCGTTTTAGAGGTGTTTTTGACTGTGTGGCAACTCAAGATATACACAGTGTGGGAAAATATAAATTTGAGAAGGCAACTAATGTTTGTCGATCAATATAGCTAATGTTGAAACGTCTAGGTATTTTCTTACAAACTATCCAATATCTGAGGAAAATTTCGATTGAGAAAGCAAACTTTTTATCTGATTAGAACTGGAAGTTGACGTACACGAAATCGGCAAGCATAGAACAGCTTCAGCAGGAGTAATATTTTCTTCATCTAAGGTTAAGGTAGTTGTTGAAGCATCGGCAGCACACATATGCATTAGTGCTCAGTATAGGTAAATGTTTTGGGCGTTTATCAATCTCAAACCTAGGTTTCTTCGTAAAAGAATGAATCCATATTTCTAAATAAACCACTACATGCATTACGTTTCGACACACCAGCACAATCACATTTTTCGCTGCATCCTGTAGTAAAAAACACCCGTCCATAACTAAGCAAAAATGACAATATTTATGTAAATACATCAAACGGTTTAGTGGCGAGAAGCGATCGGATCTACGCGGCTGTGAGTGTGACGTCACCGAACATCGGACGCGCAGCCGCGAACGAATAGTACGACGCGCTGCGCGACGCGGCAAAATCAAAAGTTCCAATTGCGTGCACAATATTCAGTTCACAATGACCGATCGGATACAACATAATATTATAAACAGCATACCGTCGCATTGTGACTGTCGTGTATGTTTTGTGAGATCTGGCCATCCATTATTCAAAGTAATCTTGTTTAATTAAAATCAGTGAGATTAAAAATATTATCAGAGGCCGAGCCCAGGGGGGGGGGGGTCATGACCCCCTCTTGGATCCGCCAATGCATTTGAATAAGCTAATCCGTATTCTCTTTTACGCCCACAACTTAATTTTTTCCAACTTTTGTTATGCAAATACACAGGTTTTTTTTCTAATTTTGATGTTACATATATATGCGCAATGGTAAGGTACTTAATTTTGAAAGTAACACGAAACGTTCCCAGGTTGAAATCCCATTAGAAGCATGAACTTTGATCATATGAGCTTTTCTAGGTCCTTGGTTTGGATTTCACATTGAACTTTTGGTCCAAGAGGAAAGGAACTGGTCTTCCTGCCTCTGACACAAGGCTTAGTACACTTCCTTTGGCAGGACTCAACCAACCTTAGGGTTGCGGACTAAGGTGGTCTTTTGTTTTTCGCTTTAAAACAAAATTGCTGTCTACATTTGGTTAGCAAAATCCCAAGCCTCTACTCCTTTTTATTACCCTCTTAATTTACAGTAATATTATTCAGACAAGCACTCTTGTTTTTTATTTTATTTTGTTGGAATCTGCATATGTATACATTAAACCCAAACTCCTCTCCTCCTTTATCTCCCCTTTCAATTTGCCTACATTTTTTTCAAGCAAATCCACAGTTTTTATCCAATTTTGATAGTACGTAGCACACTATGCTTAAAATACAGTGGCCTTGTATTTTTTTTATCTGCTTAACGTCTCTCTAACAGCGAGGTCATTAGAGACGGGAAAGGATGGGGGTCAAGGAATGGGAAGGAATTAGGCCATGGCCTTTTGAAGGAAACATGGAAAACCCAAATCTGGATGCCCGGACGGGGACTTGAACCGCCGTCCTCCCGAATGCGAGGCCAGAACGCTAGCCGTCACACCACCACGCTCGGTGTGGCCTTGTAGCTCAGAAGTTAAGGCTCATGCTTTCAACAGTTTCTGGGTCCGATTTGAGGTTAAATATTCAGTGGAGGAAGGAATTTTTAAGGGTTTTATATGATCAGTGGCTTGGTATCCTTCCTTTGGCAGTAGCCAACTAACTTTCTGGTTGTTGAGTTTTTTTATTTTAAACAAAGAGGAAAATACCATCTACATTTGGTTTGCAAAAACCAACCAATTTTCTCCCTTTACCTTCCTTAATTTTTGCTAATGTTCTTTATACAAATCCACAGTTTGTATCCGATTTCGATGTAACTTTGCATACCTCCATTACAACTTTCATATTCACCTGCCAACTCTGCAACTCGCAGAAGACGAAAGGCCAAAAATACTGTGTATTCCAAAGCACCAGAACAACTTTTTCAATTTTAATTTAATGCATAGAAATCATTGTCTTTCATTTATTTTGTACATGTTAATGTGTCTGTGAAGCCACTTAAGAAATAAATAGAGGCATTGCAATGCATGCTGGGCGAAGCTAATTTAATGTATTTTTCGGATGTTCAGAGAACCAAAAGTGAAGCTAATAATGTACATCTGCATATACAATAATATTAGTTGCAAATATTTTTTCATATACAGAAAAAGAAATCACTAAAAAACAAAGCAGGCCCCTTGGTTTAAGATTTAAAAATTTCCAGTTGGTATTATACCTACAATTATCATTATTTAGTTGTGGAAAAAAGCAGTATTGCTCACTAATTGTAAGTGGAATAAAGTTACAAAATTCAGGCAGATAAAGCGAATACAAAAGAAACTAAATTGTCCATCTCCGTCAGATTTATATCAGTAAAGACTCATCTTAATGGAAATACCTACTAAAAATGAGCCGTATTTGAAGGTGTTGTATAAACCAGTGGCTAGGTAGCATAGGTAGCAACCAGGGCGGATATCGATGGTGTCATCCTATGGAAACATAAATTCAACGTTAAGTAAAAGAAAAAATCCTATAAGTGTAAAGTATGGTTTTAAGAAAAACGTGCTTAAACAAACATTTATTGTTATTTACAAAGTAGTTAATTTATAAAACAGCAATATAAATAAGAGAAAACAATTTTGTTCATAATCTCTTCTATCGAGCTTTAACAGCTGCAAACTCTGAAATCACATCTTCAAAATTAATATTTTGGGTTGCTTCATGTTCGATAGTCAATATGGTAACATTTTCTAGCCTCATGTTGCTTATTGTTGACTGTAAGCAATGTTTATTAATTTTCAATTACTGAAGTTCTTCTCACATGTAGCAACTGATACGCAAATTGAAATAAATAATCTTAAGAAGGCCATAAGATTCGGAAGGGATTCTATAAATCCCATTCCACGATTAATTTTAAAAAGTCCAGAGCCACCCAATCATTTGTTACTGAAACTGTAACATAGATTGCTTTTAAATGTCTTCTCAACCTTGGTATCTCCAGAAGTCTTGCTTCTGTTACCTCACCATAAAAACCAGTAAATTTTGATACAGTTGTTTTTAATTCCTCCATATTCGGCAAAAGCAACGTATTTTTAAAATGTTTTTATTAACTGGCTTTGAGCTTTGTCTGGGTGGAATTTTGTAATTGATTTTAAACTAACTTCTTGATGAGCTAGAGACTTGAAATTTTGACCATAGCTCAGAACTGGATCACAATGCATGAAAATGTGAAAAAATGGGGGGAAAAAATTGAAAATTCAGGAAAAACTGAAAGTACTATGGATCGATTTGGCTATTTTTTTTTTTTTTAAATATCTTAATAGTTTGAATAAGTTATTTAAAGAAACAAAAATCTGATAAGTTGCCTGGAAAATTTGGGAAAAAACTGAAAGTACTTTTTTCTATGGACCAATTTAGCTATTTTTTAAATGTCTAATAGTCCGAATAAGGTTTTCAGAGAAAGAAAAATGGAAAAGTTGCCCAGAAAATTCGGTAACAACTGAAAGTACATTTTCTAGGGACCAATTAGGACAATTTAAAAAAAAAATATTTGCAGTAGTCTGAATAATGTCTTTAAGGGAAAGAAAAACTGGAAATGCCGCCTGAAGAATTCTGGCAGAACTAAAAGTGCTTTTTCTTTATTGGATTTTTGTTCAAATTCAAGACTATAACTTGCGATTCAAATGATGGATATGCATAATTATTTTTTTGTTTAGTTCCTTATTCCCCGGGCTGGAAATAAATGTTTTCTATATATAAAAAAAGAATTTGTAGCAAGTCTCTGTGATTATGTCATCAAAGTATTTAAAATCGATTACAAATTTTTACTAACATAACCCTAAAAAAAGCATAAAATAATAACAAATTTTATTTTTAATGTACCATGTTTTTATAACGAAATAAAAAGTATAAAATAATTTCTCTAATCCTTATGAAGGATAAAACCACATACAGATTTCTAACTTCTAAATTGTCCTGAAAATTTATACTAGGAGATTTTATATAGCTATTAACATACTTGTATGATTGGTAACGAAAACATTGGGCGCATGGAGTACATAACTATAAGAAGTGTAGAGAGTAAGCTATCAATGAAAGAATTTACTTCTCAGTTCACATTATTTGTGGTGCAATAAAATTGTTAGCATTGCTATTAATGCATCACTCATCTGCTGCATGCACCCAATGTTTTTAGTCACCAACCTTACAAATATTTTAACAGCTGTCAAAAATTTCCAAGTATAAATTTTCAGGACAATTTAGAAATCTGTATGTGGTTTTTCCCTTCATAAGGATTAGATAAATTATTTTACACTTTTTAATAAAAACATAGTACATAAAAAAGTTTTGTTTTTATTTTATTATTATTTCTCTACAACCTCAAACAATGAAACTTCCTTAATTGTCCTTTGAACTAGTTCAGCGTTGAATTGGTCAAGACATTCAAACATATCCTTTTGATTTTCGGTTCTCAATGTCAGTCCTGCATCAGTGGCTACCTCACCAACGATTCATCTTTTATGACGAACTGTAGGTTCTGTTGAAATGTTGTAGTCTTGCGATTTTTTTTAAAGTGAGATGTACTGACTCTTGTACAATGTAACACCGCTTTTCTTGGATGTAAAGGCGAAGTGCCTCTATCTTTATTATTGAATGTTCAAGGCTCAAGGTTTTACTTTGCAATGCAATTTGCGTGCAGTTTATCACTTCCCTTTGTACATCATTCCAAAAGAAAATATAACAAAGAAAGGTAAAATTACATACTGCAGGAATAAGGTTATGAGCAACACATTTGGTGCCAAATTTTCTTGTGGAACACACAATCCTTTAATTGCAGCCACAACCTCATAACATAGTGCTTTTACAGGAACATAATGAGCACTCCAATGAGTTGTTAAACGAGTCTTTTATCAGATTATTTGCTATGTTTAGTAAGAACTTCCCAGCAGCCAGTGGCCAGGGAAAAAATGTAAAATTAGTTTCTACAGTTCCAAAAAATAACACAAGATGCCTTTTGTGCAAAAGAATGTTGGTCACATAAATTAATTGAACTATCAGTAAATCCAACGAAAACTGCTTTATTGTTTTTTGCTTTAATAATGGCTTGTACACCTCCATGAATGCTGCTCATAGTAGTTGTACTGTCATAACCTTGAGAACGACACATCATACCTAAACCATCACTATAAAGTTTAAACATTTATTTACTTAATTCAACGACTTTCCTTCCCTTTAAGGGAAAAATCTAAGGAATAATTCTTTGACTTCCATTTTTATGTTATCAATTTTCGCAAAACGAATTGCTTCAGGCATTTGACCAATGTGTGAAATGCCACATGTGCCATCACACATAATACCAAAATATTTAGCCAACTTAATTTTGATAACAAGCTTAGATTTCATGTGATTTGATAGTGTGATAGATAATATACTTTTGATGATTTATTATGTTCCTAGTCCAGTATGTGCTCTTTCAGTACTACATCAAATTTTGAAAGTAGTTGGATCAGTTCGAAGAAGTTGCCTTTATTTTTAGACCCATGTCCTTCATCACGTCCGTGAAATGCTAGGTTTTGTTTAGCCAGAAACAAAGTTATATCCAATAATCTAGATAAAAGACTCTTCCACTCCTGCTTTTCGCTATCCACTGATTGCAAGACTGTGTCATCTATTGTGGAATTTTAGCCTTACTTCAACAGTTTTCCACTTTTAAAAATTTTCCAGATGTTCATTTGTAGTTTCATGGTGTGTCAATTTAGGATTTAGTTTCCATCACTTCTGAAATTCCAGTGAGAGAAGGAACGAGGGAAACACTGTAGGAAGTTTTAGTCCAGGAGCAGGTTGTGAAAAATATAATTTCATCGTGGTACACACACTATTTAAGAATCATGTACGAATGATATACACCCGGAACGACCAAAGGATACAAGTAGATACCAGTTAGGGTATACCATGGTCAAACAGAGATTCAGGAATCAAGTTCTAGACTGTAAACATATTCAAGAGCTGACAAACTACGACCACAATATGAGTTATGAAGTGCAGTCTGAATTCAAGAGAAAGAAGCAATACAAGCAGAACAGACTGAAAGTGATCAAACTGAGGGAATCTAATAAGAGAAAAAAAGTGGAGCTAAGAAACAACTCTGAAAGAAGTTCAACTGAGAATGAATGGAATGCACTGATGAGAGAAATAATCAAAACCAATAAAGCAGCATAGGGCTATGGGAGAAAAGCTGCCCGAAAACCTTGGATCACAGCAGTAATTTTGGAGTTGATGGTTCAGAGGAGAAGGCACAAAAATGCTCAGGATGAAACAGGAAGAGAGCAATACAAACATTTAAGGAATTGAATAAACAGGAAATGCAAGAAACTAAACGAAAAGTGACTGCAAGAACAGTGTGAAGAAATAGTAAAGGAAATGGTTGTGGGTAAAGTAGATGTGGACAATAGGAGGTTTAAACGAAATTTGGAGATATGAAGGAAAGACGAATAAACATTAAAGCTACTGATAGAAAATCTCTTTTATACTCAGAAGATAAAGTCAACCAATGGAAGGAATACATAGAGAAACTGTATGATGGGGGATGATTTGAATAGTGTACTGGAAAAAGAAGGCAATGTCGATATTGATAACTTAGGAGATCCTATTTTAAGAACAGAATTTCATAGAACTATTAAAGATATGAATTCAAGAAAGGTGGCTAAACTGACGAGATTCCTACACAACTAAAAAATTCCACAAGGAGAATAATAAATCCAAATATTATTCAAACTGATACCAAACAGCTACGAAAAAGAATAGGTTCCAACTGATTTTAACAAAAATAGCTTCTTCACACTTCTGAAGAAAGCAAAAGCTGACAAACATGAAGATTATCACACTATGTCTAATATCACATGCTTCAAATCACCGACTGAAGAATAGAAAAGATAAAAGAAGAAATAGTGGGTGAAGATCAGTTTAGGTTTAGGAAAAACTGGTACAAAAGAAGCAATTTTCCTTTAAGATTAATACTTGAAGGGTGGATTAAGAAAAAGAAAGATACTTTAATGGTGTCTGCTTATTTAGAAAAAAGCTTTTTAAAGTTTTAAGTGATACAAGATGTTCAAACTTTGAAAGAAGTCTAAAATATCAAGATAGAAGAATACTGCATAAGAATAAAGTCTCAGTAATAAAAATAGAGAGACATGCATCAGTTAAAAAGTGTGGAGTCTATCCCCATTAATATCCAACCTGTGCGAACAGAAAGCAGTAAAGAATAAGAAAAATTTGAATATGACAATTTTTTTTAACTGCTTTACGTCTCTTAACAACGAGGTTTTCAGAGACAGGAAAGGACAGGGGGCAAGGAATGGGAAGGAATTCGACCATGGCCTTTTGAAGGAAGCATCCCGGCATTTGCCTGGAGTCATTTGGGAAACCATGGAAAACCCAAATCTGGATGCCCGGACGGGGATTCGAACCGCCATCCTCCCGAATGCGAGGCCAGAACGCTAACCGTTACACCACCACGCTCGGTGAATATGACATAAGTGTTCAAAAAGTACAAAATTAGTATGCTATGATTTGCTGATGACACTGCCGTTTGCAGAAAAAATTGAAGATCTTGAGAAGTTACTGAATGGCATGAAGGAAGATTTTGGAATAGACATATACCAAAGTGATAAAATGTAGCATAAATGATGATAATAGTAGATTAAATATAATAATAGGATCAGAAGTAATGGGAGAAAGTGAATTCTGTTAGATAGGAAGTAAAATTACAACTGATGGCAAATGCAGGAATTATACTAAAAGCAGAACAGCAGCAGCGAAAAGAGCCATCTTGAAAAGGAGAAGCCTTTTCGTTTAAAATACTGATCTAGGGCTAAGAAATAACACTTTAAAAAACCATGTGTTTAGTGCAGCATTTTATGTTAGCGAAGCGTGGACTTAAGGTATACCAGAAAGAAGGAAATTAAAGAATCTGAAATGAAGTACAATAGACGGATGCTGAAAATTAAGTGGACAGATAAAAGTATTAAATTAACATGGTTTGGAAATGATGAGTGAAGAAAGAAGACTGTGGAAGAGTCTTAAAGAACGGAGAAACAGGATGGTGGGTCATATTTCAAGACAGGCGGGACTCGTTAATTCATTAGGAGAGGGAACAGTCGAAGGTAAGAAAGGCAGAGGAAAACAGAAATTAGTATATATGAAGCTAATAAGTGAAGACATAGCTTGTAAGGGGTATGAGAGTTTAGTGCAAGATAGGAAGGGGTGGAAGTGTGCATCAAACCAGTCAAGAGACATCAGCAAAAAAGTTGCTTTTAATTTTCTTAAAGGATAAATATTTTACGTGTAATGTGAAATTTAAAACTTTCATTGGCTTAAAATTTTATTGTTTAAACAGACAATAATTCACATTAAGAATCATATTCACAAACACCAAGAAGTATTTTCTATTATTTCTACTAATCATTTGGAAAATAAGATAGGTACACCTATTGTTAACACATTAGGAATTTATTTGTCCATTTTCAAACTTCTAAACATACTATTTAATAACTTTGCAGTCTAAAATCATTTTCTGCATCCTGACTATTTTTATATTATTATATACATTTGTAACAGTTGCTGGTGAATTGTGAATGATAACATATATTTAAAAAAAAATAAATAAAAAAAAATGAACCTCTCTACTTGCTCCTACAGTCGACTCCCTTTCCATAATCCTAAAATATCACAAGGCTCACGAAAGAACAAGAGCCGACCAATGGACATTGAGACAGAATGGCCTGGCTCAAGTGGAAGCAATTTCAGACCAGATTCCTCATGTCCTGAGTCCATGTATTGTCGAGAAGCATCTCTACATTACATTCCTTCATAAAAATAAATAACTCATTTAATGAAGTACTTACCAAGTGATGTATTTCACTACCTCTCTACAACATAACATATGTAACTAGAGGACACTAAATATGACATCGCAAAGACAGAAACCAGACGTCAATTTTAGGTACCTAGCCCTTCGCTGTAGCATATTAAAAAAATGTAAACGGTATGAAGGTTCATTCGGTTTATGATTAATGCTCAACTTTTTGTGAGGAACAAATTCACCATCCTTGTTGATTTTAGAAACACACAAGAATTTAGGTACACACCTAGGTAGGAAAGGATTTGGGTGCAATGAACGGGAAGGAATTTGGCCATGGCTTTTTGAAGGAACCATCTTGGCCTTCCCCTGAAGTGTTTTGGGGAAACCATGGAAAACACAATTCTGGATGGGGAATCAAACCTGTGTCCTCCCAAATGTGAAGCCAGTGTGTTATCGCTCAGCCATCATGCTTGGTGCGCACTTGTGGCTAGGTTTACAAACCATACTTTATTATAAATTATGTGCAAATGCGTTATTTCTGGTAAAATATTTAATTTATGGAACGGAATGCCTTTGTTAATTTATATATAACTCTATACTTAAGATATGATACCATCTAAAACCTTTTGAAAGGAAACCAAAAATTAGTTGCTAGTTCCATAAACATGAAAAAAAATGTGTATGTGTGTGTGTTTAAGGCGATAAATAAATTTAAACATACTTTTTTCTTTCATATATATTTTATTTTCTTCTTCTAAAGATAAACGTACTTTATTTTTTCCAAATACGTTGGCAACCCTACTTCCAACTGTGTTAAGAACACAATCTCTAAAAACTGTTCACCGTCTACAGACAAGACCAACACCCAAACTTGCCTGTTCGGATTGACTTGAAACTTAACAGTGTTACTGGTTTTATGCATGGTATTCTCAATAATCATATTAGCTTAAATTCTAACTTGATACTGTTTCATATCAACTATAGGTGCACTGTCGACAAAGGTATATTTACCTTATGAAATGTAATAATTCGGATAACTTGAAATGTACTCAGCTTATCCGATTTACATTCTTTCTATAACTACACGAGTCTGTTACATGATTAATTTGAAATTACGACCCATAGAAAATACTTCAAGGTACTCATGAATCTTGGCTTGAAAGCTAAATGTATTCTACATAAGCAGAGAAGTTCAAAAAGCTAAAATTATTTTGGATTTTGTGTAACATGTAAAACATATGACCTTAATTCATGGCAGACAATGGTAATGGAAGCATAGACTGTACATGTTCCAACATACACTTTTAGTTTCAAAAGAAAATATATTTCTCTTTAAATAATTATGAGGAATTACAATTTAACTATCCATTTACCTTGTTTTTGGCAATTTTAAGTATCTTCTCTTTAATTTCAGGACCTCCTTGCTTCATACACTAACTGTTCAAGAAAACTTACAATATGGTGACCGCCATTCTGCCAAACCAAACAATGATGAACCGCAAGTACAACAAGTAGTACAAGTTTAGATGCATGTTACTGCAAATAATTATACACTACTTTAACGAAAGTGCACAGCGCACTCGATTAAATTTGTAAAAGTGATAGATAAACATAAAAAAGCTGCTCATTTAAAAATAACAAAGAAAAAAATATTATTCATCCCACTAATCTAAAACAAACACCGATTGAAGCTTACAGTGTCCATAAATGATGTGGCTCCATTTTGGCCTCTTTTGAAACCCCTCCTCACCACGTAGCCTGACATTGCTTTTGCCTCACTCCCAACCTCCTTCGGTGTGGCACATAGCTTATTTACCTTATTAATTCCAGAAGATATTTTGCACCGCTTTCTCTTCACAGACTAACATTAAAATTGTTGTGTATCATGAACACAACTGATATCCGTGTTATGTACTTTTCTATAATTATAAATATTCTGAATGAAATGCTGTCACCAGTCACTCCATCAACTGATCAATTATTGGAAAAGACCTCTTTCTCGGGTACAGTCAGGGATCCTTTTCTTCTTGAGGTATTACTAAAAACATTCTCCTTATCTCATTCATTACTGTTCATTAATTTTTGCTGCAGTTCTGCTACCTTTTTTCTAAATTATAAGGGAATGCTACTTGGACCCACTAAAAAGATTTCTATAACTGACTGGAAAATGTAATCTTGTAAAAACATTTTTGAAAATTTTTGTAAAATTTATTGTACAGCACCACATTAAATCACACCTTGAACTTGAAATAACACTTCAGCAAGCATTGTAAGTAAAGTTGCACTGAAATTCACTTGCAATACAAAATTAGAATTATTTTATCAATGAGTGGTGTGATCACATGTGGGCAATCGTAATCAAAATCGATTTACTTCAAACCATCAAAACAATACAGACTGTAAATTTCTTGGAAAATCCCGGGCGGCATAGCGGCATATGTAAGCGAATGAGTCTAGGTATGGCATTTCTAATATTCTTTGAACCATAATGCGTCTTGGTGTCCGATAGTTAAAATTTGCAAGCTGCATGCAACCCAACACTCTGACTTCTAGTCCCATGCATGTGTGGTACTGTCACTCGTACAGAGATAAATCATGGAAATAGATATCCACATGCTGTTGAGAATTCTGTATTTTAACTGTGACAAACAATATAAATGAAAAGCTACATGACTTTGCTCAGAACCCTCACCCCCACATTGCAAACCCTAGCTTTCTATTAAACACTCCCCCCCTTTTTTTCCAGACACATAGTTTATGGATGCTCTCTTAGCAGTAAAAAATAATGTTATGAGAGTGTATGCACTAGTGATATAATGGTGTATGAATGTAACTGCATCATGTTTTCATTTAGTGCCCAGTTAGTTATAGAGGTTATTTCATTTCATGAAATGCTTGTGCCATCGCTAAATGGGTGATACCCCCGACACTATGCCATTGGTATTAACAATGCCATATGCAAATATTTAGGAAAGAAACCAAAACTGAGAAGAATGAAAGGTCTCAGACTGTGGAATAAAGAAACTGGCAAAGTAAAATAAGAGGAACAAATGGCATATGAATGTTTCCTACAGTCTCCCAATGAACAAACAATGGTAGCATATACAAGGCTCACAAAATAAATCAAACTCTTAAGGCAGGCACACAAGAACAGCTGGACAAATTTGTTAGTGATCTAAGGCATAATTTGTATGGAAAACAGAATTTTACTTCCAAATCATTAAGATACTTCAATAAAATGGAGAACAATTTTGCGCAAATAAATGTGCTAATCCAAGAAAAATGGATGAATATTAGAAATGTAAGACAACAATCCTGTATGAACACTTTGCAAGTTACATTAATGTAGGTATAATTACCTGTGAAGAAAGGGCAGTGATAAAAAGAAACAAAAAATTTACTGAGGCCAATGGCATCAATATAGAACTGGCAGAATCGTAATATATTCTTTAAACTTAAAATTCTATGTCTCATTAATACTTCATGTTTAAATGAGGAACTACCCAAAAACTGGGCGGTTGCAAAAATATCATTTCTGTTCAAGAAGGACTGCAGTAAAACTTCTAACTATAAAGACGACAGTATGCTAAACACGGCCTATAAAATTTGTGCAGGAGTTTAAATAATAATAAAAAAAAGTGGATTGGAGGTTACTGTTGAAGAATATTACAAGAACACAGCAGTTTCATAATGGGTAGATAATCGAGTAGTAACAATATATTCATTCTTTAGCAGTTAACAGAGAAAATTCAGCATTCCAAACTAACAGGCATTTATGATTCTTAAGGAGGCTTCTAACAGGATTGATAGAGACCATCTCTAGAAAATGTCAAAAATTTGATATCCTGATCATCTAATAAATTGTATAAACAATTCTTGTGCCTCCCACTGTGTGATTGTGTCAATTTTACATGCTATGTCAGTGGGACATCCAAGAATGTTTTATAGTGTTGATATACCGGGAGAGCCTCCATTCCTTCATGTAATAAATTGCACTAAAAGTTTACATAATGCGACTAATTTTATTGTAGACATACCAATTATGGGTGTCACATAACCCACCAGTGTGACTGTGAGCATTAAAGTGCCTACACACTAGACTGGTAAGTCACAAAGGGCCTAGGTTTAAATCCTGGGCATGGCGTACAGACTGTCATTATTGCAGTTTTTAAGTGGTTTTTCGTAATCTGCTATGCAAATCCTGAGATGGTTCCCAGTCTCTGCCTCAGTTCTCACCCATTTCACAAACAAAATTACATTTATCACTTGGAACACAAGCTACATATTTCAGTCAGATGGCAACACATTCACTTCCCCCTCAAAACTATGAAAGGCCTAGAAAGCTGATAGTGATGGAACATTGCTTTAAAAGTAAGCATAATCTCCTGAAAAGGATGTGCCAGATAACCCACGAAAGAGGAAACATTCAAAAGAAGGTGATAATGAGGGTATCACAAGGGGGTATATTGTCACCTACTGTTTTTAATTCACTTTTGTATGCAGGCATTTTTCTAACAGAAACTGTTCACTTTTTTAAATTGTATTTGGAAGAAATATAATCTCCAGAAATCAATTAAAAACAGGCCATGGCATTTCATTGAAAATGTCTAGTCAGAACAAAATTGTAGTTTACTACACATTGGAGCAAGTACAGAATTTAAATTAGCTTTTGATCAATTGGTCAAAAAACAGAGATAGAGATACAGATCTATATGAAGTGTGGAATGATTAACAGAACACTAATGAACATCTGCAGAGATATAAGAACCCTTTTTGTAAAATAATCACTGTTCCAACTTTATTATATGGATTTGAGTAAAGGGTAATAAAGAAAAATGATGTTAGACATACTCAAAGTCATATAAATGAAATTTATAAGAAAAGTTAAGGGATGAATCAGAATGGCCAAAATCCCTGATTAACAACATAGAAAAGATATAGTCTCAATAAATGTAAGAATAGAACAACACAAAACTGGAATGAACACCTTGAAAGAATACAAGAATTCCAAAAATGGCTTTAAATTATAAACCTAAAAATAAGACAGACACTGAAAAGTTGGAACTGGGACAAACCTTGAAATGGACGATTCATCTCACATAGGTCTTATTATTTCACAAGGATATGGTTAAGAGAAAGTGGACACTAAAAGGAATTTGGGAGCTACACCATTTGTCACTTGAGATCTCGATGCTTAGTTTTGGTTTTGTACCAAGCATACATACACTTAAACCCACATCCTATGGTATTTTTTCACTGAGTGAGGAAAAGTAAAGTTTTTGACACACTACAATGAAGAATGCAATGGTTTTCTTTCTCGGATAGTCACGGGGGATGAAACTTGGGTATCGTATGACACCCCTGAAACAAAGCGGCAATCAAGGGAATGGAGGCACACTTCATCCCCAATGAAGGTTAAGCCTAAGCAAATCTTGACACCTCGAAAAGTCATGTGCACCGGTTTTTGGGACAGAAAAGGCATTTTGCCGATTGATTTCTTACCACGAGGCCAAACAATCAATGCACATGGTTACTGAGAGACCATTAAGAAATCGCGCTGTGCTATACAGAACAAGCGCTGAGGATTACTGTCAAAAGGTGTTATTTTTTTCAGCAATAATGCCCGACCTCACATGGCGAATGTGACCAAACAACTCTTACGGGAATTTAACTGGGATGTTTCTGATCATCCTCCGTACAGCCCGGACCTTGCTCCTAGCGACTTTCATCTCTTCTTACATCTGAAATCTGTCCTTGGTGGTCAACACTTCAACGAAGATGACGAGCTGAAAGAACATGTTACCACATGGTTGAATACACAGGCGGCAACCTTCTATGCAGAAGGCATACAAAAACTTGTGCCACACTATGACAAGTACCTACAAAATTTCGGTAGCTACGTAGAAAAGTAGTTTAACAGTTGTAGATTTTTGTACAGTAAATATTTTTTTCTGTATCTGTACACGTTTGTTTTATATAACCAAACGGCACTTACTGTGGGGACATACCTCATATTTCAACACTAAGCATACGAAATTATGGCAGTTTTAATAGAATTAATATAAGTTGTTCATATCTATTCAGAAAACTTCAAACTATCTGAACTAAAATGCTTCAAACTTAGTGACATAACAATGATATTTTTTTTTATCATAAATGTTTCTTTGAATTCACCACGCAGGTACCTCACTTTTTTGCTGAAGAAGGATGATCCAAAAAATTTCAAACTTTATATATGTGTGTTTTTCCATATTCTGACGCCAGAGTAACCTTAATCTTTGGTAAGCGGTGTGTGTGTGTCTGAGTTTTTTTTTTTTTTTTTCTTTTCTTTTTTTTAGGGGTCAACAAGGCAAAAATTAACAGCCAAATAACATTTTTTGGTGCCCCACACAAACCAGAGACAAGTTTTCATAGTGAAACATAAATACAGCTCTGTTTTGTTTAAGGTATTTCATAAGGAAACAACTGTCAATGTAACTAATGCATTACAAAGCTGAAAACTATTTACAAACAATTATACTACTTCAACGTAACAAAAAACACACTATAAGCAACAGTCATTCAGAAGCTATCTTGCTAATTCCAATAGTCTTCTTCCAAAAAACTCGCCAATGTGGAATAAAATTTTTATACACTTTACATTCAGCACATGTTCTGGTCTACTGGCCACTACTCCATGAACCAATTGCCTTGAAGACACTACCTGCAGGTGGTAGAGTTCTGTTCCACAGCTTAAGGTAGTAGTATATGGTGCAAGGAGCTACATTCCACTGGTGTAATGATTGGTCTGTTTATCTGAATAAACCTGAAGACTAGCTCTGAAAGAATACCAGTGTTATAAAATTAAAGACTATGGAGTTAATTGGCCTTTATTAATAAATCTGGCAGTCTTGTAAATTACATAAAAACATGTTAATTTGTATTTCATTGAAGAGATTTCACAATCGAATTGATTTTCTCAACACATTCTTCCTTTTTCTTATTGATTTGGTTTTCTGTATCAATTTGTGCCCTCGTTGATTTTCCTGGGATAATTTTGTCCACATAAAGACTTTGGTGCTGCGAGTACAACTCCTTTAATTGCCTGAAAAGTTTCAAGAACATCGAAAAATAAAAATAAAAACTTCAGTTTTTTTTTTTTTTGCTAGGTTAAAAAAAGTCAAGATACGTGGAAGTACAATACCTGTCCGCTTTCTGCAGTTCTGATACTTTATCGGCTAAGTCTGGAGCATCACTCTTAAGCTTTAACAATAGCTCAGCAATTATTGCTGTTTGTGTCTTATACTCCTGATTGATGCTCTTCATTGCGCTCTGTGTAAAAAAAACAAATCACAGCTTTTCAAAATTGTTAAATACTTCTTTTTATTTGCTTATGGTTTTACACCTTGTCGACGTCGAGGTCATTAGAGACGGGAAAGGATGGGGGTTAAAGAAACAGGAAGGAATTTGGCCATGGCCTTTTGAAGGAAGCATCCCGGCATTCACCTGGAGTGATTAATGGAAACCATAGAAAATCCTAATCTAGATTTCTGGATGGGGATTTGAACCCATGTCCTCCTGACAACAAGGCCAGAGCATTACCGCTCATCCACCATCCTCAGTAAAATTGTTAAATAACAGCCTAGTGCACACTACTTAACAGAAAGTTATTGATATTTATAATGAAACTACTGTGAATTCAAGCAGTTTAATAGTTACTAACAAATATGGAATAAACCAAATCAAAATGACTAGGACATAATATACTAGTTACATGCAAACCAAAAAGAGAAAATTTATTAAGTGGCAGTTTTCATGAATTAACACGGTAACAACAGAATAAGATAATATCCCCAACATTAGTGAAGATTTATTGATAGACTAATTAAGGACAATCAACATTTATCATGAAAGGCATGAAGGCATGATCGTGGAGAAACACAGAACAGAACACAACACAAAAATCAAAACTTTCTGAACGGATGGTAGCCTGGTTACACTCTCCTTACTTATTAAGAACCTTGGCTGAAGAAATTACTTCTTGTGTCGCTTGTCTTCAATAATTAGAAATCTGCTGATGGGAGATGAGATCCAATTTATCTTTTCCTTTGTTGTGACAATAATGATCACCTTATGCATCATTGCTCAGAAAGTGTTGAAATGCCTTAGTTAACTACACCTACTAAGAAGAAGGGGTGTAAGGGTTTGGGAGAGACTATACTAGTCTTTTCCAACCAAATGTCAACCTCTCCTTCACGTGGTGCACCCTGTTTTCACGGACGAGGCTCTGGCGACTGAAAGATTCCCGGTATAAGGAGTCACCCACTGCTTGTCAACGGCCTCCGAAAGGAGGGCGGAAGAGCGGGGAGCGGTTTCAGGGCACCCTCTTGCCCTTGGGGTTGGAAACGGCCCCTAAAGGCGGATGAATCAGAAATGATCAACGGCATGGGGATGCAGAAGGCAACGGGAAACCACTGCATTAAAGACCCAAAGGGTATCCCGAGAACATGTAATCCTCTCAAATTACATATATAATGATGGCTTCTTCCTGGGTAAAATATTCCGGAGGTAAAATAGTCCCCCAATCGGAATCTCCGGGTGGGGACTGCTCAGGGAGGAGTCATCAGAATGGATAGAAACATTCTACGAGTCGGAGCGTGAAATGTTAGAAGTCTGAATAGGGCAGGTAGGTTAGAAAACAACTTAAGTTAGATGTTGTTGGGATTAGTGAGATTAAATGGAAGGACGCACAGGATTTCTGGTCTGGGGAACATAGGATAATTAGCACACAAGCTGTCAATGGAGTCACTGGTGTAGGATTTGTAATGAACAAGAAAGTAGGGAAACGGGTGAGTTATTATGAACAGTTTAGTGACAGGATTATTTTGATGAGGTTAGAAACTAAGCCCGTCCAACCACATTGGTACAAGTATATATGCCAACGTCACAGGAAGATGACGAAGAAATAAAAAAACATACGCTGAAATTGCAGAATTAATCAAATATGTGAAGGGGGAAGAAAATCTAATAATCATGGGTGATTGGAATGCAATAGTGGTAGAAGGGAAAAGAGGGGAATACTGTAGGATGTTTTGGTCTAGGAGAAAGAAATAGGCGAGGAAGCAGGTTGCTAGAATTTTGTGAAAGATATAAGCTAGTAGTGGTGAACGCATTGTTTAAGAATCATGCAAGAAGAATATACACCTGGAAACGTCCTGGGGATACAGGCAGATATCAGCTAGATTATATCATGGTCAAACAGAGATTCAGGAATCAAGTTCTAGACTGTAAAGCGTACCCAGGAGCAGACATAGACTCTGGCCGTATTGATAGTAATGAAGTGCAGGCTGAAATTCAAGCGAATAAGGAAGCAGCATAAGCAGAACAGACTGGCAGTGAATAAACTGAAACAATCTAGCACAAGAGAAAAATTTGCAGAAATGGTAGACATAGGTCTAAGAGGTAACTGTGAAAGGAGCTCAACGGAGGGCGAATGGAATGCATTAAAGACCGAAATAATGAAGGCTGGCAAAGAAACATTAGGCTTTAGGGAACAAGCTGCCCGAAAACCTTGCATCACAGAAGAAATTTTGGAGCTGATGGATCAGAGGAGAAGTTACAAAAATTCTCAGGATGATGCAGGAAGAGAGCAGTACAGGCAATTTAGAATCAAATAAATAGGAAATGCAAAACAGCAAAAGAAAAATGGCTACAAGAAAATTGTGAAGAAGTAGAAAAGGAAATGGTCGTAGGAAAAGTAGATGTTGCATATAGAAACCATCAAACAGAATTTTGGAGAAATGAAGAAAAGAGGTATGAACATTAAAACTGCTGATGGGAAACCTCTTTTAAGCTCAGAAGATAGAGCTAAACCGATGGAAGGAATACATTGAGAAACTGTATGTTGGGGACGACATGAACAATAGTGTATTGGAAAAGGAAGGCGATGTCGACATTGATGACTTAGGAGAACCTGTTTTGAGGACAGAATTTAATAAAGCTCTGAATGATTTGAAAGCAATAAGGCAGTTGGAATTGATGAGATCCCTGCAGAACTTCTTAATCCCTAGGAGAGGAAGGAATCGAAAGATTATTCAAGCTGATATCAAAAAGTTATGAAACAGGAGAAATTCCAACTGATTTTAATAAAAATATCATCTTCACACTTCCAAAGAAAGCACAAGCCGACAAATGTGAGAATTATCGCACCATTAGTCTAACATCACATGCTTCAAAATTACTGACCAGAATAATATACAGAAGGATGGAAAGGGTAGTAGAAGAGATAGTAGGTGAAGATCAGTTTGGGTTTAGGAAAAATCGCGGTACAAGGGAAGCAATTCTGTCTTTAAGATTAATACTTGAAGGGCGGATCAAGAAAAACAAAGATACTTTTATGGCATTTGTTGATTTAGAAAAAGCTTTTGATAATGTTAGGTGGGACAAGATGTTCAAAATTTTAAAGAAGTCAGGTCTAAAGTATCGAGATAGAAGAATACTCTATAAGAATCAAGTGGCTGTAATAAAAGTAGAGAATCACGAGAGACATGCATCAGTTAAAAAGGGTGTGAGACAAGGTTGTAGTCTATCCCCGTTAATATTCAACTTGTATGTAGAAGAAGCAATGAAGAAAGTCAAAGAAAAATTTCCATGTGGCATAAGTTTTCAGGGAGAAAAAATCAGTATGCTACGATTTGCTGATGACATTGTCTTGTTAGCAGAGAGGGCTGAGGATAAAGAGAAGTA
>CM061921.1:210828331-211025668 GCA_031002005.1 Vandiemenella viatica
TGTAGGCATGTGCTTTCATTGGAGGGTGAGATGATATTTTTATTAAAATCGTTGAAATTTCTCCGTTTCATAACTTTTTGATATCGGCTTGAATAATCTTTCGATTCCTTCTTCTCCTAGGGATTTAAGAAGTCTGCAGGATCTCATTAATTCCAATGCCCTATTTGCTTTGAAGTCATTCAGAGGTATATTAAATTCTGTCCTAAAAACAGGATCTCCTAAATCACAATGTCGACGTTTTTCCTTTTCCATTCCGCTATTGTTCAAGTCGTCCCCATCATAAAGTTCCTGAATGTATTCCTTCCATCGGTTAGCTCTATCGTCTGAGCTTAAAAGAGGTTTCCCTTCGGCAGCTTTAATGTTTACACATCTTTTCTTCATTTCTCCAAAATTTTGTTTGATCTTCGTGTATGCAATATCTACTTTACCTATGACAATTTCCTGTTTCTACTTCTTCACACTTTTCTTGTAGCAATTTTTCTTTTGCTTTTTTTTATTTCTCAATTGCCTGTATTGCTCTCTTCCTGCTGCATCCTGGGCATTTTGTGCCTTCTCCTCTGATCCATCCATTTCAGAATTTCTTCTGTGATCAAAGGTTTTTGGGTGGCTTGTTCCCTAAAGCATAATGTTTTTTTTTTGCCAGCTTTCTTTATTTCGGTCTTTAATGCATTCCATTCGTACTTGGTTGACACTACTTTCAGAATTACATCTTAGACCTATGTCTACAATTTTCTGCAAATTGTTTCAGTTATTCACTTCCAGTCTGTTCTGCATGCATTGCTTCCTTATTCGCTTCAGCCTGCTCTTCATTACTATCAAATTATGTGCAGTCAATGTCTACTCCTGGAAACGATTTTCAGTTTAGAACTTGATTCCTGAAACTCTGTTTGACCGTGATAATCTAGCTAATATCTGCCTGTATCCCCACGACTTTCCAGCTGTATATCCTTCTTGCATGGTCCTTAAATAGTGTGTTTTTACTATAGCTTATATCTTCACAAGATTCTAACAACCTGCTTCCTCGCCCATTTCTTTCTCCAAGACCAAAAGATCCTACAGTATCCCCTCTTTTCCTTCTCCACTATTGCATTCCAATCACCCATGATTATTAGATTTTCCTCCCCCTTCTTATATTGGATTAGTTATTCAATTTCGGCATATATTTTCTCTATTTCTTCGTCATCCTCCTGTGATGTTGGCATATACACTTATATTAATGTGGTTGGGGTGGTCTTAGTTTCTAACTCTTCAAAATAATCCTATCACTAAACTGTTCTAAATAATTCATACGTTTCGCAACTTCTTATTCAATACAAATCCTACACCAGTGACTCCACTGACAGCTTGTGTGCTAATTATCCTGTGTTTTCCAGACCAAAAATCCTGTGCGTCCTTCCATTTAATTTCACTAATCCCAACAACATCTAATTTAAGTCGTTCCATCTCCCTTTATAAGTTTTCTAACCTACCTGCCCTATCCAGACTTCTACATTCCACTCTCCGACTCGTAGAATGTGTCTATCCATTCTGAGGACTCCTCCCTGAGTAGTCCTTGCCCAGAGAGATCCGATTGGAGGATTCCGTAATATTTTATCCAGGAAGAAGACATCATGATATATATAATTTGAGAGGATTACATGTCTTCGGGATACCCTTTGGATCTTTAATGGAGTGGTTCCCATTTCCTTGTGCATCCCCATGCCGTTGATCAGCTCTGATTCATCCGCCTTTAGGGGCCGTTTCCAACCCCAAGAGCAAGAGGGTGCCCTGGGTCCGCTCCCGCTCTTCCTCCCTCCTTTCGGAGACCGTTGGCAAGCAGTGAGTGACTCCTTATACCACGAATCTTTCAGTCACCAGAGCCTCGTCCGTGCAAACAGGGTTCACCACCTGAAGGAGAGAATGACATTTGGTTGGTAAAGGCTAACATAGTCTCTCCAAAACTCTTACACCCCACTGGACCAAAAGTTGGCCATTTTCCGAGGCCTCATGTAAGTCATCTTCCGTGCAGGAGATTGGGCATAATCGAGACGTGATCATGTTTTGAACAGTCCTACTTCTCCGCAGTCGCATTTGATGTGCTGGTTAACCTTGGATCTGTCCACTCCTGATCTCAGCCTATTCAGAGACTTTCATATAAGGGATTTGGAAATGGCGAAGATATTGAGTGACTGATGTAATCAGACTATTAGGCACTATCATCCTGTGATGGGAAGGAATTAATCAGAAGAGCGTCTCCAGATACGTCGAAATGAGGAAAGTTCGAAATAGATCCTCAGGAAATTATGAAGGAACTCAGAAAGTTAAAAAAAAGAAGAGCAAAGTCGCCGGTGTAATAACAGTACTACAGATATATTAAAATAGTGGGTAGTAGTGTTATATTGTCTTAGCTGGGACAAAAGATCTTAAGCCGGCCCCGAAAGAGACTCCACTCGTCCGCGTGACGTCACAGTTGGTTGGCGGGAAATTCAAATCTAGTGCAGTGTTGCCACATTGACGGCATGACTACAGCATATTTCAAATTAAACATATATAACTGTTATTTAGTCTTTATTCTAGCTGTTATTTCACTTACAATGTTACTCTGAAATCAGCGATATTATTTCCAATTGTGTCCTATGTGATGTAGATATTCCAGCTGCACAAATGTTGCAATGTAGCATATACACACATCCTGCCACCAGGTGTCTCCACCGAACAGCCGATGCCACGAGAAACTTCATCTGCGCATGCGCCGGCCAGAGATATTCCACTTCGCCACGAAATCTTCTATCCTTGTCTTGCGGGGGAAAACCCTACCCTAAGGCGTATTTGCACAGGTGTTGACATGTACGTACTTGCTCGGCCGCCGAGACCCTGTTGCGACATGTGCGATAACTTGCATAACTGTCGCTAGAGGTCAGCACACGGCAGAAGACATTTGTCGCTAGATGGAGCGGGTGTACCAATATGCGTGAAATATTTCGATGTTTGCGAAGCCACTCGCGTGTTTGACCGGGAGCGCGATAACTTGTATAACTGTTGCTAGAGGTCAGCACACGGCAGAAGACATTTGTCGCTAGATGGAGCGGGTGTAGCAATATGCGTGAAATATTTCGATGTTTGCGAAGCCACTCGCGTGTTTGACCGGGAGTCCGACAGGTTACGAAATGGCTCCAAGGGAAGCACATTATTCATTCGCCATTATGAAAGCATAGCTGGGTGTCTGGCTGGCGGACAAAGAAAGTAGGGCGTCCAACACAGCGTTCGTATGATTGCAGAATTTTGTACAGAGTCTCAGGCTTGCAGCGAATTTCGTATGCATTTGTTCAGGTGTCCTGCTATCGATAAGGAATTCAGGTTGCGCCATATGCTCATTGCACTGCAAAACCGCCCCAGCGGGATACATAGAAATATTTCAGCATTCACTTCGGTTCAAGAAGAAATTATTACGAGATGAGAATAATTATTATATGTCAGTTTTCGTAGTACAAATCTAGAAACATTTATGGTAGCCCGAATCACTCGTGTTTTCAAAACGAAAATCGAAAATTTTCGTTTTCATTCTGGGTGAACAGATAAACTGCTTGAGTCTTTGTATTTAATTAAAAAATAGACCATGTGAAAGCGTAACTTTTACGTTTAAAACGTGATAATGAACCATGGAATGTCCTGACATAGCTCAAATTCACATCTATACAATGCAGTTCTGATATTCGATTATTGGCAGAGGGTGCTTTGCACAAAAAATAACTCTGTGTGAATAACAAGAGGAAATAAGCGTCAGTACGGTGGGATTCCAATATAATTAATCGTTAATGATAACTCGCGAATTTCTGTCACACCCCCATTATTTTAATATATTAAATTATGTGCAATGAAACAAAGCGAGAATCCAACTAATGTTTTAAACTCAAAGAAGTGATTTCCTCATGGATGTGTCTGCAACCTCGATGAACTTTGTGTGTATTTCTATCCTATTGCTATGGCATTAACTTCCCTGCCCATTTTATCTGAAAAATGCTTACTAAATTAGATTCACATAATTATCATTGCCTAATGCAAAGTTGTAGATGTGAAATCCAGTTTCTTTCCCTACAGACATTTCTGAAGTGATTACATGTTAATCTCTCCACTGATGTCAAACCAATCAGCCTGTAATTTTTTCAAGCTTATTTCTCAACCCTGCAGACTCAGTCTTTCGACAAGAGCCCCACATGAAAATACTTGTGACAGTCGATTTGAAAACCAGTTTCTTTCCCTACAGACATTCCAGAAGTGAATACACGTTAATCTCTCCACTTATATCAAACCAATCAGCATGTAATTTTTTTTCAAGCCTATTTCTCAACCCTGTCTTTGGACAAGAGGCCACTTGAAAATATTTGTGACAAAGCCTTTCCCACATCAAAGCTAGAAAAAAAATCAAAGTTTCCAGTATGACCATGGCAAAGCTCATGGAATGCAGTGAGGGAAGATAGAATTCATATTAGCATCAGTACGACGCCTTATTTCTAACTTATATCTGCTGCCATTGGTATAAAATATTTCATTGCACTCGTAATTGTTGCCACCAAGGTCAAACCTTTGTCGTCTGTATCAATTCTGTTATGCTTTCGTAAGCAATCACAAATTGAGTGTCCTTAGCTGCACTTTGTCTAAAATTCCAATAAATCCCTTGTGATACATCAATGATTGACACCTTTAACTGTATTTTACAGCACAGCACGTATGTTCCAGGAACGAGACACCGTCTGTTAATCTTACTAATTTCACCCCTGTCGAATCGAAGTACGCCAGTCCTATGTGATAAAAATCGAGTCACGCTAAGCACAGAACATGCCTGAGACCATCGCCTGACCAAGGTGGAGATATAGAAAATTTACCCACTTCCTTATAGAAGAAATCCAGTGCACTATTCCTAATTCTTTCACCAAGATCCACCCCTAGCCTCATCGCCAACATACGCCCAGCACTTCGTCAAACCACCTTCTGTTTTCCAATGATTCCCATTCAAACCCCTGATCAGTTACAGACAGGGTTACCTTCTGTTCGTGCGTTAAAGTAAACCAAAAATTCAAAATTCTCCTAATCAGTAGCCAGGTACCAAAATGTTCACTTAAGGTGCTTCTACTGCAGTTTTCCAGGAAAATTCTCCCCTTTTCCAGGAAATTATTTTTCAATAAATCAGGACCCAGGAGAGTTCTCCATTCGGTTTAAAATGTTCCCATCTAACGCCAACCTTCGGATTCAGGACCAAGTGTGACATTTGTTTGTAATTGCATGCTTTGTTCAAGTAACCACGATAAAGTTACCATAATGCTCTTAGCTAACTGATAGTTTCTTGGTCATCAAACAGACATCATAACCCACATTTTCATAGAAGATCCCCACACATCGACAAGTATAAACGTCACCATAGGTTCTATTACGCCTAAGATAGTGCTCACACCTGAACTGTCGTAAATTGTTAGGTCAAAGTGGGTGTTTAGATATTTTATCCACTCAGGCCTCATCACCTAAAGTCTAGTGCGAGATTGTGGTCATGGTCAACTTAGGCTCCATACACCACTCAGAATTATTCCACCAATATCCATTCTAACAGCATTATACGCCACCTACAGCCCCTCAACACTCTTCCTATCTTCCAATGACATCCATACTACACCACACAAGCAATGGTCTGACTGTGGGTTTGTACCCAAGTCCTTCGCTTCTCTGGTACATCACCCCTCTCTGTTAAATGATTTTTATGTAGTGAGAATCAAAATTCACATGCCAACACAAACGGCAGTAAACTGTAAAGAGCACATCGAAATGGGAGATTGTCTAAGCCCTGAAACAATGGTTAGAAGCACACGTTGATAATTCTATAACCATATATTTTAGACTCAAATCCACAGAGGAATGACACACGCACACACTTGTACATGCATACAGCGAGGTCGACAGAACTAACAGCAAGCATCACGGAAACGATGAAGTGGGGGCAGAATTGTCGTTACAACTGATTAACTGGACAGAACTATCGTTACAAAAATCATCAGACAGACGAGTTACTTACGCTTACATGCACAAAGAGAGACGCAGATACACATGTCCAAGACTACACAACTACCGGTACCAATCATGGAAACAAAAAAGTGGTGTAGTACTCTCTTGCCTCATGACTGGCTGAAAAACAGAAGTCTCCTTACATATCATCAGCCTGGCGAGATAGAAGTGTGCAAAAGATGACATGTTTTCACCATAAACCTAAGTGTTTATACCATAAATAGTGTTCGCGCCCCAGTTGATTATATTTACCATCAACACGTCTCTCCCACACCGCAACCCTTTCTACCATTCAGTAAAAAAGTGACGCAGGTACCATGAGTTGCAATAGACACTTGCTATCAGATCTCACCCACAAATCCATACATCTCAATACACTAGCACAAACAAACATAAGTGGAGGGACAGCAAAATCATTCGTCCAGACAGACGTGTTTATAGAAGGTATCACCATATTTACACATACAGACACAGAGAGAGACGCACAAACACTCACATTTCCATGCCTTCAGCGAGCTAGACACACAACCAGCCCCAATCATGGCGACGAAAAAGTGGGGTAGAACCCCCATGGCTCATAACTGACCAAAAAATCATCAGTAACATATGTTCCAGGCACCATACTCTTCACATCAACATCATCTCATTTATTTCACACTACAGACCTCACTACCATCCAGTATCATGTGTGCTAGGTACAAAACTGTTCACATCAGCACCAACACGTCTATCCCACACCTAAGCTTTTTCTGCCATTCAGTAACATGTGCCCCATGTACCACGAGTAGCAGTAGACACTTGGTCATCAGACAGATATCATAACTCCCATATTCATACTAGGTCTCACCCACAAATCCATACGTCACCTCACACAAGCATAAGTGCAGGAACAGCACATCATACATCCAGAAAACGAGATAAAGGAAGGTATCACCACATTTACGCAAAAAAAAACACACAGAGATAGAGAACTCATACACACGTACATTTCCATGCCTACAGCGATCTCGACTGACTCAACAACTAGCCCAATCGTGGCAAACGAAAAAGTGGTACATGAACACCCATGACTGGCCAAAAATCATAGAAAGAGCCACATATCACACACACACTCACATGTCAAGCATTCACGACAGTTCCATTCATCACCATACATAACTGGAGGAAAGAGACTGAACATGCTAGATCCAAACTGAAGAGTTACGGATGTGTGAAGTTTGAAATCACAGTCACATCTCTCCCACACCGCAAACCCCTTCGGTTCATTTAATAACATGTGACCCAGGTACCATGAGTTACAATAGACACTTGTCTATCAGACGGGTATCATAACCTCCATATTCATACTAGGTCTCACCCACATACCCATACGTCTCCACACACAAGCACAAACATATGGGAGGAACAGCAATTCATACGTCCAGATAAATGAGTTTAAGGAAGGTATCACCATACTTACGCATACAGACACAGAGAAAGACGCACACAGACACATATATCCATGCCTACAGCGAGCTCAACACAACAACCAGCCCAATCATGGCAAAGAAAAAGTGGGACAGAACCCCCATGGCTCAAGACTGACAAAAAAAAATCATCATTAACATGTGTTCCAAGTAACAAACTCCTCACATCAAAATCATATCATTTAACTCACACTACAGACCTCTCTGCCATTCAGTATCGTTGGTAATATGTACAAAGCTAATTTCATAAGTTACCACATACATACAAGTAATTGCAGGAAAGGGTCCCGACACACAGACATCCACACTGAGGTGTTACATGATAGGCAGATGATAGCATGTCTTTACAATACATCTCAGTGCTCGCCACACATACTTGATTTTTAATGTGCCATCAGTATAGCTGGTGGCTGGAACTAAGCTCTTGGCAATGTTTGGCCAAAAGTCATTTGTTAATAGCAGCTCATCAAAGACAAATTTTGGGTGAACCTGCCCAGGCGGGCGCGGCGGGAGGTGGCCACCCTTCTTCGCAGCGGACGCGTACATCGTGTGTTAGTAGGTCGGTATACCGGCGCATATTACCGCCTCGAGCGCAATGAAATTCGGTCTTCAGCGCGGTCCTAAAAATGCGGTTACCGGTAATAGGTCCCCGTCGGAAAACTCCGGTAATCCATCGCGGTCCGCGCTTTTAGACCGGTGTATTACGGTATTTATGTCCGCAGGGGGGAAGGGTGGCCACCTCCCGCCGCGCCCACCTGGGCAGGTTCACCCAAAATTTGTCTTTGATGAGCTGCTATTAACAAATGACTTTTGGCCAAACATTGCCCAGAGCTTAGTTCCAGCCACCAGCTATACTGATGGCACATTAAAAATCAAGTATGTGTGGTGAGCACTGAGATGTATTGTAAAGACATGCTATCATCTGCCTATCATGTAACACCTTAGTGTGGATGTCGTGTGTCGGGACCCTTTCCTGCAATTACTTGTATGTATGTGGTAACTTATGAAATTAGCTTTGTACATATTACCAACGATACTGAATGGCAGAGAGGTCTGTAGTGTGAGTTAAATGATATGATTTTGATGTGAGGAGTTTGTTACTTGGAACACATGTTAATGTGATTTTTTTTGTCAGTCTTGAGCCATGGGGGTTCTGTCCCACTTTTTCTTTGCCATGATTGGGCTGGTTGTTGTGTTGAGCTCGCTGTAGGCATGGATATATGTGTCTGTGTGCGTCTTTCTCTGTGTCTGTATGCGTAAGTATGGTGATACCTTCCTTAAACTCATTTATCTGGACGTATGAATTGCTGTTCCTCCCATATGTTTGTGCTTGTGTGTGGAGACGTATGGGTTTGTGGGTGAGACCTAGTATGAATATGGAGGTTATGATATCCGCCTGATAGACAAGTGTCTATTGTAACTCATGTTACCTGGGTCACATGTTATTAAATGACCGAAAGGGTTGCGGTGTGGGAGAGATGTGACTGTGATTTCAAACTTCACACATCCTGTAACTCTTCAGTTTGGATCTAGCATGTTCAGTCTCTTTCCTCCAGTTATGTATGGTGATGAATGGAACTGTGTGAATGCATTTGACATGTGAGTGTGTGTGTGTGTGTGTGTGTGTGTGTATGTGTGTCTTTCTATGATTTTTGGCCAGTCATGGGTGTTCTGTACCACTTTTTCGTTGCCACGATTGGGCTAGTTGTTGAGTCGAGATCGCTGTAGGCATGGAAATGTACGTGTGTATGCGTCTCTATCTCTGTGTGTTTTTTTTTTTTTTTGCGTAAATGTGGTGATACCTTCCTTTATCTCGTTTGTCTGGATGTATGATGTGCTGTTCCTGCACTGATGCTTGTGTGAGGTGACATATGGATTTGTGGGTGAGACCTAGTATTAATATGGGAGTTATGATATCTGTCTGATGACCAAGTGTCTACTGCTACTCGTGGTACATGGGGGGGCACATGTTACTGAATGGCAGAAAAAGCTTAGGTGTGGGATAGACGTGTTGGTGCGAACAGTTTTGTACCTAGCACACATGATACTGGATGGTAGTGAGGTCTGTAGTGTGAAATAAATGAGATGATGTTGATGTGAAGAGTATGGTGCTTGGAACATATGTTACTGATGATTTTTTGGTCAGTTATGAGCCATGTGGGTTCTACCCCACTTTTTCGTCGCCATGATTGGGTCTGGTTGTTGTGTCTAGCTCGCTGAAGGCATGGGAATGTGAGTGTTTGTGCGTCTCTCTCTGTGCCTGTATGTGTAAATATGGTAATACCTTCTATAAACACGTCTGTCTGGACGAATGATTTTGCTGTCCCCTCCACTTATGTTTGTTTGTGCTAGTGTATTGAGATGTATGGATTTGTGGGTGAGATCTGATAGTCAAGTGTCTATTGCAACTCATGGTACCTGCGTCACTTTTTTACTGAATGGTAGAAAGGGTTGTGGTGTGGGAGAGACGTGTTGATGGTAAATGTAATCAACTGGGGCGTGATGAACACTATTTATGGTATAAACACTTAGGTTTATGGTGAAAACATGCCATCTTTTGCACACCTTCTATCTCGCCAGGCTGATGATATGTAAGGAGACTTCTGTTTTTCAGCCAGTCATGAGGCAAGAGAGTACTACACCACTTTTTTGTTTCCATGATAGGTACCGGTAGTTGTGTAGATTTGGACATGTGTATCTGCGTCTCTCTTTGTGCATGTAAAGCGTAAGTAACTCCTCTGTCTGATGATTTTTGTAACGATAGTTCTGTCCAGTTAATCAGTTGTAACGACAATTCTGCCCCCACTTCATCGTTTCCGTGATGCTTGCTGTCAGTTCTGTCGATCTCGCTGTATGCATGAACAAGTGTGTGCGTGTGTCATTCCTCTGTGGATTTGAGTCTAAAATATATGGTTATAGAATTATCAACGTGTGCTTCTAACCATTGTTTCAGGGCTTAGACAATCTCCCATTTCGATGTGCTCTTTACAGTTTACTGCCGTTTGTGTTGGCATGTGAATTTTGATTCTCACTACATAAAAATCATTTAACAGAGAGGGGTGATGTACCAGAGAAGCGAAGGACTTGGGTACAAACCCACAGTCAGACCATTGCTTGTGTGGTGTAGTATGGAGTCCACATTTTTTGTACATCAAATGCAAGGTGCAAAGGAGGGCAGTTAGATTTATCTGTGTAAAATATTCAGTAAGTGACATAATAAAGGAGCTGGGGCTGGGATGTTATTGGAAGATAGGAAGAGTGTTGAGTGGCTGTAGGTGGCGTATAATGCTGTTAGAATGGATATTGGTGGAATAATTCTGAGTGGGTGTATGAAGCCTAAGTTGACCATGACCACAATCTCGCACTAGACTTTAGGTGATGAGGCCTGAGTGGATAAAATATCTAAACACCTACTTTGACCTAACAATTTACGACAGTTCAAATGTGAGCACTATCTTAGGCGTAATAGAACCTATGGTGACGGTTTGGATACTTGTCGATGTGTGGGGATCTTCTATAAAAATGTGGGTTATGATGTCTGTTTGATGACCAAGAAACTATCAGTGAGCTAAGAGCATTATGGTAACTTTATCGTGGTTACTTGAACAAAGCATGCAATTACAAACAAATGTCAGACTTGGTCCTGAATCCGAAGGTTGGCGTTAGATGGGAACATTTTAAGCCGAATGGAGAACTCCCCAGGGTCCTGATTTATTGAAAAATAAATTCCTGGAAAAGGGGGGAATTTCCCTGAAAACTATAGTAGAACCACCTTAAATGAACATTTTGATACCTGGAATCCCTACTGATTAGCAGAAGACTTTGCGAATTTTTTGTTTACTTTAACACACGAACAAAAGGTAACCCTGTCAGTAACTGTTCAGAGGTTGGATTGGGAATCATTGGAAAACAGAAGGTGGTTTGAGGAAGTGCTGTGGGTATGTTGGTGATGAGGCTAGGGGTGGATCTTGGTGAAAGAATTAGGAATAGAATATCAGTAGAAGCTGGCACTGGATTTCTTCTATAAGGGAGTATCTCCACCTTGGTCACAGGCGATGGTCTCAGGCATGTTCAGTGCTTAGCACTGCCTTAGCGTGACTCGATTTCTAAGTTGGCCATGACCACAATCTGTCATTAGACTTTAGATGATGAGGCCTGAGTGGATAAAATATCCAAACACCCACTTTGACCTAACAATTTACGACAGTTCAAGCGTGGGTGCTATCTTCGGCGCAATAGAACTAGTGTCTGCACCTTTGGATACTTGTCGATGTGTGGGGGTCTTCTATGAAAATGTGGGTTATGATGCCTGTTTTATGACCAAGTTAGCTAAGAGCATTATGGTAACTTTATCGTGGTTACTTGAACAAAGCATGCAATTACAGTCAAATGTCACACTTGGCCCTGAATCCGAAGTTTGGCGTCAGATGGGAACATTTATACCGAATGGAGAACTCTCCTGGCACCTGATTGGTTGAAAAATATTGTCCTGGAGAATTTTCTTGGAAAACTGCAGTAGAACCACCTTAAGTGAACATTTTGGTAGCTGGAATCCCTGTTAATGATTAGGAGAAGACTTTGCGAATATTTTGTTTACTTTAACACACGAACAAAAGGTAACCCTGTCAGTAACTGTTCAGAGGTTGGATTGGGAATCATTGGAAAACAGAAGGTGGTTTGAGGAAGTGCTGTGGGTATGTTGGTGATGAGGCTAGGGGTGGATCTTGGTGAAAGAATTAGGAATAGAATATCAGTAGAAGCTGGCACTGGATTTCTTCTATAAGGGAGTATCTCCACTTTGGTCACAGGCGATGGTCTCAGGCATGTTCAGTGCTTAGCACTGCCTTAGCGTGACTCGATTTCTAAGTTGGCCATGACCACAATCTGTCATTAGACTTTAGATGATGAGGCCTGAGTGGATAAAATATCCAAACACCCACTTTGACCTAACAATTTACGACAGTTCAAGCGTGGGTG
This sequence comes from Vandiemenella viatica, assembly GCA_031002005.1. Taxonomy (NCBI): domain Eukaryota; kingdom Metazoa; phylum Arthropoda; class Insecta; order Orthoptera; family Morabidae; genus Vandiemenella; species Vandiemenella viatica. Next base: position 210,840,805 of record CM061921.1, read on the forward strand.
CTATCTTCGGCGCAATAGAACTAGTGTCTGCACCTTTGGATACTTGTCGATGTGTGGGGGTCTTCTATGAAAATGTGGGTTATGATGCCTGTTTTATGACCACGAAACTATCAGTTAGCTAAGAGCATTATGGTAACTTTATCGTGGTTACTTGAACAAAGCATGCAATTACAGTCAAATGTCACACTTGGCCCTGAATCCGAAGTTTGGCGTCAGATGGGAACATTTATACCGAATGGAGAACTCTCCTGGCACCTGATTGGTTGAAAAATATTGTCCTGGAGAATTTTCTTGGAAAACTGCAGTAGAACCACCTTAAGTGAACATTTTGGTAGCTGGAATCCCTAATGATTAGGAGAAGACTTTGCGAATTTTTTGGTTTACTTTAACACACGAACAAAAGGTAACCCTGTCAGTAACTGTTCAGAGGTTGGATTGGGAATCATTGGAAAACAGAAGGTGGTTTGAGGAAGTGTTGTGGGCACGTTGGCGATGAGGCTAGGGGTGGATCTTGGTGAAAGAATTAGGAATAGAATATCAGTAGGAGCCGGCACTGGATTTCTTCCATAAGGGAGTTGGTAAATTTTCTATATCTCCACCTTGGTCACAGGCGATGATCTCAGGCATGTTCTGTGCTTAGCGTGACTCGATTTTTATCACATAGGACTGGCGTACTTCGATTCGACAGGGGTGAAATTAGTAAGATTAACAGACGGTGTCTCGTTACTGGAACATACGTGCTGTGCTGTAAAATACAGTTAAAGGTGGGTAAGTACGTGTCACAGCGTATATCTCTCTGTTTCTAGTCAGTCACTGATGTGTCACAAGGGATTGATTGGAATTTTAGACAAAGTACGGCTAAGGGCACTCAATTTGTGATTGTTTACGAAAGCATAGCAGAATTGATACACAGATTGGTATGGATAGACAGATGATATACGTTTGAGCTTGATGGCAAAAATTATGAGTGTGATTAAATATTTTATACCAAAGGCAGAAAACTCTGTATTTTTAGTTGTACATAAAATTTTCAAATTCAACTCCCTGCAAAAAGCTACAAGTATTGATTTATTTATAATGATTCTCTGAAATTAGGATATTTATCTATGTCTTTCTTTCAACCTGAAATTTACTCTGATGGGACCTAAGTATTTAAACACTTAGGTGTATGGTGAAAACATGCCATCTTTTGCACACACCCTCTATCTCGCCAGGCTGATGCTATGTAAGGAGACTTCTGTTTTTCAGCCAGTCATGAGGCAAGAGAGTACTACACCACTTTTTCGTTAAAAAGCTGCAAGTATTGATATATTTACAATGATTCTCTGAAATTAGGATATTTATCTATGTCTTTCTTTCAACCTGAAATTTACTCTGATGGGGCCTAAGTATTTAATTAAAGGGGGGCGGGGGTGTCCTGATTTAATGGTATCTTAAATTTTTCTTCAATATTTCATGGCAACGCGACTTAAAAATTATCTTGAATAATTACAACCAGTAAAGTTTTAGTAGATCTTGCATCACTCATACTTAATATATAAAAAGTACAAAAATTTGCTGATACCCAATATACAAAGCTTGCCTAGCCAGTTGAAAAAAAAGAAGAAGCAAATGACGCTTTTATTCTGAAACACTTAATGGGTGGGTAAATAGTTGTGGCAATGAGAAAATGACATATATTAACGTCACTCTAACAACGTGGCCTTTTGAGACGGGGAAAGGATGGGGGAGCAAGGAATGGGAAGGAATTAGGCCATGTCCTTTTGAAGGTAGCATCCCCGGCATTCACTTGGAGTGATTTTGGGAAACCATGGATGCCTGGAACCGCCGTCCTCCCGAATGCGAGGCAAGAACGCTAAATAATTTCATGAAAACAGGTACACATAGAATTTATATCTGGAGTTTATGACGGTTTTTTTTCCCCATATCGAACGTTAAAAGGAAACATTTATGGTTTTTTTTTTATTCAAGGTAGGTATCCTCTCTAGGTATGGAAACTAAAATTGTGATTTGGAAATTGACGAGTTGGAACGGCTTTTTCAATAAAAACACCGCAGCCGGACTCGAACCGGCGACCTAGTCCCAACGCTACCGATGTCTGTTCACGTAATATCCGTTGATGAGCACTTTTTTTGTTTTTAGTAAAATTGCAATGATTTACGCTTAAGAACCGAAGAAAATATTTTACTGTGCTGAAATATTTGCATCTTGCCAGAACAGAAATAGTCAGCCGACGCGAAGAGTACACATTTCGTCACGCTTAATGGATAAGCAAACAGTCGAGTGGGAATTGTACACATTTCGCAGAGCACGCCGGAAATACTGCCACCGAACGCCATCTACCAGTCACCCAAAGAACTAACGGTCCAGCGCCATCTAGCCGCCGATCGGGGAAATAACGGCGGCCATCTTGACCGGCCAAACAACTACCGGTCCCCGCCATCTTGGCCGGCCAAACGGGGCGGCCATCTTGTGACGTCATACGACCGTGCTGCCACCTGGCGGGTGTTCCAGCTAAGACAAACTACATCTACTCCCAAGCACATACACTGAAGCGCCAAACGTCATGTGTCATCCCTGATTGCCCGGCCAAGTGCGTTGACTCAACAAGTTGCAGGAATTCCCTGAGGAAATACTCATCCATGCTTCCTTTGCAGCCATCCTTTGCGGGCGTTGCTCACAAATTGACCTATCTAAATTAAATTAAATTAAATTAAATTAAATTAAATTAAATTAATTTAATTGCAAAGGAGCACACGCTCCGGTGGCAATTTCCCTACACACCCAACTTCCCCCTATCCTGCACCCACCTATATTTGCCCTCTACAAATTTTAACTTTAAATTCTTTTAATGTTTTCAGTAAGTTATTCATCATTGGTAACTCATTCCAATCCCTGACACCATTACCTAAAAAAGAAAATCTTCCCACACCCTTGTGCCTGAAATCGAGTGCCAGCTTGTGGTCATGGTCATCTTTTCCCTTTCATGAACTACTTTTCATACCTACTGCATTATCTTTCCATGCCTCATCGCCAGTATACGCCCCGTACACTCCCATGACCGATCCTGTCCCAGATATGTTCGACTGGATTCACGTCTGTCGATCTAGGTGGCCAAATCATTCGGTATAATTGATCAGAACGTTACTCAAACCAATCATGAACGATTTTGGTCCGGTGATATGGCACATTACCATGCTGGAAAATACCATCGGTGTTTATGAACACGAATGGCTACAGATGCTCTTAAGCTAGCTGAAAATAACCATTTCCGGTCAACGGAGTTCAGTTTGACCAGAGGTCCCAGTCCATGCAATGTAAACACTGACCACACCAGCGTCTTCCAAAGTGCCTACCTGACATCCCGGATCCATCGGAAAAAAACTTGTGTTTAGTACTTCTTTTTTTAACCGAAACTCTAACCCTATAATTACTTCTCGTTCGTGTACCTCCAGGGCCGGCGTTACGGGGGGATGGGGGGAGGGTAAGTGGGTCAAATCTACCCGGGCCTGCCCGGGTGATGGGGGCCCCATCAACGGCTGTAGGGGCCCCCACTCAACAAGTTGTAGAGCTGAAAAAAAAAGTAGCCCATTTGGTCTAAGGGAGGGCCGTAACCGATGAATTGGCCAAGGGCCCTCAACTGGTTACGTGACTGCTAAGAACGCTTACCCCGGCCCTAAAATCCTAGCACCGGCATTGTTAGAGACATATTATTTTTGTTAAAATAAAAATGCAGAAAAGTCACGTAACGTGAAACGGCAATCGGGGAGCGTGATCTCACATTCCAGCACGCACCAGTTTTTCTCCTTGTGTTGAGCATATTTCATCAATCTGTGCGTCATATATTTAAGGTCTTAAGTCAAACTATTACTTAGTTCTGGTTAGAAATCCATAAAACAAATAATATTTACAATGAAAGCTGGATTTATGAAAGGAAACTGCTCTAATTTGCCCAAAATTGATGTGACGATGCTGGTAAAGATTTTCGCTTGCTTAATACTGTACACAGCAGAATTCAGAAATGTCAAAATTTACCTAAAAGTATACTTACTCATATACTGGAAACTGAAAAAATGCACATATTGTCGAGTAACTAAGAATAGTTATATAAGTATGAGATCTTTCTCGGTGTTGTATTTGAATGATAGGCTTTAGACTAAGTTTAGAGGACAGGCTTCAGAAACTTTATAGCCTAGAAAAAATTGTTATAAGCTAAATATTGTTTTATAGCACCAATATTAGCAGAGGTAGTAGTTAAGTTAGAACTATAGCTTAATTGCTGTACACATAAGTAGATAAAGAACTAACAGCAAGCATTCCCCGCGACAGCATACCAATATTCAGATATATTAATTGTGATGATAAAGCATAAGTAAACGCTGGAACTCACTTCATCAGGGAGCGTGTTGTTGTGGCCCGCTGGGATCTGCTGCTCGAGAGCTTCATTTTTCTCTGCAATGATGTTGAATTCTTCTCCGTCGTGAAGAATGATGTGATAGGCCGTGGAGCGACGCTGTAGGATCTCGATGACTGTCTCGAAGTCGTTGAGGCAGGCCGGCGGTATCTTTAGCCCTTGTTGATCTGGCCAACAGAATAGGGGCAGCTTCGTGCGGCGATGCAGATAGGCCAGGATGCCGGTGTAATTTCTCCTGTAGCAGGCAAGGATGAGTGGCACTGGGCCCTCCTCTGCGTAGAATGATGATTTCTGCGGTGTCCTCCTGATGGGAGTGATCAGGAAGTTACAGCCGGTGAATCTTCCCATTATGAGGTCAGTGTATATCTCCCAGTCAAAGTCGCTGGCTAGAGGGGTCGGAAACAACACAAGTGCCTCCGGCCACTCAGCGACTCCCGCTGGGAGAATCTTCTCTGCAACAGTGTCGATTGCCTCTTCATAGACCAGCTACAAGAAGAAACGACATCAGGGCCACATCAGCCGAAACTGCAAGACAGAAGAAGACGGAGCCACTGAAATCCGACAGAGCACACTGCAGCTACTCCTGCACCTGCCAAGTTCCAGGACAGCGAGAAGACCAACTTGATGCCCTCATCGATCTACTCAAGAATCTCGTCAACCACCTGGCTGCTAAGGAAGTCACGCGGAACACGCTGCGGCAGCCCTAAGTGCACCACAGCAAATTGGTGGACCATTTCTGAGATGGCAGATGCTCCGGCATTCCATCATGTGAAGATAAAATCATCTGAAGACATCATCAATAGCCAACATAAAGACCTAACGACTGTGAAGATCTGACTCGTCCAAATGACTTGGAGGCAATGTCCTAGGACAACATACTCCACCGAACACCAGCTCACCGGAGCTGAGACTAGGCTGAGAGAGAGAGCATAACTAAACTTATCAAAATATAACTATATTTGTATTAGCCATAGGCTATTGGAATATAATTAATAAATCGCTGAGCTTTTTAATGATGAACAGCGTATTCTTAACCATAGTGACGTTACGAAAATTGCGGACCTGCTTTGAAAAGAATTACTTATTTGCTAGATGCGTCATATACTTGTATTAATTTAAATCATATATCAGATCATATAGATGATATCTGCCAATTTCAACAGGTTATAAAGACATATTTATGGAAGCACAGGATACTAAACTTTGAAAATGATAATTCATTTATCGATAAAAATTTAACCTTAAGACAGAACAAAATATACTGTAGAGGTACACAGCTCATTAAACACAATAAAAAATTAAGTGAAAGCTTACGTCAAAGTAGTCTTCACGCAAATTTATGAAGACTTCGTAGATTAAAATGCTGGGTAACATCATACAAGTTTTAGTCACTTTTTCCGGACATTTTCCTTGCGTGGAACGTAAATAAACCATTTGTTTGCTTTTTACATGATGTGCTTACACACTGGGGCATTATACGCGACTTGTTAACAGTAGAGCTCATTTTAGCAACAAAATGAGCAAACACTCTTTGCTTACAGCCGCGCGACCAGGGACGTGACATCACAAGAGACAATGTTACAGCTGCAGGCTTTTCGGCGGCAAATTCAAATCGGCATAGAAAGATGAAAAAGTTTTCGCTTTTTCGTTTGTTTTTTCAATAAACATTAGACATATAAAAAATAACAGTGACCCTTGAATGAGAAAGTTGTAGCAATAACGAAAGTGCGTAAATTTCCAGTGAATTGGAAGTCATTGAGCTATTATTTTATTAGTGAAGGGGAGAATAATCCAACACACATTCACAATTTTTTGGCGACGAATGAATCTGATGAAGACACAAAAGTTAAAATCTTTTTGAATTTCGCAAGTCATTTCTTTCATCACTTTCACAAAGCTGTTAACCAACAGACTGAGATAAGTATTATATTATGTCAGCTTTAAAATCAGCGCTAGAAAAAAAAAAAATGTAAAAGATACTGTTTCTTTGGTTAAGAAAACAAGAAAAAGCCTTTAGAAACCAAATTCTCCACAGAAAGTGATGATATAAAAAAATAATGCTCTAGTATTCGTTGATAAATGTCTGGAGTATCTTAGTAAATAGTTAGATTTTAATGAAAGCAATTGGCTATACAAAATCCGAAAATTAAATTCAAATCACAGGGTTTCATTTGATGACTGTGAGACTATATTAGAGGTTATAAATTTGCGAGAAAAAATGAATATCAAAGTGAACAAACTTTACTCTGAAATAACAATATTATACGAAATCCAGGTAAAAGTAAGAGAAGTATTTCATGAATAAAAAATGAGCTTTTTCTCGAAATTAATTTCACAACTGAAAGCGATAAAGCATATGACAATTTTACTGTAGACAAAAAAGAATTAAAGATGAAAGAAGTGCAAAAAATATAGCTTAAAAAATGAAATAGTAAAAACATACTTTTTATCATTTTCTACTCTTTCGTAAAATATTATATTTTTGAAGTGTAGCATATTTTAATAGGTTATTCTTTTTAGAAAATTCCTATCATCAACCAAAAAAATATTGGAAACCCTAGAGGCGAATGGTGCTAGTTCGCGAACGGTAGCGCTCAATTTAGTTCGCGAACGGTACCGCTCAGTTTAGTTCGCGAACTATACCGCTCTCTTTAGTTCGCGACCGGGAGCGCTCTGTTTAGTTCGCGAACTAGGTCCTCCAAGACAGCTCCCTCGCTCGCTTTGCTAGCGCTACTGCACGCGCTCTCTTGTTTGTTATGGTAGTTGTGGTTATCGATGGTTGTCTTTTGATTGTTAATGGGATCAAAGTGTATTTTATTTTCACATTCCACGTTAAATTTCCGTTTGTGGCTTCTGCAATAATTATTAATGTTGAACAATTTATTTTTCTTTTATTTTTATATCTGTTTCAGTGAAATGTATCCACAAGGAACTGTGTTTCCTTTTAGATAATAAACTAAAACAAAAGTTGGTCTTCGGGAAAGGATCGAACGAACTAACGAACTAAGGAGCGAGAGATCTGGGAACTAGTTCGCGTAGTTCGCCTGTGGGAGCGCTCTTCCGAACTAGTTCGTTCGCGAACTACACAAGACTACCGTGCAGTCAACTGAACTAACTGAGGACGCCTATTATTTTTCTGTTTTCAGTAGACAAATTAAAGCTTGGCTTTAATGTTTCCGTATGGCGACTGCTTGAAGTGTGGTTAGGACACAAAATATACATATGCCTTGCTGCTCCTACGGTACAAATTTTGTTCGACAATTCCTCAAAAATTTATTAGCAGCAGTGGAAGATAAAGATGGAAGCCACTGTGCTTGCATTACAAAAAGTCAGTAGACTTGTCTGAAAACTAAATAGTTACCAATATAATGCACGCATATAACACAGAAACAGCGCCTGTTAAAGAAAATCGCCAAATAAAAATAATCAGCTGTTGTCACTTACCTCGATCCGAACCGTTTCGTAAAACTGGAATATCTTGATCACACTTCGTCATTCCACTACATCAAAAAGCTATGACACACAATTCTATAGCAATAATACAGAATAACGCCCCTTCTTCCACACTGAAGCACGCAGTTGATTGGCTGTCGTTGATTGTAGAACATTTTTAAATAGTGGGACTCCAGCAAGGACTGGGGGCAAGTAACGGGAAGGAATTCGGCCAAGGCCCTTTTGAAGGAAGCATCCCGTCATTTGCCTGGAGTGATTTGGCGAAACCATGGAGGCCAGAGAATCGACTGGGAATTCGTGGTGACAGGGGAACAATACAAAAAATTACGGAATATTTTTATGAAGAAATGGTGATGAAAACAGCTTTCGTTGAGTCATTGCACCGAAAGAAACAGGTCGATAACAGAGGCTTGGTGACGTAGCAATTATCTTTGAAATGCAAACAGTGTTGTTGAAGCGGATTCCGGGTGATTCCATTGCATAGTAAAACCTCTCGTTTTACTAAACATTTTATGGTTCTTGTGTTTGGTTTCATTAAACTACCGACCTGCATGCATTTTTGGTTTGTTTCAGTTACATGGAAACATATTTCTCCCGTTAAACAATTCTCAAAATCTCCATGTAGAGTGTGCTTTAATTTTGATTGTCATTAAGCTTTGCATAGTTTAGCATTAAAATTATATGGTTATTTAAATAACCGATTAAGGGATGCAGCGGGATTTCTTTGTACAATTACAAAACCACTGCATCTACATTAACATAAGAGACAGATTTTTTTACAACGAACATTCAGCAACCAAAGATCATCATTATTACAAAAAATAAATTAATATCTCTCTTGCTGGAGCATAAGTTCATACCGAGAGTGGTGGTGTAACGGTTAGCGTTCTGGCCTCGCATTCGGGCGGACGGCGGTTCGAATCCTTGTCCGGGCATCCAGATTTGGGTTTTCCATGGTTTCCCCAAATCATTCCAGGTGAATGCCGGGATGCTTCCTTCAAAAGGCCATGGCCGAATTCCTTCCCATTCCTTGCCCCCCATCATTTCCCGTCTCTAAAGACCACGTTGTTAGAGAGACGTTAAACAGTTAAAAAATAAATTAAAAAAACCAAACAAACATAAGTTCATTTTCTCTCAATAGTTCAGTTTGCGGCAACATTATTTTCAATTAAAGTTTGAATCGTACCGATTAGGTGTTATATAGTTATTTAAATAACGGATTAAGGGAAGAAGCGGGATTTTTTTTTTTTTTTTTTACTAATAAAACTGATGCATCTACATTTACACAAGTAAACAGACTTATTTAGAAAGAACATTCAACAACCATAGATAATCTTTAATACAAAAAATTAAATTAATATTTAACTTTCTGGAGAATATCCATCATAAAATGTTCTTGGTGTGTACGTAATTTTTGTTTCAAATGTTTCTAAGATTTACAAATATTTGTATTCTCATTTACTTTTGTTAGTTCATGAAGCTGAGATCCGGAGTTGTTTTAATGAATGAATTAATTAATTAAATTCAGAGGCAATGCATTAACGTACTATGCCGGAAACTGAGAGGATTGCAAATGTTGATTTAGCTTCTGAAGCGGGTTACAGCTGTCAATACATAACAAGCATGGGCGAGACAGAAATGGAAAACTTTCCACATATCTCTGGTATACTCACAGAAAATGTCTCAGCACCATCCCTCACTAAAAATACTCACACACCAGAAAACAATACACCAGTTGCGCAAGAAAACATGCCACAATTGGGCAATATGATAGCGATGATGATGACGCAAATGGCGCAGTATCTGAAATCATATGAGGATAAGTTGTCGCAGATGAATAATGACTTGTCAGATAAAATCGACGCCCTTGACAGGCACCAAGACCTTCTACTCCACGTCATTGAGGACAGATTATCGATCTCTCCTCAGCAAACAGAGAAAAGTAATGATAGCGGAGAAGCGAATGTAAAATCTGACGTCGCGTTTTTATCCGAAGTCAAAAATGATGTGCAAACACAAGAGGTAGATCGTGCGCTCAGTGCATTGGCGGATCCAAGGGGGGGGGGGGGTCATGGGGGTCATGACCCCCCTGGGCTCGGCCTCTGATAATATTTTTAATCTCACTGATTTTAATTAAACAAGATTACTTTGAATAATGGATGGCCAGATCTCACAAAACATACACGACAGTCACAATGCGACTGTATGCTGTTTATAATATTATGTTGTATCCGATCGGTCATTGTGAACTGAATATTGTGCACGCAATTGGAACTTTTGATTTTGCCGCGTCGCGCAGCGCGTCGTACTATTCGTTCGCGGCTGCGCGTCCGATGTTCGGTGACGTCATAGCCGCGTAGCTCCGAGCGTTTCTCGCCACTAAACCGTTTGATGTAGTTACATAAATATTGTCATTTTTTCTTAATTATGGAGGGTGTTTTTTACTACAGGATGCTGCGAAAAATGTGATTGTGCTGGTGTGTCGAAACGTAATGCATGTAGTGGTTTATTTAGAAAGATAGATTCATTCTTTTACGAAGAAACCTAGGTTTGAGATTGATAAACACCCAAAACATTTACCTATACTGAGCACTAATGCATATCATAATATGTGTGCTGCCGATGCTTCAACAACTACCTTAACCTTAGATGAAGAAGAAAATATTACTCCTGCTGAAGCTGTTCTATGCTTGCCGATTTCGTGTACGTCGACTTCCAGTTCTAATCAGATAAAAAGTTTGCTTTCTCAATCGAAATTTTCCTCAGATATTGGATGGTTTGTAAGAAAATACCTAGACGTTTCAACAAGAGCTTTATTGATCGACAAACATTAGTTGCCTTCTCAAATTTATATTTTCCCACACTGTGTTGTAATATATATATATATATATATATATATATATATATATATATTTTAGAAGTCACACATTGACAAGTTTCACTGGCTTGCTTTATCGCATAAAGACCAAGACCTTTACAGAAAATATTATGTTTTATTTACAGTAACGCCCTTGAGTTGCCAGTCAAAAACACCTCTAAAACGATTCATAAAAGAACCATTAATAGCTTTCGATGATTTTCTTGGTAAAAATGGTGTGTTGCTAACTCACCAGCGAAATAAATACCACGAAATAACTGTCGAAGCTGGAAAAAGCTTTTTAACAGCTTTTCACAAAACTGAAAACCAAATTTAGCAGTCAAGAAATGACAAAAGTTAATGAAAATAAAGTAAAGCTTACGACCAATCGCCAAAACGATAATTTTTTGTGTTCATCAAGATATATCGTTACGTGGTCATCGCGATGAGGACAAATTTTTCGATAAAGAAGCAAGTAACAACAGCACGGTAGTTGATGAAGGAAGCACTTTTAAAATTCCGTGTAGAATCTCGTGACATAGCATTAGCAGTATCATTTAGAGACTTCTAAGTCTAATGTAACATACATCAGCAAAATTGTGCAAAATTATTTTATTGATGTTTGCAATGAAATCATTTATGAAAGTATTTTACTGAATGTGAATGTAACTAAATACTTTTATATTTTATTCGATGAAACAACAAACATAAAACATACAGCTCAGCCTTTCATTTAAATACATACTCAATAGTAAAAATAAAGGAAGTTTTGTGACTTTCTGTGATGCTTACGATACGCCTAGATGTGATTATAATGATCTAGGCGATATGGAACTTGTGAAAATAGTTGCAAATTTTATATGCTGAACAAGCAACAGTCCTGTTTTTAATAACATGTCATCTATGTCATCCAGCCATTTCTTGCCGTTAGTAACTAGGACACAATGAAATTTCCAATTCATCCACTAAAAGGAATTAATTTTTTTTAAAGAATTTGTAGCTACAATGCAAAGTATCTGCGAGACGCGTTGGGTTGAGAGGCATAATGGCCGTCTACAATTTCATGAGACAGTGAAAATTTGTAGCGCTCGGGAAAAGATTTCTACATGGTAAGACAGCAAAAATGCTAATGACGCGCGTTGCTTACTGCAAACATTGTTCAATTCAGGCGTTATAATATTATCTATCTGCTTGAGCGGGGTTTTAGGCAGGTACCTAAATATTTTATTTATTACCTTATGTATGTACTAATTCATGAAAGCAAAAATTTAATAACTTACTAGCAATTACCCACGACTTCGTATGTATGGAAGTGTCTTATAGTGTAAGAGTTTTCTTTAACAATAATTACGGTAATAATAAAAATACGGCAATAATGAAAATTTATTTACGTCCTAAATGAAAAAGCAATTCCATACCTATATTTATCCTCCAAAAAAGTCAAATTATTTTCTGTTTCGATATTGGTTTAATTTTGACGATATATTGATTACACCAATTACTTCTGCTTTAATATAAGAATTTGTGTGGATTAAAACTAATCTTACGTGGTATCACTTAAGATCGTCAGGACTTATTTTTAATTTCCTAAGCTTTCTCTGACGCCAGATTACTAATTTCAGCCGCAAATAATTAGTTCTAACCGAACAACTTTCGATCACAATACAGAGAATGTATTGATGCTCGTGTGAGAGATATTTCTGAGAACGTTTCAGCAATTGGAGGGAATGCACAAGTACATTAGAGTCAAGGTGGGAAGAGTTCAAGGAAATAATAAGAAAGGGGGAAAAATATTTATTCCGAAACAAAAAATAAAGTAGTGAACCAGTGTACTGTAATAGGGAGGTGAGGGTGTTAAAGAGGTTGGTAAGAAGAGAATATAACAGAGTTAAGGGGCAGCAGGGTAGTAGGGAACAGGGCCGGCGTTAGGGAGAGGTAAGCGGGGCAAAAGTACCCCGGGCCCGAGCGTCCGAAGGGGGCCCTTCGTCCGGGATGACTAACTAAATACAAATAAACTTTAAAAAACTTTCTTAAAAAAGGAGTTCTTGTTACTTGTTTCAATAAAAAAATTTCTGACTTGATCAAAAAATTAAAGGTTAAAGAAAAAAATTTGTCAAGGGGGGGGGAGAGGGAGGGGCCCTAAGAACGCCCGAGAATTCTAGCGCCGACCCTGGTAGGGAATATTTAAAAACAACAAACAAGTACTTGATAATAGCTAAGAAAGTGGCTAAAGATGGGTTTATGAAGAGTATTGTCAGAGCAGTGGGACCATTGACTGATGCATCAAGAAATTTCTATGGCTATGTTAGAAAACAGACGGGAAGGGAGGGTGTAGAGACACTTATAGATAAGGATGGAGAAGAAGTTACTGAAGATTTTAAAAAGCCAGAGATTATAAGTAACTGACTTGTATAGACCTAACTTCTGTTTTAAGACGGAGAATAAAACCCAACATCAATATAAGTAACTATTTTAGTGAACCATTATGGACAATGAATCAGGAACGAGAGGGGGTGTGGAGGAAATCGGATAACGAGCTTAAAAACACAATTAGAAATGAGCAGACTAAAATATTTGAATTTCATCCTGAGAATATCATGAAGGAACTAAGAAGGCTGAAATTTTTTTAAGGGGCTGGTGTAGATAATATTACAACAGATATCTTAAAGATAGCCAGATGTGGCATTGTACCTTATTTAGAAATATTTAAATTGAGTCTGGATCCTTTATGCGTACAGAGTACTGAAAAAGTGCGATAGTAGCGCCGGTACATAAAGGAGGAGTAAGTAATAGAGTCGAAAATTATATGTCAATCAGTATGAGATCAGTGGTAGGTAAATTAATGGAGAAATATATGTGAGGAGTCACGGAGTGTAAGTGGTTTTCAAGTACCCTTTAAGAAAGATTATTCATGCGAAACTTGGTTGGTGGTATATAAGCAAGATATTTCGGATGAAATGGACAAGGGAGGACAAATTGACAGTGTAGCACTAGATCTTTCAAAGGCTTTTGACAGAGTGAGCCACAAAATGATAGGAAATAAGGTAAAAGCTATTGGAATGGATGAGAAAGTGTATTGTGGGTAAAAGAATTTTTAAAAAGGTAGAAAACAAAAAGTTAGCTTAGGAAATGCAGCATCAAAAGCAGTGGAAGTAAAAATGTAAGTGCCACAGGGTAATGTATTGGAACCATTGCTATTCATTATTCTGATGAATAATTGTGTTGGTTTACTACCAGAATTTGTATTGTCTGCGGATGACATAATGCTATATAAAAGGATAAAAACGGAAGAGGACTGCGAACAGCTGCAGGGTGATCTGGACAGGAAAGCTAGTTGGGTTGGTAAACATGAGATGAAGATAAATGCAATGAAGATACACTCTACAAGCCGTATACTGATGATGAGGCATTGAAAGATATTGGCATTAGAATTAAAAGTAATGCATGTATGGGAAAAGATAACCGTGACTACAAGCTGCCACTCGATTTCAGGCATAAAGGTGTAGGAAGATTATGTTTTTAGGTAAGGGTGTCAGGAATTGGAATAAGTTACCAAGAGAAATGATGAATAATTTACAAAAAAAAGTTGAAATAATTTAAAGTTGAAATTTGTAGAGGGCAAATGTAGGTGGGTGCATGAAAAGACTAAGAAGGGTGTGTAAGGAAATTGCTACCAGAGCGTGCACTCAATTGCAATCAAAATTAAATTAAGCACCTTTGATTTTCGAAAGGCAGTATTAGTGGAGGTTGTGGTTACTTTGAAATGTAGCCTGGACAGAATGACTGCTGCCACGTTTTGTTAATGTATAAGGCACGATGGATTTAGTTCTGTAATTCGCGTGATGTAGCATAAGATTTTAGGATTCCTAGTTGATTTTTTTAAATTTCAGTGGTTCCTTATTGCTTTCGTCAAATAGTACGTAAGTAATTCGAACTTTATGACGATTTAAACTACAATCTAAAATGTACATTACAAAATCAAGGTTATGAACTTTACTTAATAACAACTGCGACTGCAACTACGAAAAATAAATTCCCTGGTCACTGTACTGTATTCAAACCTTCCTTCCTGTCGGGCTTCGTATCAAGCTGAGATGTAATCACCGTTTTACTTTTTGCCGTAAGAGCAAAATTTTCTACTCCGGAGCTATTAGTTTATCAGTTACATTAATTTTCACGCTTTTAAACGAATAGCATCATTGAATATGTAATAATGTTCTTGCGCTGATCTCTGAAAAGCAATGAGTAAATGTGACAGTACTGGCTAGGAAGTTGAAGGTTTTTAGTGCTGGTAAAATGCGAATTAATAATGACTTTTCCCAAACTAACTATTCATTTTAAGATTCTTAATATGTTTAAGATTTTTACCACGTTTGATTCCCGTATTATGTTTATTTTAGTGTACAAAACTGAGAACTAAATAATCGAAGTGAAAAAAACAAAACAGAATCTAAGCCTGATCGTAGTTTGATCTTTTGTCAGTGTTTATTGAATGCTCATATCGAATACCATTGTCTCTGTCGAATACAGAGCGATCTGCTCGCTTATTTCTCCTTCTAGAAATAGTTATAATTTCACTCTCTGTTCCTCAGTACATACAAGTCGCAAGCTGTATTCGCAGATTTTAATCTGGAACATAAGCTCTTAATATTTGAAAGTACCATCTTAATTGCTGAAGAATTTTTTGCGTGGTGCCATTTCAAAACAGGAGGCACACGCAGGTTTCCCACAGATTTATAATAGTAAACATAGATTTTATTAATTACTCAGTTAGTTAGAAATATACTTTATTTTATTTTTCAGGTACTTGTACAACTATATCCTTAAGCAGAGTATTGCAGACGAACTCAATTGTCTTAAAAAAAGTTATCCTGACGCAATAAATGATACAATGAGTGTTCTGAGATAAAAAATGGAACAAATGTTTTGAAGAGTCAAAAGAATTTGCCGAGAAATTTGCGATGGAACTTTAATGCCCCAGAACAGTGCCGATATAAATGCATAGAGCCAATAACCTACCTGTTCAATCAGTTGAAGAGTATTTCGGTAGGGCTGTCTGTATACATCATACTTCTAGCTTCTATAATAAATGATCCACAAGACCATTTGTCTCCTGAAATACTTTATTTCAACTAGTCGTTTTTGTTCCGAAAGTCAATTATACCTATACTAATGAAGACGTTGAAACAATTAAGCAACTCGCATTAGATTATAAGCAGGTAATAGACAACACTGCATTACCAGTCATTATAAGCGAATAATGGCTGTGGATAGTAAAATGGCAACGGAATCAGAACATTCCGCAAGTCGATTTCAAATCTAATATAAAAATGTCATGCTAAAATATATACCATCGTAAACACATATTTGTGTAATCTTGCCACACTACCAGATAGTGTCCCATTGGCAGAAAGTTCTTTTTCTCACCTCAGTAGGCTCAAAACTTGACTTCGTGCATCACTGGCAGAAGACCACCTCACTAGACCGGCACTTCTGCACGTTCACAAAACCATACTCGTTCAAGTGGAGGAAGTCATAACAAGATTCGCGAGAGTTCAGAAGAGAGAATAATTGATTTTGTTATTTAATTAAAATGATTTTGACATAATGCAATTAAATTACTTTATCTTTTATTTATATATAGGTACTATTATAATTTTGAAGCATGTCCTAGTTAGACCTCGACTACGTGACCCCCCCCCCCCCTGACCCAAAGGCTGGATCCGCCCTTGGCTCAGTGACGACAACTTGTCGGTTATTTGCGGGAAAACCGCAATAGAATCGGTGTGTGATCACTGCGATCAGTCTGAGGAAGTGTCTCAGCTTGTCGAATTGCAGATTGCCAGTGAATCAGTTGACACAGTCTCCACTCAGCGTCTGGTGAAAGAAATTTTCAGTTTGAAAGCGAAAATTTCTGAGCTTAATAATCTCAGTTGTTTAAGTGGTACCGTCTCGGAAGTAAAGCGACAACGGTCAGTGAAACATAAAACATTTGTTGGGCACGAGTCGAAGGATCATCAGTACATGTCTTTCGTTAAGGCAAGACGAGTGTCCATTGATGTTTCAATGTTCAGGAGAAAGCGAGATTACTCTCAAAATTAGCAGGGAATAAGCATTCCGTGGGACTTTTCCATCTTTGATTTAACAAGAAGTGCTACACAGGTTTTTCGTTCCTTCCGATCAGAAAAATATTACTTGCAAACGCAAGGATTAAAATATTTTGCTGTAGACAGTTTTCAGAACTTAAGCCGTGACTCGTCATTGAATACAGTAAACTTGCAGGCTGACCAGAGCGGTGCCATGAATAACAGTTTAAATAGCCGGTCAGGAAGGTCGCTACTATCAGCTGTTCCCATTAGCAAACGTTTGCGGCGGAACACAATGGAATTTCCAAGAAACCCATTAGGTAGGGGGACCGAGGGTCTATGCTCTGTTGCTACTGCACGCGAAAGCTTTCACGTCCTGCAAAATTCTGTCGAATACGGCAAAGCTGTGTATTCGGGAAACAGAATAGGTTTCCAAAAGAAAATACATGGACGCATCAAAAGTCACTGAATGATCATTTCTAATCATGATTATCTAACGTGCAAATGCGGCGATGAAAGAGCTGAGATTTAATGTTGTCAGATTAAGCAATCATAAAAATAGTGTACTGTATGTAATTCCAAATTAATAAAGTGTAGGTGATGCTAAATGCCGGAAAAGGAAGAAAGTACCAACGCGACAGAGTTCGAAACCTTTCATTTACGGAAGCAAAAGCTAGTTAAAATAAATTCCGCATTCGGAAACTAGATGCTAAACCAACATTTCCTAACTTTACCTGAATCCGCGTGAGACTTTTAAGTCATTCTGACTATCACGCTTTAACGGAAACACTCTGAAAGGTAGCTTTACGTAATTCCCGTAATCTTAAATTTACCACGCCTCCTAAATAATATGCAATCCTGAGCATGTACTGTGAAGGAAGATTTTCACTTCTCGCTTCAAGTCCTAACTGTCAATATGATCAAATGGCGGGGTTAAAAGAAATAAAGTTTCCAAGAAGTGTAATGTGCCGTGCAGAAAATAATTTTGCGATCTGTGGTACAAATGAATGAATTGTATGTAACTTCTGAGCATTTACGTGAGTTACATTGAATGTCTTTCTATTGGCAGGAGTTTTTTGTAGAGTGTGGTCAAAAGATACCACATCGCCTATTGTTGAAACATGGTCAAAGTTACCATTTCAACTTTTACTTCTAGTTATGCGTTTGAAAAGGGTGGCCAAAGTGTCGTATAAATGCCCTAACGTATAAAATTTGCCTGAGATATGTAGTTAGTTGCTTTGTTATCACGGAAATTCAAAGGGATCGTAAGTAATGGTTACATTTATGCGGGGGAAACACAATTTTAATTCGTTGCTTCGTTGTATCAAGTGAGGACGAGAGCGGAAAAATTTCATGTTTGGTTGCGATTTGGTGAGGCAACGGTGAGTTTTTATATGTACGGGACGAATCATCAAAATTCAGAGTTTTATGCCTGTTTAACGTAAAGTTGTTGCCAAATTTCAGCGAGTTTTGATAGCGAAATGTTTGTTGGTTTTTACTTTTGTCGCACCCATGTTTGGTTAAAAACTCATGGATACCCACGATAAGTGCAGGTATGACAAATAATTAAATAAATGTTGGAGCGCATGAGATCTTAAATATGTCTTAAATTATCTCTGTGTCAGAATATACAAGCTTGTTTGTGCATTATGTTTAAGCTGGGTCACATACGGCTGGATGTACATATCCTTTTTGTGTTATTTTGTCATGTTTATAAATGTTTTGTTTTTATTCTAAGTTTAGTAATTAGAGTGATGTATTTTAGTGTTTAACTATTGGTTTCGCAAAAGGATTGAACGCTAAATCAGGTGATTAAGCGGATACATTTGTGAGAAAATGGCCAAAGCTTTCATTACTTGTTTATCAGATCAAGTGATCATCGCGGAAAATTTTTGCCAAAATTTTATTGTGTTATACAATCAAATGCAAGAAACGAGGTGAAGCTATCAGGTCAATCATCCTTGGATTTTAATGTAAAATCCAAAGCTTCAGTTAATACTAAACATAGATTAGGCATAAAGCTATGAACCATATACATATGGGAATATTGATTGTAAATAAAAAATTGTTAGCTTTAAGACAATCAACAATTTTTCATTTATCTACTAGGGGGAATATTGTAGCGAGATGACTAGATGGGTCATCTCGTACAATGTAAATTAATTATTGTTTGATATAATAACATAAGAAATAAATAGATATTCTTTCCTTGAATTGGAGTCAGAAATCCGCGTCTAGCTAACTGTTGTGTTAGCGTGAGCGACACTCTGACTTAAGCCTGAAGTGTCCGGTAGGTCGAGACAATGCGGGTATTATCTCTGACACTGATACTGGTGAGAAAGGCTGGACTCTGTTGAATTTTGCGGAAGGGATCCGTAGATGCGCCGTTTGCTCGGTGTCGTGGGAAAATTATTTCTACATATTCTCCCGAACAATCCCTACAAAACCCGAAGACTCTTAGCAAATGAGAGGCAATGTATTATCCGGCGAGAGGGGATACTTTTGCGAAGCCAATCCGATGTTTTTATTTCCTCACGTGGTTGGAAATATTACAAATTTTGTGTTTTTCATGATACTCGCCGAGAAGAAGGAGAGACGAGCTCTGAGGGGCAAGAAGAGGTCATTCCGTCCAGAACGATCGCGCTGGCAACTGCCTGCCAGAGTACTGCGGATGATTTCGTTCTGGAGGCTTCGATGACTGAGCGCCTAGTCCGATCGATGTTGTCACTTGTGTTGGTTGACGTGACAAGTGCCTGGCATTACCTGGATGGTGCGCCGTTGGGAGACGACAGCGCTCTTTTTGCGACGCTTGGTGCTGTCAGACAGACACGGTAATTATACCACCAGAAACAGTGTGTACTCAGACGAATCATTGAGATAGCCCTTTAACGGTCTTATGAGTAAGAGTTCTTATGCAGCCGGACATTAATTCCTGAGCTAGTTGTGTCTAAAAGCAGAGTGCTTTTTGGTTTTCGTTATCCAGTTTGAATTGAAAGACTGATTTCCATGTTTGGAATCTATCAATGACTATTATTTGTGGGAACAAATTAACTCCCTGGCACCCTATGTAATCCAGTTAAATCTGATGTTTTCTTGTTATCATTGTCATACAAGAATCGCTCTCGTTATGTATAAGAGAGTTTTTGCTTCAGTTGCATATGAAATTTGTAACCCTTTGTAATATACATGTATTGCAATTTCTTAGCTTCAATTAACGATAATTGTTTGTTTGCTATGTTGCACCTGTAAGACAAGGTATTGCGTTGAACTTTATTTTGCATAGACAGATGTTTAAGATTAATGGTAAATATACCTCTGTCTGTAAGCAGTAATAAGTACCAAATAAACCAATATTTTAGGATCTTTTCAAATATTAATAACAGAAGTAATGGTTTCACTTCTATTTCCTGAAATTAATATATGTGCTTTGCATAAGGTAGTGGAAGGCGGCGATTATAAATCATGCAAGGTAAGCAATTAATCTGCCCCCAAAGTAATCCGCTACAGTCTGTTCTCCTCCATTCGTTTAAGGTGGCCATAGAATCGGGACCGTCTTTTGTGGATTGCTTCAGTGATTTTTTTCTATTTTGCTGTAGACTTCTTTGTTGGATCTCTTTTGATGGACACCATTCTTACAGTTGGAACCCAGAATTCCTCAAATAATTTTTCTCTCTTTTTTCCCTCACAGTTCGCCCAAAAGTCCTTTATCGGCATTCAGGAACAAGGTTTCAGCTGCATACAAAACTCCTGGTTCCAGAACTGTTTCATAATGACGTATTTTAGTATTTTGTGAAAAGCATTTTTTATTGTAGACCTCTCGCGAAGTTTGGTAGGCTATTTCTAGTTTGCAAATCATTTCCCCAATAGCTTCTTTCTCCAATCCGTGTTTCATAATGATCTCAACAAGGTACTTAAATTTTTCCACTTGATTGATGTCCCTGTATTTGGTGAGCATCTTTAATGTTATATAGGAACGAAGTCTTTCTCGGCGTTGAGAATGGATGTAGTCTTCTCGGGAGACTAGCCGAGTAAGTAACATGTTATTCATTAATTTCGTTTTCTCAAAAGATATCTGTAAACCGGTTTGATCAGCAATTTCCTTCAGCAAATCAATTTGGATCCTAGCAGTTTCTAAGTCATCTGATACGATAGTGATATCATCGGCAAACGCCAGAGTGTCTATTGTGATCCCTTTAGATTTAGTTCCTATTCTTTATGGGCTGTAGTCAATTTCCTTTAATTTCGCTCGCCAGGTCCGAATGATATTTTCGGGAATACAGTTAAAAAGTAGTGGAGACAGACAGTCACCTTTATTTTTTTAACTATATTTTTTTACAGTTCTTGCATCTTTAACAATTTTTTGTCTACAGTAAAATTGTCATATGTTTTATCGCATTAAATTGTTAAATTAATGTAGATCAAAAGCTAATTTCTTATTAATGAGAGAGATACTTCTCTTACTTTTACCTAGATTTCGTGTAATATTGTTATTTCAGAGTAAAGTTCACTTTGATACTAATTTTTTCCCCCGTAAATTTAGAACTTCTAATATTGTCTCACAGTCATCAAATGGAACCTCGTATTTTAAATTTAATTTTTGGATTTTGCATAGCCAATTGCTTTAGTTAAAATCTAACCGTTTATTAAGATACTCCAGCGAATACTAGAAAATTATTTTTAATATTATCACTTTCTGTGGAGAATTTCGCTTCTAAGGACTTTATCTTGTTTTCTTAGCCAATGAAACAGTCTCTTTTACATTCTTCTAACGTTGATTTTAAATTTGACATAATATAACACTTATCTAAGACTGTGACGTTATTACCTTCAAGTTGTTTAACAGATTTGTGAAAGATGTAAAAAAATGGCTGGCGAAATTCAAAAAGATTTTAATTTTTGTGTCTCCATCAGTCTCATTCGTCGTCAAAATATTTTGAATCTGTGTTGGATAATCCTCCGCTAAACTAATAAAAAAAATCGCTCGAGGACTTCCTATTCACAGGAAATTGACTTACTTTCGTTATTGCTACCCCTTTCCATAACTATTTCAATTGAATTAAATATCAAAAGGAAGAACAGCTTCCAAGTGAAAATAATTAACACTCGACAAAGGATCAGTATGGAAGGATGCTTCTGCAGAATTTGGCAACGCTGGGGGGAGATGCCTGGACGGTTTGCGGGAGATTGTAGGACAGTGGGGGTGCCCTAGAGCAACACAGTGTATGTTGTGTAAAACACAGGTGGCCTAGCGGCGGTTGTTAATAGGGAGAGGAATAGTGTTGTATAGAAGCAAGTGGTTATTATTGTCATTCATTCACGTTTTTCTTGTAATTCCTGTCGAAAGTAGTATAGTGGTACAGTAGTAATTACTTTCGTTTTTTTAGTTTTGATGTTACATATGTGCAAAATCAGTCATTCTCTAGCATTTAAACATTCAGATTTATTTAATATAAATATGTAGAGTTATATTTTAAGAAAGTACCTTTACATTCAAAGCAGAGAAATAATTTAAAACGTGATAAATAATAATTGAAATGTGATAAAACAATAAGAAAAATTTATGTAACACTGGTAGATACCACAATATCAATTTGATTATAGTGTTAATATGTTTTGTTTTAGGTTATTTATTACGATGTCGTCAAAAAGGAAACAGTTCCTTGTGGACACATTTCACTAAAAATACAGATTTAAAAAAAATCAAACTGTAATCACTACTCAACATTAATAAGTACTGCAGGAGGCTCAAACGGAAATTCAACCAGGCCTATGAAAACAAAACACGCTTTGATCCTGTTAACAATTGAAAGACAACCACCGATTATATGTAATGTAAACGCACTTCAGTCAAATAAAACCACACCCGAGTCGTAATATATTATTTCGGCATCATCAAATGTAGAGGCTCCCAACAATCTATGAACCAATACATATGTAGACTATCGCCAGTCCGGAAGACTTTTTTTTATTTTTTATCTGCTTAACGTCTCTCTAACAGCGAGGTCTTTAGAGACGGGAAAGGAGGGGGGGGGGGGCAAGGAATGGGAAGGAATTTGGCCATGGCCTTTTGAAGGAAGCATCCCGGCATTTGCCTGGAGTGATTTGGGAAACCATGGAAAACCCACATCTGGATTCCCGGACGGGGATTCGAACCGCCGTCCTCCCGAATGCGAGGCCAGAACGCTACCGGAAGACTGAACAAATTGACTGACAAATTGTCAAGATGGTTGCTAAGGGCATTCATTAAACTCAAAACTTTATAAAAATTAAAATGCCGATTATTTATACAAGGGTATTTTCATTCTTTAAAATAAACGCATTTATAATATAAGTAATGTTTCTTCAATGAACTAATAAATAAATCCATTTAAAAATTAGTATTCTATGAATTTATGTAAAAATATAACAGATGAATGCCCAATTTTACCCATTTGTGTAAAGAATAATGAGCATTTTGGTTTATCGGCGGCCACTGATCATGCTTATGTCATTTGAAAGGGTTATTATAAAGTAACAACTTTTGTTAAGAACGTCATATTAAAATCCGTTTAGGAACGACAAAAAAAAAAAAAATAATGTCCTAACAAAACTGTCTTAACAAAGAAAATAGCGCGTGCAGTAGCGGTAGCGAAGAGAACGAACGATCTGTTTCTCTGGGTCTGGAATTTGAGTTGAGAATTAGCAAACTAAAAGAGCGATCTAGTTCGCGAAGGAGCTGCGAACTAAACTGAGTGCTCCCAGTCGCGAACTATTATGCGCAAACTGTCTACTATTTGGAAAGCATATGGGACAGCCCAAGTGGGTTCAGGTCCCCTCCCCTCCCCCCTTTCCCCGAAGTCATAACGCTTGTTCTCTTGTTAGCTAGGCTTCCTTTGCAGCAATAGAAGAGTTACCATAGGGGTCACTTACGTGAAATCCTTACCACCCATCTAAAAAAAAAAGTTGTATGGCATTGTTGGCTGGGAGATCCCCAAGGGTAGTTCGGCCGCCGATTGACCGAGTTTCAATTTGCTGCGCATGCGCATCTGTCGTGGCTACCCTAACCTAACTTGGTAATCCTACCAGTTAGAGGGGACCTATAGTTTTACGTGGAATCCGAATCACGGAGCGTCCTAACGTACTTCACATTACAAAGCAAAGCTTTGCCAGAGGTCAGTTTTTAAGGCCATGAAAACTCCAGCCGAGACCAGGAATCGAACCGGGAACCTACCGTTCTCCAGCCACGCGCCTTAACCAACAGAGCCACCAGATCGCTGTACCGCACATCTAATGCACATAGACAAACATCTGTTGCCCAATATTCACGATTGGGTAGCTTGCCAAAAGCTTTAACGGTAGACGCCGTGCGGTCTGCCGGTAGCTAGTCTCAGTCTCAGATACTAGAGCTGCGTGCGCCACGACACCTCAAGCAACTGCTCCTCGCGCCTACATGATAACCAACACATTACATTAGTTGGACGTGTAGCTCAGCCAGTAGTGAAATGACGAGCATGCTGAAACTCCACCAGTGTTACACGTGCCTCTTTACCACCTTGCATTGAATCCCACCTACAGCAAGGCATGGTAGTTCTTGCCGTCCTTAATAGACACCAAATCCTTGCAAAAGAAAATGAGCACCTTTTTAACAATACCTGGCAGAATACTATGACGGCATGTTTGCACAATTTCATTCACACACTTCCTCACTATGTAAACACACATGATTAAAGATATGAAAATTCCTTGGAATTTCTTCCCGATGTTAAATGTACCGACATCAAATTTACAAAGCATACCAAATTCGCCAGTTGCAGGATTTCTAACAACAATATGGTAGCAAACACTTTTCGTTTATCTCCAAATGATTTCAAGTATAAGCAGACACAATCAATTTCAGCTGTCCAGAATTCACTCCAGACAGCAGAAAAACCCTTTTGCAAACTAATACTTTGGGTTATCCACAGCAAGGACAAAAAACACACACACACCATAACCACCTAAACAAACAAATGGGCACAAGATTCTTTCTTCTAGTCACCACTTAACATTGAGTGTCACTTTCTAGCAATTTATAGTTGGAAGCTCAAACTACTTCAGTTGCAACTAATTCAAAATTATAGTGGAAAAGAAAAGATAAATACTTTAGAAATGCCTCTGCATTTTATATTACATAACAGGTATGTCAGCAAACCCTACTTCTATGTCAAAGAATGTAGAAATCTCAGTCCTCGAAGGAAACTAGGGGAGGGGAGGGAGGATGTCTTGTAACCTACTCATATACAATGTTGATTACTTCTCAGACTTAAAGAAAACAATCAGATAGAGTTAATGGTTAAGGAAGAGCAAGGATATGGGCAAAAGGTTTAAAATAGAGTATATGGTAAATATTGCAATATGAAATGTCAAAGGTATTGGAACAAAAGGAATTTTTTTAAAAGAAATAAATAAAAAAGTGTTAATATTGCAGTACTGACATATCAAGGAACAGCTGCATGGAACAACTGATATATAGGACTACACTCTGCCATATATGGATGTCAAAAAAACAGACCTATGCAGGTATAGTAATGTTGGTAGATCCAAAATATAAGAAAGATCAAGAGTTTACAGATTTTATATGGAGATAATTTAAAATAGCTCCACGACACTTAACTGGTAATAGATACCTATGACCCAAGTTAGATTGGAAGAGTCTGAAATCTATTAGGAAATATTACAAATCAAATCAATATGAGGACAGATGTATAGAGTGCGACAAAACTGTCTTCAAAGTTTTGTTTATGTATGGGAGGGTGTTACGTTGTATTGCATTAACCCTGTCAAACAGAAAGCGGGCAGCGAACAGGTTGTGCGTGCACACAGATATCGCGCGATCACGCCGAGGGGCGGATGTCGAAATTGAGGAACTAATTAATTTGGTTAGCGAAAAAGATTAATTAATTGATTTACGCAACCCCGACTACAAAAACAACAAGAATAGTGAAGATTCGATATAGATTACCCGGAAAACGAAAAAAACCTACAATTTTTAATTGAATTACTATTTATTTATTTTAAGGTATTTTATTTCGTTTATCATTTAAATTATATTATTTATATAACGGTTTTTTTTATTTGATACATTTATTTAGTTGCAACTTATTATTTACTTTCAAGTTTGACATATAACATATAATTCTGTTTATTTAAGTAAGCAGGAATGTAGTAAATACATATGTTTACAACACGTTTAAATATCAATTAAAATAATGAAAGTAAGTGACGAATTGATCTCTCACTTGAACTCGATTTGTCGTCGTTGTATTTGAGAATGCCGTTCTGGACCATCTTATATTTCATCATTTATGATATCTGCAGTATTATTACATCGAAGATAACTGGGTAAGCAACATACTGCTTTTATGACATGTACTGCAGTTTCAATTTCCGTCTCCACATCTAAAAAACACACGCCACTTCAGGACTAATATGCCAAAATCAATTTCAACGACACGTCACGCTCTATTAAACGATTTATTAAATATTTTATTTCAACGTCTGCCGCAAAAAGGGAGCATTAAATAAGTCAGCAGTGCGAAACCTTCGTCGCCTACAAATATATGAGGGAAGGGGGTATCCATAACAGGCAATGGCTTCGAAGATAGTATAGTTTTACAGTGAATGAATTCACAATAAAAGGAGCAATTTTGAAAGATGCTACTGCTGCTATGCCAGCCATAACTGTCAATATCATCTGTACAAGGATCTTTAAATCTGGACGAACAAAAGCCTGCAGAATTATCGGGAAAAAATGTAACAAAAATAGCTTGAGCCATTGTTGTAAGGACATTTTGTTTTCACATGTTTTCCGTCTACATTTCCAATTGCAATTCGGAAAGTGCCAAGGTTCTCTGAACCCTCATCAGATTTTTTCACACTCCATCGGTCGGAAAAAGGTAAATATTCAGGCTGTAAAACGTTCCAGTTACTACTTTCACTATGTTCGAGACAATATGATTGACCCGGAAGGAAAAAGCGTGGTCGTTTCGCATGACGTTTCTTCTCCACACTGGATCGCCGCGGACAGCCCGCGCTGTGTTTGACATAATCAGAACGCGGTGGGCATCCCTTGCCTCGAACGCGCCCGCTGCCCGCGCTCTGTTTGACCGGACCTTAAGCAATGTGCTTTCGCTGTGGAAGCATTTTTCATAAACAATAATTCCATTGTCACTGCCTAGTGTGCTTTTCACAAATGCTTTCAGCTTGCCCCTCCTGCAGCAGTTCCACATCTATAAAGCATAACCTTATAAGTGTTAAACCTCAAATCAAATGGTTCTCTGTTGAAAACGAGTGGATTAAAGCCACGCAGCGGTCAAACTCTAGAAAACATCGAGGCAATTAGACATTCGTTTCTGCAGAATTCAAAGTGATCTGCTCGCTAACATGCTGTGATGAAGTGAATATTCAAACAATTTCGCTACTGTAGTACATTAAACCATCAGGACTTTGTGATATTTGTACAGTGGTACAGCTGTCGGGCGCGTTTTGTTGATTTGGGGCGGCTGTTTTTATAAGAGGCGCTGGGCGAAGCAGTGTGGCTCCACGGCTTGTGCCAAGAGCTCGGCAGTTGTACGCTGCGAGAGAATGCATCGAAATGTAATAGTGTCAGTGAATAAAAGTAATTAATAAATCAGTAATATCTCAAGCGGAACATTTTTTTGATATAATATTTCTAATTTCTGAGCTGACGGCTTGCATGTCTCGTACAAAAGAAGAGACGTGGGCCGCCTCTAGATTACACACCGGTAGCAGCTCGCAACTTTCATGAAAAGTCTCTGCAGTGACCGTTTAAAAGTTTAATGCATGATTAGGAGTGTAGGGATCATTGGCCCTTACTTTTTTGAAGGATGAGTGACTGACGATATACTCTGAGCAATACCTTCAAACGATTCACACTTTTGTGGCAGCAAAACTTGATGCGCTGCAGATTCGGCAGGACAGGGCCACATGTCATAATGCCAGAAGATCTTTGCAACTGCTGAGACAGCTGTTCCCAGGGTTCTTGATTTCTTTACATTGCGACATCCCCTGGCTAGTGCCGTCTTCAGACTTTGCCCTTCGGTGATTTTTTTTATGTGGCTTACTTAAGGCTGAAGTTTAAAAACACTGACCGAGTACTTTGCCAGATTCAGAACATGCGCTACAAGAAGAGATTGCTTGTATTCCTCAAGAAATATTGGTTAGTGATGGAGAACTTCCAAACTTACATTCAGAAGTGTATTGATAACAAAAAGACAACACTTGAGTAATTTACTGTTAAAAAAAAGTAACAATCTTATTTACTTATCTATTAATACATAAAAATGAAAGTTGGTTTGTTCGTCTTCTATGCCTTCCTATACCATTCATCCGATTGAGTTGAAACTTTGGTGAATTATTGTGTGCGTGCCTTTGCAAGTTTCTCACCAGAAAAATATATAAAAAAGCTACCCCTTCTTCCTCAATGTTTTCAAATGATCTTTGTATAAACCCACAGTTTTTGACAGGTTTCGATGGAATTTTGAACAAGTGTACTTTAAAACAAAACAAAAGTCTGTCTACATTTGTTTTACAAATCCACCCCTCTCCACCTTTGCAACAACTCATTAATTTTTGCCAACGTTATTCATACAAACCTAAATTTTTATTATATTTTGATAGTACTTAGTACGCTATACTTTACAGCAAGGCGGTCTGGTATAACACTTGCTTCCAGACCATTCTGTCTCTGATCACAGGTTCAAATGCCAGTGGAGCAGGAATTTTTATGCGTTGCATTTGAACTATGCCGGGACATTCCCTGGTTCGGATTCGACATTAAACTGTAGGTCCCTGAGAAAATGAAATAGGAGTCCAGCCTGTGACCCAAAGCTTAGCACACCTCTTTCGGAAGCATTCAATCAACCTTCGGGTTATAGACCAAGTTAGCATTTTGCTTTAAAAGAAAGAAAAAAAAAACTGCATATTTAGTTTGTAAAAACCCTACCTTTTTATCCCCGTCCACTTCTTTTTGGCAATTTTATTTACATAAGCCTACAGCTTTTATCCGATGTCGATGGAGCTTTCCACAAGTATACTTTAAACAGCATTTGCTTTGAAAAACCTAACCTTTCTTCTCTTTTTACCTTCACCTCTTAAGTTTTTGCCAACGTTTGTTCAACAAATCAACCGTTCCAATCCAATTTTGATGGTACACAGCATACATCTAATACATAAAAATGAATGTTGTTTGTTTGTTGGGTTATTCGTTTTCTAAGCGTTCCAGTAACATTCATCCAATTACGATGAAACTTTGGTGAGTTATTGTGTACGTACCTGCGAAGGTTTATGACCAAAAAATATCCAAAAACCCCACCCCCTCTTCCTCTACACCCCTCAGTTTTTTTAAATGATCTTTGCATAAACCCCCGTTTTTGACCGATTTTGATGGAGATTTGAACAAGTGTACTTTAAAACAAACAAAAAAAGTTCTGTCTACATTTGTTTTCCAAAACCAACCCCTCACCAACTTTACAAAAACCCCTTAATTTTTGCCAACGTTCTTTATACAAACCCACAATTTTTATCAGATTTTGATAGTACTCAGCACGCATATTCTTCAATACAAGGTGGTCTGGTAGCTCAGTGGTTAAAGCGCTTGCCTCCAGACCATTCTGCCTCCAGTCACAGGTTCAAATCTCGCTGGGAGCAGCAATTTCTGAGTTGCGTTTGATTATTTGAGCTACGCTGGGATGTTCCGTGGTTCAGTTTCCACATTAAAATGTAGGTCCCAGAGGAAAGTAACTAGCCGTTCCTCCTCTGACCCAAAGCTTAGTACACCTCCTTCGGGAGGATACAATCAAACTTCGGGATGTCTACTAAGTTAGCATTTTGCTTTAAAACAAAGAAATACGAGGCATGTTTTTTTAGTAAATACCGTTTTGAAATTAAAAAAAGACGTGCAAATATATATCAATAATTTTATTTTTACATGAAAGCCTGTACCTTACTCTACTTTTCTACATAATCCCCTTCAAAATTGAGGCACTTGTCATAACGTAGTACCAGTTTTTGAAAACCCTCCTCATAGAAGTCTGCCGCCTGACTTGTTAACCACTGCATCACAACTGTTTTGACTTCGTTATCGTCTTCAAGACGCTGACCGCCCAGGTGTTTCTTCAAGTGCAGGAACAGATGGTAGTCACTGGGCGCCAGATCAGGGCTGTACGGAAGATGATCTAGAGTTTCCCATCGAAAAGATGTGATGAGATCTTTGGTCTGATTAGCCGCGTGTGGACGGGCATTGTCATGCAGCAAAATGATGCCCTTGCACAACTTGCCACGCCTTTTGTTCTGGATTGAACGGCGCAGATTGTTCAATGTCTCACAATAAGCTGCTGCATTGATTGTCTCATTACGAGGCAGAAATTCCACAAGCAATACTCCTTTTCTGTCCCAAAAAACTGTGAACATGATTTTCCGGACAGAAATCGTTTGCTTGAACTTCACTTTTTTGGGTGAATCTGAGTGCCGCCATTCCATGGACTGTTGCTTTGATTCAGGTGTGACGTAGGCCACCCATGTCTCATCGCCCGTAACAATTAGGCTTGAGAAATCATCACCATCGTTGTGGTACCGCTCATGGAAAGTCAATGCACTGCATAAACGTTTGGTTTTGTGCACATCCGTTAACATTTTCGATACCCAACGTGAGCTCAATTTTCGGTAATTCAAGTGCTCGGTCACAATGCCATACAAAACACTCCGAGAAACATTAGGAAAGTCATCACACAAGGAGGAAATCATAAAGCGTCTGTTTTCTCTCACCTTATTGTCCACTTTCTGCACCAAACTTTCATTAACGACCGAAGGACGCCCACTCCGTTGTTCACCATGCACATTTGTGCGGCCATCACTCATAATGTTTTGTCCGTAAACTACACAGATCTCACGATGAATATCGATCGGTTTTAGGCCTTTAGCGCAATGAAATCTTATAACAGCCCGTACTTCACAGTCGGCGGGACTCGCGATTATCGGAGGCATCTTAAACACTCCGTGAACAACGTAAACAAGGAAGAATTGGACTGTAATGGCGTCAGTGCGTTGGCAAGAGATGCAGGTACCCAGTGCACATGCGCGGAACGCCGACCATAGCGCTGCAGCCACGGTACTTACTTAAAAAAAAAAAAATTACGCCTCGTAACTGCCCATTTGGTTTCTAATGGCAATTTTATTAACATAAATCCACATCTTTCTTTCTGATATTGACGTAACATTCACAAGAATACTTTAATCTGCATTTGAATAAGCTAATCAGTATTCTCTTTTACGCCCACAACTTAATTTTTTCCAACTTTTGTTATGCAAATACACTTTTTTTTTTTCTTTCTAATTTTGATGTTACATATATACTGTATGCACAATGGTAAGGCACTTAATTTTGAAAGTAACACGAAACGTT
Source organism: Vandiemenella viatica (assembly GCA_031002005.1). NCBI lineage: Eukaryota > Metazoa > Arthropoda > Insecta > Orthoptera > Morabidae > Vandiemenella > Vandiemenella viatica. The sequence continues at coordinate 210,872,055 of CM061921.1, forward strand.
CCCAGGTTGAAATCCCATTAGAAGCATGAACTTTTCTAGGTCCTTGGTTTGGATTTCACATTGAACTTCTGGTCCAAGAGAAAAGGAACTGGTCATCCTGCCTCTGACACTTCCTTTGGTAGGACTCAACCAACCTTAGGGCTGCGGACTAAGGTGGTTTTTGTTTTGTTTTGTTTTTCGCTTTAAAACAAAATTGCTGTCTACATTTGGTTAGCAAAATCCCAAGCCTCTACTCCTTTTTATTACCCTTTTAATTTACAGTAATATTATTCAGACAAGCACTCTTGTTTTTTATTTTATTTTGTTGGAATCTGCATATGTATACATTAAAACCCAAACTCCTCTCCTCCTTTACCTCCCCTTTCAATTTGCCTACATTTTTTTCAAGCAAATCCACAGTTTTTATCCAATTTTGATAGTACGTAGCACACTATGCTTAAAATACAGTGGCCTTGTATTTTTTTTTTTTTATCTATTTAACGTCTCTCTAACAGCGAGGTCATTAGAGACGGGAAAGGATGGGGGTCAAGGAATGGGAAGGAATTAGGCCATGGCCTTTTCAAGGAAACATCCCGGCATTTGCCTGGATTGATTTGGGAAACCATGGAAAACCCAAATCTGGATGACCGGACGGGGACTTGAACCGCCGTCCTCCCGAATGCGAGGCCAGAACGCTAGCCGTTACACCACCACGCTCAGTGTGGCCTTGTAGCTCAGAAGTTAAGGCTCTTGCTTTCAACAGTTTCTGGGTCCGATTTGAGGTTAAAATTTCAGTGGAGGAAGGAATTTTTAAGAGTTTTATATGATCAGTGGCTTGGTATCCTTCCTTTGGCAGTAGCCAACCAACTTTCTGGTTGTTAAGTTTTTTTACTTTAAACAAAGAGGAAAATACCATCTACATTTGGTTTACAAAAACCAACCCATTTTCTCCCTTTACCTTCCTTAATTTTTGCTAATGTTCTTTATACAAATCCACAGTTTGTATCTGATTTCGATGTAACTTTGCATATCTCCATTACAACTTTCATATTCACCTGCCAACTCTGCAACTCGCAGAAGACGAAAGCATAAATACTGTGTATTCCAAAGCACTAGAACAAACTTTTTCAATTTTAATTTAATGCATGAAGATCATTGTCTTTCATTTATTTTGTACATGTTAATGTCTCTGTGTAGCCACTTAAGAAATAAATAGAGGCATTGCAATGCATGCTGGGCGAAGCTAATTTAATGTATTTTTCGGATGTTCAGAAAACCAAAAGTGAAGCTAATAATGTACATCTGCATATACAATAATATTAGTTGCAAATATTTTTTCATATACAGAAAAAGAAATCACTAAAAAACAAAGCAGGCCTCTTGGTTTAAGATGTAAAAATTTCCAGTTGGTATTATACCTACAATTATCATTATTTAGTTGTGGAAAAAAGCAGTATTGATCACTAATTGTAAGTGGAATAGTTACAAAATTCAGGCAGATAAAGTGAATACAAAAGAAACTAAATTGTCCATCTCCGTCAGATTTATATCAGTAAAGACTTATCTTAATGGAAATGCCTACTAAAAATGAGCCGTATTTGAAGGTGTTGTATAAACCAGTGGCTAGGTAGCTAGCATAGGTAGCAACCAGGGTGGATATCGATGGTGTCATCCTATGGAAACTGATAAATTCAACGTTAAGTAAAAGAAAAAATTCTATAAGTGTAAAGTATGGTTTTAAGAAAAACGTGCTTAAACAAACATTTATTGTTATTTACAAAGTAGTTAATTTATAAAACAGCAATATAAATAAGAGAAAAACAATTTTGTTCATAATCTCTTCTTTCGAGCTTTAACAGCTGCAAACTCTGAAATCACATCTTCAAAATTAATATTTTGGGTTGCTTCATGTTCGATAGTCAATATGGTAACATTTTCTAGCCTCATGTTGCTTATTGTTGACCGTAAGCAATGTTTATTAATTTTCAATTACTGAAGTTCTTCTCACATGTAGCAACTGATACGCAAATTGAAATAAATAATCTTAAGAAGGCCATAAGATTCGGAAGGGATTCTATAAATCCCATTCCATGATTAATTTTAAAAAGTACAGAGCCACCCAATCATTTGTTACTGAAACTGTAACATAGATTGCTTTTAAATGCCTTCTCAACCTTGGTATCTCCAGAAGTCCTGCTTCTGTTAGCTCACCATAAAAACCAGTAAATTTTGATACAGTTGTTTTTAATTCCTCCATATTCGCCAAAAGCAACGTATTTTTAAAATGTTTTTATTAACTGGCTTTGAGCTTTGTCTGGGTGGAATTTTGTAATTGATTTTAAACTAACTACTTGATGAGCTAGAGACTTGAAATTTTGACCATAGGTCAGAACTGGACCACAATGCATGAAAATGTGAAAAAAATGGGGGGAAAAAAATTTGAAAATTCGGGAAAAACTATGGATCGAGTTGGCTATTTTTTTTTTTTTTTAAATAATCTTAATTGTTCGAATAAGTTATTTAAAGAAACAAAAATCTGATAAGTTGCCTGGAAAATTTGGGAAAAAACTGAAGGTACTTTTTTCTATGGACCAATTTAGCTATTTTTTAAATGCCTTTAATAGCCCGAATAAGGTTTTCAGAGAAAGAAAAATGGAAAAGTTACCCAGAAAATTCGGTAACAACTGAAAGTACATTTTCTAGGGACCAATTAGGACAATTTTTTTTTTTTTTTAATATTTGCAGTAGTCTAAATAATATCTTTAAGGGAAAGAAAAACTGGAAATGCTGCGTGAAGAATTCTGGCAGAACTAAAAGTGCTTTTTTTTTTTATTGGATTTTTGTTCGAATTCAAGACTATAACTCAAATGTTTTCTATATATATAAAAAAAAACTGGAATTTGTAGCATGTCTCTGTGATTATGTCATCAAAGTATTTAAAATCGATTACAAATTTTTACTAACATAACCCTAAAAAAGCATAAAACAAATTTTATTTTTAATGTACCATGTTTTTATAACGAATTAAAAAGTATAAAATAATTTCTCTAATCCTTATGAAGGATAAAATCACATACAGATTTCTAACTTCTAAATTGTCTTGAAAATTTATACTAGGAGATTTTTGATAGCTATTAACATACTTGTATGATTGGTGACGAAAAACATTGGGCGCATGGAGTACATAACTATAAGAAGTGTAGAGAGTAGCTATCAATGAAAGAATTTATTTATCAGTTCACATTATTTGTGGTGCAATAAAATTGTTAGCATTCCTATTAATGCATCAATCATCTGCTGCAGCCACCCAATGTTTTTAGTCACCAACCTTACAAATATTTTAACAGCTGTCAAAAATTTCCAAGTATAAATTTTCAGGACAATTTAGAAATCTGTATGTGGTTTTTTCCTTCATAAGGATTATTTTACACTTTTTAATAAAAACATAGTACATAAAAAAGTTTTTTATATTTTATTATTATTTCTCTACAACCTCAAACAATGAAACTTCCTTAATTGTCCTTTGATCTAGTTCAGCATTGAATTGGTCAAGACATTCAAACATATCCTTTTGATTTTCGGTTCTCAATGTCAGTCCTGCATCAGTGGCTACCTCACCAACGATTCATCTTTTATGACGAACTGTAGGTTCTGTTGGAATGTTGTAGTCTTGCGGTTTTTTTAAAAGTGAGATGTACTGACTCTTGTACAATGTAACACCGCTTTTCTTGGATGTAAAGGCGAAGTGCCTCTATCTTAATTAATGAATGTTCAAGGCTCAAGGTTTTACTTTGCAATGCAATTTGCGTGCAGTTTATCACTTCCCTTTGTACATCATTCCAAAAGAAAATATAACAAAGAAAGGTAAAATTACATACTGCAGGAATAAGGTTATGAGCAACACATTTGGTTCCAAATTTTCTTGTGGAACACACAATCCTTTAATTACAGCCACAACCTTATAACGTAGTGCTTTTACAGCAACATAATGAGCACTCCAATGAGTTGTTAAACGAGTCTTTTAACAGATTATTTGCAATGTTTAGTAAGCACTTCCCAGCAGCTAGTGGACACGGAAAAAATGTAAAATTAGTTTCTACAGTTCCAAAAAATAACACAAGATGCCTTTTGTGCAAAAGAATGTTGGTCACATAAATTAATTGAATGATCAGTAAATCCAACGAAAACTGCTTTATTGTTTTTTGCTTTAATAATGGCTTGTACACCTCCATGAATGCTGCTCATATTAGTTGTACTGTCATAACCTTGAGAACGACACATCATACCTAAACCGTCACTATAAAGTTTAAAAATTTCTTTACTTAATTCAACGACTTTCCTTCCCTTTAAGGGAAGAATCTAAGGAATAATTCTTTGACTTCCATTTTTATGTTATCAATTTTCGCAAAACGAATTGCTTCAGGCATTTGACCAATGTGTGACATGCCACATGTGCCATCACACGTAATACCAAAATATTTAGCCAACTTAATTTTGATAACAAGCTTAGATTTTACGTGATTTGATAGTGTGATAGATAATGTACTTTTGATGATTTAGTATGTTCCTAGTCCAGTATGTGCTCTTTCAGTACTACATCAAATTTGGAAGTAGTTGGATCAGTTCGAAGAAGTTGCCTTTATTTTTAGAGCCATGTCCTTCATCACGTCCATAAAATGCTAGGTTTTGTTTAGCCAGAAACAAAGTTATATCCAATAATCTAGATAAAAGACTCTTCCACTCCTGCTTTTCGCTATCCACTAATTGCAAGACTGTGTCATCTGTTGTGGAATTTTAGCCTTACTTCAACAGTTTTCCACTTTTAAAGATTTTCCAGATGTTCATTTGTAGTTTCATGGTGTGTCAATTTAGGATTTAGTTTCCATCACTTCTGAAATTCCAGTGAGAGAAGGAACGAGGGAAACACTGTAGGAAGTTTTAGTCGAGGAGCAGGTTGTGAAAAATATAAGTTCATCGTGGTGCACACACTATTTAAGAATCATGTACGAATGATATACACCCGGAACGACCAGGGGATACAAGTAGATACCAGTTAGAGTATACCATGGTCAAACAGAGATTCAGGAATCAAGTTCTAGACTGTAAGCATATTCAGGAGCTGACAAACTATGACCACAATATGAGTTATGAAGTGCAGTCTGAATTCAAGAGAAAGAAGCAATCCAAGCAGAACAGAATGAAAGTGATCAAACTGAGGGAATCTAACAAGAGAAAAAAAAAAAAGTGGAGCTAAGAAACAACTCTGAAAGAAGTTCAACTGAGAATGAATGGAATGCACTGATGAGAGAAATAATCAAAACCAATAAAGCAGCAGAGGGCTATGGGAGAAAAGCTGCCCGAAAACCTTGGATCACAGCAGAAATTTTGGAGTTGATGGTTCAGAGGAGAAGGCACAAAAATGCTCAGGATGAAACAGGAAGAGAGCAATACAAACATTTAAGGAATTGAATAAACAGGAAATGCAAGAAACTAAACAAAAAGTGACCGCAAGAACAGTGTGAAGAAATAGTAAAGGAAATGGTTATGGGTAAAGTAGATGTGGACAATAGGAGGTTTAAACGAAATTTTGGAGATGTGAAGAAAAGACGAATAAACATTAAAGCTACTGATAGAAAATCTCTTTTATACTCAGAAGATAAAGTCAACCAATGGAAGGAATACATGGAGAAACTGTATGATGGGGGATGATTTGAATAGTGTACTGGAAAAAGAAGGCAATGTTGATATTGATAACTTAGGAGATCCTGTTTTAAGAACAGAATTTCATAGAACTATTAAAGATATGAATTCAAGAAAGGTGGCTAAAATTGACGAGATTCCTACCACAACTAAAAAATTCCCCTAGGAGAATAATAAATCCAAATATTATTCAAACTGATACCAAACAGCTACGAAAAAGAATAGGTTCCAACTGATTTTAACAAAAATAACTTCTTCACACTTCTGAAGAAAGCACAAGCTGACAAACATGAAGATTATCACACTATGTCTAATATAACATGCTTCAAATCACCGACTGAAGAATAGAAAAGATAAAAGAAGAAATAGTGGGTGAAGATCAGTTTAGGTTTAGGAAAAACTGGTACAAAAGAAGCACTTTTTCCTTTAAGATTAATACTTCAAGGGTGGATTAAGAGAAAGAAAGATACTTTAATGGTGTCTGCTTATTTAGAAAAAGCTTTTTAAAGTTTTAAGTGATACAAGATGTTCAAACTTTTAAAGAAGTCTAAAATATCAAGATAGAAGAATACTGCATAAGAATAAAGTCTCAGTAATAAAAATAGAGACACATGCATCAGTTAAAAAGTGTGGAGTCTATCCCCATTAATATCCAACCTGTGCGAAGAGAAAGCAGTAAAGAATAAGAAAAATTTGAATATGACAATTTTTTTAACTGCTTTACGTCTCTTAACAACGAGGTTTTCAGAGACGGGAAAGGATGGGGGGCAAGGAATGGGAAGGAATTCGACCATGGCCTTTTGAAGGAAGCATCCCGGCATTTGCCTGGAGTCATTTGGGAAACCATGGAAAACCCAAATCTGGATGCCCGGACGGGGATTCGAACCGCCGTCCTCCTGAATGCGAGGCCAGAACGCTAACCGTTACACCACCACGCTCGGTGAATATGACATAAGTGTTCAAAAAGTACAAAATTAGTATGCTACAATTTGCTGATGACACTGCCGTTTGCAGAAAAAATTGAGGATCTTGAGAAGTTACTGAATGGCATGAAGGAAGATTTTGGAATAGACGTATACCAAAGTGATAAAATGTAGCATAAATGATGATAATAGTAGATTAAATATAAAAATAGGATCAGAAGTAATGGGAGAAAGTGAATTCTGTTAGATAGGAAGTAAAATTACAACTGATGGCAAATGCAGGAATTATGCTAAAAGCAGAACAGCAGCAGCAAAAAGAGCCATCTTGAAAAGGAGAAGCCTTTTAGTTTTAAATACTGATCTAGGGCTAAGAAATAACACTTTAAAAAACTATGTGTTTAGTGCAGTATTTTATGTTAGCGAAGCGTGGACTTAAGGTATACCAGAAAGAAGGAAATTAAAGAATCTGAAATGAAGTACAATAGACGGATGCTGAAAATTAAGTGGACAGATAAAAGTATTAAATGAACATGGTTTGGAAATGATGAGTAAAGAAAGAAGAATGTGGAAGAGTCTTAAAGAACGGAGAAAGAGGATGGTGGGTCACATTTCAAGACAGGCGGGACTCGTTAATTCATTAGGAGAGGGAACAGTCGAAGGTAAGAAAGGCAGAGGAAAACAGAGATTAGTATATATGAAGCTGATAAGTGAAGACATAGCTTGTAAGGGGTATGAGAGTTTAGTGCAAGATAGGAAGGGGTGGAAGTTTGCATCAAACCAGTCAAGAGATGTTAGCAAAAAAGTTGCTTTTAATTTTCTTAAAGGATAAATATTTTACGTGTAATGTGAAATTTAAAACTTTCATTGGCTTTAAATTTTATTGTTTAAACATACAATAATTCGCATTAAGAATCATATTCACAAACACCAAGAAGTATTTTCTATTATTTCTACTAATCATTTGGAAAATAAGATAGGTACACCTATTGTTAACACGTTAGGAATTTATTTGTCCATTTTCAAACTTCTAAACATACTATTTCATAACTTTGCAATCTAAAATCATTTTCTGCATCCTGACTATTTTTATATTATTATATACATTTGTAACAGTTGCTGGTGAATTGTGAATGATAACATATATTTTAAAAAAATGAACACCTCTACTTGCTCCTATAGTCAACACATTTTGCTCCTTTAGTCGACTCCCTTTCCATAATCCTAAAATATCACAAGGCTCACGAAAGAACAAGAGCCAACCAATGGACATTGAGACAGAATGGCCTGGCTCAAGTGGAAGCAATTTCAGACCAGATTCCTCATGTCCTGAGTCCATGTATTGTCGAGAAGCATCTCTACATTACATTCCTTCATAAAAATAAATAACTCATTTAATGAAGTACTTACCAAATGATGTATTTCACTACCTCTCTACAACATAACATATGTAACTAGAGGACACTAAATATGACATCGCAAAGACAGAAACCAGACGTCAATTTTAGGTACCTAGCCCTTCGCTGTAGCATATTAAAAAAATGTAAACGGTATGAAGGTTCATTCGGTTTATGATTAATGCTCAACTTTTTGTGAGGAACAAATTCACCATCCTTGTTGATTTTAGAAACACACAAGAATTTAGGTACACACCTAGGTAGGAAAGGATTTGGGTGCAATGAACGGGAAGGAATTTGGCCATGGCTTTTTGAAGGAACCATCTTGGCCTTCCCCTGAAGGGTTTTGGGGAAACCATGGGAAACACAATTCTGGATGGGGAATCAAACCTGTGTCCTCCCAAATGTGAAGCCAGTGTGTTATCGCTCAGCCATCATGCTTGGTGCGCACTTGTGGCTAGGTTTACAAACCATACTTTATTATAAATTATTATACTTTATTTTTAGTTAGTATACTTTACCCGAACCATAAATTATGTACTAATGCTTTATTTCTGGTAAAATATTTAATTTATGGAACAGAATGCCTTTGTTAATTTATATATAAATCTATACTTAAGATATGATACTATCTAAAACCTTTTGAAAGGAAACCAAAAATTAGTAGCTAGTTCCATAAACATGAAAAAAAGTGTGTATGTGTGTGTGTTTAAGGCGATAAATAAATTTAAAAATACTTTTTTCTTTCATATATATTTTATTTTCCTCTTCTAAAGATAAACGTACTTTATTTTTTCCAAATACGTTGGCAACCCTACTTCCAACTGTGTTAAGAACACAATCTCTAAAAACTGTTCACCATCTACAGACAAGACCAACACCGAAAATTGCCTGTTCGGATTTACTTGAAACCTAACAGTGTTGCTGGTTTTATGCATGGTATTCTCAATAATCATATTAGCTTAAATTCTAACTTGATACAGTTTCATATCAACTATAGGTGCACTGTTGACAAAGGTATATTTACCTTATGAACTGTAATAATTCTGATAACTTGAAATGTACTCAGCTTATCCGATTTACATTCTTTCTATAACTACACGAGTCTGTTACATGATTAATTTGTAATTACGACCCATAGAAAATACTTCAAGGTACTCATGAATCTTGGCTTGAAAGCTAAATGTATTCTACATAAGCAGAGAAGTTCAAAAAGCTAAAATTATTTTGGATTTTGTGTAACATGTAAAACATATGACCCTAATTCATGGCAGACAATGGTAATGGAAGCATAGACTGTACATGTTCCAACATACACTTGGCGATTTTTTCTTTTAGTTACAAAAGAAAATATATTTCTCTTTAAATAATTATGAGGAATTACAATTTAACTATCCATTTACCTTGTTTTTGGCAATTTTAAGTATCTTCTCTTTAATTTCAAGACTTCCTTGCTTCATACACTAACTGTTCAAGAAAACTTACAATATGGTGACCGCCGATTCTGCCAAACCAAACAATGATGAACTGCAAGTACAACAAGTAGTACAAGTTTAGATGCATGTTACTGCAAATAATTATACACTACTTTAACGAAAGTGCACAGCGCACTCGATTAAATTTGTAAAAGTGATAGATAAACATAAAAAAGCTGCTCATTTAAAAATAACAAAGAAAAAATTATTATTCATCCTACTGATCTAAAAGAAACACCGATTGAAGCTTACAGTGTCCATAAATGATGTGGCTCCATTTTGGCCTCTTTTGAAACCCCTCCTCACCACGTAGCCTGACATTGCTTTTGCCTCACTCCCGACCTCCTTCGGTGTGGCACATAGCTTTTTTACCTTATTAATTCCAGAAGATATTTTGCACCGCTTTCTCTTCACAGACTAACATTAAAACTGTTGTGTATCATGAATGCAACTGATATCCGTGTAATGTACTTTTCTATAATTATAAATATTCTGATTGAAATGCTGTCACCAGTCACTCCATCAACTGATCAATTATTGGAAAAGACCTCTTTCTCGGGTACAGTCAGGGATCCTTTTCTTCTTGAGGTATTACTAAAAACATTCTCCTTATCTCATTCATTACTGTTCATTAATTTTTGCTGCAGTTCTGCTACCTTTCTTCTAAATTATAAGGGAATGGTACTTTGACTCACTAAAAAGATTTCTGTAACTGACTGGAAAATGTAATCTTGTAAAAACATTTTTGAAAATTTTTGTAAAATTTATTGTACAGCACCACATTGAATCACACCTTGAACTTGATATAAAACTTCAGCAAGCATTATTCACTTGCAATACAAAATTAGAATTATTTTATCAATGAGTGGTGTGATCACATGTGGGCAATCGTAATCAAAACCGATTTACTTCAAACCATCAAAACAATACAGACTGTAAATTTCTTGGAAAATCCCGGGCGGCATATGTAAGCGAATGAGTCTAGGTATGGCATGTCTAATATTAACCATAATGCGTCTTGGTGTCCGATAGTTAAAATTTGCCAGCTGCATGCAACCCAACACTATGACTTCTAGTCCCATGCATGTGTGGTACTGTCACTCGTACAGAGATAAATCATGGAAATAGATATCCACATGCTGTTGAGAATTCTGTACCTTATTTTAACTGTGACAAACAATATAAATGAAAAGCTACATGACTTTGCTCAGAACCCCCCCCACACACACACACACACATTGCAAACCCTAGCTTTCTATTAAACACTCCCCCCCTATTTTCCAGACACGTAGTTTATGGACGCTCTCTTAGCGGTAAAAAATAATGTTATGAGAGTGTATGCACTAATGATATAATGGTGTATGAATGTAACTGCATCATGTTTTCATTTAGTGCCCAGTTAGTTATAGAGGTTATTTCATTTCATGAAATGCTTGTGCCATCGCTAAATGGGTGATACCCCCGTCACTATGCCATTGGTATTAACAATGCCATATGCAAATATTCAGGAAAGAAACCAAAACTGAGAAGAATGAAAGGTCTCAGACTGTGGAATAAAGAAACTGGCAAAGTAAAATAAGAGGAACAAATGGCATATGAATGTTTCCTACAGTCTCCCAATGAACAAACAATGGTAGCATATACAAGGCTCACAAAATAAATCAAACTCTTAAGGCAGGCACACAAGAACAGCTGGACAAATTTGTTAGTGATATAAGGCATAATTTGTATGGAAGACAGGATTTTACTTCCAAATCATTAAGATACTTCAATAAAATGGAGAACAATTTTGCGCAAATAAATGTGCTAATCCAAGAAAAATGGATGAATATTAGAAATGTCTGTGGTACAATGATAAGACAATAATCCTGTATGAACACTTTGCAAGTTACATTAATGTAGGTATAATTACCTGTGAAGAAAGGGCAGTGATAAAAAGAAAAAATTTACTGAGGCCAATGGCATCAATATAGAACTGGCAGAATCTTAATTTATTCTTTAAACTTAAAATTCTATGTCTCATTAATACTTCGTGTTTAAATGAGCAACTACCAAAAAACTGGGCGGTTGCAAAAATATCATTTCTGTTCAAGAAGGACTGCAGTAAAACTTCTAACTATAAAGACAACAGTATGCTAAACACGGCCTACAAAATTTGTGCAGGACTTAAAATAATAATAATAATAAAAAAAAAAAGCGGATTGGAGGTTACTGTTGAAGAATATTACAAGAACACAGCAGTTTCATAATGGGCAGATAATCGAGTAGTAACAATATATTCATTCTTTAGCAGTTAACAGAGAAACAGAGAAAATTCAGCATTCCAAACTAACAGGCATTTATGATTCTTAAGGAGGCTTCTAACAGGATTGATAGAGACCATCTCTAGAAAATGTCAAAAATTTGATAACCTGATCATCTAATAAATTGTATAAACAATTCTCGTGCCTCCCACTATGTGATTGTGTCAATTTTACATGCTATGCCAGTGGGACATCCAAGAATGTTTTATAGTGTTGATATACCGGGAGAGCCTCCATTCTTTCATGTAATAAATTGCACTAAAAGTTTACATAATGCGACTAATTTTATTGTAGACATACTCAATTATGGGTGTCACATAACCCACCAGTGTGACTGTGAGCACTAAAGTGCCAACACACTAGACTGGTAAGTCACAAAGGGCCTAGGTTTAAATCCTGGGCATGGCGTACAGACTGTCATGATTGCAGTTTTTAAGTGGTTTTTCGTAATCTGCTATGCAAATCCTGAAATGGTTCCCAATCTCTGCCTCAATTCTCACCCATTTTACAAACAAAATTACATTTATCACTTGGAACACAAGCTACATATTTCAGTCAGATGGCAACACATTCACTTCCCCCTCAAAACTATGAAAGGCCTAGAAAGCTGATAGTGATGGAACATTGCTTTAAAAGTAAGCATAATCTCCTGAAAAGGATGTGCCAGATAACCCACGAAAGAGGAAAAATTCAAAAGAAGATGATAATGAGGGTATCACAAGGGGGTATATTGTCACCTACTGTTTTTAATTCACTTTTGTATGCAGGCATTTTTCTAACAGAAGATTTTGAAAGCAGTTAAACCAAAACTGTCAACTTTTTTAAATTGTATTTGGAAGAAATATAATCTCCAGAAATCAATTAAAAACAGGCCATGGCATTTAATTGAAAATGTATAGTCGGAACAAAATTGTAGTTTACTACACATTGGAGCAAGTACAGAATTTAAATTAGCTTTTGATCAATTGGTAAAAAAACAGAGATAGAGATACAGATCTATATGAAGTGTGGAATGATTAACAGAACACTAATGAACATCTGCAGAGATACAAGAACCGTTTTTGTAAAATAATCACTGTTCCAACTTTATTATATGGATTTGAGTAAAGGGTAATAAAGAAAGATGATGTTAGACATACTCAAAGTCATATAAATGAAATTTATAAGAAAAGTTAAGGGATGAATCAGAATGGCCAAAAACCCTGATTAACAATGTAGAAAAGATATAGTCGCAATAAATGTAAGAATAGAACAACACAAAACTGGAATGAACACCTTGAAAGAATACAAGAATTCCAAAAATGGCTTTAAATTATAAACCTAAAAATAAGACAGACACTGAAAAGTTGGAACTGGGACAAACCTTGAAATGGATGATTAATCTCACATAGGTCTTATTATTTCACAAGGATATGGTTAAGAGAAAGTGGACACTAAAAGGAATTTGGGAGCTACACCATTTGTCACTTGAGATCTCGATGCTTAGTTTTGGTTTTGTACCAAGCATACATACACTTGAACCCACATCCTATGGTATTTTTTCACTGAGTGAGGAAAAGTAAGAAAAGATGGGTGAAATACAGTTGTGATTAAGGGGTAAAATGGAAATGGAAAAAATGGGCTAGGCATAAAGGATGCAATCAATCTAAGTATAATAGTTGAATTCACTCAGAAACATTATCTGAAGTTTCACAGAGTTCCCAGCATCAATTGAATGTTAACAGAAGTAAAATGTAGAATCATTTTACCATAACGGTGTGGAAAGACTTGGGTATAAAACTTTTGTTAGTTACTGAAATCAAGATTTTACAAGTTGTACAGAAAATAATATCCATTTTTAGCTATCTCTGTTTGTATCTGCACAAGAAATTGTGTTAAGTGTTGCAAATTTATAAACTTTATACCAAAATACGACAAAGGGAATCAGTAAATGTTATCACCTCCTCCTACATAACCCGTAGATAATACTAAGTGTTGGTGGTAGCAACAGTAAAGGTGTACTTTGCTCACGTTGGGTACCCAAAATTCTTACTGAACAACACAAAAAACAACGGATGGGCAGCGCATTTCAGTTTTTGACACGCTAGAATGAAGAATGCGATGGTTTTCTTTCTCGGATAGTCACGGGGGATGAAACTTGGGTATCGTATGACACCCCTGAAACAAAACAGCAATCAATGGAATGGAGGAACACTTCATCCCCAATGAAGGTTAAGCCTAAGCAAATCTTGACACCTCGAAAAGTCATGTGCACCGGTTTTTGGGACAGAAAAGGCATTTTGCTGATTGATTTCTTACCACGAGGCCAAACAATGGTTACTGAGAGACCATTAAGAAATTGTGCTGCGCTATACAGAACAAGCGCTGAGGATTACTGTCAAAAGGTGTTATTTTTTTCAGCGATAATGCCCGACCTCACACGGCGAATGTGACCAAACAACTCTTACGGGAATTTAACTGGGATGTGTCTGATCATCCTCCGTACAGCCCGGACCTTGCTCCTAGTGACTTTCATCTCTTCTTACATCTAAAATCTATCCTTGGTGGTCAACACTTCAACGAAGATGACGAGCTGAAAGAACATGTTACCACATGGTTGAATACACAGGTGGCAACCTTCTATGCAGAAGGCATACAAAACTTGTGCCACGCTATGACAAGTGCCTACAAAATTTCGGTAGCTACGTAGAAAAGTAGTTTAACAGTTGTAGATTTTTGTACAGTAAACATTTTTTCTGTATCTGTACACGTTTGTTTTATATAACCAAACGGAACTTACTGTGTGGACATACCTGGTAATTCAACACTAAGCATACGAAATTATGGCAGTTTTAATAGAATTAATATAAGTTGTTCATACCTATTCAGAAAACTTCAAACTATCTGAACTAAAATGCTTCAAACTTAGTGACATAACAATGAATTTTTTATCATAAATGTTTCTTGGAATTCACCACGCAGGTACCTCACTTTTTTGTTGAAGGATGATCCCAAAAATTTCAAACTTTATATTTGTGTGTGTTTTTCCATATTCTGAAGCCAGAGTAACCTTAATCTTTGGTAAGCGGTGTGTGTGTGTGTGTGTTTTTTTTCTTTTCTTTTTTTTAGGGGTCAACAAGGCAAAAATTAACAGCCAAATAACATTTTTTGGTGCCCCCACACAAACCAGAGACAAGTTTTCATAGTGAAACATAAATACAGCTCTGTTTTGATTAAGGTATTTCATATGAAAACAACTGTCAACGTAACTAATGCATTACAAAGCTGAAAACTATTTACAAACAATTATACTTCTTCAACCTAACAAAAAACACACTATAAGCAACAGTCATTCAGAAGCTATCTTGCTAATTCCGATAGTCTTCTTCCAAAAAACTCCCCAATGAGGAATAAAATTTTTATACACTTTACATTCAGCACATGTTCTGGTCTACTGGCCACTACTCCATGAACTCCATGAAGCAATTGCATTGAAGACACTACCTGCAGGTGGTAGAGTTCTGTTCCACAGCTTAAGGTAGTAGTGTATGGTGCAAGGAGCTACATTCCACTGGTGTAATGATTGGTCTGTTTATCTGAATAAACCTGAAGACTAGCTCTATCAACTGAAAGAATACCAGTTTTATAAAATTAAAGACTATGGAGTTAATTGGCCTTTATTAATAAATCTGGCAGTCTTGTAAATTACATAAAAACATGTTAATTTGTATTTCATTGAAGAGATTTCACGATCGAATTGATTTTCTCAACACATTCTTCCTTTTTCTTATTGATTTGGTTTTCTGTATCAATTTGTGCCCTCGTTGATTTTCCTGGGATAATTTTGTCCACATAAAGACTTTGGTGCTGCGAGTACAACTCCTTTAATTGCCTGAAAAGTTTCAAGAACATCGAAAAATAAAAATAAAAACTTCAGTTTTTTTTGCTAGGTTAAAAAAAAGTCAAGATACGTGGAAGTACAATACCTGTCCGCTTTCTGCAGTTCTGATACTTTATCGGCTAAGTCTGGAGCATCACTCTTAAGCTTTAACAATAGCTCAGCAATTATTGCTGTTTGTGTCTTATACTCCTGATTGATGCTCTTCATTGCGCTCTGTGTAAAAAAACAAAACAAATCTCAGCTTTTCAAAATTGTTAAATACTTCTTTTTATTTGCTTATGGTTTTACACCTTGTCAACATCATTAGAGACGGGAAAGGATGAAGGTTAAAGAACAGGAAGGAATTTGGCCATGGCCTTTTGAAGGAAGCATCCCGGCATTCACCTGGAGTGATTTGGGGAAACCATAGAAAACCCAAATCTAGATGTCCGGATGGGGATTTGAACCCATGTTCTCCTGACAACAAGGCCAGAGCATTACCGCTCATCCACCATGCTCAGTAAAATTGTTAAATAACAGCCTAGTGCACACTAATTAACAGAAAGTTATTGATATTTATAATGAAACTACTGTGAATTCAAGAAATTTCATAGTTACTAACAAATATGGAATAAACCAAATCAAAATGGCTAGGACATAATATACTAGTTACATGCAAACCAAAAAGAGAAAATTTATTAAGTGGCAGTTTTCATGAATTAACACGGTAACAACAGAATAAGATAATATCCACAACATTAGTGAAGATTTATTGATAGACTAATTAAGGACAATCAACATTTATTATGAAAGGCATGAAGGCATGATCGTGGAGAAACACAGAACAGAACACAACACAAAAATCAAAACTTTCTGTACGGATGGTAGCCTGGTTACACTCTCCTTACTTATTAAGAACCTTGTCTGAAGAAATTACTTCTTGTGTCGCTTGTCTTCAATAATTAGAAATCTGCTGATGGGACATGAGATCCAATTTATCTTTTCCTTTGTTGTGACAATAATGGTCACCTTATGCATCATTGCTCAGAAAGTGTTGAAATGCCTTAGTTAACTACACCTACTAAAAAGAAGGGGTGTAAGGGTTTGGGAGAGACTATACTAGTCTTTTCCAACCAAATGTAAACCTCTCATTCACGTGGTGCACCCTGTTTGCACGGACGAGGCTCTGGCGACTGAAAGATTCCCGGTATAAGGAGTCACCCACTGCTTGCCAACGGCCTCCGAAAGGAGGGCGGAAGAGCGGGGAGCGGTTCAGGGCACCCTCTTGCCCTTGGTGTTGGAAACGGCCCCTAAAGGCGGATGAATCAGAAATGATCAACAGCATGGGGATGCAGAAGGCAACGGGAAACCACTGCATTAAAGACTCAAAGGGTATCCCGAGAACATGTAATCCTCTCAAATTACATATATCAAGATGGCTTCTACCTGGGTAAAATATTCCGTAGGTAAAATAGTCCCTCAATCGGATCTCCGGGTGGGGACTGCTCAGGGAGGAGTCATCATAATGGATAGAAACATTCTACGAGTCTGAGCGTGGAATGTTAGAAGTCTGAATAGGGCAGGTAGGTTAGAAAACTTAAAAAGGGAGAGATGGAACAACTTAAGTTAGACGTTGTTGGGATTAGTGAGATTAAATGGAAGGACGCACAGTATTTCTGGTCTGGGGAACATAGGATAATTAGCACACAAGCTGTCAATGGAGACACTGGCGTAGGATTTGTAATGAACAAGAAAGTAGGGAAACGGGTGAGTTATTATGAACAGTTTAGTGACAGGATTATTTTGATGAGGTTAGAAACTAAGCCCGTCCCAACCACATTGGTACAAGTATATATGCCAACGTCACAGGAAGATGACGAAGGAATAGAAAAAATATACTCTGAAATTGAAGTATTAATCCAATATGTGAAGGGGGAAGAAAATCTAATAATCGTGGGCGATTGGAATGCAATAGTGGGAGAAGGAAAAGAGGGGAATACTGTAGGATGTTTTGGTCTAGGAGAAAGAAATGAGCGAGGAAGCAGGTTGCTAGAATTTTGTGAAAGATATAAGCTAGTAGTGGCAAACACATTGTTTAAGAATCATGCAAGAAGAATATACACCTGGAAACGTCCTGGGGATACAGGCAGATATCAGCTAGATTATATCATGGTGAAACAGAGATTCAGGAATCAAGTTCTAGACTGTAAAGCGTACCCAGGAGCAGACATAGACTCTGACCATAATTTGATAGTAATGAAGTGCAAGCTGAAATTCAAGCGAATAAGGAAGCAGCATAAGCAGAACAGACTGGTAGTTAATAAACTGAAACAATCTAGCACAAGAGAAAAATTTGCCGAAATGGTAGACATAGGTCTAAGAAGTAACTGTGAAAGGACCTCAACCAAGGGCGAATGGAATGCATTAAAGACCAAAATAATGAAAGCTGGCAAAGAAACATTAGGCTTTAGGGAACAAGCTGCCCGAAAACCTTGGATCACAGAAGAAATTTTGCAGCTGATGGATCAGAGGAGAAGGTACAAAAATTCTCAGGATGATGCAGGAAGAGAGCAGTACAGGCAATTTAGAAATCAAATAATTAGGAAATGCAGAACAGCAAAAGAAAAATGTGAAGTAGAAAAGGAAATGGTCGTAGGAAAAGTAGATGTTGCATATAGAAAGATCAAACAGAATTTTGGAGAAATGAAGAAAAGAGGTATGAACATTAAAACTGCCAATGGGAAACCTCTTTTAAGCTCAGAAGATAGAGCTAACCGATGGAAGGAATACATTGAGAAACTGTATGTTGGGGACGACTTGAACAATAGTGTATTGGAAAAGGAGGGCGATGTCAACATTGATGACTTAGGAGAACCTGTTTTGAGGATAGAATTTAATAAAGCTCTGAATGACTTGAAAGCAAATAAGGCAGTCAGAATTGATGAGATCTCTGCAGAACTTCTTAAATCCCTAGGAGGGGAAGGACTCAAAAGATTATTCAAGCTGATATCAAAAAGTTACGAAACAGGAGAAATTCCAACTGATTTTAATAAAAATATCATCTTCACACTTCCAAAGAAAGCACAAGCCGACAAATGTGAGAATTATCACACCATTAGTCTAACATCACATGCTTCAAAATTACTGACCAGAATAATATACAGAAGGATGGAAAGGGTAGTAGAAGAGATAGTAGGTGAAGATTAGTTTGGGTTTAGGAAAAATCGCGGTACAAGGGAAGCAATTCTGTCTTTAAGATTAATACTTGAAGGGACGATCAAGAAAAACAAAGATACTTTTATGGCATTTGTTGATTAAGAAAAAGCTTTTGATAATGTTAGGTGGGACAAGATGTTCAAAATTTTAAAGAAGTCGGGTCTAAAGTATCGAGATAGAAGAATACTCTATAAACTATATAAGAATCAAGTGGCTGTAATAAATGTAGAGAATCACGAGAGACATGCATCAGTTAAAAAGGGTGTGAGACAAGGTTGTAGTCTATACCCGTTAATATTCAACTTGTACGTAGAAGAAGCAATGAATAAAGTTAAAGAAAAATTTCCATGTGGCATAAGTGTTCAGGGAGAAAAAAAATTAGTATGCTACGATTTGCCGACGACATTGTCTTGTTAGCAGAAAGGGCTGAGGATAAAGAGAAGTTACTGATTGTCATGAACAAAATACTGAAGGAAGATTTTGGACTTAATATAACTCAAAGCAAGACAAAAGTGATGAAATGTAGCAGAAATGATACCAATACTAGTAGATTAAACATAAAAATATGATCGGATGCAATAGGAGAAGTAAGTGAATTCTGTTACTTGGGAAGCAAAATTACAACCGATGGCCGAAGCAGGAATGATGTTAAAAGCAGAATAGCACTAGCAAAAAGAGCCTTCATGAAAAAGAGAAACCTTTTAGTTTCAAATATTGATCTAGGAATTAGAAACAACTTTTTAAAACTCTGTGTGGAGCACAGCACTTTACGGTATTGAAACATGGACTTTAGGAATACCAAAAAGAAAGAAAATTGAAGCATTTGAAATGTGGTGCTATAGAAGAATGCTGAAAATTATGTGGATAGACAAATTAAGAAATGAACGAGTTTTGGAAATGATGGGTGAGAAAAGAAGTTTATGGAAGAAGCTTACAGAAAGAAGAGACAGGCTGGTAGGTCATATTTTGAGACATGCTGGATTGGTTAATTTGTTAGTGGAGGGAACAGTCGAAGGTAAGAACTGTAGAGGTAGACAGAGATTAGAATATATGAAGCAGATAATTGAGGACGTGGGTTGTAAGGGGTATGTAGAAATGAAGAGGTTAGCACAGGATAGGAAGGAATGGAGGATTGCATCAAACCAGTCTAAAGACTGACGACAGCAAAAAAAAACTAAGAAGAATGAATGCATTAAGTTCAATAAAATTTATTCCACTATATCGAATTAACAAGATAGAAACTTCCATCATTTCCACTTTTTTTTATTCTTTTCCCCAATTTTTCTTAAAATGAAATCTACATTGTTAAGAAACATTAATAATTTACAATGACATAGCTTAATAAAAAATTACATCTACATTTTTTAAAAAACTGAAAATATGCTCACTTCACCATTTAAAAGATTGTGACGGCTTAGACAATATCGTTTAGTCTCCCAAGCAAATAAAGATAATTTTATTTTGAGAGATATGAGTAACGAAGAAAAAAGTCCGATACAAGCAGCAGAGATGAAGTTCCTAATATCTGTGAAAGAATCTACAAAACTGGATCTAATAAGAAATAAGCCAATAAGAAAGGAGTTGATAATTATGTTTATCAAATAGGTTATCTGTAATAAAATACAATATACATAAATATTTAATTTTATTTGAATAATGTCAAAAGAAATATACCTGGAAAGTATTGACATCTTTAGTCGTTTTCAGTTTTGCTAACTGCTCATCATAACGTGTGAATGACTGTGCACGTCTGTCTTGATGTGCTAAAATTTTTTCACAGTAACCTGCAACTCTCATTCGACTCTCCCCAGCTTCATCCTAGTAATTTAAAATATAAATGATATTTTGAGACCATAAAAACACAAGGATAAAATTTGAAAGTTATTTTTTAATTAATGAACACGTGAATCTATAAGAAAATAAAACAAATTTCTGCACAGTGCCAAACACAAGTTACTGAACCTAGTAATCATATTAAACAATAACCAACATATCTGAGGAAAGTAATAGGCTTCACCTCAGCACCAGCAGAAGAAAATGAAATATAATCTGAAACCTTGAGGATATATGAATAATCTCATCAGTATTGGAAATAAAAGGTTCAGAAAATATTCACAATATTCTGGCATACATCTAAGCATAACTAGAAAACATTTAGAACAGCTTCTAAATACTGGTTCAAATTTTTCCTCCAATACCCACCCAGGCTTCATTGCCAATATTGGATTTGTAGGCTCCCTGCACTCATCACCACTCACCTGCTGGTTTGCAATGACTCCCAACTCAGCTCCTTTATAATATTATTTACTGACTGCAATCTGCAGCAATTCCCACAAGCAAATGTAAATTCCATCATATGAACCTTCTCCATCTCCTATATTTGATACACAATGTGGATATGAGCTATGATGTTAATAACGATTATTACAGTTAATGGATGTCAAGAAAGTAAGGTATTTTAGAAGTAAAAAGATAATTTAATATGATATTGGTATGATGGGAAAAGACTAAATATAATGGTTTTAAATATGTGGATCTGGGATCATAACATTAAAACATTTGGTATTTCTTTGTTACAAGTTTTAAGGCTGGACCACACACAGAACATCATGCTGCAGGAAGTGGGACGGTACGATCAAGGATGTTACAAAACACATTTGGCTTCGTTCACTTGGTGGCAGTTTTGTGGCAAAGTTTGTTCAAGTCCATTCTACAGTTCATCACGAGTTCAAGTTCTAATGAAGGAGATCACCTCCCTCCTTGCACAGAATCATTGTTGTTTTTTGGGTTTTAGGGCACGTCGACGACGTGGTCATTAGCACCCAGACCAAAATTCAATATTGCTCTGTAGCTTAAAATAGACCGCATTACTGTTGGTATGACCAACTTTGAATAGTTCGGCCACAATTGCGTAGAATAATGTAGAATTTTAAAACAATGGCTGTAAAGAGGCCACACAGACTTGAAAAGCTACAAACATTAGATCAACAAGATGACCGACTGGCTGTAAACGGGCCAGTCAAACTCATAGCAAGCAAACTTATCAATAAATAAAACCGAAAGTGGTAAATCAAGTATTGGTACCTGTGACTGTAAAGAGGCCACCATACTATTATAAAACCAAAGCCTATCTGCCCAAGATTTATGAAATTGTGTTGTTTTTGGGGCTTTAAGGCATGACGTCACTGTGTTTAACAGTGCCCTAACAAGTAACGGCTTTACAACATGTCCTAGAATGGATTTAAATTACTATACGGCAGACTGTAAAGAAGTCGTCCAAATAGTGTAAAATTCTAAAACGTGCCACAGAAATATAAAATCACACTAACAATAGCTGGCTGGTTGAAAGGGCCAATCAGTTTAATTAAAAGTTAAAACAATACATATCTAACTGGCTATAAAATAGCCATCTGGATATAATCAAATCAAACATAATGAATAACATAGCACTAGGATTGGCGGTCATATAAGGATCACCAATCAAATTCTTCGTCCTGAGAAACGGGTTTTGGCTTCTCTAGCACCATTTCAGCATCTTCAGGATCCGAAGTAACTACAGACATTTCCATCTGCCTCATAGGGATGAACCGTTCTCTTTTTCTCAGACCTCTTCCCCTTTTACTCCTTGCCATTGAGTAGCTTGGGAGGAGACGAGGAGGGAGATCTCACAATTTTGATGGATCTGTCTCTCGGAACTTTCTACCCCAAATTTTTTCTTTATTTTGCCCACCATTTGAAGGACTTACAGGCGGTGTTGCTGCTGGTACAGCTGGTACTTTAATTGTTGCTGTAGATACAGCAGTTGCACCAGTTGCAACTAATAATGATGCTACTGGTGAAGATTTCTCACCTGCTGCTGGAGTGGTCGAGGTTGAAGGAGTGTTGCACCCAACCTCTGAAGTCCTGGGTGTTCTGACACCTTTGCCGATTTTGCACCACATTCAGATGTGCAAGAGCACATTGTGCTCGTGTCTACAGCAGAATTCTGAGTACAACACTAACTTTCCTTATGGTAGCTGCCAATGTCTTTGTGAAGACTGGTGGGGCAAGCACCTTTGCTCAGTTCTTTGCTTCACCATACGGTATGCGGTCTGCGGTCTTTGGTTTTAATCTCCTGGATCGTCTTCTCTTCCTGATAAACTTTACGCTCCTTGCTCCATACATGATGTGACCCGGAGTAGTTGATGCACACCTTTGGGAGGGAGCACTCGCTATCCGGCTCATGTGCTGCCTTGCCACACTTGCCAAAGGTTAGGTTGCCCTTGCAGGAAGCAAACGTATGACCAAATCTTTGGCACTGCAAACAGTGCATCGGAACTGGTACGTATGTTCAAATTAATAAACCCTGCTCTGATATTCTTTGGCAAAGTAGGAATGTCGAATATGAGAACGAAGGTGGCAATCTTTTCCAGACTGCCATTTACTCTCCATGAAATCTGCAGAACCTCAACCACTTGGTCTATTTCCCATTCCTTGAGTAACTCATTTGCCCCCCAAGTCCATTAAATCACAGCAAGTGATCACACTTTTGCTTCTGTTCAGGTGCTTGTGCGGTTCACAACTTACTGCAAATTTACCAAGCTTCTTACAACTTAGGTTGGTTAGATTGAAAAATTGTAATGAACAAACAAAGGAGATAGCGTACAAATCACTTGTGTGTCCACATTTGGACTATTGTTGTGCCATTTGGGATCCGTTTCATAAGGGGTTGATCGAAAGTATAGAGAAAGTACAGAGAAGAGCCACTCGATTCATGACCGCTTGCTACAGTCCTTATGAAAGCGTCACAGAACTGATTAGTATACTAGGCTGGGAGTCTCTGGTACGCACGTTTTGTTTAAACTTATTGGTGAACATGTGTACTCCCACTTTCACTCACGAGTGTAGTGAAATACTTCGTCCAACAACCTATTTGAGCCGGAATGACAGGAAAGATAAGATTAGAGAAATAAGGTGCCGCAATGATTCTTATATGAATTCTTTTTTCCCTCGTACCATTAGGGATTGGAATGCACAACAGAGATTAGCTTTGGTGCTGAGCACCCTCTGCCACCCACAATTTTGTGAGTTGCAGAGTATATATGTAGATGTCTTCAGCAGCAGCGTCCCATTTCTCAGCTTCTTAACAGTGTTTAGTTTCCCTACCAGACCTTCCAAACCCTTGTTAATATAAAAGGGGGACACCTTTCCAAAGTTTCCTTAAGTCTTCTGCATCACTGTGAAAGCATTATTTAACATACACACTTTCCCGTTATATTCAATTTCAGAAGTGGGGGGGAGAGCTACTGACCCTATCCCGTTTCTTGGAATTATGATCGGTAGTACTTGCCTGCGGCTCACCCATGCAAGAGGTAGTATGATTATTGTTTAAGTTTAAGTTTTTTTGGTGTTTTGAATTTTTAGACTTAATTTTTGATCACACGAGTAATGAGGAATGGTCTGGTGGCGCATACCTGCATTGCACCAGCCTAGTACAATGGGGGTGTGCAGGTACTGCTGAGGTTGCACGCTAACAAGTGATTGCCCTCATCACCCATTCACCTCCTCGGCACGTGCCAAACCTTGAGGTTGAGGTGTTATTTTTTTTTTTTTCCATCCTCGCGATCCAGGCGATGAATCCAAAATACCCGCTCTCCTAGACACACAATGTTCCACTGCCATGTCCTATGGTGGTTGCTGAAGCATGGTAGGAGTTTATGGTGTGGGAAACTTGCGACGCTCACAAGTTCCCAGCTCAGGCACCGTGGGTTCGCCAAACCCGTACCTGGCACTTACCTACCAGGCCCCTGTGGGCTTGCAGAGAGTCATAGGAGAAAAATGTAATATTGGATCCAGAAGATAAATTGAAAAATACTCAGTTGGGCTTTATAACTGACTGCATATTGAATTTTATCGGTTTTTCAAATACTTTCGTATCTCACTATTTTGTTTTGAACAACTGTGATTTATTAAGGCCAAAAATTTTGCAGACGCAATGAACTGAAAAAGGCCAATTGACAAAAGGAACAGACTAGGCATTTTTCAAAGGTAAGTATATTCAGGATTCTCTCTGTGATTTCTTATTTAATGGATTGAGATTTTTATTTTATGATTTTATTATTTACCACATGTGCCCAAAAAATTTACAATCTTTGAAACAATTTATAAATAAAATGGACAAATGTTTAAAATTGGTAGAGTAATATACAATGAACTGAAAAATATTAACTCTTTGGTACATTTCACTCCAATATGTGAAATGCATGTTCATATGCATTTTTTCTACTCTGAATCTATGTCACTTGGTAGCCATTGGGATGAAAGTAGGATCAAATTTTCTCTGAGTTCATATTGTTTTTATAGTATATTATGAACTGTATCATATATAAAACCATTTTTCTTCATTTTTACTATAAGCTTTAGAATAAATACATTCAACATGATGAACTAGGTCACTGGGACTCGCGAAAAATATGTAAAAATTTACAACCCAATCACTGGGCATTACGTTCCAAAATGAAATGTGATGGCAGAAAACCTTCCCAGTGTCACCCAGAAGATGCAAACCCTCATGATACAATCATAATCCAGTCCTGCCACATCCTGAGGACACGGGACTCACTCTGTGTGGCCCGGCCTTTATAGCTAAAATAATGGGGATATAAAGAAACTAGGTCACAAGGGTGAAAGATGTAATGTTATGTTGTTAATTAGATAATGTTTTAGGAACAAAAGTGTGGTTTAAAGAATTTCAATAAAACTAGAAATGAAGGGAATTTTAAAAGTATTTTGTAAGAAAAATGCTGTTTTAGTCATGGGTTTTTATAAGAGAAAAGTTATATTTTATGTAAATCTGGAGAAGCTAGGAGAAATATTAAATATTTTTTTACATTTTTTATTACCTATTATTGTGGAACCTGAAAATTGCAGAAAGGACACTTAGTAGAGAAAAGCGTATTGTGTCAAATTTAATTTAAGGATCAAAGATTGGCTAAGTGCAGTCACGTGGTATGATGAGTTAAGAGACTATAAATAAGGAAACAGTTTGTTCAAATGTATTATGAATGTGCAGTTCACAGAAGGCAGCACCAATTATTTTGAATGACTATTCTTTGGGAACAATGCCTTCAAAACTGTCATGCAAGATTTAAATTTAGATTGGTAACTTTGATCAGAAATGTTTTAAATCAAAAGGAACAGGTTCCCAAGTTTATACAGATTTAATTTAACACTAGGCCACAAGTGTGTTTCTCATCAAGTGTGTTTTACTTGGAAGTTGACCTTGCCATTTCATTGTTGGTCTGTTGATTGATTTGATCGCAGTATTGTGCTGTTGGTATCAAAGAAACTATTGTGAATATCTGAGCTCATTAAAAGAAGTGAATTTTGAAATCTATAAACATTAAGTTTATATTTAAACTTCCTGTAGTACAGACACATTGAAAATTGTACAACAAATCTCAATTTTATATGAGCTGGCAGCAGCTTATTTTTGAAAAACTTAATATGAGACCTGTTTAACTTCGATGGTTACTCTGATTTATGCATTAAAGGGCTTTCTATAGAGTATAGAGGAATTTGCTATAACATCCCCCTCCCAGTGGAACCACTTCTTACACCATTCCCAATTAACACAGCTTTATGATATGACACGTGCTGTATTTTCCAGCCACAATTTCTCCAAACTAATCCAACAGAACACTAATTAAATGATACTTCTGATGATATTCCTTTAGCTTAACTTCCAATACATGATTATTGAACCTTGCGGATTGAAATAATAGTTTAAATTTCTTAAATATAATTAAATAATAGCAAAGCCTGTCAAGAATTTTGAA
The DNA here is from genome assembly GCA_031002005.1 of Vandiemenella viatica. Lineage (NCBI taxonomy): Eukaryota > Metazoa > Arthropoda > Insecta > Orthoptera > Morabidae > Vandiemenella > Vandiemenella viatica. The sequence goes on from CM061921.1 coordinate 210,898,721, forward strand.
AATATTTTTTTTTTTCCTTTTAATATTTATTATAAATTTCAATTCTTCCATTGCTTTACTGTAGGTAACAAACAGTGAAATTAAAAATTAAACCTAGAATCAAATTCATAATATTTAATACAACAATTATACTACAAAACTAATTAATGCAGCTTTTAGATATTCTTGATAAATAAGTCCTGCTAGTATAACTCTGCATTCAATTATTATTAACAAACTACCACTTTCAAATGTACATAAGATTAAAACCAATCACTAGCAATTTATTTTGAATTCTAAATTAGTTTATACAATAAAATTTAGCTAATGCTGCAATAAATTTCAAACTAGGAACACAACCATTTCTTCATACCAAACGATGGACAATCCAGCCCAGTTTTTCATTAAGGCTACGGTTACACTGCAAGCGAATTCGCCCGAACAAACCCATACAAAGGCAGGTGGTTACAGTAAAAGCGAATTGGTCGCGTGAATCGCTTGCTGTCGTTAGAAGTTCAAACTGGTTTGTTTTTGTCGCGTGAATGGAGTGATTCCTTGTAGGCTGAGACAAGTGTTGTAGATTCTGCATAGTTGTAAAAGGTTTTATTTCACACGAATCCTTTGTTGACTATTTCAGTTATATTTAAATGTTATTATGGATATATTATTTGACAGAAGAATATTGTGGATTTTCAGATGGTGAGATACATTGCCTCATTATTTCTTCCTCTATTGCAGGTTTTCTCATCTACACATACACCTACAAAATTTCCCAGGCAAACACAGTGTTTTTTCTTTTTTTTTTAAATAAGGATTTTTATTTTTACAAATACAGTTGCATGTTATTAATGAATGTGATTGATGGGCTTGTTTTTTCAGCAGATTGAGTCGACTTTAGGAGCATTTTGCACATGTTCATTCTCAATTCACCATTGTGCGTGTTGCACTTTTGAGACAGCCAGTCAACCACCATAACAGACAACATGTCGCGAACCTCCTATGATGAACTGGCAGGACCCTAAGGGTTCGCATATCCCACTTTGAGAAATCCTGGTCTACTGTATTCAATATATATGAGTACGTGTCAAACCATAATATTCATAAAACTTCATCGTTCGGTTCTTTAATTCTTCAAAAATTTGAAAATATTCACTCAAATGGTGATTCAAGAATATATCACTAACCAAGAATTGCCTCTTTCTCTTTTCAAATGGAAAGAGTTTCATAAGTGGGTTTTCAGCTAAATAAAATTCTTCAATATCCATATTCTTAAATTTTCACCAGTAGAGTCTGATCTTCAGATAAATTTAACTAAACTACTAAATACAATCACTTTGAATCACGTGAAAAGTGAAATAAATCACTTCTTCGGGGACTTCATTCACACAAATACGCTTCCACTGTAACCACTTCTTCTTCGCGCGACAGATAGTTCGCACGTATTCGCTTTCAGTGTAACCGTAGCCTTAGTTATTTGTGAGTTGAACAGCATAATACTTGCTTACTGAAGTTGTCACACAATCAAAATTTATATCATTTAGACTGATTTTTAAAATAAATCTGCTTTACAAGTAAATTTAATTCACTAGAAATAATATATGGAAGCAATATTTTCAATTTCACTGCTTATCAGTTATGCTGTTTTTCATAAGTTAATTCAAGAATGCCATGTATGAACCATTTCTTCCAGTACTCTCAGTGAATAAAAAACAGCACAAAATTAGAATTTCTTTTGGAATCAAAAACAGAAAAAAGGGTTCTGCATCAACATGGCTTATGCAACCTTGCAAGAAATAAAAAGGGTGGAGGAGGAACCAAGCAAGACCATCTGTATCATTTTATCGACTGAATAGCATTTTTTTTTATTTTTTTTTAAACATAGTCTTGTTTGCTCAAACTAGGACTTCTAAGGAATACCAATCTGTATTTTAAACTGCAGTTACATTCATACATATAACATTTGGTTTCAATTTAAGAAGTTAAAAAGCATATAAAGCAAGTTTTCAAGATAACATATTTGTGAAGTATATAAAAATTTCACAAAGCACAAGACTCATGAACACTATTTTCATCAAATTTTTGTACAATTGTTTTATCAGTTAGGGTTGTTTTTACCTTTGAAATAGAGAAGTCAAGTCTCACATAAATGATCACCATCAGGAACAGTAGGTAAAATGCTACAATAACAAGAAGTGCTTCTTGCAGCATAAATAATCGTGGAAACCTATACTGCAGCTAAAGAGAACAAAATAATAAATTATATATTCATTAAACAGCATAAGAGCTATAAAAATATAAAAAATTTCAACAAATCTGATTAAAACTGTACTTCAAAACAATTCTTCATTAGTAGAATTACGTCTATGACAAATTGAGACTAACACAATAAGTATTATAGGTATAAAGTAAACAATGTATGCTGCCTATACACAGTTTAAAACAGTCTGTACATTTGAAATACCTCTGATCTTCAAAGAAACAGTTTATGGTTTGGGTATATATGTCTAATAAAACTGAATAACCAGTGCTCACAAGTGTTTAGTGCTCAAGACTAAATGATGAACATTTTAAAAAAGTTATAGGGGGACTTATGACAAAAGGTTTTTCTTCCCACATCATTCAGTTGATTATATCAGAACACTTTATGGTTACAACTTTAAGTTGTAAGGAAACTAAAATATTTAACTTCACAAAAAACTATACATATGATCTGTTATAAAACTACCAGATTTTTTCCCCCCTGGAAGGTATACTGTTTGAAATAAACTTTTTAAAAAAGGATGGGACATATTTTATTCTTATATTTCAACTTAAAATACCCGCTGTGCAAAAAATAAAAAATAAATCCAGAAGCAAAAACTGGGGTGAAAGAAAAATTAAGCTTTGTTTTTAATTAAGTTTACCTACACAGTCACCCATATGCCATAACTCTTAGATCATTCAGGATTGTCAGCCTGAGGATGGAGATATAGGTTGGGTGTTCAGGGATTCTGGGGAATGAGGAGGAAAATGGACTGAGAAGAAAGTCCTGGAGGCCAAGAAATGTTTTATGTTTTTCTTGGCCTATTCAAAAAGTGGGGGCCTGTGGTATATGGATGCTAACTGTTGATATCTGAAAGTTGCCTCAGGGCTTCAGTGTTATCTGAAAGCTGCCTCAGGGCTTCAGTGTTGATATCTGAAAGCTGCCTCAGGGCTTCAGTGTTGATATCTGAAAGATGCCTCAGGGCTTCAGTCACATAACCACTTCAGTCCATGACCACGGTGGCTGAGGCCTTGACAGCTATATTATATATGATATATGGAAGCAATATTTTCAATTTCACTGCTCATCAGTTATGCTGTTTTTCATACGTTAATTCAAGAATGCCATATATGAACCATTTCTTCCAGTACTCTCAAGCATCAACAAACATCTCAAAGTTTTTGTGCAGAACTTTCCTCATCCTTGAACATCTTTACACAGTCCCCACTCCTCCACCTCCAGACACCATCCTTGACTCAACTGATGTAAATACCCAGTATATAAGTATCCCCTACTCTTAGGGCCAAGGAACACTTATTAGATAAGTGACCCCAAATAGCCGTACAAGTACATCCTCTTCAAAAACTTCTGCTTTAATTCCCTAACCTATCACCAGATTTGCAGCACTGTCATGGATACCCACATTGCTCCATCATATGCTAACATATTACTGTATCTTCTGGTTCCTGAACCACATCTCATTTAATCCCTTTGTGCAGTTCAGATACATAGTTTATATGTTCGTGATTTGTACACACAGTGAAAATCCACTTGAATTCCTCAATTCCCTTAACAGTGATTCCATCAAATTCACCTGGACCTACTCCTCCATACAAGTCACATTCCTCGATGCAATATTGCACTATGGCAGGATGCACTTCACATCTCTATTCACTTTAAATCCAATAATTTACAATATCTACACTGATAGTTTTCATCCCTTCCACACCAAACATTCACTTCCTAACAGCATTGCCATCTGCAGCAGAGTCGTCTGTAACGGTGAAAAATCCATTTCCCGGTACTCCCAAAACCCATCACAAATCCTCATTTTCTACTGCTACCATGCTGACCTTGTACAACCAAATCTCTCAAGCTGCCACCCACCCTCCACACAACCACTCTCATATTGCACCTCTAAAAACAAATCATTGCCCCATCTCAGTCACACAGTTCTATCCTAGTCTTGAATCCATTAATCAGATTCTGCACTCTTAAATGAGGCACTGAGAAGTAGTTCCCAAACATACTTCCCAGATAGTATATTCAGTAACATACATGTGCTGTCCTTTGCTACACAGTAGCTTCAAAATAACAAATCTGCTAACTGATAAATAGCCACAAGAAGTATGTGTAAACAAAGTCTTGATCAACCTGTAGGAGCTGACAAAAATATGTAGCTACAACCACCTTAATCATCACTTCACTTACAGTAATTTATAAAGTGCCAATGCCTCAGAGCTCAAAATGTGCATCCTCAGCTATAGGTACTGTGAACTGGTCTTACCACACATCTGTCACATGAATAAGGAGTTATCCAAAATAATGCTTTTATTTTTATCTACGTACCTTTCTACTCTCAGATTTGTCAAGTGCTGTGTTTACATTATCTATCCATTCAATTTTAATAATTTATTATTCTGCACTGAAAAACTATCACAGAAATTGTTTCTCTTCACATTACAGTTAATATTACAAGATGTGGTCAATAACATCCAAACACAGAATTTTATAAAGAAAATAACTGGTCTTTTTTTATTTTATGCCCTTATTCACTTCTAAGCAATCACTACGTACATCATTGTATCAGTACTTCAATTGGGTTTAGAACAATTCAGGGAACTGTTTCTCCAAGTATCCACAGCTGGCAGATAATGTGGGTATGGTGGGTAGCAGTACCCACCTGGAATTTGAGAGTGACTGAGCATGCATAAAGGAAAAAACTGAGAGAAAGAAAGAAAGAGGCAGACCAGCTAAGCATATTGATTTAAAAATCCAAAAATTAACTGTGTTCCCACAACGCCTTGAGCGAAGCACAAAATTTCTTTGATGTTTCAACAGAGATCGTCACCCCAGCTACTATTACTCCGCGATTCACTAAAAGTGTGTGGCGGAGGGTGCATTGCACCTATCCGGGAAGGTAATGGTTTGGAAGGGACATACGGGATATGGCAGGAGGCGCCCATGGGCTATAGTGTGGAACCATCCCAGCATTTGCATGGAGTGATCCAGGATGGCCGGAGTACTTTATCGAAAGCTACTCCTGTCGGATTTTATAAATATATATATATATATATATATATATTGGATAAAGGAAACAAAGAAACTGCCGCGAGGCACTGAAAATAAGATAGGATAGGGAAAATAAACAGTTACCCGTCACTTACCACAGATGAAGGCAGGAGGGCGAAACACGTAAAAACACAAAAACAAAAGAATTACACAATATTTCGACTTTTCAGTCTTACTCGTGTAGGAGGCGAGACATATGGCAGGGGGAAAGATGTGGTCACATCCGAGCCCGCCACATGAATATGTGGCACTTTTACGTGTTTCGCCCTCCTGCCTTCATCTGTGGTAAGTGACGGGTAACTGTTTATTTTCCCTATCCTATCTTATTTATATATATATATATATATATATTTTAACTGCTTTACGTCTCTCAACAGCGAGGTCTTTTGAGACGGTTAAGGATGGGGGCAAGGAATGGGAAGGAATTCGGCCATGGCCTTTTTAAGGAAGCATCCCGGCATTTGCCTGGAGTGATTTGGGAAACCATGGAAAACCCAAATCTGGATGCCCGGACGGGGATTTCAACCGCCGTCCTCAATGCGAGGCCAGAACGCTATCCGTTACACCACCACGCTCGGTACTTTATGTTTAGTCGCCCGGTAAATCCTTTCTATTCGACTCCCTAAACACTCGTGGATAAAATGAGTACAGAAATGAATCTGATCTAGCCCTGATTTCTCTTATCTTATTTTTGTGGTCATTCCGAGATATGAATGTTGCTGGTAGCAATATTTGTTTTCTGTCATTGAGAAATGTGTCAGTCGAGAATTTTTCAATTAGCTTCTGTCGAGAGCAACGCCTTCGGTGCTCCAGGTCTTCCTAACCTAACTCCAACATTGCACTTACGCTTTCCCTCCAACTATATATACCTGTCATGAATCGGGTGGCTCTTCTTTGGACCATCTCTAATGCCTCCATTAATCCCTTTTGATGGGGACCACATACAGAGCAACAATATTCTAAGTGAGGCCGCACTAGTGACTTGCATGCAATCGATTTAACTTCCGGAGTGCAATGTTTTAAATTACGACCTAGATGTCGAAGCATACATTTTGCTTTCCCAATTACATTCTCGATATGCTCATTCCATGACAAATTATTACGAATCGTTACCCCTAGGTATTTAGCGGAATCTACCGTTCTAAGGACAGTACCATTAATTGTATATTCAAAGTTAAATGGTGTCCCCTTTTTACTTACATGCATGACTTGGCACTTTTTAGCGTTTAACTTCAACTGCCAATCTTTACACCACGCAATTATTTTCATAATATCGTCTTGTAACAAAGTGCAGTCATCCTGGGTTGTGATTTCACGATAAATAATAGTATCATTGGCAAATAATCTTTTCATCCCCCTTATTATGTCGCACAAATCATTAATGTATATGAGAAACAACAGAGACCCTATCACGCTTCCCTGCGTAACCCCAGACCTCACTTCGGTAAGTGATGAACGCTCACCGTCGAGAACTACACACTGTGTTCTGCCCTTCAGAAAGTCTGCAACCCAGTCGCATATTTGTCTAGATATGCCGTAACCGTGAAGTTTCCTAAGTAACCTAGTGTGAAGCACAGTGTCAAAAGCTTTTTTAAAGTCTAATAGAACTAAATCAACCTGGGATTGCTAATCTATAATACGGCTCATGTCATGAATTAAAAGAGCAAGTTATGTTTCGCAGCATCGGCCTTTTCTGAATCCATGTTGATTTGGGTTTAAAAGCTCACCTTCATCCAAAAACTGCATGACATTTGAATAGATGATGTGTTCTAAAATCCTACAAAATATTGAGGTTAACGAGATCGGCCTGTAATTTTGAGGATCATTAACATTCCCATTTTTAAACACTGGACATACAATGGCGGTCTTCCATTCGGCTAGTATTTTTCCTTGATCCAAGGAGCCAGTATATATAATTTCATCAAATACGACGCAATTTCCTTTGCGTACCCAGACTATAATCTTGTAGGAATACCGTCTGGTCCAGGAGCCTGATTGGGATTTACATTCATAAGCAGTTTAGTTATTCCCTCGACACTGAGAACGAGATCATTCATAATTTCATTGGTACGATTGTAAAATATCGGAATCTCCTCCGAGTTTTCTGTCGTGAAAGGTTTTTTAAATACATTATTCAAAATTTCTGCTTTCTCTACGCCAGTTTCTGATAATTCCCCATTTTCCTTAATCAATGACGGCATGACCTTACAAGAGTCTCTTATTAATTTGACATATGACCATAACTTTTTTGGATTAGTAATCAGATCTTCGGATAAATTTCCGACTTGGAATTCTATGCCTTATGAGCATGATCGACGGCAAACGATCGTTGTGTGTGAAAGCAAAAATGCTACGGTAAAAAATTGTACGTCAAAAACCGTCATGCATGAAAGCCGCTATTTCAAAGGCGCTTCCGCAGAATCTCTGTGTATTATCATCAAAAAACTTCAAATGGAACAATGAAGGCCTTGGAAAAACAAGGTCTTTCTGTGAGAGGAGCCATGAAAATTCAAATTTCGTGGCATTTTTAAAGGCTCGTGCTGAAGATGAGACGGGAATTAAATTGTGGCTCCAAACAGATGGTTACAAATGGTTTCATCATGACTGTCAGAATGAAATTCTTGATTTGATGGCTACTACACTATTGTCTGGAATCACTGAAAAATAGGAGCATCTTGCCTGAGAATCGTTTCGGAAGATTTCATTGCAAGTGAACATTTTATTACATTGTTTTTAAATGCAAACACCAAGGCAGAAACCTAATTTGATCTGATAATTGACAATTTTGCCAAGCACAAATAGGCCCTCTCAAAACTCAGCGACCAGCGCTAAGATGGGGCTTCTAACATTCCTGTAAAAATAACAGGATTTCAGTTACAGATACACAAAGAAGACCCTCGAGCTTTATTTGCGCAATGTAGTACTCACAATCTCTATTTTGTAGTACGAGATGGAATTGAGGGAGCTATAAAATGAAGTAAATTCATGTAACAGAGATTTGATACATAAAATGTTGCACGGAGACTCGTGAACATCGCCAATACTTCACTTATTATGCAATCATACCATGTTATATTCACTTGCTACTGATACAAACTTGGCCGTCAACTTTCCTAATTAATATTATGCTGTAGATTAACCAGCTGAGTGAATATGGTATTTTCATACGATTTTCACTTGGCTAGTTATCCAAGAGCATTATGTTAATACCCAATGCCAAGAAAGATTTCGCTCTTGTATAACACTCTTACTACTTTAAAAATCTGAGAATGGTACAATAATTACAAATACAAAAGGGATCAAGTACCAACCTTGAAGTCTTGTATATGATTTTCAACAAGATTTTTCTTCTTGAGGGTAATAACAGGTCGGCCTGTAGTATCCAAATACGTATAGTGAAGAGAATCTGGCAAACGCTCCACTGGATATGGAGTTGATATTTTAATATTGCTTGAGCCTTCTGGTAAAATAATCTTAACCGTAGCTTCATCTACAACCATATCGTCAAATATGTGGTCTATGAAGCGCATCTTCAGAAGATAATCATCACCTGTATACATTAAAAAGAGTAAGTTATTAACACTGCAAAGTAATCAGGTCTTAATAAATAAATATATCTCAAATTTTAACACAAATGGCAGATTTGTTTTGTTTTATCATTTTAAAAGTATGTGAGATCCCACTCACAAAATCATTGTCAAAAAATTGTAAATAAAATAGATTTAACAGAGTAATTTAATTATTTGTGGTTGGTATGACTGTACTGTTGGCGGAGGGGGAGGTTGGTTGTTAAGATGGAGGAAGGACCACGAGAGAGTGAATGTATAGTACTGTGTATTGTGATAGACGGATGTTTAAAAATGTGCAATAAATTTTGGCATATAAATGAGTATATTGGTTGCTTTATTTAACAATATTATCCGTCGCGCTAAAGTGTATAATTTGTATAGCAGTTTGTTGGCTAAGAATAATAATATGCTAAGAGATATCGCAACCGCGGAAATCAACATTAGGGCCATATGTTGAAATTGGCGGGATATCTACTTGCTGCTAATTAATATTAAAGTTAGCAGTGGACTTAGCAAGTAATAATATAAATTTCATCTGAAAAATATTTCGGTTATTAAACCTTATTCATGATGGAGAAAATGAGTCATGAGGCTTGGGAGGTGTGCACACGCAGAGGGTTGCTATACGAAATATTGAGTTTATTTGTGTGTTCGCGATATATGTTCTTCTCTCGTTGCTGCCTTCAACTTTGGTGAGTGATGAGTCATTTTCCCTTTCCTTGCAATTATATTGCATAAAGCAGTTTCCTTTTTCCTTAGTTTAATTATAGAATTATTAGAGCAATTCTAACATACCTACCAACTACACACTAGCAGCTGTCACAGTTTCCACACAAAAATTTTAATTCTTGAAGATGAGATGCATCTTACATCCAAAATGTTAAAAAAAGGTATGTTGTACCAACATTTACTTAAAAAAAAACATTATAAATTACAAGGAAAGGGGAAAATGACTCATCACACACCATAGTTGAAGGTGAAGAACATATATGACGAACACAAGAATACACAATATTTCGGTTTTACACCTTATTCATGCTAAAGAAAATGAGTCGTGTGGTTCGGGAGGTGTGCACACACCGAAGTTTCCTACATGATTGAGTGCATTATCGATATGGCGGGAGGACAAATATAAATATGTATATCGCAGATGGCGATAGAATTAGTAATATACCAAAAGGGTACGGAATGTTAAAATAAAAACAAAAACTAGGCAAATAAATATTGACAGAAAAATTTTGAAATAAAAGTTGTAAGTAGTTGAATGACAATAATGCTAATACTAATAATAATGAGTGATGCGTCAAAGAAAGGAATTTTATCGGTGGTTGAGGTCGGGTGGGTGTGTGGTATCTAGGATATTTTGGTATGCAAGTTCCCGTCTCCGAAGTTCCGAAGCGGTGGTGGTTTCGGGGATAACTCTGATTGCTCTCATGGTGAAACAGTCATTGAGGTTGTTGGAATTGTGGAGTCCTGAAATATTATGAAAACAGCAGAGAAACAGGGACTTGCGTACATATAAACACTGAACACGTGGTGGTTGTTGTGACTCCGCAACGCGAGTAAACAACCGAATGGCGGGAATATTGGAAAAAACAAAGAGTTGTAAAAACAGTTGGTGAAACGTATGAACACTGTATGAAATTCTATGTGATATATCAGTTTTAAAGAGATGCTAATGGGTGTCATTGTTTGTGACCAAAAGTTTGTTTAGTCTAAATAATCATATGGAATGCAGGACGTATTTATAATTACTTTTTCACCTGCCAGTTTGCCAATGCATACTGCAGTGCCACTATACTAAATTGGGGAAGGGAGGGTACACGTGCTTAGGTTCAAACTTGGACTTAAGCATATGGCTTTAGGCAGTATTTTTAGGCAAATGCTGGGACAGTTTCCTCCTCATTAGTTAGATATTTCACAACCAAAATCTAAACTTATGCAAACACAGACTCCACATTTCAGACATATATGGCAATAAATAAGCACTTCCACCAGTAATAGGCTCTTGTGACAAGTAAGCAGGTGTCACAACAACATATTAAAAGTGGACAGTAGGAAAATGTTAGGAAGAACAACATTTGCAATTTCTTATTTGAAAAAATAAGAAAGGATAGTTTAAAACAATTAGTGTAAACGTAAAATCAATTAAATGATGAAAAATCTTGATATACCTGCTGCCTGATTCTAAGAGTGCATGATTTGTATAATTTTTCAACACTGCCTATCACTATTTTAGGAAACAGTTTTGTGTGGTGGTATGGAAATAAATTCTGGAAAAAAGTTTACACACTAGCATTATTATTTTTTTCTGATTCACCAAGCTCAGTTTGTAATGTTTGATTTCTGTTTACAGGTAGTGCCAGATGGATTCTAGAACATTATTATCCTTCTATTGATGAAGATCTATGTTGTATCAAGTTGATGGGAGGAAGCAGTACTGAAGTATGGGTCATCATTAACTATTTCTTGTAAGATTGCTATGTAGTGACTTAATTTTTGTGATACAACTACAATATTCTATGTAAATGTTCGTGTATTAAACTATAGCTGTATCTTAGTTAAAAAGAACACACAGCAAACAACTGTTTTTTTATGTTGTTCACCAAAAGCCAAAAAACTAAAATACCAGCTTTAAATAATATTTTGCATTCATGAAATTATTAATTGTTTTTAAAGTAAATGCTACTAAATGCCATACTGTAAATATCACCCCTTTAATTTATTTCTGACTTATTAATCTCAATTTAGAGCCACCAAACTTCCTATGGAATGAGAATTTACTGACCAACCTTACAAAAAAAAAAAGGTGTCAAATATTGGAGGAGAATATATGATTTTCCACACTTTGCTTTATAACAACAAATACAGAGCTGTTCCTTAAAATTAAGGCATATGCCACTTATCTGCTCTTAAATACTTTCCTGCTATAAACTGTTTCAAGCCACATGAAGTTGAGGAGCAGTATTACAACCGTACAAGGAGTAAGTACGAGGGTGGATCAGATCTAAATGGGCCTAAGTACAGACTAATGATAAGGGGAAGAGGAAAAAAAAAAAAAAGTTTACATTGCTACTGGAATCCATGATGTGGGGAAGAAGTGGAAAAAAAATATGTAAGAGGAAACTAAACACAGTGGGTGATGTAAGTGGTCTGAAATGGTTTGAACAATGGAGGGGAGGTCAGGTGTATGGCAGTACAATTGTTGGTGCGCTTGGTATTTTCAGTAACAATCACTGTTAATGAGAAAGAGGTACAGCCCGCAGTTGCACAACATGTTATTATTAAGTTTCTTTGCAGTGAAAATGTAAATGCTGTTGAAATTCAGCTCCATTTACTGCCACAGTTCGGGGAAAGAATCCTTTCGTAGGCTCATGTAAAAAAGTGGTCTAACAAATTTAAGAAATGCTGGGAAACATTAAACACCTGCGCCATCCCCGTACAGGCATCATACCACAGAACACCGAGGATATTTGAGAACTCATCGAAGACCATTAGCACATAACTGCTCTCAAAATTTCTCAGGAACTTCACATCAGCTAAGGAAGTGTGCAATAAATCATTCGCAGTGAGCTGGGATTCTGAAAAGTATCAGTTCGATGGGTTCCAAAGTTGCTGAATGCAGAGCAGAAAGCCGTGCAATTTGAAATTTCTCAGAGGCTCCTAACGAGTACGAGAGAGGATCAGTATAGTGTGGCAGAAGACTGGCAAAGGTGCACTGGTGACACTGAACATGATGATGTCTGTAGGGAAGGTCTTGGCCACTGTGTTTTGGGATTGTACAGGTGTTCTGCTCATTTTTTTTTTTTTTCAAGAACATCGATCCATTAATGCTACATGTTACTGTGATCATCTCAGCTAAGTCTGAGCTGCCAATTGGTAAAAAGGCATGGCATTCTGATCAGAAGTATGTTGTTTCTCAATGACAATGCCAGTCACCACATCACAGCAGAAACATACAAAAAAAGAGACAGTCACCTGGATGCCCTTGGTGGTGTAAGGGAAAAACACATAAAAGTATATATATTTTTTTTAAAAAATTAATTTAATAGTAATTGAAAGAGAAAAGACTACCCAGTTAATTTTTTTAGTTGTTACAAAAAATATCTATGCTCAATGATCTGCGGAGTTGGTCAGAGGTAATGGAGGAACTGTTCAGAAAAAAAGCAAAATTGAAAACGAGCAAGTCAAGAAATAACGATGTATTTATCTATAATTGCATTATAAATACGAAAATAACTCTGTCTACCTCTCTCTCCTGTCTGTTTGTTACATTTCTTGGGATAAACGGCTAATCTGATTGTGAGGATTTTGACAAGAAGATGCTATCGGGCATTAGAATGGACATAGGATACTTTTTTCAGGTTAAATAATGCACACAGTCATATAATTTTGAAAATTACTGAATGGCGAAAGACAGACGCATAGGATGTGTATGTCTCTGGAGTACTTTCCAGTATAGGGGTTTGGTAGCTCAGTGGCTAATGCGCTTGAGTACTGATGTTTGGAGCATGGTCTCCGGTTCAAATCCCGGTGGAAGCAAAGGATATTAAGGATTATTTTTTATTGTATGAGCCACGCCTGGATGGTCAATTGTTCGGATTCCATGTTAAACTATAGACATCCCAAATTTAGGGGTTCAATGCGTGGCAAATCGTAGGCGGTCTAACATTACTGTAGGTGTACATTTTTTTACCCTATACTGATCCGTTAGGCGTTGTTTCTTTCGCAGTCAGCGTGTGTATCATCTGTACTAATAATATTATAAATGAGGAAGTAAGTCTGTCTTTTTATTACGTTTTACCAATATTGATGGAATTTGACAAAGAAATACTTTCAATCTGTAGGAAGGACATGGAACATTTTTTTCTTTTCTTTTTTTCGGTATGAATAACAGCATTAGTCATGAAATTTTAGAACTTATCGAATGGTGACGGACAGACGGATGCATGTGTTAGTCTGTAATGTTACGTCGGTTGCTCAAGCTGTGCTGCAGGCAGTCTGTTAGTGTATGATTTGTTAGTAAATTTCATTTAGAGACAAAACTTATTATTTAGTATAGATGTCGATGTGCTCTGCACAGTACTGTTACTTCATGTCTACATAAAAGTTTTTGGCACCAGTTTATTTTGTCTTCTTTTTTTACATGCATTGCCGGCGTAAACCAGGTTAAGCTGTAGCTATAGAAGAGCATGATCAGGTAAAGTTATTAGAAAACAAGAATCTGATTCTCATGCTGAAGAAAGAAGAAAAGACCAAGCTGAAATAAAGCTGCCCTCAGTTAAACACCCCCCCCCCCCCAAACACACACACATCTTCGTTTGTTTTCCAGTTTTTACATATGTTGGAAATTGATTCTCTTAATGAGACACATTAAATGGTAGAATGATATAGTGATGGCTTTCCTGACACATTATGCTGACACGGTGTTATTTGGGACAAATCTTAAGTTACTAACAGTTTTCTATAACCAATTCTGGCAATGAAATTCTAAGTCCACAGGTACAAAGACGCGGGTAACAGCTATTTGGTTTATGAATGTGATTGTATGGATTTTATCGATTGTATGACGTGTAATGGCTGTTAATAAGGAGAATAGTGCTTTGAATAAAACTTTATTTCCTAAAGGTAATGAAGGCTGAAACTAATCATTTACAAATACCTTATATTTTGGTGACCAAGAAGACAAGACGACAATAGCAAACTGGTTTATAAAAAAATTTGAACCTGCAATTCTCGGATACAAGATGAACATCGGGTTGTCAAGTACCTAAACAAAAAATGTACTTTAACATATTTTGTGAAAAAAAGGAAGATTGGTGCTGTTGAAATTAGAGCTGTTGGGCGTAAATTTTGGACATTTCCAGTACATAGACAGTAAAAATTAATCAACCAATATATAAGAAATTGAACAACTGATAGCTTATTAATTGGAAAAAGAATCGATTGTGTTTAAAGCAAATCAGAATTACAATAAACAGCTATTTTAAAACTGGGCAACTTTTTTAAAATCTTTCCTTTCGTGATTAAGATAAAAAGGGATTAAAAAATTTAACGAGTTCTTATTTACAATAGTTTATTTCCAGTTTTCAAAAGTAAAGAAAGCATATCGGACTATTGCTCGATATAGTGGGCTGTTTTCAGTTTGGTCTTAGCAATAGTATATCCGTTTGCCGTTTTGATAAATTATTGTTATTTTGTTTCACTCTATTTTGATTCAAATGTGTTTTGTAACCGATAATGACGAGCAATCAGGGAGGTATTCTAAACGATCAACCTAGTATGAATATGACTGATGATGAATTGAATGGTTATGTCGATCAGGAAAGTGAAACGTGAGATGACTTGGATAATAATGACAAATTTTTTATGTTGTTAGGGGATAGTGAAGGAGAAGGGGAATCTATTACACCAATACAGACTCCTGAAAGAAAAGATGAGGAATGGCAAGTAGACAAAATAGAAAAGATACTAAATTTAATGCTGCAGCAAATACATAGCAGAAAAATTGCAAGAAGAGCTAATCAAGGAACTGAAAAATTTAAAAAAGAGCTAATTAAAGAAATAAATACTGTAAGAGAAAATCTGGATACAGGGATGAGGATGATGTATGAACATTAGAGTGTCCCAAGACATAAGGAAGATTGTTTTTAGTGAAATTAAATACGCATACCCTCTTTTTTTTTCTGTTTGACCTTAATAACTCACATAATTCATATAATTGCGATTTAATTATGATAACACGTGCCGACTCGATGAAAAACATGAGACATGAAAATAGGTACTGAGTTAGTATGGAAGGATTCTAGAACTTTATGTTTATTTGGTAAATAAAACACTAATACGCCCAAATCGTGTTTATTTACAGTTTAACATGTAAAAAAACACTATTCTTTAAATTTTCTTTTCAAAGTTTGTTTTTTACAGTCAGGATAAATCTTCCGGTGTTCTTGTACGCAGCGTAACAAAAATTGCTTTTGTTCCTCCTCAACCGTGATTAAACCATGGAAGTCTTGCATCAACTTGACCACTCTTTCAGCTGTATCTTTCACTGCCCTCAGCGTTGAAATGAAGCATTATTTGACCACATAGTAGGACTTTCGTGGAGAAAACTGTCATCAATTTTAAGACGATCGAACAATGACTTACTTCTGAGTGAAATAAAGTCGTAGATGTTTTTCTCTGCAGTAAAAAAAAAGAGAAAGTCAGTTAGCAAAATTGTGATATACACAAAAAACTAAAGAAAACAACTTCTATATTTACTTGTTTAACTTACCATACAGTGGACCGCAAAGTTCTTCCTTCGATGGGATGTAACGTTTAGCATGAATTGATAAATTCTCTTTGGTAAAATTTTCAATCATTTTTACTTTAGTTTCTTGATCCACATCATTGTCAAACAGTGACAAGACAGAAACTTCATCAGTCAAAAACCATAAATGCTGGCTCATCTTCTGTAAAGCTGCTTTTGAGATGCTTTTATCAATTTTTTCATAAGCCTTCACAGACTTCAAAAAGCACAAATCTTGGTAAGGTGCTTTTACTGCCCAAATACATTGGAGCCATGGCTTGACGTTGGATGTCACGATGAACAGGCAAAAATCTAACAGCACTGCCTTATCTTTGCTTGTAATTTTGAACTGATCACTGAGTAGTGATATTTTTAGGGAATAAATTGCTCTTGCCATCCATCGAGCTTGGTGCATGGCACCTGGAGGTCGAATTTTAAATTTTCTCTGTGTATCTCCGCCTAAAAATATCACAGAAAGCTCTATCAACTCTCGATAGTCATCTCTGACTATTTCTTTAGTTAATTCAGTTCGGTAAAACTCAAGTAGATTGTCAATTTCGGTAACAGTCAGGTGCAATGCGAGTTTTTCTTTATAGCACTGTATTTTTTCTGGATCGACACTTTTCCAGTTATCTCGGAACTTTTTGAAGAGTGAAATATCAGGATTTGTTGTCACTTGACTAATTTTTACTTCAAACACGCTTTTTAACACCAATTCATATACGTGATCGCGGCAAGGGATACTAAGCATCTCTCTATTAAGTTTTTGTTCAAGAAGCACACAGGCACCATTGATATGACCTACATTTGAAGCCGTAGTATCGCAACAAAGAATTTGCACTTTATCTTCGAGATTCCAGTCTACAATCGCGTTCCAAACAGCCTGTGCCTGTTCGCTACCTGAAGAGCTTTCCAACCTTGGCACAGCAATAAGTTGTTCTTTATTTCCATATGAAATAACTATCGGAAGACGTTCTTCTTTTGATTTCCGAGCATCTACAGCAGGCAACAGTTTGCCATCCCAGTGAACAGTCACAACATCTGGTACCTCGTTTTGAAAATTAGCTTTTATGGCTTCCGCACGCTCATTCCTTATTTCCATGCAGATTCTAGGAATCGAGGACTTACTTATAGGGAATTCATCAGTATTATATCCAAGTGCCTCAATGGTAGCTTCAAGAATAAACACTGAATCTCTCATACTTAACTGACACCTATCTAGCGCTGCTATTAATTTTGGAGTAATGAAATTTTTCCGCATAGTTCTTTTACTAGATTCCGGTTGTATATTCTCGATCAGAGTTGGAAAATCTTGTAAATGCATGTCATTTTAATTTGAATCAGAAGATGAGTCATTTTGAAAAGGTTCATAAGATGATGCCGAAGGAGTTGTCGTGGAGAAATATTTAGCACGTCGCTTTTCTTCATCAATAGTTCTGAGGCGCACCCTTTCCTCTTTATCAGTCAGTTTTTTGTCCACTCCAGCTAAGTGACCAGGCCGACCTGGCTCTCTCTGTCGTTGTAAGAATATTCTATCCTCATTTATTTTCATTAATTGAAGCGCATCGGCATGTGCAATGTCAAACAAATTATCTAAGTTGTTGAAAAACTCTTGTCGGCGCTGCTGAAATACCTTTTCTGTTTTTTGTGCATATTTTTGTAACTCCCTCCAAACTTGATATAGGTTCACTAGTTTCTTCACACAATTAGGCAAAGATTTAGTAGGTATACACGCCTTTCCCCAAAAGATAATACATTCACGAATAGTGAGATTTACACTTTCATTGACAGTTAAATTCACTTCACGGATATTATAAAATAAAACTGCCAGAACTTGTCCATTAGAGGGCAATTTTGAACCTTTTATTTGATGTTTTACGCCCCCTATTAAAAATATTCCCTTTTTAGAACTACGTAATTCCACTGACATGTTCACCGATTGAAAACAATATGTTTACTAACAATACAACAATTAAAAAAAATACAACAATTGGTTACAAGCACATCGACGCGTTAGCTCGCGTTCGTCTTAATGCGCAAGTACAGACATGTTCCAATAAAAGTCGGCACGGGTTGCCGAGGTCCTACGTTTATGAAATTTTATTTACAATTGTTTTGACATCATTAAAATAAATTAAGAGGGTATGCGTTAAAAAATAACAACTTCGATTTTTTTGGGACACCCTAATGAACATGTAGCTGCTAGAAAAAAGGAAATCTGACACAATGTGAACAAGCAAGTGGAAAATATGGGGAAATAACTGACAAAAAAGCAATGATCAACAAAGAGTGTTAAATAGAGAGATTTTGAGGTAGTAAAAGAGATTAGTTCAGAAGTTAAGAGGCAGACTGACAACCTGCAGGAAGGTACTGAAGTAGTAGAGAGAAAGGCGTCAGCATCGACTGGGGAGATAAAAGAGCAAGTAGATATGTTAGAACAGAATACAAAGCAAAGATTGGATGCATTTAATAAGGAGACCAAGGCTATAGCAGTGAAGCAATGTGTGGGATCAGTATCCAATGATAACTCGGATATGTTTTTTTTGTGAAAGCTTACAAAGAGGATTTACCTTCGCATTGGACAGATGGCGAAAGGATAAAATATGTGAAGAGTATGTTGTTGGGAAGTGCATTTGAATGGGGTTGTGATGCCAGCAAAATGTGGAACATACAAGGGTTGAATGATAAATAATGCCTCCAAGGTCATAACTCGGGACTGAATGGGAATATTTTAATAAATCAAACACAGAAATAACCCTTAGAATGTCTTCTTTAATTACCAATATTCACTTTTACACATATTCACTGGACAATTGGATACATTTCTGCTAACGATAAACCAGTTTTCTGAAGCGGTCACGGAAAAAGTCTACACTTTCTGCAACCACAGTCTCACAGTTCTCTCAACGTCTTCATCAGAAGCATAATGATGTCCCCGCAGATTATCTTTCATTACGGGAACAGATGGAAGTCAGACACCCAAATCTGGACTGTATGGAGGATGCCATACGGTGGTGAGATTCAGTCTCTGAAGTTCTGCTGTGGTGACACGTGAAGTGTGTGGTCTGGCATTGTCATGCTGCTGGAAAACATATCCCTTTTCCTTTCGGACCTTTGTCAGCCTTCATTTCAAAGTTCGCAGCGTTGTGATGTAACACTCTGAATTTATTGTATCACGTTCAAGGACATCAACATGGATAACACTGTTGCCATGATTTCTCCAGCTGAGGGCTGTGTTTTGAATTTCTTTTTCTGGGGTGAGTCTTTCTGTCGATATTCCATAGACTGGCGTTGTATCTGGGTCGTAATGGTGTATCCATATTTCGTCTATCACAATTGAATGGGGAAAGGCATCACCTTCATTCTCGTAACACCATAGGAGTTCCTGGCAAATTTCAACTATGTTCGCTTTTATTTCAGATGTCAGCATCCGAGGTACCCGTCGTGCACAGACCTTCCGATAGCCAAGCAAAGCAATAATGTGACCCACACGTTCTTGTGAAATGCCGATTATGCTTGCAATTTCTCTCCGAGTGATACGATGATCATCCTGAATCAATCTGTCAACTGTTTGCTTGTAAAACTCGGTGGTTGCTGTCACAGGATGTCCAACTCTGTCACGCAAGACAGATGTTCCCACCTCAACATCTTTACACTTACTCGCCCAGCGACGCACAGTACTCACATCGACACATTCACCATAAACAGCTTGCATTCTTTGATGAATCTCCTTTGTGGTGACACCTTCTGCTGTCAAGAATTCAATGACTGCACGTTGCTTAAATCGCATTGTTGCCGGCCTCGGTAGCGTAGGGGCTAGAGTGCTAGCTCTGCGTACCGAAGGTCGCCGGTTCGAGTCCGGCCGAGGGCATGGGTGTTTAGTGTTGTGTCTGTGAATGTGTTGTAGTGTCCTTGTGTCAATACTTGAAAGCAACAAATCACATTGAGCTGGCTGTATGGTCCCAGTAGCCTAATGCCATTAAAAAAAAAATCGCATTGACTGACCGTCTGCACAGAGTTCCGTACTTTACACTGTAACACCACAACCGTTCAATGCTAAAGCTTCCCGCCAACTGGAGCTGTAGAGGAGAGTCTACAGAACAAGCCAGTACCTGCTGCATACCAGTGCTGCCATGTGTTGAGGAGTTATGAAGGTGGAGACATTATCATTCAACCCTTGAACAAAGAATTCATTGGGAGACTTTTCCATAAAAAATTTCCATAAAGTCCAACAACAGAAAATAAAAAGTGAATTTAGAAATTACCAACAGTATGGTAGGCGTGATGGGAAAGTCGGGGAATTTTGTGAAAAAGCGGTCAAAAAGTTGTTTGGATGAATCCGTCCCTGATGAAATGGTGGAGGTATTGCTACAGAAGCTACCAAGGGCAATGCAGGAAAAATTAATAGTAAATCAATGGGAACACAAGGAAGAATTCATGGATGCAGTAGAAAGGCTCAATGGGTGTAATACTACAATGGATAGGGTTTCATATCATGAAAGGGAAAATGGACATTTGAATGGTAGACCCGGTGGGTGAAATAATAATTACAAAATGATTAGGATAATCCCAAGAGAAAATTTGCACAATGACTAGGGAAAAATTAAGATTACAGTGGGCAGGAAGAGAAGATAAAAGATGTTTTGATAGAAGAGTGAACAATGGTGGAACTAGAGATTATCACGACGAAAGCATAATAATCAATCTAGTCATAATTATCCACAAGATGAAGGAAATGGTGAAGTGTGGGCAGGAACAGAAAGGAAGGTAAACTAAATACTGCAACTGTTTTGGGCCTGTCAGGAGCAGAAAAGACTGGTACAGGGCCACTAAGAAATGTAATCAAAGATGAAATTGGCAGTGAGGAAGAATTTGAACAATCAGGCGATTTAGATAAAACTGATGGTACCCTAAAAGGAAAATGTAAAATAGAGGAAAATTATAAGAACCATGTGAAACCAGTAAATAAAGATGATCCTTTTCAATGGAGGAAATGTTTAGAAATGCAAAAAAGACTGAAGAGAGGAAAAAACACTGAAGGAAGATGGAACCTCAAGACTTGCTTAAAATAACAGCATGGACTGAAAAGGAAGAAAATATATTTACATAGGAAGAGACAAAGAGCAGAAATGAAAGCATCAGCTGATGAATCGAATGTTGAAACATACTGGGAGAATGGCGAGGAAGGATTAACCGGCGTTACAGGCCAATGTGAAAATGAAGAATGCAAGATCAATGACGAATTTGAAGAGTTAGAAGATGTGAATGAAGAAGATGAAGGAATAAGATATTTTTAAGTGGGAAGAATTGAAGAAAAGGATAATTCAGAGATGGTTGCATGTGTGGGTGTAACGTTAGAAGAAAGAAGAGTTGATCAAACAGAAACAAATGCAGATGTACGTTATACTGAATCTTTGGGCCAAGTTTATCTTTGGAATAGTGAGGAAGTTGGAAATAATGATGATAGTTTGAGTAGAGAAGTTAAGAGAGAAATCAGAAGATTGAGTTTAGAGAAAGGGGAAACTAAAGAAGTAGGGTGGTCGCAATTCGGTATTGAAGATGATTTGTTGAAGGAGGAGAATATACAAAGTAGTGAAGTTTGACAAATAATGATGGATGTGAAAGTGTTTGGTTTCGCAGAAAGTACATTGATTGACATGGGCAGTGAAGTAACCACCATTTCTGAATAGTTATATTTATTCAATACCAGGAATGCAGAGATTACGGAAATGTCGGTTATTCGGGTGAAAATTGGTCAGAAGGGAAATATTATTGGAGCTAAATATTAGTGAAGCATAGATATATCAACCATGCTTAGTTATACCTGGATTGAGTGTCAATTATATAATCGGAATGGGTCGGTTAAGCAAACTAAGGCAGTGATCGATTGTGACAAGAATTCAATAAAGTTTATTTTACATGATGTGAAAGATTTAGTACCTTTTAAAGAAACAAAAAACACAGTACAGATTATAAAATAGGACAGCTAAAGGTATTAGCTGTGTGCCAAGAAATTAGGGAGAAGGAGAATTGTCGAGTTATGTGTGGTCAACGGAGAAGGATCAGTACAAAAATATATTTGAAGTTTTGAATTTATTTTGTATGGCAGAAGAAATACAAAAACAGTAACTACATTAAATTACAATAAATATTACTACTACTACAGACTGATATTCAACTATTGCAGCCATTCAATTGCTTCTGTGGTTTCTTCATGAATATGATGATGTGTACCACTGAATCTCCTAAGGGGCATTCCATGGCGATGCACAGTGGGGCGAAATCTCAAAAAGCTGGCCAAAAGTCGAAAAATAAAGTTTTCATTTAGGGAATTTTAAGTATACAGCTGGGTAGACTGACTCCCAAAGTGTCTAACTTCATGGTTACAAGAGGTCCGAGGCTTGACGCAGATGCTGTATATCATTTGAAAGGTGACCGTTGAGCGAGAAACTATTGCAAGGTACAAAGGAAGTAAATTAACCGTTACTTTGAACTGGTGTAAAAGTTTTCAGTTTTGAGCAGTTTTCATCATTCAAAATGGACAGAGATCGTGATGATGAGTACAATGTTTACATGTATTAAAAATACATAAAAAAACATGTTTAAAAGTTATTTATTTAATAAATAATTTTTAAACAAATTTGAACACTTAATTTGTACTTTTCTTTTTCAAAAATGAAAACAGCTATAAGTTCCACAGAGTCCCACAACGAACCTTATTTTAACTTCATTCTCTACTATTTATCTATTGAAATCTCAAAAAAATTCTGCTATAAACTGCTATTCCACAATTCGTGCAGCTTAATTTACCGGTATTTGTTTTTGGTCTTTTTCAATTTCATGTGTAAATTATAAGTTATTGTCATAGTTACCACAAATATTTAAAGTATAGTCAATTTTGTATTTTGGTATTATTATAAAACTATCATCTACATATCTGAAATAACACATCATTTCAAAATCAAGCTGTTTAAAACATTGTTCTTCCAAATCTTGCATAACTAAGTCCACTAGAGTTAGATACACCTATAGGTGTGCGAAATTTTTGGTTATAACTTAGTCTGTTATTGGCGAAATTAACGTAATTAATACGATATACTGAAGAATACCAGACGAAATTAACTTCCTCTATTTAAATAATCTTTAATAATACCTGTGTGTATGGGGTTACTTTTAAATAGATTTTATGGGATATAAAAGGCTAATACAAGTTATATTTTATTGCTCCAGAATCTGCTGGTCCAACCAACGAGAGCGACGATAAAGTTGGCTTCATACGAAAGGAAATAGGGATATATAGTACACCACATTGTTATCCACAAAAATTTTTCAATTTTTGAAACCTATTTAAATTCTAACCCTTTTTATTTTAGTCTTCCATATTGAATCCGCCATTTGTTCTTTTTTGCATTGTTAACATTGGAATCGATATCAGCGAGCTTATTAAACCCTGTATACAAATTTGTATGACAATTGAAACATTTTTAGACCATTTTTAATCCGCCATATTGGATCCCTGGATTTTTTTTTTTTTTTTTTTTTTTTTTTTGCAATTTTGACATTGGAATCGTAATCGGCGTGCTCAAAACAGAATTTGTACAAAGTTTCATTAAACTTGGATAACGTTTCCATATTTTGACCAGCTTTTTGAGATTTCGCCCCACTGTGCGATGTGGTGAATGGTTTGGTCATAGTTACCGCAGTCACAAGAAAGATTCTCTATCATTCCCCACTTGTACATCCAGTAGTTGCATCTACCGTGGTCTGTTCTCACTCGGTTCAGTGCCGTCCATGGTCTTGGATTAGTGCATGTTTGTCGGGGTAGGAATTTGTCCAATCAGCGCACCATGCTTTGCCTATTTTGAAATTATTTTGGACCAGCTCTTGACCAAACTTCCATGCTGAATATCTAGATTTTAGTCTATTTGGAGCTTTGTGTGTGCAGTCCTGATGAATTGGAAGGTGTGGATATCTTTAAGCATTTCTGCCATTCCTTTTTTAAAGCCGCTTGTCTGGGGCGATGTTAGAGAGTACGGGCAGCCAGTCTGTAGATTTAACAGTTCCAGATATTGTTCTCATTGTGTCATTTAGTTGAACATCGATCTTTTTTGTGTGACTGCTAATTAGCCACACTGGACTGCAGTATTCAGCAGTTGAGTATACCAGAGCAAGAACTGATGTTCTGAGAGCTGCGGCATGTGCTCCCCAACCCGTTTGTGAAGGATGTTATTTCGAGTTTTTACTTTTGCCCCCGTTTTATGGATAAGCTCCTTATATGTCAATGACTGGTCAAGAAAAACACCTACACATTTTGGGCGAGTTATGAATGAGATTGATCAAATAAAAGAATTGCCTTTGGAAAATAAAAATCAGTGCAAGGATATTTTGAGGAGAAGCGCAGCAGTTTTCTCCGATAATCCAGGAATAGTCAATAACTATAAATGTATTTTAAAAGTTAAGCCACATACACCATTTTTCATAAAACCTTACCCAGTGCTTCTAGCGAAACAAAAGGCAGTACAGTTAGAGATCAACAAGACGCTCAAGTTGTGAATTATAGAGAGAAGTAATAGCCCATACAATAATCCATTAATCGTCGTAGGAAAAAAGGATGGCAGCATCAGGCTAGTGTTAGATGCAAGGACTTTAAATAGAGTTATAGATCGGGAGATTGATAAGTCAAAGTCTGGAAGAGAAGTTACAAAAATTTCATGGGATAAAATTCATGACCAGCGTAGATTTGACGGCAGGTTACTGGCAAATTCCTTTGTGCCAAGAATCCAGGAAATATACCGTGTTTCTTTATGGAGGAAAGTGTTATCAATATAAAGTGGTACCATTCAGTTTGAACATGTGAGTATCTGTTTTTATCAAAGCGCTAGATTGGGTTTTAGGAGACCAATTATTAAGTAAACTAACAATCTATGTGGATGATATGCTAATAGCCACGAAATGTTGGAAGGAGCATTGTGAGTTATTGGAACAAGTATTGGTCTCACTAAAGAAAGGTGGAATTACCTTAAAGCTAGCTAAGTGTAGATTTATTAAAAAAGAAATTTGATTTTGTAATATAAATGCAGATGGAATTAAGCCAGATCCAGACTGATAAGAGCAATTCCTGGTTTCTCAGCTCAACAGAAAAAGATACAGCTGAAATCATTCCTTAGTCTGTGCAGGTTTTTATCGAAAATTCATATCAGATCAAACATTCAACAACCTTTATTTACATACTTTGTTAAAAAATAATGTTACGCGCTTATGGACAGAAGACTGTCTGACAGGATTTTGTATCACCCCAATTTAAAATTTCAGTTTTGTATGTCTACTGACAGTTGCAAATATTGAGTAGAAGTACACCTATTTTATGTGGTAACAATCAGAGGTAGAGAAGAAAACAGATTATCGTTTTTGTGAGTAGGACGTTAACCAAGCATGAGAAAAATTATGGAATATATGAAAAAGAAGCTCTTGATCATCACTTGGGGTTTTGAAAAATTTAAGTATTATTTATGGGGTCACAAAACTCTAATATTCACAGTTCATAAAGCACTGATATTTCTTCAGAAGTGTAAACAGGTTGAGTAGATGGACATTTTTCCTTCAACAGTTTGATTATGAGGTTGTGTGCATATATATATATATATATATATATATAATGTAGCGACAATGAAGTACCTGATGCATTATCTAGGTTGCCATTAGGACAAGAAGGATCTAACTTAAACACCGATTTGGAAAGAACTTTTAGAATATATTATACGAAAGGAGTTCATCATGAAAAAAATACCAGAGAAATTTGTAGGAATATTAGAGTAAAACAAAATGAAGATGCATGCATCGAGCTAATAAAACAGAAATTAGAAAGTGGAGGAAATAGTAAGTTGTCGAAATATCACAAGATATTCAGTGATGTGTTAATTAAGAGGAATGACGAGTTTTCTGAAATACGTAAGATATTCTTATTGATTATACTTATCTGAGTCATGGTCACTATTCTACAAAGGAGTGCATAAAGAAATTGAAGGAAAATGTGTAATTTAATAATATGGAAAAGAGAACTACCATAGGATAGCTAGATGTGACAGGAGTCAAAGGACAAAAGTATCAACTATAACTAGTCAAACTATGCAAAGTATCAAACCAAAAGACGTGTTAACTTTAATCGCAGTAGATATACTGCGGACCTTTTGAAGTAGGGGGAAAGCATCATGAAAATGCTCATATTTTGCTTGACCCTAAATCAAAAAAATAGTTTTGAGAAATATAATTGATTTAAAGTTGTACAAGCAACACAGTATAATAAATGAAAATATTTTCCCTTTTTGTAGAACATTTCATTTTAATAAAAGTTCCGAGGTCAGAATTTGTACAAAATGAAATGTGGGGGCATATGTAAGAAAAAAAAGTATATTTTTTATTTAATTTATTATTAATCGAAAGAGAAAATATTACCCAGTTTTTAATAGATGTTACAAAAAATATTGTGAAGTAATATCTGTGGCTATAAAATAAGAGTGATATGCAATGATCTGTGGAGTTTGTCAGAGAGGTAATTGTTCAGAAAAAAGAAGAATTAAAGACGAGCAAGTCAAAAAATAACTGGAATTATTTATTGGTTTATGAATGTGATTGTATGGATTGTATGATGTGCAATGGTTGTTATTAATAGTGCTTTGAATAAAAGTTTATTTCCTAAAGGTTATGAATTCTGGAACATTTACAAATACCTTATAGTGGACAGCACTTTGCAACAAACGAGGAGGTGCAACTGTTCTGTGTAATTGGTTCAATACATGTATCTGAACCTTTTATGACACCAGAATTTAAAAAAAATTATTAGAATTGTTGGAACAAGTGCATTGATGAGATGGGAAACTGAAGAAAAGTAACGAAAAGGCAGATTAGAATTTATTTTGAAAAAATGTGTTGTTTTTTTTTGGGGGGGGGGGTCAAAAGGCTCCTTTATATTTGATCTGTCCTGTACTTTCTGCAGCAAATACCCCTGAACAAGTAGCAAATCATATTTAATTTTATTTAAGAAAAATACGACCATTCACAAGTTACCTTTAAAGTTTTTGGTGCAAAATATGAATGTTAAAAACATATCAAAATGTATCTATCTAAAGTTATAACATGTGAAACAGCATCTTCTCTCAACCATTAACTTATAAGCTTCTGTCAGCAGAGGCTGAAAGGGATGGTCATTTTGAACAAAGTCTGTAACATAATGGACTAGAAACTAAATTTGAAGTTACCATTGAATAAATTTTAGGTAGTTTTTTGTAATCAAGGCAAATACCACACACACACACACACACACACACACACACACACACACACGACAGACTACAAGCCCGGCAAGCTGGATGCCTGACAACTAATCTTTCAAAACAAGCACAAGCCTCTGGAAAGAGGAAGTGCCAGGACTGACCCGCAAAAGTGGAATAAGAATGTAAAATACAAAATGAAAGTTCTTTAAACTCTAG
This sequence comes from Vandiemenella viatica, assembly GCA_031002005.1. NCBI lineage: Eukaryota > Metazoa > Arthropoda > Insecta > Orthoptera > Morabidae > Vandiemenella > Vandiemenella viatica. Next base: position 210,926,360 of record CM061921.1, read on the forward strand.
CTGCTCAATTATTCCCCCCTTTTTAAAAAAAGAATGACCCAGGATAGATGAAAGTATTTTCTAAAGAGGCTTCCCAAGTGTTGTAAAAAACTTGAAGATTATTATAAACTATTGCCTCCTTGAAACAGAGGTCAGAATGTGCTACGTATTAAAAGACGAGATAGAAACTACCACCCACAAGAATTGATGGCAGGGATCACAGAATCAAACTATATCCACAAGCAGTTGGGAGGGAGCATACATTTATAGACATGACCTTAATAAGCAGAGAGGAGGAGACTGGTACAATTGCTTATGTATAGATACGCTCTTATGACCAGTTATGAGGAATTCTTAGAGGTGGAGTGTAAAATGGAAGCATTGCTATGTCATGCTGGGGTAAACAGAAGTAAAGACTTCTTAGAGTCTTCCTACATTTTCTAAAATCAGTATAAAATACACAACTACAGATAAAATTTATGGTCACTTTAAGATACAGACTTAAAAAAAGCTGTATTCAAACTAAGTCATAAAATACACCAAAGGCACATGCTGCTTAATCTATAAATATATTGCCATTTGTATTTCCCAACTTCGAAAGGTTTTTACGAAACTGAGGAAACATACTTCCAATGAACTCACCACCGGAAGAGTTTTAGAGGGACACTAGTCTTTTACCGAATCATAAAAAATAGAAGTATCAAGTAAAATGGAAGGGGAGTGGGGAGGAAGGGATAAAAGACAAAAGCTGTTGCTTAATGGGTTACATAAATATAAAGTATTTCAAAGCCACAAACTTTTTATCTTATACCTGAATTGTATAAATACTCATAGCTTGGCACATTATAGCCAATAGTGTAATGAGTCTTCCAACCACCAAACAATGGAAATCTTGGCCTAAGATCAAGTTCCACAGAATCACTTAGTATCTTCATGTGTGATGTTGAAATATTACCAATCTCATCACGATAATATGCATCAGTAGCAGCTGCAGGAAGAATGGTCTGGAACATATAAGCACGTCCATAAATTCTCTTGAATTAATAAGATAATCAAACTGAATTTTATATTTATCTTTGTGAAAACTATAATATAGTTTTCAGTAAGTTAAAACATATTGGTAAACTATAGATGCCTAAAACAATCGTTTGATCCCAGGCACAACAAACAGATATTTCACAAATATAGTTATGTAACATGAATGTTGCCACAAGAAATTCTAGAATGTTGAGAGCTGTATGCAAAAACAACAGTAGTTCACATTCATGCATTTGTATGAGCCTAAAATGTTATAGTAAAAGACATCTGATAAACAACCTAAAATATGAATGCTGAAAATGCCACAAAAATTAAAATTCAAACTGTTAACCAACACAAATGGTGCTCAGTGAATATCAATGCAAGTGTTATTCAGTATCAAATATGATCTAATCACTTTCACACACATATCACTGACAAAATGTAAAGCATCTATAACATGCAACAGTACATAAAGTTGAAAACTATAAGCACTGTGGTTACCACATGTACCATAGGCTTCTTCTTCTTTCGTCGTTATGCCCAACTCAGGTGTACGAATGAACTTATTTAGCAGATGAATTTTTCTTCTTTTCCCAAAACAGTTTCACCCTCTCGCTGAACTCTTTACTACATTCCTCTTATAACAATGTTTGTTGCCAAATTGGTGTTTATTGACCATGCTACTAAATCTGCATCCGTCCTGTATGAAAAGTTTGTTTCTGCATATTAATGAATGTCTGCCAATTTTGTGTGGTTTTATGGAAATTCCAGTTTTGACAGGCTTTAATTCTAATTTCTATAGCTTTGTCACAGGTTTCTTTCCACCACCTATGTTTGCGTTTTCTCAGAGGTGAGCCGATGCTTTGAGCAGGTTTGAAAAGTGTGTCTAAGTTCTGGCCAGTTAGTGGGATGTTGGCTGGATATACTGGCAAGAAAAGTTGCAGAGTTTTATTCAATAAGTTCAGGGTTGATTTGCACACTTTGTGGTTTTCTGCATTTGAATCTATTTGGTTGAAACTTTAATTAGAGACAAATGGTGATGAGAGTGAACTATACCTTTCTTGACCTTAACATTCATAATTTCTTTTTGATTTTTCTTGGAGATGGCTACATGGTCTAGCTGATATTCTCCTAAAAGATAATTTTGGGATCTCCATGTTTTTTTTCTTGTGTGGAAGTGCCAGGAAATGGGTCGACATTAATTTTACACCGAAATTGTCACAGAAGGCAATAATATGTACCACACGCTTGTTAATAGTACTATATTGAATTTGAAATCGTGCTGCTACATATGACTAAGACAGTATGTAGTGCAAACACTCAATCATGTTGCAAATGTTTCACAACACACAGCTTCCCCCTGCCCTCTCACTTAACCCAAAACAAAATGGTATACTTCTATCCCCACATTACAGCAAATCACAGTTACTCTTTTAAAGCTTTGAAACCAATATAGTGCAAATAAATAAATTGGAAGAGGCTTAAAATTAAATATTTAACTGAAAGATGTTCTATAATATATGGCATACACCAAGAAATATATGCATCAATTCTATAAATTTTGCTAATAGTTATCTGAATGACCCTATTCTAAAAATCTTTTTAGAAAAAGATTTCATGATAAAATGCACCCAGACACTGAAGCTTGGACATCTTGTTAGCCGAACTCCATATTGACAAAATGACTGATTGAGAATTCGTTTGTGTTGTGGAAGAACAAGGCCACACCTCTCTAGGTTTAAATAATTTTGAAATTTTCTTAGAGGTTGTATCCTAAAAGCAATGTTTATTTGTTGATTTAAAATAGGTGTCATAGGAATTACAAGAAGATTCTGTACATCCTCAACACAATTCTTTAAATTGTTCAACTGAAGAATCAAAGCCATCCTAGCTGTTGAACCTGGATAATCCTCAATTAGTCCTCCGGCATTTTAAGAGCTTTTAGGGATAAACTAGTTTCATTCCCTGGTTAATGTCAGCTATAGACAACTGCGATTTGGATTTTGGAAACATAAGTTTGTAGGAATTGATACTGAAGCATCAGTAGTGCATCAAGCAACTGACATCATTGACGACAATAGTGGTACATACAGGATGGATGATTTTCTTGCTAGAGCAACAGGATTAATCTGTATAGAAAATTAGCTTAAGTAATTCATATATGATAAAGATTTGATTTTATAATTGCAGTTGTCTTGCAGATAAAAGCTGCTTTGGTATTTACGTCCACCTTAAGACACTTTCTTTGTAGTCACACTCTCTTATTTCATTTTTCCTTCTTAAATATGTTCAAACCAATTAACTGAAGATGTGCAGAAATCTTCAAAACTCAACAAGACAGTACACACTTGGTAGCTGGATTGTGAAATGTCAAGCCTCATTTCTTTCAAAGTATAATGTCCTATCCATCTGAAAATTGGCATTTAAAGCAATGTACTTCGCAAACGCTGACCGAGCCTTCAAATTACTTGGTTTGCAATGGGAGAAGAAACTGTTGGCACACATATTCCACAAAAACACTTCACGTTTTCAAATACCATCCCACCACCAGATGAGAACTAGGAAACATCTGATAAATAGGTACAAAACCTAGATATCTTAAGTATAAATCTTGCTGGAATGTCAGATTCAATGCAGAATTATACAAGTCACAATTACTAATGCAGTCTGACATCACAGCTAATGCAATGGTTATTTCAGTTCCATCATCTGATACTCAACTACAGGCATTCATGTTACTATCTAGCTGCAAACAAGGCAGAACTCTAGATTTGGGAGACAAATCGTCATTGGGAAAACTGTATTGCTACAGAAGGTCTTTCAAATGATCATGTTTTGAGTCACCCATTAAGTGGATGGATGACAATCAATAGGTAAATTTTTGTGGGTAGTCAAATTACTTCATGTTCAAGTTCCTTCCCTGTATGGCAGAAGGCTACCCAGGCGTGTAAAAAATGTTATTGAAAATTAGGAAAGTGTTAATGGAGGAATCTGCATCTGTTGGTAGACAACTGTCCCACTAGCTTTATGGGTGATCAACTTTAATTCCAAGTCAGTCGCTATCTCATGTGATGTTTCTAGCCTTGCATAGACGGTGTTACGCTGGAACATTGTTTTAATTCTGAAACTTTTTTCAGCAACAACCCTCAATGGTTAAGAGATGTTTCTTATAGATAAACTCCACACTTCACAATTTTTGCAGCAACCAGGCTCTATTTTCACTACATTTTAGCCAAAAACTGAGTTTTCATTCACTGACATGACAATGTTTAATCATTTCTTTTCTTTTTGTTTTACTGACAGAGGAACAAAATTCCACCATGACAAGAAGTTGTTACCATTTTTAGGTTTGATTTCTATCACAATAAGCCCAGATAGCATGTTAATTGAATAAAAATCCACTTTTTTATTAAATACTTTTTGAAAAAGAGTTAATCTTACGTAACGATGGCTTAGTGTATTTTTTTTTGATTTTCTGTTAAAATTATCTGAATGTGATGAAATACATTGTAATGGTGTATTTGGGAAGAAAGTGACATCAATTAACCAATCGCTTTATTATATACGATTCATCCAAGTACTTGACATGAGTAACTCGCAGACCAGCAGTCACAGTGAGTGGACCTACTCAGCCAAGTTCTATGGGGAACCTGTGCAGTGGGAAGAAATCTCCAATGTCTGGGAGTAACGTGGGTGATTAAAAAAAAAGCATGTGTTGTCACCTAAACCAACCAATCCTCTAAACACTGAGGATTTTCTACCATTATTGCCAGTCAAAGAGGAGAAGACTTCAATTGTAGTTACTTATGAGCCAGCAGGTGATGAAGTGAGGAACAACTTTCCACCACAGAGAGATATGTCACTCAGGCCACCCCCTGTGCTGCTGAAATGGCCACAGCTGTGGCAGAGGAAATTGAAATTTTCAAAGTCACTTGCAAGGAGAAACTTGTGTACCTAGAAAAATACCAAGAAAAAGAAGCTGCAGGTAGCACTCACCCAGTGCTATTGCTCCCAGTCCTATAGCCACCTCGCCAGTGACTGCAATGATAGACTGTGCTACTCGGGATGTACGGGGGCTCACGCCATTGCAGACCGCAACCAATCACAAGAGGCTGCAACTGTGGTGTGAGTCATGAAGCCTATTGGGTGCCAGTCACAGCTATGAGAAGAGCCTCAAGCTGCCACCTCCAAGTGGAAATACCATCTTGCCCACAAGAGGGGGGCCGCGATAACTCTTCTGACCATAATCAGAAGACTGCCACCAAAGAGACACAGTGAACCAAGAGGGATAATACTTCTGCCCCTGATGAGGAAATGTACCAACTGGTGCATGCTCTGTTGGCAGCACTGCAAATGCTATGACTATGCTGACGCAGAATACTGGGAGAGCAATAGCATCAACTATGGATCGCTTCATGGACATGACATCTGTCATTTGACAACTGCTATATCAACAGGGACTGATTGGGTACACTGAGTGAGGGGTGCAGCACTTGGAATAATTATTTCTATGACACCAATCCCACTACTAACAATCTCCTACAGTCTTCCCACACATAGTATGGAATATGTTGCAGTACTGGTCACATCTTATCCAGCCACTCTTGTCTCCCCACCTTAACTGTTGTAGACTGTTGTAAAATCTTTGCATCTATTTCCCTCTGTCCTTCCTTATACTTTCAATCTTTTCTTTCCATGCTATCTCACAACAGGACGGTGTCTGGATGTAAATGTAGATGCGTGGATCATATCACATCCCATTCCTGTGACCATCTATAGCTTTTATTAACTCTTAATGCACATTTGGAGGAGCAGATTTTGGGGGCTCCCACAATAACAAAAATAGGCAGGAGTAATTTATAAAATCTTGACCAAAATGAAAGTACATACTGCACTCTATGTGGTCACAAAGTCTAATGTAAATACACTGTAGCTGGTATTTGGCTCTTTAATGCATGAATTGCCCCCAAGTTGAAATAGAAATTTTAATATTAGAACATGAAAGGGATGAAACTATCACTGGCAGGTGCTGACATAAGGATTCGGTACTCCACCAGTCAAACATCCTTGTTTAAAAAGCTAGCAGATACTGAAGAAATACACCAATATGTCTACCTACCCAATTTTAAGTAGATCAGAGTTCTAAATACAGATTAAAATTAGTAATTTCACATTACAAGATAGCCCTGATTATAAACTCCACTTGATAACAGAAACTTCAAAAAGTTGTATCCCATCATCATCATCATCATCATCATCGTCATCGCCATCTTTAGAACATTTCCATCTACACAAGTCATTTGGATTATCATCTTCCAGAGACTGTGCTTATCTACTACTGGCTTGTTAGCCTGTTATAGTTTTGATGGAGGAAAACAGATGTGTTGCCACCTGTTAGTGAAATGTGTAACTTGTGTTCTATGTAATAAGTGTATTATTGTTTGTGAAACATGTGGTTTATGAGGCAGAGACAGGGAACCATGCCAGCGTTCACCTAGATGATTGTGGAAAATCGCCTAAGGCCAGTAAGTGGGGTTGAACCTGGTCCTGTTGTACCTCCCCACCTTAGCATGTTTGCGCCTTAACAAGTGCAGCCACACTGGTGGGTCCCTTAGTTATCCACATTATCCTCAATGATGTGTATGTAATGTAAATTGTTTTATAAATAGATACAAATTTATGGACAAATAAACATTGTACATATATTTAAACTGAGCTATAAATGTGTATTTAAACTTGTAAGGCTTATAACTGAAAAATTTGAAACGTATCATTAATGGAAAGTTATCTCTCTCAGGTTGAGAAAAAAAGGTAATAATAAAATAAATACTTTGTCTTCCAGTATAAACAAACTGGAACATAACACAGATAACTGAGACAAAACTGTAATACAAAAAATTGAGACGATATACAGCAAAAACAGAATATTTACCACTTATAGAAGTTTGACACACTTCCATTAAAATGAGCTGTTATATGGCTCTAAGGAAAATAAATAAAACAATATTAATGTTTGAGGGAAAGAAACTAATGTATAGCTTAAAAACCTTCATATATATTCATCACAAATACAGATCATCTCTTTCTGGCTAGTAAATTTTCTATATTCTAAAAGACATTTCCATCAGATGAAGATTTTAAGTTTCTTGATATTAAATTTTCAAGATAGCGACCCATACAATATACATATTACATAAATAAACTTACTTTGAATGATTTGACACTAGATAACCCACTCTGGGCTTCTCTTTGGTATTCATAACGGGAAAAAGGTCCTTTTAATTGGGCACCTGTGTGAAGGAGGTCAATGGTCTCTTCAACAGCAATGTTTCCCCAATGAGAAACTTCAATAGTACGCAGAAGATTTGTAACAGTTAGGAATGGTGCATTGTTTTCAAAATGAATAACCATGTTATCCTAAAAAATATAAACAAAAATATATTTTAATTGCTAGAGTCTATACTCTAATTGTGAAAGAACAGAAAAAATGCTATGAAGCAACATGGATAATAAATAAATGTTTAACAAAGTTTACGGCAAGACAGCTATAATTTAACAAAGGAAAAGAAAACAATTTTTTTTTGGGTAACCTATCATATAAACAAGTGAGAGTATTTTCTTTCATCCCATGGTTTGTGACATCACAGCCATCCATCCTCGTTTGAACTATGTCCTGAAGGATTTTTTTTTTTTTTTACTTATGGTTTTATGCCTTTTTGATGTCATGGCCATTAGAGGCAGAATGGGACTGGGGACAAGGAACAGGAAGGAATTTGGCCATGGCCTTTCAAAGGAAGCATCCCAGCATTCGCCTGGAGTGATTTGGGGAAACCATGGAAAAGCCAAAACTGATGCCCATACTGGGATTCGAACCGGCGTCCTCCCGAATGCAAGGCCAGAGCATTAACTGCTCTCCCACCACGCTCAGTGTTCTGAAGGAATAATCCTCGCACTCATCTGCCATAATTTGGAAAACCATGGAAACAAAAATCTGGAGGACAGCACCAGAGAGCAACATGCTTCTTTCTGAATGCCAGGCCCAAGAGTTAAATGCTCAGCAACATGTTTGGTAAGAGAAGAGCTGCAGTCAGTATTCTCTGCAGAACACCCTCATGCAGAATCAGGGTCCAGCCCAAAGACAGATTAAGTTTTTCCATTTGTTTGGTACTAGAAGGCCCACGTGTTGTTAAACATTTATTAAAATCTACTTGCTTCTATACAACAGTTACTTACAAAGAAACTAGTATGCTAATTAATTACAGAAAACCGAAAGGTGATTGAAACTGGGATCCAAGTCTGATTAAATACAAGGGAATTATTTATTAATTGTGCAAATACAAAACTGTCTGTGTTAAGAATGTTTACTACTAGCAGATGGCCATACAGTGATTTGAACCCTATTTGTTGCAAATAACAGGGTTGCATATGAACACAGCTAATGTTGATCACCACTAAACACTTACATCCCATTGAAAAAAGATGGATTTAACACCTCAAATTACATACTTTGGTGGTATCACTGCCCAGATGCACTGTCAATTCAGGTATTAGTTAGCATTTATAGGGACAGCCATCTTATGTATATATGGATAACCATGCGAAACATGTAACTACCGAAGATTATATATGAAAATAAGATAGGACAGGGAAAAAATAACCCCTAGCTTACCACAGATGAGGGCAACAGGGTGAGTCATGACAAAGGTTATTTACCTAAATATTGTGAAGTTGTCTGTTTTTGTTCCATTTTTTTACGTGTTCATCTCGCCCTCTTGCTTTTATCCGTGGTAATTGACGGGTTATTTTTTGATATCGTTATTTTCAGCGCCAAGTGGCAGTTTGTTTCCATTGTCCAAAGTTTATATACAGAGTGGCCCAAAAGTAGGTATACTTTTACACATACAGCATATTTAATTTCATAGGTGCTCAAAATGTTCACCTTAGGCATTGATGCATTCCTGCAATTTGTCACTGACACACTCACACACAGTGTGACACAAATTCCGGTTAGAACGAATTTCCTCAAACGCATCATCGATGAAATTCTTAAAACTATTGTATACGTAACTGTATACCTACTTTTGGGCCACCCTGTATTCACAGATTTTCACAGAGAACCATCGGCAAAGGACCTAGGGATCATATTCTGATGTATTCACATTACATTTCACAGTCAAAATACTAACAGTTGCTATGATCTAGTTCAGGAAAGTAGACATATTTACGACTTAAAATTGCACTGTTTGTTATTAAATTCAGCTATGTAATTGTTTCTATTAGTATCAACATATGAATTTTTGCTTTCATCTGTTCCATTTCTTGAATTGTACACATCTGATTACAAGTGTTTAAAGAAGTCTAGTTACTTTCAGTCACACTGTTTAATTCATGTAATAAATTGTTTCAACATTAATTAGATTTAAGAGTAGTTTCTTAGAGAAAAAAACAACAATAGGCAATTAAATATAAACTAATTCCACATTATACCATGTCACTGCCCAATTTATGTTACTTACATCTGTAAGAGGAGCAACATTTTCATATGGCCCATACGTAATTCCACTGTCAGAAACTGAAAATGGTTTCCGTTTAGTATAGCTCTCAATATTTTTGGTGGCTAAACTCACAGTTGTCGTTTGTTTAGCAACTTCATATGGTGAATACAAAACATGACTTCCATGGAAGAGTACTAACTGCTTCTCCTTCTGGGTAATAGTTGCTGGATGAGGTTTCAGTTGATGTGTAAATACGGTTTCAACTTCAACCTTAAAATTAAAGTAATATTAATTTAATTAACAGCACAAAGTAACAAAGATGGGAAATTATAATAATAGTAATAACAGATAAGGGAAAAAAATCTTAAAATTTAATAAGAATTCAAATAAATATAGGGAAGATACACTCATCACTCACTTGAATAAAAGAAGACTGCAACAATACAAAATAAAGAGACAAATACGTGAACTCAAGCTGCACATGGGTTCTGTGCACAAATTGCCCAATGAAGTTAGCTTTATCATGGCACGGTGACAAAACTGGAGTTGAGTGGAAAAAGGATGAAATAATAAGAATCAGGAAAAAACCTAACAACTTATGAAGAGTAGAGGAATTAGGAAAGCTAAACAAATAGCAAAAATAGAAAAAAAACCATCTTGGGATAAATAGAAAGAAAATTACAAATGAAAAAAGGTTCCTTACTGAATAACTTTCATTAAACTATTTATATACCTCTAGTAATTCTACCTAGCATTTCCTTTTTAACAGTACATTTCTACATTGAATATTTTGCTAAGCCATCCATAATAGTCAACAATTTTTCTTTTAAAAAAATTTGCTTTTGACTACAAGAGCCATAAAGCTTAGGCCACAAAACTAACAAGAATGACCCACATATTTGCAAGCATTTGGTTTAAAACTGTGTGGAACCAAAATACGGAAGCAAATCTTAAAGGTAAAAATAAAAATTAAATTAACAGCTAAATTTAACTACAGTTACTGGGTGATCAACCTCATTCATGATATTCAAAATCTTTACAAAATCTGCACCTACGCTTTTAATTGGGTTTATTGACAGAAATATCCAACGAATGAGCAATTAAAATAATCTGTGGAATACAAAACCATGGAAGATTCAGCCTATTCAACAGATTTGCTCCATTTCAGTTTTCACCTGCAGCAAACACACTGTGAGTGCTTCAAGTTATGAACTGTTGTTTTACAGGGTTTCAAGAAATCCACTGTAATGACGGGAAAACAATTTTTGGCATTACAGCAGTAAGTATTTACAAAAACAGATTACATTGGAAAACTAAATTCATTTTAAATTAAAAATCTATTTCAATACATGGGTGCACTGATTTCAGGAAAGAGGATTCACATTTCTGATACGAATCGCTAAGTCACACCCACAACAACCAATGTAGTCTATAGAATTGAGACAAGGAGAGAAAGTCGATGAGGAACACCCATGGTTTCAGCTGTTATTAGGTGATGTAGAGTGGGCACTGTTGTTGGGGTCAATAGTATGGGAAATTTGTTTTTGCACAACCTCACAGGGGACAAATGTGGGATAAGAACGTCTGTGGGAGGTTGTGGAAGTAGGCTACTTGAGGTACTTTTGGTAAAAGCATATGCTTCTGCATTATATAGTCAGGCTATGTAGTCGCGAGCATTTGGCACTGAAGGAAGATACTGTTGGTTTGTGAGTCTGTGAAGTTTATGAGTTTTACTTCTTGCCTAGTTTAATAATACCTGACTTTTAAAACTCTAAAATTTTCTATTACTACTAGACATTAATATGGTTTAGCTCCGAACATCCTGTTTTGGACACCAATAAGATGTCTTACATTACATTTGATACAAATCTGTTAAATATCATTAACTGACTTTCTTGTTTGTCAATTTCCAATGAACAGGGACAAATATTAGTACTGCAGAATTAAATAAGCTGGTCTTCAACACTAATTACATGATGGCTTGAAGAAATAATTTCAAGCAAGTCTACAGCCTAAATTTTATTGTTTCCATCATGTATTCTGTGCTGTAATTGTATCATTAGTATTTAATATATGTATTTTCAACTGAATGTATCCAAAAGAAATACTTACTGAAATTGTCTTTCCAGGTTTTAATGGCTCATTTAAAGCAATATTCCAAGTGCCCTTCTCCCGAGACTCTGAAGCTTTAAGAGGAGATTTAGAGGAATCGACCGTCTGGAATAAAAATAATTACAAAACATTAACCTTACACCTATACCCAATAGGGTGGTCCTTATTTTTCAGCTTCATTATTTTTAAGGTCTCACCCTCTCAGATTTATCTAATGACCTAAAACTGACATCAGAAAAAATTTGGGTCATTTTCATATTTTTAACTGGTAACCCAGGAGGAGAGAAAATTATTATTTTTCAACTAATTGAATAAAAGAAATACTATACTATGTACTGTATATAAATAAAACAAATCACATGAAATATACAGAAAATCAGAGTTTAGAATACAGACATTAACCTTGTGCTTTGACAAATGCAGAAAGAATAAAAGTACTTGTGTCTCTTGCAGGCACCAAATATATTAATTGGTTTTAGAATTTACTTTGAAGTGTGCATTGGTACATCACCTGAAGCATACACCAATATATATGTATCTAAATATGCCACTGGAATGGATGAATAATCAATCAGTTATGAACAATATTGGAAAGGTAAGATCGAAGTTTCTCTCAGCGTTGAGAATATAGTCTTCTCGGGTGACTAACCGAGTGAGCAGGTCTTCACCAGAAGATGGCGACAGAGATTATGATCAGCGAAATATCGTATGAAAACACCCTGCTCACTCTCCTAGTCACCTGAGAAGACTATATTAATATTGGAAAGGTGTTAAAAACAACAATTCTGCCAAAAAAATTATTGTTGTTGTTGTTGCTATAGAGCCTATTGACAGCGAGGTTGCTCAACAATAACCAGCTAAAACCGTGGCTTAAAAATATACTAAATTACTGTCTGCATGGTCGACTGTAAAGCGGTAGGCAATGCAGAGAGCTAAATAAAATAAATCATAAAAAAGAATGTGGCTGTAAAGGGGCCACCAGCACCTAAGACTTTAAAATATCTGGATGGCTGTAAAGGGGCCATTAGGTTAACAAAGGAAGTAAAATCACTACATGTCTCACTGGCTGCATAATGGCCAGCGAGACAAGAATTATAACAATATAAAAAATAACAACAATGCACATGGACGGGTGGCTGTAGAGGGTCCACCCATCCATCTTAAAATTAGGCCAATCTGCCGAAAATCATAGGCACTAGACTGGCCAGTACACAAAATTTTAAAACACTGGCCACGTTGGTGGTCTCATTATTTAAAATAAGGGGCAGATCTTTGGCCAAGAAAACATCTGCCCTTAAGTCTAAAAACAGTACACAATCAATTAAAATGTGGCACACCATCGGAGGTATGCCACAGGCATCATATTCAAGTGGTTCCTCCCAGAAGAAAGCTATGAATCAGAGGATGGTGCCCTATACAGAAGTGAGTAAGGAAACCTCATCCCCCCCCTCACCTGCTGGAAGTACCTGCTTCACGGCTGAATGCTCGGTTCGACCAGCCGGAGCTTATTATGGTCTACCTCCAGTTACTGCCTCTGCCAAATGTCAAAAACATATCTTTTAACCGCCGAGGCAACATCAAGACATTGGGACCGGATCAAAGTCAATTCTGACCTTGTCGCAGGATAACCTGGCAGCTTCATCAGCTGCCGAGTTCCCCCGATACCCACATATCCAGGTATCCAGCAGAATACAACCTCAATTTCAAAAGACTGGAGGGATTGGAGGGCATCCTGTAAAACCCTGGACAAGACGATCTGCTGGGTACATGCTTCCCAAGGCCTGAACGCAGCTGAGGGAATCACAGCATATGATGTACTTCATGCCACAACTTACTTTCATATGCTGGAGCAACTTTAACAAAGCGTAACACTCTGCAGTGTATACACTGCACATGATTTGCGTCTTGAATCTGTAAGTCGCTCGAGGAAACACTACAGACCAACCTACTCCATTAGCCTGCTTAGACCCATCTGAATATACCGGGGTAAAATCGTAAACCTGGTTTACGACATTCTTAAAAATTCCAATAAAAACATTGTCAGCGGTACACAGCTTGTTGTACCATGACAGTTCTAAAATTGTTCTTGGCCTCCTTAAAAACCAGGGAGGAGATTTACTCAACCCTGGTGATGAAAAGAGGGAATCTCAAACCCATATTCCTCTAAACTAGCCTTTGTACAGTAGCTGAACGGCTCGGTTACTCTTTGGCAGTTGGTGTAAATCCGATCAAAGTTAGCATGAGTAACTACATCGTGCATGCGACTGCCAGGAGTTGCAGCAATATGCATATAATGTCGTACTATGACGAGATGCCGGCAGATGAAAAGTGGCAGCTCCCCAGACTCTGCACAAATGCCGGGTATCGGACTAGTGTGGTATACACCTGTGGCGAGACGAATTCCTGCATAGTGGACACTATCCAGTATAAGGAGATAACTGTCCCATGCTAAGTTGTATAGAATGCAGCCATACTCAAACCGTGACTGTATAAAGGCTCTATAAAATTGTAGCAGGCAGGAGCGGTCAGCTCCCCACGACCTGCCACACAGAAATTTTAAAACGTTAAGGGCTTTCAGGGCTCTGGCTTTAACATCTTTAAGATGTGGCTGCCAAGTAAGCCTACTGTATAAAATGAGACCCAGAAATCGAACAGTTTCACTAGAACCTAAAATGGTGTTCCTCAATGTAAGATGAGGTTCTGCTAAAAGACTTCTACTGCAGCTAAAAAGTAAACACCAGGTTTACTCAGCAGAGAAACAAAGCCAGTGTGTACTGACCATTCATCCAGACTGCTCAACGTGAGCTGCCGCTCGGCGCTTCTCAGACTAGACACCACACAAATAATTAAAAAGTTGACAAGGAGTACCAGATGGACCTCCTTATAACAGTTAAAATATTATTAATCACAATAGCAAAAAGGATCACACTTAAAACTGACTCTTGAAGAACACTGTTTTCCTGGATAAAAAGTTCTGACACGTCTCTACCGCCTAAATGACTGTCAAGATGTCATATGGCACGCGGTGTCATTTGAAATAACTTCAACGACGTGAGCGACAACAATAAGAAAAGAAGGCCGAGGTCTGACCCAGAGTAACCACTTCAGAGTTTGGCTGGCTGTTCGGCAGAGTAAAAACTCATCCAAACTCGGTTGCAGTGTAAACGTACACTTACGGATTTTAAGTACAAGTTAGTTTGAAGATCTTCAATGGTAACATCAGCAATTGAAAATGTTTGACAGCTGAGGTGCTAAATTTTATGGCAAAGACTTTAAAACAAAAATTATAAACTGGGTAAAGTCACAGATGGTAGTGTTGTATTATTATTCACTATGTACTAATTAGCTTGAATTTAATGGTGCCTCCATTTCTCGTGTGTGTGTGGTTTAAAATGAGATCACTTTGATGTAGTAGAGAGTAGCTACACTGATGCAATCCAGGAAAGTGTGAAGGAGCAGTAATATGGCAGATAAAAAGCAGAAATAACATAGTGTCAGGATATCAGTCAGTCTTTTGTAGCGTATTCAAGCAGTAATTCACAACATATTGCGAGTTTCTCAACGAGACTGCTGTCAGTTAAGTTTCAACTGGCATATGCATCGATTTGTTGAGAAAAAACAGTGGTTTAATTTGCTACTACAGTCAAGCTAAACTGATAAAAGTGAGGTAATATACTTAACACTTGCTTTGAGACTAGGTTAATTTTTTGTTTTCTATCTGCTTAACGTCTCTCTAACAGCGAGGTTTTAAGAGACGGGAAAGAATGGGGGGCAAGGAATGGGAAGGAATTCGGCCATGGCCTTTTGAAGGAAGCATCCCGGCATTTGCCTGGAGTGATTTGGGAAACCATGGAAAACCGAAATCTGGATGCCCGAACAGGAATTCAAACCGCCATCCTCCCGAATGCGAGGCCAGAACGCTAACCGTTACGCCACCACGCTCGGTGACTAGGTTAAGGATAAGTAACCGTTCCGTTATGCTAGTGCGGCTTAACAGGATTCATTACTTAATGGCCAATTCATCTCACCATTATATTCTAATACTTTAATTCTTACTAATGACAAAGGAATCATGAAGGAAAATACACCTATTCAGGAAACTTTATAATTTATTCCATCACCTGATGAAAATGTATGGCATTATATAGCACACAAACAACTGAAATCATGGCACGGCACATTTAACTTTTACTCCATTCTAGGCACATATAACCTTTACGATAATCTAACTATTACCCATGAACCATCTTTAGAAATGAGTGACTTGGAGGAATGACTATAAATCTTTAAGCAACAAGCATAGGAATACCAGATGGATATGTTACCTTACTATCATAGATGTTTCTCAAATCACTGAAGTCGTTGGAGTCACTGTTCAAGTGGCTTCAGAGTGTCGTCTGCTAAGATTATTGTAGTGGGTGCAAATCTAACTAGGATTGGCTACTGCCTACACATGACTACTTTAATGCATCGTAAGTGGCTTTCAGCTGTGCTACACTGACTACAGGGTGGGGAGGACAAATCTCATGCTTACTAAAGGGAAACCTGCCACCTACACGTGAGAAACTTCCAACTCTCATAGCCTTGAAGATTGTTTGACGTTACCACTCGAATCTGATAACGAGATGCGTAACCTGTACTGTGACTGGTAACCAGCTTGCTTGCCATTATGTTCTTTTGAAATGACTTGTAATTTTATTTCAGCTGCAAAGTGATCTGTATTAGTTAGCAAGATATGTGAATTTTAAGCAGGGAACGACAATAGAAAGAGTTAATATTGAGATGCATCTAAAAATAGCTGAAATTGCGAAGGAGGCACAACTTTGTCATAGTTAATGCCTGTAATGGATTAGTGATCAATATATTCCTGAAAGAAGCAATGCTTTAAAAGATGAAACCAGTAACACACAAATCATTTAAGATACACATACAGTAGAAACCCAAAAAACTTGAACATTCAAGAATCAAATAAAATTCTTGTAATTGGCAAGTTTTTTCTAAAAAAAAGGAGTGACAGTTCATTATAACTTCAATTGTACCAATATTTTCACCGACTTTCTGTGGACTTATGATCCATTTATTTTGGCAGCTTTTATTCATTTTTTTTTAACTAGGATTTTGTTTTTATTTTGGGCACTGAAAAGTTATATCCACACATAAATTATGCTGAATGCAGGCCCAATTCACATCACAACCTCTATTGTCAGACCCCACCTTGTGAAACATCCAAAGTTAAAAGATTTTTTCCTTTTTGCTTTGCCTATATGCCTCATTGACATAATTAGAGGTGAGAATGGACTGAAGGCAAGGAACAGGAAGGAATTCGGCCATGGCTTTTTGAAGAAACTATTCCAGCAGTTATCTGGAGTGATTCCCAGAAACCATGGCAAACCAAAACCTGGATGGGCGGACGGAGATTTGAACCCGTGTCCTCCCAAATGTGAAACCAAAGTTTTACCACTTACCTACAATGGTAAGTAAATTTGAAAGAACCACAATGCAAAGTATCTTTCGTACCACCACACTTGCATAACGTAAATATTTCCTTGGTGTTATAGAGCTCAAAACACACATTAAGAGGCTAAAATATCCAATTGGCACTGAAATTTTTGCCCCAATTTGAATAAACAACGAAAGAAATCTTCGGCATTTACTATGCAATTTAAGCAATCTCCAAAACCTGCAGGGGATAAACAACTGCAGAAATAAAAGAATTGTTAATTAAGGTATATTTTTAACAGCTAGAGAGGGGTAGGGTGTTTAATTTTGCCAAAGGTGTGATTATCATATGACTTTGATTATTCCCCGAGTTTCAGTAATGTAAAAGATATTTATGCCACATTTCAAGAAGATTGGATAATATTTTGGGGTTGCACATTTTGATCACTTATCTCAAAGTAGTGAAATTTCCAGTATTGAAGTGCTTTGTACTGAAGGGCTATTCATGTAGGCCTATTTCTTTCATATTCTGCAGGTAATTGAACTTCAAAATTGGAACCGAAACAGGAGGTTGGGTGCTAGAAAAAGTGCCTAGTGTTGAACTTTTAGGAGCTCGGTTCCCTTCAAAGGAACGAGGTATTTTTTTTTTTTTTTTTTTTACCGTCACAAGGAAATGGAAGAAACGCTGTCAGATGTTGCTAAATCCATTAGTACTAAACTACAGGAAGTGTGGTGGAAAGCAAATACTTCTGTTAAGATGGAGAAGAATATCTGTGTTAGTATACAGAAGCTGTACAAACAATACCAAAATCTCAGTAAAGAGAAATCGAGAAACACTGATAAATCAAATGTGAAATGGTAGATTTGAATAGATGATCTCGTCGAGTTATTTGACATTTTCCAGTAAAATGTGATGGACATGACTAGCATATCAGAGGATATCAGAGAAGATCGCACGAGTTCGTCAATGAGTAGAGTAGATAAAGTTTTTGCCTCAAAAATAAGATTTTTCCAGATTTCCAAAGTCTGTGGGCTTCACTTGATAAGAAATAATATACGAAAATGCTAGAAGAAGAATGTCCCGTGCAAGGTTTTCTAGAACAAAATGTCCTAAAAGAGGTAAGTCATCCAAGAAAAGACTAGGAGTTATCTATCACAACTGTCAATTCCATACCTAGGATGTTGATCCGAAAAAGACTTCAGTTTCAGGATCCCAGGGGCTCTGCATCAAGCAGGGTGGATGGCAATTTATGAACTTAAAATTGCCTTTTTTACTTAGCAGCTGAAAATTCCTCAATGAGCATTGAAAGGAACAAAATGGGTTGCAAATTTTGTCAGCCTCGTTTATATTCGCTATTGGCACGAAGTAATTGCCAGTCAAGGGACTCCAAAGAATGATTTGGATATGCTACAGCTTCTGAGCACTTACCCAGATGCAGACATAAAAAATGCTATCACAGTTGCTAAGAGACACCTTTGCTATGTCAGAAAGAAATGTATAATTTGCTTATGGAAGAACTTATTAGAAAAAACAACTGAATATTTAGAAACCAAACCTGCAAAAAAAAAAAAGGAATTGAAATGATTAAAGGGTACATACAGAGTTTTTGAAGGAAGAGACCTAAGCCATTTCATTACTAATAAAACAAAGACGTTCTTTGAATTATATGGGATATATGACATGACAATACTCCAGTGGTTCTCTAAGAAGCCATTTGGATGCTCTTAAGTTAGCAAATGATGCCACAGAGAGAGATATTGCTGTGATAAAAATTTTAACCAATCGGAGACGAACAACAAAAACAATTCTTGTTGAAAGTAGTCTAGCATCACAGAAAAATCACCAAGTGAACAAAAGAAGAGATTGCATCGTTCAAAGCTGATTAATGTAACACAATTCTCCTGTCATACTACCTATTAATCTTAGTGTCTAGTTTTAGTATTATTTTAAGTTTGCAATTTCTAGTTTTCCCAATAAAAATAATTAACATTCCAAAATTGTATTTTTTTCCACTTTTAAAAAACTGTCCAAAGAGTGCAACACCTAAATATAATTCAATCTTCGTGAAAATTGGTATGAATATTTTTTACATCACTGAGACTCTGGGAGTTAGCAAAGTCACATGATAATCACATCTTTGGAAATAATGAAACACCCTGGGGGGGGGGGGGGGTAGATAGACAGCAGAATATTCTCAGCAGGAAGTGGTTTCCACAGGGATGACATATACAGTATTAGAGAGACCTGTGTAAAATAGCAAAAGCAACATTTCAGAAAAATGTAAATGTGTTGACAATCTTCTGGCTACATGTGAACTCTGTTGCGATGGTGCAACCCTTGGGGCTGGGATATTTTTTTAAATGCCTTATTGACATCATTAGTGGTGGGAAGGGAGTGGGGGCAAGAACAGGAAGGAATTTGGCCATGGCCTTTTGAAAGAACCATACTGGCGTTCCCATGAGTGATTTCAGGAAACTACAGAAAACTGGAGGCCGAATGGGGATTCGAACCTCCAAGCTGGAATAGCTTCTCCTGCCTGACGTGCAATGTGGTATTGAGTCTGGTTGCTATGGATACTATTTGTAAGTGGGGTTTACACCTTGCTTGGCCTACACATGAATAAAAGAACAATTAAGTTCTTTCATACTCGACAGCTAGAGCTGTAAAGAGTACAAACTCCACTCATGAAAAGTTTGCCGTGGTAAATGGTATTAGACGAGGGCCACTTATCTGTGTCAAAGTTGGGGTCTACTGGAGATCACAATTCCACTACAACATTCCCTAATGATGTCATAATATTGTGGTAGTCAATCGCAAGACGTATTCATTTTCAACTAGAAATTAGGTTGTGATACACCCCAGACCACCATGATACCATTAAATGTACTTCGGAAAGTATTTTTAGCAGTGTCTCGAATTTTACTACTGTAGTATTATGATGCCAATTCCTCGCAGAATCACTATCTCCAGTAATCCCAAAGTCAAATGTTAGATAGTCATAACAGAGCTTCAAGAAGAAATTAGTTGCCAGACAGCCAAAAAATTTTGTACGAATTAATATATTACATAAGATTATGACAGGTTTAAGGTTCAAAATGGAAGAACTGCTAATTAACACCAATGACTTGAAAGATCCCAATAGAACTGACATTTTATTACTATCCAAATAAAATTTAACTGTAGGAAGAGAGATGTGTTTTATATAGGAGGCTATAATCAGCTTCCAGTGATGGTGGAAGGAGGAGTTTTCACATAAATGATTTGTTAGGATCAGTCATTAGAAGTTTGTGCTATACAGTTAAACCGTCAGTAATGCAATTTCATAACAGTTACTATATACAGAGATCCCTCTGGAAACTTTGTTCTCTCTTCCTGAAGGAATTTGATCTCTTATCAAGTCAGATATCTTAATGATGACTTTCCAAACAACTTACAATTATACAGTTATGTTGGAATCATTAGCCAAGTTACACAATCTAACTCTGGTAGCTAATACCCTCCTAGGCATATCAAAATTCTATTAAACAAGCAAGCCAGTAATATCTAGCCTATCTGATAATCATTTCAAATTATATACCTCCAAAATTTAATAGAATAATAATAACTTTAGATTAAATGTTTTAATTAATTGTGAATCAACTGTTAGTTTTAGAAATTATCTACATATCACAAACTGGAACCAGGTTTACAATATATTAGGCGTGAGCAAAATACAGAATACTTTTAGCACCATTTTGTTGAATTAGGCTGAAAACTGTTTTCCCAGGAAAGAGTAGCAGGATTCAGGATTATTGGAGATCACAATTCTGCAAGGAATTGGCATCATAATACTGCAGTAGTCAAATTCAAGATAGCACTAGAAATACTTTCTGTAGCAGTTTTAGCGGTGTCATGCTGGTCCATGCTGTATTACGAGTTCTGCTTGAAAATAGCTGTCCAGGGTGTATGTAATACAGCCTAATTACTGCTTGACAATAATACAGGGTGTTTCAAAAAGAATATATGTATTTCGAATGCATATATTTATTAAACTGTAAGACATACAAATATGAAACATTACACACATATTTACGAACCTCTTAAGTTCAGATTACAGATGTTCAATATGTCCTCCATCAGCCACACGAACAATATCACATCGATACTCAAATTCCTCCCATACTCGGGCAAGCATGTCCTTCGTCACTCATGTTACGGCAGTACGGATCCGGTTCCTCAAGTCCTCAAGGTTCTGTGGGAGTGGTGGTACATAAACGTTGTCTTTAATGAAACCCCACAGGAAGAAGTCACAGGGTGTCAAATCTGGTAACCGTGGAGCCCAGCTGATGCATGCTAAGTCACCAGCTCCTTGACGACCAATCCAACGGTTCGGTAGAGTTTCATTCAGATATTCACGCACTTGGCGACTCCAGTGAGGGGGTGCCCCGTCTTTTTGAAAAATGAAGTTGCCTTCGTGCAGCCTCGGAAACAAGCAGTTTTGTAACATAGCGAGATACTGCTGACCGTTAATCATGTTACCATCAAAGAAGAATGGGCCGTAAACAGATGATCGGTTATCGCACAAAACACATTGACTTTAGGCGAATCTCGTACATGTTCAATGACTGCATGTGGGTTCTGTAGACCCCAAATTCGAACATTGTGTTTGTTTTCCTGACCACTAACATGGAAAGTTGCTTCATCACTGAAAACGATGCCTTGTGCGAAAGTGTTATCATTGTCAATAGCATCATTAATCTCGTTACAAAATGCCACACGTTTCTGTTTGTCATCAGGACGCAGAGCTTGTAACAACTGTAACTTGTATGGCTTCATAACCAACCGACGTCTCAAAACACGCCAAATTGTTGTTGTAGGTAGTTGTAACTCCCGACTGGCACGACGAGTTGATTTTGAAGGACTACGTTGGAAAGCAGTTTGAATTCGTGCAACATTTGCCTCAGAAACACGAGGGCGGCCAGGACTCTTTCCTTTACATACACATCTGGTATCTACAAACTGTCGATACCATCTACGAATGTTCCACCCATTCGGAGGATGCATTTGGTACCTCAACCTGAAACGTCTTTGCACTGTAATCACACAATTGCACTTCGCAAACTCGATAACACAAAATGATTTCTGCTGTGGAGTAGCCATTTTAAACATATGACAGTTACCAAGAATAACACAAGACGACTGACATCTAGCGACTATTAAATAAACTAGACTATGTATTCGTTTCTACAATAGCCGAGCCGGGGTGCAGCGATCGATAGTTTGCACAAAAGAATACTTTGTAATACGTATATTCTTTTTGAAACACCCTGTATGTCTTGCAATAGACTACTGCATTATGACATCATTAGTCTGGCGGAGGAATGTTTTTGTAACTGAATCGTGTCCTCCGGTAGACCCAAAGCTTGTAAAAGAGAACAAAAACCATGGGTATCCATGAGAATTAGAACAAGAAATTCTAGTAGAAAGTTGAACCTGGCCTCTAGGAAGAGTTATACTAATGTCAAAGCTCAATGTAAGCAGTATTGTAGAGATTAAAGCATCTGAGAAAATGTACTATAAACAGACGAATCAAGAAAAATGAAAAAATAAAAATAGTTCTTCAATATTGTGGAAATATAAAAGTCTGTAACAACACATTTATCAAATTCGATGGAATTCCAGTCTCTTGAACACCAATATTTCTAACTAAAAATTTGATACCCTTTTCTCATAAATGAATTTCTAATGCTTAATGACTTACGGCTTTTATTCAGACTGAATTCAGGTGGAAATTTTAAAGTATCTCTATAGATTTAACTCCAGTTGAAATTTAAAAAAAAAACATACCTCACCTTTTAAATGTAAATGTTTGGATGACTACAATTCAATTTGTAGTAGATTAAACATCTAAGAACACTAGTCAACTGTAGTAATCTTTATAAACCAGCATGAAGACCCCTCCATTAATTCCTCCTTTATCTCTACAATACACACTATAACCATCAGGATGAACTTCATTGTCTAGCACTTCCTTTGATAACTGTACCCTGATAACAGTTTAAGGTTTATTCAACCAAATTCTATTACTTTCTTCATTATACTCCTACAGTTCACTGATAACAGTCTTATACCTGCCTTTGTTATGATTTTAGCATTACCTTACCATTTGTGACACCGTCTTTCATTTTTCCTCGGCTTCTGCTATTTCATTATTATTTAAGATTTTTTTCCCATCATGCATCTGCATTCAGTATCCCTTTGGTCACCTGTTTTTAACCCCACATCAGCAGCCTCTAATCTAGAAAAAGGTGCAGTTCTTACCATCATAACTGGAAGTACACTCCCTTACAGATATAACTAGTAGCTCAGAAAGTGTCCCCTTTCCCCTTCTACCTAGGGGTAGGCCATGTCTACTGATACCTCACCTTCCAATGTTATCTGCAGACACAACTACCAAGACAAACTAATGTCTTTCCCAACTAGCACCCCAGTCTCCACATTTACCCACCTCGCAGCGTGGTTCAATTGTGGCCTGTCATAGCGACTCAGGAACCGCATAAAATCCAACCTGGTATGCTGTACTCCTTCGCCACCTTCCTCAGGTAACTCTTTATGATTTAATTCTCATTTCTATCAACACTATTTCCCACAACCCCCACTATCAATACACGATCCTCCTTACAAAGTGATCCTAAATCCTCAATTACCTGCCCTAATATTGCACTAGGTTTTAAAAATTTGTGACCTGGTAGCCTTCACCGAATTGGTCCTGCAGAAGAAGGCCTACACTTCTCCCATGGCTACTACCTAGCAGCAGAACCTTTTTCTTCCTTCTTTTATCTTCCACACATCTGGTCTCACAGGTCTGCTGCACCTCATCTACTCCTACTTGAGGCTCTACTCCTCCTGACTCCAGTAACAGGTCAAACCTATATCTCCCCACAATTTCTAAGGTATCGGGCACCATAACCCTGTTTAACCTATTTCCTGTACGACCTGCTGCCAGCTTCCTACCATCCTCTTTACTCTCCCCACCATCTTTCCTTAACAGTCTAATGGCTGAGCTTGAAGGGTCCTGATAATTTCTTCCTGATCTGCAAGTTTTCTAACCTGCTCAACAATTTTCATATTCTGCTCTGCCATCTTTCTGTCCAGCTCTGTCATTTTCCTATCCCTGAAACAGAGTGGGCAATATCATGGAAGAGCCTCATTCAGTTCCCATTTCCCCTCTGCAATATATTTATTCAAATAAAACAATTCTTACACTCACTGACAACCAAACGCTTCACCACAAGCTGTTTTAATATTCAAAAATGATCTACCCTGTGTTACATCTAAAAATTCAAAATTTGTTCAATTTGCAGATGACAAGCATAGGAATTAAAAATACTCCAGATTTATCTACCGACCATTATTCAAATTACGCCTTTGACCTTATTAATAAATGGTTTACAACTAATGGATTGCCTGTAAACTTTGATAAAACTCAACATATGCAATTCTTAACATTACACAGCATAAGACCAGACGTACACATAAAATTTGCAGGCAGATCCATTCAAGAGATAGTGTGTGTGAAATTTCTAGGTTTGCAAATTGATCATAGTTTAAATTGAAGGTCGCATGTCTCTGACTTACTGAAGTGAATGGATACAGCCACATTTGCAATTGGTACAATTTGAGCAATAAGTGATCTCAATATGAGAAAACTAATTTATTTTCACTCCTTACTGTCATATGCAATAATGTTCTGGGTCAATTCTACTTATAGAGAAAGTGTAGCCCAAAATTGAGCAATAAGAATTATGTGTAGGTTTAGCAGTAGAACTTAATGCAGAGCTGTTCAAGAATTTAGGGATTTTAACATTGGTGGCCGAGTACATGTTCACTATATATGTCCTTTGTAGTCACAAATTATACTCTGTTTGAAACAAATAGTAAAATACACAATTATGTCACTAGAAGTAAACATGATCTTCACAAAGATCACAAGTTGTTGTCATTTGTTCAAAAAAAGGGAAAATATCTTCAATTAGCTCCCAACACATCTTAATTGTTAGCAGATGATAAGGGGGCGTCCATTGATTACGTGAGGCGTTTTTCCGGAATTCCGGACCCTCCCCCCTCTGGTGAGATTTTGAGAGACCTGGTTGGACCTCCTCCCCCCCTCTAAAATAATGCGAGATTTTGACGGAGACCCCTCCCCCCCATTTCACCTGACGTCATTAATGGATGGCCCCTAACATTAAATTCAGGAGAAAAAACATTAAAAGAATTTTGAATTGACAACTCCTCCTACTCTTTCAAGGAATTTATTTCTAAGGTATCTATAAAATAATTGCCACTAGTATGTGGAAATGTATTTGAGGTAATTAATGTACAATGTATGCTGTGAATGCACATCTTCTGGTGTATTTATCTATTTTTTTATGTAATTGTTTATCTGTAAATTGACAACTTTCCAACAGAGCCAGTCTCTTATATTAGGATCTATGGAAAATGAATGTACTGTACTTTATAAACCAGTTTGCAGTATTCATCTTAGCAGATATGCCATACAAACAGTCTATTGCATTTCAATGGGGGCAAACAACCTATTACAAAAACTATTTTGTTTCAAATGTAAAAATGCTAATGGTCTAAGATTCATATCGTCCTAACTTCAACAGATTGAACGATCCTTGAACAAATGACATGAATATACAGATTACTCAATTATATCCATAAATCTGTGTGCATATATAATGAAGTCATTGGCTGCAACAGTATTGGGTGAGTCAATATGCCTGCAGCAGACTACTCAATACCATAATTAAATATATATATATATATTGCCCACATTAATTGGCTCTTACTTATTACATTGGTCTATCATGCACTTTTCCTTAAATATTAAAGTGTAAGGACTGTGGAAACAATATTTTCAACACGAAAGGGAAACAAATAACTGGCTGTGGGTTATGCCCTAGCCAAAGTATATATTTGCATTTACTGCCAAAGAATTAAATGATAAACTTTTCGACTATACATTGCTTTTGATTGTGTTAACCATGAAATTTTAAATGAGAATTAAACTACTATAGTATGGATGATAATCATAATAAATGGAAAAGGGGAACTGCACCACTTTCGGTACCTGCCAGAAACTGGTACTAACCTGATGAAATTTACATCAGTCGCTTCGTCAACACGTCCTCTTCACGTTTTGCGATCATACATTGTGGAAAAGTTGCCAAGAATTTAATTAAAAATGCCAAAATATGAAAGGCTGAGCAACTGCTAAATGCTTTCAGCACTGCTAAAATAACATAAAAATTATCAGTACAGGGATCATTTCAACCTAAACAGTTTAGTTTTGTCATAGAAATCGTGGTTAGGTTGAAATACGGTCTGGACCAAGTGATAAAATATTACGAAATTTTGGCTATACGACATACAACACGCAACGGCATATTTGTTTACAATGGAAGCAATCGATGGTTGTTCGTTGCTATGTAAGATGGCAGTCATCACCGTATTACAACACGGATAAATATTGTGTGTTTGTCAATTTTGTGCGATTTTTTACAAAGGAGTAGAGCTGAAAAGGCATGAAAACATTTCAACAAAGGATTAAATTAACATTTTAAGAGACTGTAACGGATTTTTTCAACGTTGGCGGCATGTAACGGCTGTTCGTCATGTCATATTTCGGCATTTTTAATTAAATTCTTGGCAACTTTTCCCCAATGTATGATCGCAAAACGTGAAGAGGACATGTTGACGAAGCGACTGATGTAAATTTCAACAGGTTAGTACCAGTTTCTGGCAGGTACCGAAAGTGGTGCAGTTACCAGGAAAAGGTATCACTGGAACATTTTGACTGTATCAGTATCTGAATAGGGATAAATAGGTGTGCAGTAGGCCTATCTCATGGTTCTATAATGGTTCAACTATGGGTTTTTGTTTTAGTGGTTACTTAATGACTGGGACCCGGGAAGGAATTGTCCTTTTGGTCTGGAAATTTATACACACGCTTCTTGGACAATATTATTTAAGAAAATGTTGGTATTATAACCATTAAATACATACATACAGCATAAAGCTCTAAAAACATAGCTGTGGCATAAAACAGTAAGCGATCGCTGGATGTCATGTTTACACATGTGCGACCCCCAACAAACTTACATTTAATTAAATGCATTCATTACCACCAACATTGATAAAAATAATGTAGAATAAATACTCCTGCTACATTATGTGACAACAGAGCATCAATTGCCACTTCGGTATATGTAAGTTCCCAAATTACAATTCATATACGCCCCATTTTCCATTAAATTTTTTTTTTTTTTTTTTTACTTATGGCTTTGGGCAGCCGCATAGCTCAAGTGGTATAGCGTCTGACAACCAGGGTTTGATGCTCGAAGAAGCTGAGGATTTTTCCTCCAAGCTGAACGTCTGGAATGGCCCTCCATGCCCACTCAGCCTGCTATCAAATGAGTACCATGGAGGAAACTCCAAGGGAAAGTAAAGAAAAAGGGCCGGACCGCGATGCTGGCCAAGGCACATCCACTCTAGTGCCTATAGTCAGGAAATAGGAATGTAGAGCTCTACTTCCACTAATCCTATGGGAATACGGCTTCAAAGCTGTGAAAACCCACTGAGTTTACCTTCCTTTACTTTTGGCTTTACACCTCGTCAGCACTGAGGGCAATGGAGGTGGGGTGGAACTGGGGACAAGGAACAGGAAGGAATTCAGCCATGGTCTTTTGAAGGAAGCATCCCAGCATTCACCTGGAGTGATCTGGGGAAACCATGGAAAACACAAATCTGGATGCCCGGACGGGGATTCGAACCAGCGTCCTCCTGAATGTGAGGCCAGAGTGTTAACCGCTCACCTACCACGCTCGGTTTCACATTAAACTCCTCCACAGTTTGAGATATATTGTGCATTACCTTCTTAGGCAATTTGCTCCTGTCCCTCACTCCCTTTCTGAAAAAAAAGAAAACTTTCCTGATCCCTAATGCCTGAAATCTCACAATACACTAACAAGTTTTTCAACCCATCTCTTTTAATTCCTCAGTTCTGTTGCATCTTTTGCAGAGGATCATGAGAAATACTCTGAACCATTTCTCTACAACTGTGCCACCATTCCCTGCCCAGTTTTGCTTACTGCCAGTTGTCAATCCCAGGTATTTACACTTTATTACTTCAACAAGCAATTCAATATCCTCTGAAGAATAATACAAACCTTTATTTTCCTATGAGTATATCTAAAAACTTTACCCTTCTTGGCACTTATCTTCTAGCTTGCTTATCCATTCAAGATATCCTGCATAGACTCCTTTGAGTCTATATAATCCTGTTACATAGCATCATCTGGTAAAAGCCTAACCTCTGGCTGTACATCAACAACAGAATGATTGTGAAATTGCTGTGTTTGGGTATAGACCATACAATACATTACAATACAATACATTCATTTTCCATTGATCCCAATATAAGAGACTGGCTCTGTGGGATGTGGAAAGTTGTCAATTTACAGATAAACAGTTGCATAACAAAATAATAAGTACACCACTAGATGTACAGTCATAGTATACATGGTACATTAAACACTTCCATTACAAAATAATACATACACCAGAAGATGTACAGTCATAGCCTATATGGTACATAAAAAAAAAAATCCATAACAAAATAATACATTCACCACAAGATGTACATAATATATATGGTACCGTAAACAATTACGTAACAAACTAAATACATACACCAGGAGATGTACAGTCATAGCATACATGGTAAATTAATTAAGTGAACTATATTTACACAAGATACATAATCCATACTGGAGGGCAAAAATCTCTGGTCTAAAGCGATTAAATGCAGTCACGTTTTCAATATGTATAATTTCGTCAACATGTTGCCATCAAGACATTAAGTACACATGAATAAACGAGGTAACTTAATTTAAACATACATAAATAAACCAACTGTTTCGTTGAAACGATTTTTTTAATTTGGTAATGGCTTTACGCCTCGTCAAAGTCATAGAGACGGTAACGAATTCGTTTTGGAGGGTGAGGGGGGGGGGGGGGGGAGGGACAAGAAACGGAAAGGATGCCATAGCATTTTGAAGCCGTTTGTTTGTTTTTTGTCTTTATGCCCCGTCGACATCGTTAGAAGCGGAAAAGGGCAAGAGGCAAGGAACGGGAATTGGCATTCGCTGGAGTGATTTCGGAAAACCATGGAAAAACGAATTCTGAACGGCCAGTCTCTAAACCAAACATTTCTGCTGCTTTTATAAGCACGGAGATTAAAAAGCCCGAACAAATAACTTAGTAGTACGTTCCCGTTTTTACAGTTTGTTACCAATTTGTCCAGATATAGGAATATGTCGAGAAGATGGGAATAACGTGCAACAGTCAGAAATTTTGTTCAATACGACATAACAATAGTGCATATGACATTATCTGCAAAGCAAATCACACAAAATTTACGTGGCATTTCAGAATACCACTTATACCGGCACACCATGTTTTAAACATACAGTTAGCAATATAAACAAATTTTACTCACCTGAGCGTTCAGAGAAGCTAACCCAGGATTCAGCCTCGGTTCAATTAAAAATATAAAACCTTTCACAGGCTCTTTTCCGTTATTTTCTAACGCAAAAGCAGTCGATATTTTCACAAGCTGAGATGTCAAATCAATAACCCTTTCCACATTTCTAATCTTTAAATCATTAGTAACAATGGCTGCATTCGTGAAAATAATGAAGTATGTAGCTGAAACAGTAAGTAACCCGAAATTTAAAGTTAACATTTCGGTACACGATTCTTAACACTCTTCCAGCATGCAAACCCACGCCTATCGCGTAAACCGGCCAACACACAAGTCAAAGATTATTAACTAGTAAACCCACTACAAATACAAGAATTTCGTCTTTTTGCTGTAGTTGCTATATCCTTGCTTGAAATAAGTTTATAAAACGATTTCTTAAAATACGATCTGTAAGTACGAACATAGAGACGAAAAATTATTGTATTTATCAAAAATAACTCATATTTCCAGTCAATAGCTGTAAAAACAAGGCACTTTTATTGGAACACTGTTATGATAAAAATATACATTTCTCCTTGAGATAAATCAAATTTTTAATACGAAAATAATAGCATTAATATGTATTAATAATTAATGGATTTTTACTGTTACCCTTGCATTTATTGATTACGGTAAGAATTACCAAGTGTTTGTACCATTGGCAACCGTTAGTATTAAGAATCTTTGGGGACAATACTGACGTGTTCAAAGACGAGACGTTAACTAAATTCAATAACAACTTTATAAAACCATTCTGTTATCTCTAGTGTTTGATTCCAGCAGAGACAATATTCCAGTATTGGGGCAAAGGCAACCACTAGATTGCGCCTTAAGCAAACGCTTGTAGTGCTAGTCTGCAGTTCCTAAATATCCAGTCAGCCATTACATTATTCCAACGCAAAAACCATTTTATACTGAAATATTGTTTTACAAAAATAAATAAAATATAGTGGGCACTATTTAGGAACAAATAATTACAAAATTCGCAGAACAAATTATAGGAATAAATTACCGAACAAAAGCAATAAATTATTAAGGTGACCAATTGTCCTCCTTTTGTAGGTTCTGTCTTCTGTCCTTCCTGGAAAAGTGTCCTCCTCAGTGTTGCCAACCCTGAAATCTAGCTGATGGTAGAATTTATCAAAAATTATGGTAGTTTTTCGAAATTATGTTGTAATTTATATTTAAAATACGGTAAAATTACAGTAAAAAATTAAATGTTACTACTGAAAAAAATTAAAGGCCAGAATTTGAAAAAAAATCTATTTTTAATCTGAATCAGATAGTACAATTGTATTATCATCATTTTTATACATATCAATATATGTTTTGTATCATAGCGTTAGTAGGTTAAAATCGATGCAAGTTTTTTCCATGTCGCTGTATAGCCTACTGCGTAAAAAGATTTCTCTTGATGGATTTTGTTATGAGTTCGTTGAGCTTTTTTGTTTTAATTTCATTAACTTTACTCAACACTCGATAGCACTCAATATTCGAGTGTGGTAATCTCAAAATAGCCAACATAAATTTCGGCAAGTGCTTAAAATAAGTATCGCTATCTCCATATTGATAGCGTAGTTGTACTACCTGAAAAAAATAGAGAATGTACATTATAATACTGTTAGAACAGTTACTTACTTAGCAATATTGACACTTTATGGTTATTGGAAAATTTACCTGGGGCCAAAACCTGTCAGAGGTTGACTAGAGTTCAAATCCTTGAGGTAAAAGGGCAACTTCCGAAACTCATCGTCGAGTTCTTGTTGATTCAATAAAGTTGTTAGAAATTCTCTGAATCATATTTTTCTATTTCTGCATAATCTTATCATTAACAGAGTATTGTTTACAGATGCCTACACAAGACTTAATAATAAAATTTTTCCACATCATTCTCAGCGTGGACTTTCGTTCTTCACTTGCAATTGAGTTTAGTTCTCTCCTGACACCTAAACCAAGATATATGTCTTTCAAGCCTTTCTTCTGTTGGGTTTAAGGTTTCTACAGTAGCCGAATTTACATAGTGTCTCTGTAAAACCATTAGTAACAGTTCTTTGTACCTAGCTGTCATTTTCTCATGCAGTTTAGTAATCGGAAAAGATTCGCTTTGTAAATAGCTATTTAATGCTGTAAATTTCGGCAAAATCAAGCCAAGAAACAATCATATTACTTCATAATTGGGTCATTTAGGTATGAATTAATTTCGTGACACTCTGAATCTATCGGCCATTTTCTATTGAAATATAGACGTAAAGCATCCCATTGCTCAAGGATTCTTTCTACAATAGTATTTAATGACGGAAATCGAGTCTGGGCTTGTCTGAGAATTTTGTACACATCTAATTCTGCAAAATGTTGAAACTCTTTAAACTCACTTTGTATTTTGCTGCTGGATTTAAAACAATTATATATATTTCACACCAATTTTTCACAATTAAGTGCTCTATGCAAAGATGAAGCGAATGACAAATGCATTTAAGCACAATTATGCCTGGACAATGTTGATGAAATTGGCTTGAATCTGAATTGTTAGAGCCAATCATTGTATTGTATCTACCATAGCTGAAGCCTATAATGTATTCAGTAGGAATCTCATTCATTTCATCTGAATTAATAATAACATTAAAAAAATTTCTGCATTTGCAACATGATCCGTTGTTTTTAATCAAATAATTGAATCAAATCCCAAAACTGGTTCAACACTTTCTCATTCATTTGATCAAAATACCTGACCACTACAGCTACTGTTTTTACTACGGCAAAATCTGTGCTCTCTTCAGTCAAAATTGAAAACTTCTGTGGCTTTAAATCAGTGATCAGGTTTTCTTCTTCAGTTTCGCCAATACAGTTCTTTATCACAGCTTGAACTTTAATTCTTTTTAACTTAATATATTTGGCTATTTGAGAATCTGGGAACAAGTCGGCTAAGTGATCCACAACAATATGAGAAATTTTATGCATAGCAACGAATTTTATTTCAAAAGTCTTAATCAATAGTTTTTCAGTAACTGGCATGGATTCAACACTTAATTCATAATATTCTTTGTTCAGCAACCATTCTTCCAGAAACTTCCGCTTATAGCGCTTTCTCTTTGCTGGTGTTGGTAGGTTATCTTCTTCTCCAGAAACGCTGTCACTATCACTCACCATCTTTTTAAATTACAAATGAAATTGACAACACAAGGACTGCAAAATTTTAAAAAAGACTAGAATACTAACAAATTTAGTATTCATCTACAACGAAATACGGCAATTACCTACCAAACTTGTTCGCGTAATATCTCGAAGCTTATATTGAGTAATTCCAGAAATAAAAAGCATATAAAGCAAAAAAATAATGTTGTAAACAAAAAAATTCCCAAATAAAACGAAGGATGCATTATCATCGGTCAATAAAGTCGAGAAATTTAAAGAATATATCACAATTACCTAAAAATTACGATTCCTTAAATTACGGTGTATTTTACTACCGCAGTTATAACCCTACGGTAGGTGGTAGATCTATGCTGACTACGGTGTATTTACGATAATTACGGTGTAGTTGGCAACACTACTCCTACCTGTCCTCCTTTTTTTCATGTTTAGATAAATGTCCAAAAATTCTGGAACTTTTTTTCAATTATGAATTATTGGAGATATTAATGTATTGTGTACATAATCAGGCATCTAATCCGCAAAACGATTTAAAAGGTTGAAGGTGAACATATTCCGCAACAGAAGTTTATAGTCTTATTTTGAACGATTTTTTCCTTCAATATAAATCACGATTTTAAGAAAATTTATTCCTTTTATAATAAAAATAAAATTGTCAAATCCGGGCATAACGGAAAAGTATAGCAAAGAAGTTCCCAAACATGTTTCCAATATGTGGAAGAATGGTCTGAAACGAATATCACAGGAAATAACTGTTTTTATTGGTGTTTTTTGACTTCATCGCAAGTTAATTGGGCAGATATTGAAAATTGTGTTGAGTTTTTATCGAAAGAAACGCCTGATATTAAAATCGATGAAATTATTTATTTGAAGAAAAGAAGACTGAATGAATTTAAATTCTGATAAATTAGAACAATGGGAAGATATACATGTTTAAATTGATAAAAGATGGGTGGAAATATTCAACCATTTCGAAAATGAACACATGCCATACGAAAGTCTAGATATTTTTGTTGAATTTACGTTTGCTGCTCTGGTATAATGCAGCAGTTGAAAGAGTTTTTTCAGTTGGCAATGATTTTTGGACACGTGAGAAATCAAGATTGAATTTTGATACTCTAGCTGCAGCACTTACCGTAAAATTCAATATAAATGATATTTCTTGTCCCGAAATTTCCAATATATCATTAAAAAATGTATATTTACAAAAATATATTCATTCAATGGAAAAATACTAGTTTAATTATATATTTAAAAGGGATGTAAGCATAATTAGTGTATTTTTGTTTGAATTAATGAAATGTTTCATTTATTTACGTTGAATTTTCATAAATTTTCTAGTCCTCCTTTTCATTGTTAAAAAGTTGGTCACATTAAAGTTACATGACGGAATCTATTAGATATTAAAAAACTAATAGCGTCTTTCTTTCCCTGTTCTTAAATTTTCTTAGATTGAATGTTTTACTTGTGACGCGTAATTCAAAATTTTCGCAGGTTTTAGGTTTTATTGTTTAAACAGTCATGACTTAACATTCGAAATCATATTCATGAGCACATAGAAGTATTTTCTATTATTTTTAGTATTCATTTAGGTAGGACACCAATTGCTGACACGTTAAGATTTTTTTTTTTCATTTTCGAAGTCTCTCACCATAATATTTAGTAACTATGCATTCTAAAGGCATTTTCTGCTTTCTGAATATTTCTGTATTATTTTATAGCAGTATAACGGCTCAAAAGTTCGTTAAGTGTATGATTAAAGCTGAATTTTTGTTAATAAACACAAGTTCCACATCACTGTCGATTTAAGGAACATTTAAGAATTTAGGTATGTACATTCGACTGCGAGGTAATCCATAACAGAAATATTCTATGGTCTAAACTACGGAATCATACGATTATTTATTTTATGGCGATCACATTTGTATATTCTCGTTCAGTAGAAAGGAAAGAAAACTTAAATGTACCGAATGTTAAAATCCTTATTCAATGTCTTACCAACAGAAATTAAATGTTATCTACAAAAACCCAACTACTTTAAGTCCAAACTGAAAGAGTTTCTGCTTCAGAATCCATTTTACTCTGTAAAAGAATTTTCTTCTTGGAATTTGGTAACTAAGAATGACTGATAAAATAGTATATATGGTGTATGGAAGGGAAAGGTGACAAAGTTGCCCAATTACTAAAATGATATATGGTTTTTCTTTCTGTTGAAACTTTTGACAAATGAAGTAATTACACTGTTTACAAAATTTCATCATATATAGTAACTAACATGGGATAGCATGCACTCAAAAACTGCTGTAAAAATTATGATACTAACAGGTTTTTAAGGTAATTGACTGCTTATGAGTTATGGTAACTGGTTGGTAAGAAAATAACTGGTTCTGGTAACAAGTTTATACACTGTTCCACATAATAAGTATTAAATAACTCGGGATTGTATTTGCAGATTACAGGAAATATTGGTTATACTAATGGGTCATAACTAACTTCTTGTCAATATATAATATTATCAATTATATAGTAATATTGACATTACTAATAAGTGTATGTACTGTTCCACATCCCCGAGATTATTCTCACATGGGATCAAAGTGAACATATCTATCTATCTATCTATCTATCTACTTACAGACAGCAGTATTTACAATTTGGCTAACAAGATTCGCGCTTCCGACAGTGTTAAGCATAATCTCTATAAAACAGTTCACCGACGACAGACGATACCATCACCGCACACTTAAATCCTTTCGGGCTTACTTGATACCTGACAGTGTTGGTAATTTTATGCACAGTTTTCTGAATAACCGCATCAGCATAAATTCGAACATGACACAATTCCATGTCGACAGTAGGTAAATACTCAGAATGTAAATCGGATCACTCGAAATGTACTGAATTTATCCAACACGAATCTGTCAGATGATAAATTCGAAATTACAACCCGTAGAAAATACTTCAACGTACTCATGAATCTTAGCTTAAAAGTTAATTGAATTCTAAACCAGCAAAATAATTCAAAATGAACTCCGTGCCACGCGTAAAACGTCTGAGCTTAATTTGCTAATGGACAATGGAAATGAATCTTAGACCAGTGGTTCCCAATTTCCTTTTGGCCACGGAACCCTAACTGATGAACATACATTTTTTGGCGGATCCCCATTTTTATAAGCGTAAGTTGAAAAACCAGTCTCGCATCGGTACGTCGACACAAATGGAAGCAGAACCATGATACCCTTCTCACGGTGCGGTTATAACTCTTTTCAGAGAACATTTTATTTAATTCTCGGACGGAACACGGAACCCCAGGGTTCCGCGGACCACCATTTGAGAACAGCTGTCTTAAACTATACAGTGCCGGCATGCACTTGGCTGTGTTTTTTTTTAAATTTATTTCCAGAACGCAAAATCAATGGATTAAATAATTAGGAGGAATTGCAGTTTAACTATCTGCTTACATTGATTTTATATAACTTTCCTTTAATTTCAAAACTTCTTGGTTTATACAATAGTTATCCAAGAAAAGTTATATTATAGCCACCACCGCTTTTAACCAAACAAACAGTAACGGACAACAAGCACGACGATTTACTAGGAATGATGGAGCCATTGGGCAATGCTCTCTTTGTTTAAGCGCTGTATTGCCAATAAAGACTCCATTGCAATGAAAGCGCACAGGACACTGGATTGCATCTGAGAAAGCAGTAGATCAACTAAAAAAATATATTTAAAACGATAAAAGCAATAGTGGTTCGACACTAAAGGATACTAGAATATCAAAAAATGTTTTCTTCTTTTTTTATCACACTATTTTCGATTATTTCATTTTATGTAATGAGGGTGTCACCACGAAATGGTTGACACCCGGGGCGAACCTCCTCCGCCGCCCCACTCACTCCCCCTTAGCTACGCCACTGCAATGAATGCGATAAATTGTAAAATTTGCTTATAAACCCAACACCAAAGAAGGAAACAAATTAGTTGCAGATGAATACAAGTTCTCCCTTATAAATTGTTAGCACATAAAAGTTTACCAATGCTATTTTTTTCAAAATCTATTATAAACCTGTAGCATAACGGAAACAGTCTCTCACATTGATATCATTTTTTTGCTTATGGCTTTACGCCTCGTCGACGACGAGGTCATTAGAGGCGGGAAAGGACTGGAGGCAAGGAACTGGAAGTAATTCTGACATAGCCTTTTAAAGGAAACATTCTGTCATTCACCTGGAGTGATTTGTGGAAACCATGGAAAACTCAAATCTGGATGGCCGGACCGGGATTCGTACGCGCGTCCTCCAGAATGAGAGGCCAGAGCGTCACCACTCTCTCACGAATCTTGGTTTAATATTGTAAAACTATATTAATATTTATTCACACTTAATTATATAAATGTCCTTTGTATTCTCTGTTGTAAATCCAGATAGACATTGGGTTATTCTCAGGAAATGTATAGTTGTTATGGTTACGCACACAGAGAGAGAGAGAGAGAGAGAGAGACGGAATATCGGGAGGGTATTTGTAGTCGAGCAGGTATTGTTACGTACAGAAACGTAAATTAATTACGCTACAAATACCTGTTGAGGGTTTTAAATAAATACGCCGTCGTCAGAGCTAATGTTTTAAATATATAAAGTGAGAATAGAACTCTTGCTAAAATGGAATAGGTCCTTATTGAGCATTACAACTTGATAATACTCAAGAAAAAGACTGAAGTATTCATTTTCTGTAGGGAAGTTCAGAAACAAATGCAGTTAAAACTATACGAACTACTAATGGAGCAAGTTAAAAACTTCAGATACCTGGGTAGTATGGTCACAAAAGATGGGGAAAGACGAAAAGAAATACTACCTACAATCAACTAAGCTAAACATGCTATTAATAAACGAAACAAACTTTTCACTTGTAACAACAGCAGCCTGTCAAGGAGCAATAATCTTCTAAAAGTATGTGTTTGGAACATGGATCATACGGATGGCGGAAAGAAAAACGACTGGAGGAATTTGAGGTCTGGTGTTACAGACGAATGCTGAAGATAATATGAACGGAATATATCGCTAATTATGAATTATTCAGAAAAAAAATACGATAAACGAAGGTTCTGGAAGGATTACAGGAGAGAGGAGGCAGCGTGATAGGCTATGTTTAGCAATATAAAACAATAAATTCATTATTCATAGATCCCAATATAAGAGACTGGCTCAGTGGGATGTGAAAAGTTGTCAATTTACAGTTAATCAATTGCAAAACAAAATAATACATACACCAGAAGATGAACAGTCATAGTGCAGTGGCCACAGGCTGCTGTAATAGTTTCATAACAAATACCTAACGGCTGACTGCAGAGCAGCGGGCATACGAAATCGCCGATTCGCCAGGCATCAGACTGGACTCTACTTAGAGCGCCGATGCCTGTCGACTTGGCGATTTCGTATGCCCGCTGCTC
This sequence comes from Vandiemenella viatica, assembly GCA_031002005.1. Lineage (NCBI taxonomy): Eukaryota > Metazoa > Arthropoda > Insecta > Orthoptera > Morabidae > Vandiemenella > Vandiemenella viatica. The sequence continues at coordinate 210,964,573 of CM061921.1, forward strand.
CGCAATCAACCGTTAGGTAATTGTTATGAAACTGTTACAGGGGCCTGTGGCCACTACACCTGACACCAGTAATCCTGTGGTGATCTGATAAAATCTCCTCCACAGGTCTCCCGAGAGCAAGACAATAGGCAATGATTGCTTGGTCGAATTATTGCCCCGTTCTTCAAGCAGATCAAATGAATCAACCCCTCTAGTACAGTATATATAGCTTTATTACAAGTATATACATAAGTATCTGGAAGATCTAGGTACAATAAAGTGAATGCTACTGAGATAAGATATGCAGCTTAACTTGCTGTCCTGTACTTTTCTGAAGGCACTAGAAAACTGAATGCGAAAGAAAGCGGGCATGAACCTGGGAGCATTTGCCTATCACTTCCCGTGACTTCCCCAGGCATCCGACCATCCTACAATCAGTAGCGTGTTCCCACCTGTGTGTTATGGCCAAGCCATGTTCTAAGACTAGAAATAATACCACGTATGGGCATGAGCCAGTAACCGTTTATATGGTGATCGGCGCACAAACGGACGGAAAGACCATTTTAGGTCAAGTCGGCGGCCACGCCGACCTTATTAGGTAACGCTTGAAGCTCGGCACCAATGGGAGTCATGTGCACAGGTGGCAGACGAGTATATAGGCCGACCAAGCCGTCGCGTCGGGGAGGAGAGTGTTTATTCAGTTAGAGCTCAATCGACGTGTCGGGAGTCTTCTCGACACGGCCCGGCGGGTCGGGGTCGAGTCCAGGGAACAGCCAGCCTCCGCACCCTCTGTCGTCAAGCATACCATCCAGTGCAAATGGACCATAATCTATTGTGAGGATCTATCTAGTAACCTTTCTATTCATGTAATATTGCTCTCTATGAGAGTCTTAAGCCAGACCCTGTGTCATTACTGTTACCAGCATAAGCTCCAAAGAAGCGCTAAACCCTCTCCGGGTACTACCCCCTCGTGTAATAATATTCAAGTAAGCCAATCGAGAACCTTGGGTCTATGGTAGCCTGCTAGCTTCTAGCCTCGGGACGTTAGTGATGCGCATCAATCCGGGGTTAGATCGCTATGGTTACCATACTGCCAGCGGGGTGACTGCTAAGGCAAACCCGTTGGTCATAGTCTTTAGAGGTGGCCTCAGCGACTGCGGCGAAGTCCACGGCAGTTGCTTCCCTGCTACTAGCCGGCTACACCGGGCTATCTCTTCGGCACCTTTTCAGAACATTTTCAAAATGCTTTTAGAGCAATTTTAAGTCGAAATGCACAAAGTGTAATTTTCTGAAATTATTGAATGACGAATGCATAATTATAAATAAAGCGTTGTGCTACAACACTTTCATCCTTTCCCTTTCTATGAACTACAAAAATATTTCATATGAAGCTTTTTTAGTCTTCTTCGGCTTAATGCCTGCCAGCTCATCTTCAGGTTGTTTACTTTCTAAAAGGAGATACAGTAGAACGTTGGATCATATTCATACACGATGTCAAATCTTAGTTTGCTAATATTGGGTTTCTATCTCATATTATTTATGAATTTAAATTTTAGCTGTATTAACCGTATTATGATACATTTATTTACACAATATCCACCTTTAAATTGATAAAAAAATTCTTAATTGACTAAAGGAAATTATAGTTTGGAGTAGTACCCATAGCCATTGTATTTAAGCTTGATAAATGACAGCAATCTCGCGACTTTTTTAAGCTTTGTATCTTATTTATTTTTTCTTATGGTTTCAAGCCTCGTCGACGTCAAGGTATTTAGAGGCCGGATAGGACTCGGGGGTCAGCAACTGGAAGGAATTCGACCATGGCATTTTTGAAGCGACCACCCCGTCATGTGCCTGGAGTGATTTCAGGAAACCATTGAAAACCGAAATCTGGTTGATCAGACGGGGACTCGAACCTACGTCCTCCGGAATGCGAGGCCAGAACGCTCACATACCACGCTCTGTATATGGTTACGAAAGAAAATTGTTCGGTTGAATAACTTTTAAAAAAAATTATGACCTTTGACTCGATAGCCATTCAGTCAGCTACAGCTCTTTCAGGTGAATACCCTTTGTATTCACATATTTAAAAATGATTTTTGCTCATAGTTGTGAAAGATGACACACTCAACACTTACTTAAATTTACTCTGTCGGTCTAAATCCATCGACCGAACGTGGTGGGTGAGTGATAACGTTCAAGTACCGTATTCGGGAGGTTTAAATTTACCCTCATCCAGCTAGATTTCGGTTACGCATGTTTACTCGAAATCACTCGGTGAGAACCAAGAAAGTTCCTTCATATGACCCCAGTGAAAATATTCTCTTTCCTTGCACCCAACGTTTCTCATCTCTAATGACTTTGCCATCATCTAGCCATTAGGAAATATAGGATCATTGAGCCTATGATCCACGGCACGTGGATCTAGCGCTATAGCCCCTTCGCAATCTAGGCCGTATGTTAAATAACATAAATTAGCAAAGGAAAAGTTCCAAAATACACTATCAAGATGTAATAATTTTCGCCTGAGAAAACTCTTGTGATAAAATCGTGTTAGCGGGTGGAAAATACTGCTTTGATACGAATGTTTTAAATGTTTTGATCCAAAATGTGATCGGTAAGACTTTTTTTTCGTCTCCTTGACGCAAAGATCTTTGAGGCCGGACATTGTTGGAAACTAGGATCGGGAAAGAATGCTGCCAAGGCCTTCTAAAGGAACTTTTACGTATAAATATGGAGCGATTTGGCGAAACCATGGAAAACTGAAAGTCGACGGGGTTTGAATGTGCATCCTGCCGAATGCGAGGCTCGATCGTTACCTCTCACTCATCGGGCCGTGTCAGCAAGAAGCAATTCATGGCACTAAACTTTAAAGTAATATCCATTATAGCTAAAAAGAATGAGAGCTGTTAAAGTGTTCCATTTTTTTGACTTTCAAAAGCTAAACGTTAACTCAAATTGGAGACGGATTTACTTTTCTTAATTATTTTAACGCAATTAATATTTTTATTAATATCATTATCTTGAATTGGTGACTTGAATAACGAGTGTTAGGTCCCATGAATATAAGTATGGACCTATCCTCTTAGTCGTTTTTGCAAACATATTCCATCTTCGTGGTGGAAAATTTAAGGAGGTTTTTTTCTAACCACTCTTAATTCATATTTCGCGGCTTACGTCACCATAAGCGATTTTTCGTAAAAGACATTTCAACTTACCCTTAAGTTTTAATTTTATGTGTTTTACATGATTCTATAATGCTGCAGAGCTAGAAAGTGTGGCTTAGTCCATTAAAAATCTCTTATTGGTCCTACAAATTTTTCCCTGCATATGTTAGCTAATCGTTTTAGCATTCATCATATAACTGCCTTTGTTAGTGAGTGTCCGCTGTTTATAATGAAAGCTGCGACGGCTATCAACGTTATCATTAAAGCGGTGCAATTCCTCAAAAATCAAAGGATTTCGTTGTTTTAGTAATTACTTTAACTATAGAATTCTGAACTTCACCTGTCTAACCAATCTCAGAGAGTAAACTGAACAGTACACAGCATTAAATCACAATTTAAAATTTTTTGCACGAATAAAAACACTCACGGTATGGGGTAACTGAAGGTCCCGATTCCGCAAAGAATTGGCGTCATGATACTGCAGTAGTTAAACGCAAGACACCGCTAGTAATACTCTCCGTATTACATTTAACGGTGTCATGCTGGCCCAAGGTGTATTACAACCTAATTTCTGCTATAAAATAATGGTGCAAGCCTTGTTACAACGGAATAACTGCTTGAAAATAATAAGTCTAAAAAATTAATTACAGAAGTATTGTTATGTCATCACTGAATGTTGTTGTGGAATCGTAATCTCCAGTAGACGCATTTATTTACTATTTAAGTGAACACGTTACAATACAATACATTCATTTTCCATTGATCCCCATTGATTCGAGTTGAACGTGCTTCCTCAGTATTCCAGAGATGTATGTATGGTTTACTTAAGGTGATTTTTGAAGGAAAGATAGATAGAAAGAAAGAGGAAGATAAACTGTATGAACCAAATTATGAATGATACAAAATTCAGCTGCTGTGTAGCATTAAAAAGGAAGGCCGAGAAGCGGCGTACATAATAATTCCTACAAACCATTTTTTTTCGGAAAACTAACCGAGTTAAATAGTTATTGAATCACAATATTTCTGGGACGATTTGACTCGGTTAGTTTCCCGAGGAAAATTAATAAATATACAACGCCAAGAAAAACTTGGGTCACTCATTATTCTTGTCCCACAAATCCTTGCTGCATAAGGACCTCTGGGATGTGGAACATCTAGTGGTTAATATATATTTACAGTATGAATAATAGTCATATTGAACAGAAATTAGTTTAAAAAATAATGAGTTTTCAGATACAAAAATTGTGTAGGGATTAATTTATTTCATCAGAATATCAGAGGGTTATCAAACAAAGTGGATGAATTGCTAGTTCACCTAAATAAATTAAATGCTATCAATACAATTGATGTTTTATGTTTGTCTGAACAACATATAACTACAAGAATAGGTATTTCAAATATAACTTACTTTAATTTAGCTTCTCATTACTGCAGTGGCGGCGGAAGTGATTTGCTCAGGTAGTAACAACACTGAAATTTTTCGACGGTTTACTGATCTTCGTTACTGAAGTGAAAAGTGCCTGGAAAAACAGCTCAGAGTTAAGTAAGAATCTCGCAACATAAAGTTTTGTAACGTGTGAAAGTCTCATTGTCTGCGTGTACTGCCGCATTAAAGAAATGATTTTTAAATTAATCAATGATAAATGTTTTAAAATTGACCAGTTGGTAAACGCTGGATGAGTTGACCTACAGGCAGACCTGAGTTACCTAATAGACACGACTACCCAGTAGCCTGGAGCCCTGATTTTTTAAGGTTGCTCCAGAGTTAACTTTTTTCCATTAAATAAAAATATTAAAAAATAAAGCAATTCAACATAAAACAAAGTAATATGGACAAGCATGCAAATTAAATTTTTTTGTTTCATTGTAGTGTACGATAAATACAAGTAATTTTCAAAATATCACAAATCGTAAAATTCGTTTGTTTAATTGAATAAAAATATGATAAATTCAATTAGTCATCTACAAAACCTTTTCTTTGTACTTATAAAATAAAAAATAATTATTTTCAAAAACAAAGGGGCCAAATATTTTTCTGTGCCTAGGGCCCCATACTATCTTAATCCGGCACTGCCTTCGATGACCACAACGCCAGGTGGAACACATTTCGCTTGAGAATCGTTTCCTGTTACGTTGTTATGTACAGTCATAATCTTATGTAACTCTCCTTCAAAGGAACTAAGAAACAGAAACAATATTACCTCCTAGCATTGACAAAGCTTATAAGGCAGCTTTTCTAAACCTTTTTCAATCTGAGGACCAGTAAATTTTTAAAAATGTTGCAGACCACTAACTTGGATAGGCTTAATTTTACTATCCATATTATTGTTAACATCTGGCACATATACCACTTTAACATAATAAATCTAAGACCATGTTTTGAATTCGTACGAAAACACAGTTATGAAACTGGATGTGAACTACTAAAAGTTAATTACGTATTTACCAGAGTCTTAACATTTAACAAATCAAATAAATAATAATGTTACTACATGCTGGACACTACACTACACCATCGGCCTACATGCACAAAATAAAAGAAGCTAGTCGGTACACCTTTTATTTTTGTTTACTTCATCACTCTTATGTTACCAATCCTACCACGTACCGCGACGCGGTTGCTCACAACCGTTTAAAACCCTAAGGAAACCGTCATTTACTTAATCTTTAGAAGAATGGCGATTTTTCTGATGCCATCTGGAAATGAAAAGACCATTGTAGAAACAATGCTGTGCTATCCTCATCCTGGAAATTCCAAATTTTGGCACGGTAATTGAGATATTCAAGGCTTTTAAAAAGTTAGGCTTATGGCCTCATACAGTACGAATATGGTATCAAAATTTATGATATTCTGCTTGTGCACCACCTAAACTATCTTCACAGACCACCAGTGGTCCGTGAACAGGGTATTCCAGAGGATATTATTCGAATGTTAACAAAATGGCAGCTTTGCTTCGCTCTACCGACAGTGTTGCCAACTTTTTTTCGAGCTCACAGTGCTCCACAACCCACGTGTCTGCCTACTGCCCGGGGCAGCGTGTGACAGAACAAAATTGTCTCTGTTCGCCATTAACAAAGCGGACCTCCTCCCTAAAAATTTCCGCGAAAACGCTAGAGCGCATGAGCAATTTGACACCCGGCGACTGTCTCCATGACAGCGAAACAGTTTACTAATGTGGCCAACAGATGGCGTTCAATACTTTATTTAAGGTTTAGTTAACCTCGCACTTTTAAATGTTTACTTTTCTTTCACTACATTTATTTTTTAGTTTGTTTATTCTTGATTTGAAGATGGTGCCTTGTCACAGTGTCACTACGTCTAGAGTCGCCACTGCATTAGGCCCTACTGTAGGTCAAACTTGAAGAAAGGCGGAGTTGTCACATACAGTGGGTGGCCAAATTATTATACTCAATAGGTCATAAAGCAAAAAAAGTCATGAAGTTTTTAAAAGACGAAAAAAATAACCCTCTTGGATTGGCCTGGAAATTCGCCAGACCTTAACCCTATTGAGAATGTCTGGGCGGCGCTAAAAAAAGAAATTTGCAAGGATAAAATTATTACTAATAAAAAAGAATTAATAGAAAATATTATTACAGCATGGCACAGAACACCTGAATTACAAGAAATTTCCAAAAAGTGCATTGCCAGCATGCCGCAGCATCTACAAAACGTGATTGCTCAAAAGGGAGGATTCACTAAATATTGATTAATATTTTTTTCTATTAATATAACATAATTCCTATGCTAAATTATGTTTTATTTATTTTTCCTTAATTCATTAAACCTATAAAGATAACAATAAAAACGATATCATAGGTCTATTAGTAGATTAAATGTATAATAACACACGAAACAATGTTTTTTTTTTTCAAACGAGTATAATAATTTGGCCACCTACTGTATATTAGAAATTGTTATAGTTTTGGTGATATAAGTATTAGCAAGTATTCTCTAGATCAACATTTTGATGCCTATGCTATACATCTAAATTTTCATAATACTTGCAGTAACTGTATACAGAGCACTCTTTTCTATTATTCTGAACCAATTTGAACTCTTATTGACATTTTTTAAGCAAAAAAGAAGTTAACATAGTCGCGTGTGGTGATTTTAATGTAGATTTTTTAAATAGCTTACCCTGTAAAGTCATCTTGGAATCATTAGCCAGTTCATTCAATTTAACTGAGGTAGTTAATTTTCCAACTAATATAATAAATAATAATCACTCAGCTATAATCAATGTATTCCTAGATACCTCAAAATTCAGCTATACAATCAAGCCATCTATCAATGGACATTCGGATCACGATGCCCAGTTATTCACCATCAATTCTTCAATAGGAACTAGCTCCAAGAGTAATGTTTTTAAACTGTAGCGTGTAATAAATGACGAGTCAGTTACTTGTTTTAGATAGTGCCTCAATACCACAAACTGGGAACATGTTTACAGTGCACAAAGGTATGATTGAGAAAGACAGCATCTTTAGTAGCATGGTATTAAATTATTTTGAAAGTTAACACCCCTTGAAAAAGTGTCGTGCTCCTCGAAAAGAACAAAAACCATGGATAACTACGGGCATTAGAACATCATGGATTTGTAAAAGGAAGTTATATATTGCCTATAGGAACAGTTAGAATGCTAATGTTAAAACACGTCACAAACAGTACTGCAAAATACTGAAAAAAGTTGTTAAAGAATCTATGTACTACAAACATAAAATTCATGATTCTGAAAATAAAATTAAGACAATAGGCCCGTTTACACGCACGGTTTTTCCGACGGTTTTGGAGCGTACGCTAGAGGCGCGCGCATCAATCCTTTACGTGTAAAGCGGCCCCTACACGGTCAATATTATTGCACAATATTTACGGTTGCACAATAATATTGAACGTCTGTAGGTTAGATTGAGAGGTTGTGCAATATTATTGAGTGAATCTAAACAGTTTGAAATATATTGTGCAACCTGAAATACATTGTGCCGTCTGTGGGTGATATTGCGCAATATCCCCTCAGCTGGTCTCGAGACACGGGCACGATCACTAGTCTCCGCTTGTATTTTGTTACTGTAATATTTTTTTCATTGATTTTTTTCTTCTGAAAATGAACGCAAAAGTGAAGTGAGTACAAGATTTACCAGCATTATGGATGTCAAATCGTCTGAGTATAAAAACAGACAGGAAAAAAATAAGGCTTACGAAATTCTGCTGCACAAATATAAAGAGAAACATGCAATTACTACGAGGGAAGATGTTACAAAAAGGATCGATTCTTTGAGGACCAACTACGGAAAAGAAGTAAAACGAATTAAAGATACAAAAAAAGAATAGTTGTGCGTGGAGATGAAGTGGTGGAGCCAACGTTTTGGTACTTCGACCAGCTGAGTTTTCTTGGAGACCAGGATGTGGTGAGCTCAAAAGGTATAATGGGACCACTGGAAAAGCACAGAAAATTACTGAATGATTTAAGTATTTATTATTTCAGTTTTATTATTAGCCACAATAATATCAACAAACCTTGAGATAGTATACATGTGACATTAAAAGGAGTTATTAGGTATGAATAAAATGCAAAATTTATTCAAACAATCTAACAAAACTGATTTTTCCAACGAAATTTTCGTTTATTGTTAAAAGTCACGCATCGTCACCGAAAAAGAAATAAAAATAAAATGGTGCAAGCTTATTACTGTTTAGTAACAGTTCTTGTGAGGTGATTAATAAGCATATCTCCAAATTTGGAACATTAAGAAAGCCACCATCATATACACGAAGACACATACATTCGATCCGACGTCTACCATTAAAAAGTTGTTATTCGCATTTACTATAACCAACAGAGCAATACTGAAAAAGTGTTTAATCTTATAAAAAGGAATTCAGAACCAGGAGGTATCTTGATAACTAGATGTCTCCTGCGTAAAACATCAAGAGGTTCGAAGACAATTCCTCCATCATGTTTGAATATTTCCGCTTCACATATCAATTCTTTATCGGTCTTAATTTTTTTTTTTTTTTTTTTTTACTCCGTACTGTAAAGCAATAGCAACAGCTGCTACATCCTGCTCGTCTGTCATTTCGAAGTCAACTAAACTATTGTGCAATAATTATTGAGCCGTCTAGGGAGAACATCAATATTATTGCGCAATATTATTGCACAATAATATTGATCGTGTAGGGGCCACTTAAGTGCTCGGTGGTCAGAGCGGCCTGGCGCGCGCTCCGAACGCGCACATCTGGCGCGCAGATCTAAAGGGGCCTTGTGTTTACACGTGCATTGGCGGTCTACAGCCTTGATGCGTCAATACAAGTTCGTTGTTGGTTCGAATTTCTGGGTGACTTTATTTAAGTTTACCCTGCTTTAACAGATAAAAATCTAAATCTTGAAAAATGTGGTCAAGAGATAATTTGGAAGGATTTATAGAACTTTATGAGAATTTTATATGTTTGTGGAAGGTTAAATCAAATGACTACAAAAATAAAAATTTAAAAAATCGTAAATATGATTAGTTAGTAGAATTCAGCAGGGTAAATGTATATGAAAGTGAAAACAAAGATTTCGTCACTGAAAGGATTCAAGAAACTAGGTGGCAATTCGAAAAGAACTGAGAAAAATATATGCAAGCAAATTCAAATCTTGAAGGGATATTCCAGCTGCCAAAAAACGAAGAGTAGGAGACAATCATTACTCTGCAGTTATGCTCTTCCTCATGACTGTGTCTTGTTTTGATATTTGTGGAGATACTAACTTTAACTTCACCTTTTTAGGTAAGGGTGTCAGGGATTGGAATAAGCTACAAAAGGAAATGATGAACAATTTACGAAAAACGCTGAAAGATTTTAAAGTTAAAATTTGTAGAGTACAAATATAGGTGGGTGCAGGAAAGGGGGAAGATGGGTGTGTAGGGAAATTGCCACAGGAGCGTGCGTTCCATTGCAATTTAATTAAATATAATTATTATTGTAGGATCGTAATTTTTCACGGCGTTGAATATTAATATATTTTTCTCGGGCTTCCAGCCGTGTTAATATATCATATTTGCGGGACGTTTCGAAGGCGTCCATCTCTGCCTCCATTCTCAACCAAATGTCAGTGTATAACTGTTTGTTTATTCAGCCGCTGCTACGGAAACGGTGGAAAACAAAAACCAACACAGCGCGATTACGTCATCCGCTCTTCTGCTCGTTACCGGCGCGAAACTGTTTCAGCATTTTAATTGCCGGGTTCCAGGCCGCACTGAGTTGATAACCAGTGTCTCTGTTGACTAATAAATCAGTTAATCTTATTTCTACAGCCTCTGTAATAACGCTGGCCCAAAATTCTTTGACCCGGGCTAAAATGGTTGTTTTTTCAAATTCAAAAGTGTGACCTTCTTGCACAAAAGAGGCATGTGTCCATATAGATCTCTAGTTTCGTGCCATCTTTCCGCCCATATACACTTTGTTTATTTAATTCTTTCTGTATCCAAAAAAATGTAAAGCAGCTCATATTGCTCAGTTTATGTCATTTCTTGTGGAGAATCTTTTAAATACACTTATAAACTAAACACAAGCACAACTATACTATATTCACTCTCAAGTGGCGCGTCAAGGTCATATTCCCCTCGCCCCGCGCCTCACCTCACCATCCCCTCCAGGAGCCTTCCCCTCCGAGCAGACCGCTGCCTACAGGCATTGTGGTTTGTCGCAGTATTGTCGTGTTTATTACGATACACCGTTATAAAAATGAAATGGCATCAGATAGTTGCTACATTAGGCGACATTATTTTATTATGTGTATAATTTTTTAAGACGTTAGAAAACTCTGAAGAGAAAGTTAATATACTATTTAGGGAACCGCTAAAAATGATGGCGTATCGTTACGAACTGTAGCGAAGCCCAGCTGAGCCAAAGAAAAACATTCACCGAGAAAAACTTGTCACGAAGATGGATGACTTTCAGAAAGATGTCATTCGACATTCCGTTCTAGAATTTTATGACCGAGGTCAATACCCTACCTTACGAAAATTGAGGGAGGTACTGAAAGGGAAACTTAACTACACTGGAGGCGTATAAATTATTAAAAGCACTCGAATTCATATACAGAAAATGTAATGACGGTAGACGTTTTCTGATGGAAAGGACAGACATTATTGCAGCAAGGGCCTCATTTTTAAGAAAAATGCACGATTTAAGGAAGGAACATCCTCTTCGACCTGTCATCTACATTGACGAGATGTGGGTAAATCAAAATCACGCAAGGAAGTTTATTTGGCAACACACTAAACGCAATGGTATGGTGGTCTCATCAACGATTTCTGTAAACAGAAACTATCGTTTGGAGTAAATATCACTTTCATTTCAAAATTTAAACGACGTGTTTAGAGAATTAACTTCCACTGGGAAAAACATCTAAAAATTGGATTTAATCGTCGAAATGTCTTGCGCAACTTTTAAAACTAAAATAATGATTGGAAGCAGTAAGTTTTATTAGTAGAAAGACAAGGCCGATTCAAGCCTGATAAGCTCTTTGGACAACTGTAAAGAGACTGCACTCGTCCGCGTGACGTCACAAGATGGCCGCCCCCCGTTTGGCCGGCCAAGATGGCGGGGTTCTTTGGCCGGCCAAGATGGCCGCCGTTAGTTCCTCGACCGCCCGCCCAGATGGCAGCAGCAGTCGGGCTTGCGCTGCACCGTTAGTTCACAGAACCGCTGGTAGATGGCAGTCCCCCGTTAGTTCCTTGGCTCACTGGTAGGTGGCGTGGCATGTATCATTTTGGTCTCCGACAAATATTTGTCACTGCTCTGGCCTGCTCTCCATTAGCCGTTGCGAAATGTTTCAACACACATACAGAAAGTTATCTTTGTTTGCTAATCCATTAAACGTGACGAAATGTGTGCCGCGCCGTTAAGCAAGCTGTTTGCGCGCGCCCTGATTGAGACACCCCACCGCTATAAATAGCTACCGCCACATCGGCCAGGCCTCATTGCTGTTCTGTTGCCGGTTGCGTTTAGATCGTCGCTACACCACCATGGAACATTCTCAGTCTGCTTCAGGTAATGTTAAGTGCCTTTAAATAATAAATTATCATGCGTGTTTGTATACCAGTGATGCTTAGTATTTCTAAATTTTTTTTTCCAGAACTGCCGGTGCTCTCTGCCGCAGATGTGGATAATTTCTTCACAAACTGTAAGTGAATTTCTTATTTTTTTTTTATTAGTTGGATTAATTTAAGCTATTCAAACTAATTTTTTTTCTTCTCTGTTTCAGATCTACCGGCAATATCGTCACTATTTAGTGAAGAAGAATTAGCGAGTGGTAAGTTTGCTGAAATAAATTAATATATTTTTGCAGTATATATTCACTTGTTTCATACTATAATTTATTTTCTATTGTAGAACCACGAGTTGTCTTAACTCCCGAGCTGGTGTTGCGATACACTTTTGCTGGAGGTATGTATTTGCCTGTAATTAATTTTTTTTAATTTCTCGTGCATGTGTTGATACTAAAAAAAAATTAATTTGTTCTGTTACAGAGCCTGTGAATGCTAGTGATGTTTCTGGCAATGATTTTGCAAGGGGTAAGTAGTACTATATATTTCATGCTGTAGATAATATTCTTGTTTGATTTTTTTTTCTGTAACCAACTAAAATTTTAAAATTTTTTTTTTGTTGTAGAGCCTGTGAATGCTAGTGATGTTTCTGGCAATCATTTTGCAAGGGGTAAGTAGTACTATATATTTCATGCTGTAGATAATATTCTAGTTTGATTTTTTTTTCTGTAACCAACTAAAATTTTAATTTTTTTTGTTGTAGAGCCTGTGAATGCTAGTGATGTTTCTGGCAATGATTTTGCAAGGGGTAAGTAGTACTATATATTTCTTGCTGTAGATAATATTCTTGTTTGATTTTTTTTTCTGTAACCAACTAAAATTTTTTTTTTGTGTTGTAGAGCCTGTAAATGCTTCATCATCTGAGCTGGCGAGGTATTTTGCCAATTGTAAGTTAAAAAAAAATATTTTCTTAACTGAATTACTTTAAACATTTTGGCTGTGCAGTAAAAAAGATGATTTTTTTCCACAGATTGCCCTGAACATGATGATCCCAACCAGCCTGGGGACATCTTTGTTGGTAAGTGTTTAGATTTATTTTTATTCAGTTGTTAATGCTCAGTTTTTCTTTTCCTTGTCTAACTAAAATTTATTTTGTTATAGGTCAACATGGTTCCTCGGGACCTCTCAAAAAAAGGATGAATGATGATGATGATGATGAAGGGCCATCTAAAAGGATTAAAATGGCAGGTAAGGTATTTCTTCTACTTTTTTTTTATTATTTTATCTCTTAGACTTTTAACCATGAAAAAATCTGACTATTTTTTTTTCTGTTGCAGATGTATATATGTCGCCGCCGGACCTGGAAGCGTCGGACGTGCCGCAGCCAAGCACCAGCGCGTGGGCAGAACCATTGGAGGATGAGCTGCTTGCTACTTTGTCACCGATTGAAGCTCTCTGGGCAACAGACGAACCATCCTCCCAGTGGCTGCCCAACACTCAAGCGACCGGGTCCGGCGTTAATGAGGGTGGGGAAAAAACAGGTAAGCCGGATGCTACGCGCTTAAAGCCAACTATCAGGGCAAGTGCTTACGGGAATAGGTTACTTCACATCACAGTTGTAAATACCGAAAATTTTAAAGATCCTGGTAATTTTATTAGAGCATGTTTCAAAATTTTTAATGATCAAATTTCCGCGATTATTTCGCAATCCTTCAACACCGGCTATAAAATGCCAGGTGGGGTTGGATTGCCTTTTCCAAATTCAGAAGAACAATGTCACTAACGTCAGCCGTATTTGTTTTATGCCCAAGATGCGCGAACTCACATTAAGCGTTTCCCTGGAAGAGTGGTATGAAGTCTATGTGTTTCAAGATATCAAGAAGAGATTTAGTGAATTCCAGGACCGGGATAGTGGCAAATGCCTCGATCAAATTAACTCCCTCGATATACATGTAGCTAAATACGAACCACTGTTTCGGGGCTCTTCATTTATAGCACTGCCATCCGATATCCAAGCAAAGAAAGCAATTGTCAATGTTAAAAACAGTGATAGTAGTAGGAGAACCTGTTTTCTGTATAGAAACCGGGAAAACCCATGACGTCACGAAGGTGGTGGGGGGGACCTCCCTCCCCTCCCTCCCCTCCATGACGTCACAGTTGGATGGCGGGAAATTCTAATGGACCAATGGCGGCCAAGGTCGTATGACGTCACACGTTAGTTCCTCAACCGGCCGCACAGATGGCGGCAGCAGTCGGGCTTGTGCATACGTTAGTTCACCGATCGGCCGCACAGATGGCAGCATCTCCCAAGGGCTTAATTTCTTTGGGCGCAGACATTCCACACCGCCCACCCAAGCCCTGAGGCAATGGCTATTTCTGTTCTGGAATGCGCGCTTTGTGAAATGTGTACACTGTTTCAACACACCTACAGAAATTCCCACTCGACTGTTTGCTTATCCATTAAGCGTGACGAAATGTGTACTCTTCGCGTCGGCTGACTATTTCTGTTCTGGCAAGATGCAAATATTTCAGCACAGTAAAATATTTTCTTCGGTTCTTAAGCGTAAATCATTGCAATTTTACTAAAAAAAAAGTCCACATCAACGGATATTACGTGAACAGACATCGGTAGCGTTGGGACTAGGTCGCCGGTTCGAGTCCGGCCGCGGTGTTTTTATTGAAAAAGCCGTTCCAACTCGTCAATTTCCAAATCAAAATTTTAGTTTCCATACCTAGAGAGGATACCTGCCTTGAATAAAAAATAAGTCGAAAAGCATAAATGTTTCCTTTTAACGTTCGATATGGAAAAAAACCGTCATAAACTCCAGATATAAATTCTATGTGTACCTGTTTTCATGAAATTATTTACCGTTCTTGCCTCGCATTCGGGAGGACGGAGGTTCGAATCCCCATCCAGGCATCCATGGTTTCCCAAAATCACTCCAGGTGAATGGTGGGATGCTTCCTTCAAAAGACCATGACCGAATTCATTCCCATTCCTTTCCCGTCTCTAAAGACCACGTTGTTAGAGAGACGTTAAAAAAAATCAACTGCCGATGTGCATAGTATCCCGTTTCTAGGGCGTCCAACACAGCGGTCGTATGATTGCAGAATTTTGTACAGAGTTTCAGGCTTGCAGCGAATTTCGTATGCATTTGTTCAGGTGTCCTGCTATCGATAAGGAATTCAGGTTGCGCCATATGCTCATTGCACTGCAAAACCGCCCCAGCGGGATACATAGAAATATTTCAGCATTCACTTCGGTTCAAGAAGAAATTATTACGAGATGAGAATAATTATTATATGTCAGTTTTCGTAGTACAAATCTAGGAAACATTTTTATGGTAGCCCAATCACTCGTGTTTTCAAAACGAAAATCGAAAATTTTGTTTTCATTCTGGGTGAACAGATAAACTGCTTGAGTCTTTGTATTTAATTAAAAAATAGACCATGTGAAAGCGTAACTTTTACGTTTAAAACGTGATAATGAACCATGGAATGTCCTGACATAGCTCAAATTAACATCTATACAATGCAGTTCTGATATTCGAATTTGGCAGAGGGTGCTTTGCACAAAAAATAACCCTACAGACATTTATGAAGTGATTACATGTTAATCTCTCGACTGATATCAAACCAATCAGCCAGTAATTTTTTCCAGCCTGTCTTTGGACAAGAGCCCACTTGAAAATATTTGTGACAAAGCCTTTCCCACACCAAGGCTATAAAAATCAAAGTTTCTAATTTGACCATGGAATGGAACGAGGGGAGAAAGAATTCGTATAAGCACCAGTACAGCACATTATTTCTCTAATCTCTGCTGTCACTGGTATAAAAAAAATATTTCATCACACTCGTAATTTTTTGCCAACAAGCTCAAACCTATATTGTCTGTCTATCCAGACCAATCTATGTATCAATTCTGTAATGTTTTCGTAAGCAATCACAAATTGAGTGCCCTTAGCAATCCCTTGTGACACATCAGTGATTGACTAGAAACAGAGAGATATACGCTGTGCCATGTACTTACCCACCTTTAACTGTATTTTACAGCACAGCAAGTATGTTCCAGGAACGAAACATCGTTTGTTAATCTTACTAATTTCACCCCTGCCCTTTGTGATAAAAATCGAGTCAGTGTAAGGCAGTGCTAAGCACAGAACATGCTGATTCGTCATAAAATGCCTGTGGCCAAGGTGGAGATATAGAAAATTTACCCACTTACTTATAGAAGAAATCCAGTGCACTATTCATAATTCTTTCACCAAGATCTACCCTAGCCTCATCGCCAACATACGCCCAGCACTTCCCCATTCTTCATTCTGTTTCCAATGATTCCCAATCCAACCTCTGAACAGTTACTGACAGGGTTACCTTTTGTTCGTGTGTTAAAGTAAACCAAAAATTCGCAAAGTCTTCTCCTAATCATTAACAGGGATTCCAGCTACCAAAATGTTCACTTAAGGTGGTTCTACTGCAGTTTTCCAAGAAAATTCTCCAGGACAATATTTTTCAACCAATCAGGTGCCAGGAGAGTTCTCCATTCGGTATAAATGTTCCCATCTGACGCCAAACTTCGGATTCAGGGCCAAGTGTGACATTTGACTGTAATTGCATGCTTTGTTCAAGTAACCACGATAAAGTTACCATAATGCTCTTAGCTAACTGATAGTTTCTTGGTCATCAAACAGGCATCATAACCCACATTTTAATAGAAGATCCCCACACATCGACAAGTATCCAAAGGTGCAGACACTAGTTCTATTGCGCCGAAGATAGCACCCACGCTTGAACTGTCGTAAATTGTTAGGTCAAAGTGGGTGTTTGGATATTTTATCCACTCAGGCCTCATCATCTAAAGTCTAATGACAGATTGTGGTCATGGCCAACTTAGGCTCCATACACCACTCAGAATTATTCTGCCAATATCCATTCTAACAGCATTATACACCACATACAGCCCCTGACACTCTTCCAATCTCCCAATGACATCCAGTCCAGTTCCTTTATTAAGGCACTTGTTGAATATTTTCCACTAATAAATCTAGCTGCTATATTTTGCACCTTGCATTTGATGTACAAAAAATGTGGTCTCCATACTACACTTATATATACAAGAAATGGTCTGACTGTGGGTTTGTACCCAAGTCCTTCGCTTCTCTGGTACATCCCCTCATCACCCTCTCTGTTAAATGATTTTTATGTAGTGAAAAACGTGAGAAACACAATTCGTATGCCAACACAAACGGCAGTAAACTGTAAAGAGTACAGTGAAATGGGAGATTGCCTAAGCCCTGAAGCAATGGTTAGAAGCACACGTTGATGGTGAGCATAATTCTATAACCATATATTTTAGACTCAAATTAACAGAGGAAGTAGACACACGCACACACTTGTACATGCATACAGCGAGGTCGACAGAACTAACAGCAAGCATCATGGAAACGATGAAGTGGGGCAGAATTGTCGTTACCACTGATTAACTGGGCAGAACTATCGTTAAAAAATCATCAGACAGACGAGTTTAAGTCAGGTATCACAATACTTACACTTACATGCACAAAGAGAGACGCAGATATACATGTACAAGTCTACAGAAAGTTCAGGACAACTACCTGCACCAATCATGGAAACAAAAAAAGTGGTGTAGTACTTTCTTGCCCCCATGACTGGCTGAAAAACAGAACTCTCCTTACATATCATCTGCCTGGCGAGATAGAGGGTGTGCAAAAGATGGCATGTTTTCACCATACACCTAAGTATTTACATCATAAATAGTGTTCATCACACACAATTGATTACATTTACCATCAATACGTTTCTCCCACACTGCAACCCTATCTGCCATTCATTAAGAGTGCCCCAGGTACCATGAGTTACAATAGACATTTGACTATCAGCAGATACCAGAACCCCTCATATTCATACTAGGTCTCAACCACAAATCCATACGTATCCATGCACAAGCTCAAAGAAACAGGAACAGCAAATCATACATCCAGATAAATGAGTTTAAGGAAGGTATCACCATACTTACGCACACAGACACATATATCCATGCCTACAGCGAGCTCAACACAACAACCAGCCCAATCATGGAAAAGAAAAAGTGGGACAGAACCCCCATGGCTCATAACTCGGAAACGATGAAGTGGGGGCAGAATTGTCGTTACAACTGATTAACTGGCCAGAACTATCGTTACAAAAATCATCAGACAGACGAGTTACTTACGCTTACATGCACAAAGAGAGACGCAGATACACATGTCCAAGACTACACAACTACCGGTACCAATCATGGAAACAAAAAAGTGGTGTAGTACTCTCTTGCCTCATGACTGGCTGAAAAACAGAAGTCTCCTTACATATCATCAGCCTGGCGAGATAGAAGGTGTGCAAAAGATGACATGTTTTCACCATAAACCTAAGTGTTTATACCATAAATAGTGTTCATCGCGCCCCAGTTGATTATA
The DNA here is from genome assembly GCA_031002005.1 of Vandiemenella viatica. Classification (NCBI taxonomy): domain Eukaryota; kingdom Metazoa; phylum Arthropoda; class Insecta; order Orthoptera; family Morabidae; genus Vandiemenella; species Vandiemenella viatica. The sequence continues at coordinate 210,983,222 of CM061921.1, forward strand.
TTTACCATCAACACGTCTCTCCCACACCGCAACCCTTTCTACCATTCAGTAAAAAAGTGACGCAGGTACCATGAGTTGCAATAGACACTTGGCTATCAGATCTCACCCACAAATCCATATATCTCAATACACTAGCACAAACAAGCATAAGTGGAGGGACAGCAAAATCATTCGTCCAGACAGACATTTTTATAGAAGGTATCACCATATTTACGCATACAGACACAGAGAGAGACGCACAAACACTCACATTTCCATGCCTTCAGCGAGCTAGACACAACAACCAGCCCCCAATCATGGCGACGAAAAAGTGGGGTAGAACCCCCCATGGCTCATAACTGACCAAAAAATCATCAGTAACATATGTTCCAGGCACCATACTCTTCACATCAACATCATCTCATTTATTTCACACTACAGACCTCACTATCATCCAGTATCATGTGTGCTAGGTACAAAACTGTTCACATCAGCACCAACACGTCTATCCCACACCTAAGCTTTTTCTGCCATTCAGTAACATGTGCTCCCCATGTACCACGAGTAGCAGTAGACACTTGGTCATCAGACAGATACCATAACTCCCATATTCATACTAGGTCTCACCCACAAATCCATACGTCACCTCACACAAGCATAAGTGCAGGAACAGCACATCATACATCCAGAAAAACGAGATAAAGGAAGGTATCACCACATTTACGCAAAAAACACACAGAGATAGAGATGCATACACACGTACATTTCCATGCCTACAGCGATCTCGACTCAACAACTAGCCCAATCATGGCAACGAAAAAGTGGAACAGAACACCCATGACTGGCCAAAAATCATAGAAAGACACACACACACTCACATGTCAATGCATTCACACAGTTCCATTCATCACCACACATAACTGGAGGAAAGAGACTGAACATGCTAGATCCAAACTGAAGAGTTACAGGATGTGTGAAGTTTGAAATCACAGCCACATCTCGCCCACACCGCAACCCTTTCTGTCATTTAGTAATATGTGCCCCCATGTACCACGAGTAGCAGTAGACACTTGGTCATCAGACAGATATCATAACTCCCATATTCATACTAGGTCTCACCCACAAATCCATATGTCACCTCACACAAGCATAAGTGCAGGAACAGCACATCATACATCCAGACAAACGAGATAAAGGAAGGTATCACCACATTTACGCGAAAAAAAACACACAGAGATAGAGACGCATACACACGTACATTTCCATGCCTACAGCGATCTCGACTCAACAACTAGCCCAATCGTGGCAACGAAAAAGTGAAACAGAACACCCATGACTGGCCAAAAATCATAGAAAGACACCATACACACACACACTCACATGTCAAATGCATTCACGCAGTTCCATTCATCACCATACATAACTGGAGGAAAGAGACTGAACATGCTAGATCCAAACTGAAGAGTTACAGGATGTGTGAAGTTTGAAATCACAGCCACATCTCGCCCACACCGCAACCCTTTCTGTCATTTAGTAACTATGTGCCCCCATGTACCACGAGTAGCAGTAGACACTTGGTCTATCAGACAGATATCATAACTCCCATATTCATACTAGGTCTCACCCACAAATCCATATGTCACCTCACACAAGCATAAGTGCAGGAACAGCACATCATACATCCAGAAAAACGAGATAAAGGAAGGTATCACCACATTTACGCAAAAAACACACAGAGATAGAGATGCATACACACGTACATTTCCATGCCTACAGCGATCTCGACTCAACAACTAGCCCAATCATGGCAACGAAAAAGTGGAACAGAACACCCATGACTGGCCAAAAATCATAGAAAGACACACACACACACTCACATGTCAATGCATTCACACAGTTCCATTCATCACCACACATAACTGGAGGAAGGAGACTGAACATGCTAGATCCAAACTGAAGAGTTACAGGATGTGTGAAGTTTGAAATCACAGCCACATCTCGCCCACACCTCAACCCTTTCTGTCATTTAGTAATATGTGCCCTCATCTAACACCGCGGCCGGACTCGAACCGGCGACCTAGTCCCAACGCTACCGATGTCTGTTCACGTAATATCCGTTGATGTGGACTTTTTTATTTTTTTTAGTAAAATTGCAATGATTTACGCTTAAGAACCGAAGAAAATATTTTACTGTGCTGAAATATTTGAATCTTGCCAGAACAGAAATAGTCAGCCGACGCGAAGAGTACACATTTCGTCACGCTTAATGGATAAGCAAACAGTCGAGTGGGAATTTCTGTAGGTGTGTTGAAACAGTGTACACATTTCACAAAGCGCGCATTCCAGAACAGAAATAGCCATTGCCTCAGGGCTTGGGTGGGCGGTGTGGAATGTCTGCGCCCAAAGAAATTAAGCCCTTGGAGATGCTGCCATCTGTGCGGCCGATCGGTGAACTAACGTATGCGCAAGCCCGACTGCTGCCGCCATCTGTGCGGCCGGTTGAGGAACTAACGTGTGACGTCATACGACCTTGGCCGCCATTGGTCCATTAGAATTTCCCGCCATCCGGAAGTGACGTCATGGAGGGGAGGGAGGGGAGGGAGGTCCCCCCCACCACCTCGTGACGTCATGGGTTTTCTCGGTTTCTATACAGAAAACAGGTTTCCTACTACTTTTATTCATTGATGTGTAAATAATTTTTATATTATGAATATATGAAATTGTAATTGGTAAACACGAAATTTCTATGACATACGATTCACTCATTTTCGTCACGACAAATAGTTAAAATGTTGGATTTTCTGAAGAAATCATCAAATCAGATGCAACATATTGTACCACATACGTCGTGATGACGTTTGCGCATGCGCGGCAGCTGTTTCCCCTTCGCCTGTAGGGGCTGGGGTAGCGGAGTGGGGATAGAGCAGTGTGACCTTGACCTGCCCTTCCTGTCTGAACATAGTATAACAAAAACAACAACTACATGAAAACCGAATGTAGCAAGCTGCACCGTCTACAAAACTTTCCAACCTGGCGGAAAGTCCACGCGCCACGCGATAACGGTTATTTTTGGCGCGTACGCTCCAACCCGCAGAGTGGCGCGCGCGACTGGAGTGTTGACCGTTTTTCGTCGCACGCTCCAGGAGCGACGGTCCAACCTCACGCTCCGGCGCGGCAGTCCAGAGTGCCGTTCCAAATCGCCAGTTTGGCGCGTAGGCCCTACGTGTAAACGGGCCTAATCTGGGACATTGTAAAAAAGAAAATAGGAAAAAATAATCAAACAAGTAATTACATTTTTATCAAGAAAATTCAGTAGAATCTAATTTTTCAATTGCTGATATATTTAATAAACATTTTTCATCTGTTGCTGATAAATTGACTGCCAATAGCTCAGAGAAAAACAGTACGGATTTTGTCAAAACGGGCTTACAAAAAAAAAATTAACACTATGTCTGTACATTTAGCTACTCCAGAAGAAATAAGAAAAATTATAAGGTAACTTAAGAGCAAATACTTAAGTGGTTATGATGGGATTTCCAGCAGATTAATTAAACTGTGCTCCACAGAATTAAGTAATATACCAAGTCATTTGTTTAATATTTCTTTACTTGAGGGTTCTTTTCCATAAAGGGTGAAGTATGCTGTAGTTCCACTCTATAAAAAGGGAGATAAGTCAGCCATAATGAATTACCATCATATTTCATTACTAACAGCCCTCTCCAAAGTTTTCAAGAAAGCAATGTACAGTAGACTTCACGAATTCCTTAAAAATAATAAAATTCTAAATAAATCACAATTTGGTTTTCAAAAGGATCATTCAACAGAACAAGCTTTATTTGCATTTACTGACAATATTTTAGAAGGAATAAATGACATATTAACTCCTGTGGGAACTTTTTTTGAGTTACCTAAAGCATTCTGATACAGAAATTAAAGTATTATGGTATAGATGGCATTGTTAATAAATTGCTTAGTTCTTACCTTTAGAATAGAAAACGGAAAGTGTCAATGGAGAATTTTAAGGCTGCCTTAAGTGACCCACAGTTTTCTGAGTAGGAACTAATCAGATGTGAAGTTCCTCAGGGCTCTATATTGGGCCCACTATTGTTTTTAATATATATAAACGATATACCCTGTGATAAATCTAAAAACTCAAAATTTGTCCAATTTGCAGATGACACAAACTTAGGAATTAAAAATACTCCAGATTTATCTACAGAATATATTTCAAATTATGTCTTTGAACCTATTAATAAATGTTTTACAGCTAATGGCTTGTCTTTAAACTTTGATAAAACTCAGTATATGCAATTCAGTACATCACACAGATTAACACCAGACATAGACATAAAATTTGCAGGCCAGTCCATTGAAGAGGTTGAGAGTGAGAAATTTCCAGGTTTGCATATTGATCATAATTTAAATTGGAAGGAAGGTACATGTTTCTGACTTACTACTTGTATATAGGATTTGTGTTTATTTTACAAAATTTTGTTTATTATAAATTTTAATAAAGTATTAAGAAATAATGGTTCGTTGTAGACTCTAGAGAATGAACCATCTGAATGTACAGTTAAATAAATAAAAAAATATATTACTAAAGTGATTGAGTGCACCCAAATTTGCAATTCATACAATTTCAGCCATATGTGATCTCAGAATGAAGCAGCTAGTTTATTTTGCTTATTTTCACGCATTAATGTCTTATGGAATAATAGTCTGGGGCAATTCTACCCATAAAGTTTTCAGAGGGATTAGCAATAGAACTTAATGTAGAGAGCTGTTCAAGAAGTTAGAGATTTTAAGATTGGTGGCTGAGAATATTTACACCATTAATGTCCTTTGTAGTAAAAAATTATACTTTGTTTGAAACAAATAGAAAAATACACATTTATGGCTCTAGAAGTAAAAATGATCTTCACATGGATTACAAGTCATTGTCATTTGTTCAAAAAGGGGTCCAATATTCAGCGACACATATCTTCAATAAGCTCCAAACAAACATTAAATGTCTAGTACATGATAAGAACAATTTCAGGAAAAAATTGAAAGAATGTTTAATTGATAGCACCTTCTACTCTGTCAAAGAATTTATTTCTAAGGTATCTACAAAATTAACTGCCAGTAGCTTGTGTAAATGTAGTTGACATAATTAATGTACCATGTATGCTATGACTGTACATCATCTGGTGTATGTATTATTTTGTTATGCAATGTATGCTATGACTGTACATTATCTGGTGTATGTATTACTTTGTTATGCAATTGTTTAACTGTAAACTGACAACTTTTCAACATTGTATTTTAAGAACTGTTATATACTACACACAAAATTTTTTTATTTGTCATGTTAGCTATAGTGTAAAACTTTCTGAATAGAAGTAACTTTTTTTTTTTTAAAAAAAGTTTTAGTTTCTGTATATATCTTTATTGGCTACAGATTGGTTTACACTTCTAGGAGTTGATTAGACAACTGAGTCCCTGAATAATAAAGATTTTTATTATTTATTATTTATTATTTTTTTTTGTGCTGATTATAATGTTGTTTGAGTTTTGAGCAAGTTATTTTTGACAAAAAATCTTCACAGGTTTGCAGCCGGATTTTATTATAAGATGACAAGCTTTCGGCCACTATCTCAGTAGCCATCTTCAGGTCGATAACAGTAGCGGCGATCTTGCGTTTACGAAAGCCAAGCGTTTACTGGTGTCGCCTAGCAACCTCATGACGCTAGCAGTCTTGCTTCGCTGTGATTGGTCGAGGCGGCGGTCACCCATCCAAGCGCTCACCACGCTCACAATTGCTTAACTACCGGAGCTTAGCAGTGCCGGTCACCCATCCAAGTTCTTACCACTCTCAGCATTGCTTAACTGCCCGAGTCTAGCCGGCTGTCCACACTCCACCGGATCGCCGGCAACCAGGGAACGTGGGCCGCACAATATCGATAACCCTGGTTTCCAAGCGTTGCTCAGCAAATAACCCATGTCACGGTTAACCAGGTTGTCATGTAACCGTATTTCTATAGCTTCTTTAACCACGGACTCCCAAAAGAACGAACATTTAGCCAGCACCTTCACGTTGTCAAAGTCCATTCTGTGGCCATTTTCAATAACATGTTGAGCAACAGCAGATTTTTCCATCTGAAAAAGCCGAATGTAGCGTTGATGTTCCGCCACACGGGCCTTGATTGTGCGTACTGTCTGTCCAATGTAAGATTTCCCACATTCACAGTGTATACTATACACCCCCGGTGTCTTCAGCCCCAAGTCATCCTTCACAGAACGTAATAAGTCACGTATTTTGGCAGGAGGACGAAATATGCTCTTAATACCATGTCGATCTAGTATCCTGCCTATTTTCCCGGATATGTTACCAGCAAATGGGATATATGCCAGATCTTTATACCGTTCTTTAGGTTCAATTGGCTGTTTGTTTGGCGTTTTTTGTAGTGCCCTTTCTATTTGTCCGTTACAATATCCATGGTATTTGGCAGAGATGAAGAACAGAAAAGCCTTTGGGATCAATGAGATACCTACAGAAATTCTGAATAGTTTGAAAGATGAGGGAAGAAGAGAAATACTATATTTGTGTAATGAGAAATATGAAAGTGGAGAGTGGCCAAAAGACTTTTTAACAACAGTGTTGATACCAATTGAAAAGAAAAAGAATGCAGTGAAATGTGAATATTTCAGAACCATTAGCCTCTTATGCCACGCTGCTAAGATATTACTAGGAGTGCTAAATAGATGAATATCCAGCCGACTGTCCCTGTCAATTGCTGTAGAACAGTTTGGATTTCAGAAAGGAAGAGTGCAAGAGATGCTATTGGTATGCTGAGAACAATAGGTGAAAGATATATTGAATGGTAAAGAGATTGTTACATGATTTTCATAGACCTGGAAAAGGTTTTTGATAGAGTGCAATGGGTGAAGTTAATGGACATTCTAAAAAATAAAGGCATTGATTGCAATGAAAGAAGGCTAATAAGTAGATTATACATCGAACAAGGAGTGAGAATGGGGAATGATCTTACAGAAGAGGGAAAGATTGGAAGAGGTGTCAGACAGGGATGTTCAGGGGCGAATCCAGGAGGGGGGGGGCTAGGGTGCTCAAGCCCCCCCCCAAAAAGTATCTTGGTCCACCCCCGACATTGTAATTTTTATACCTTTTGTTAGCTCTACGGATTCGAGGCCCGAGGAGGCTCAAGCCCCTCCCCCCCAAAACCAATATCCATTGAAGGCAAGCCCTCTGAACCAAAATTCACTCAAGCCAAGGTCCGCCCCCGAAACCAAAGTCCGCTCAAGGCTCCCCTCCCCAAACCAAAAACCTGGATCCGCCCCTGGGGATGTTGTTTGTATATTATTAAACATATATTTGGAGGAAATTATAAAAAGAAGTTTAAGAGGTAAAAGAGTTGTATGCATGGGTGGATGTAGGATTGCTGCATAAGGTTTGCTGATGACATGGTTTTGTTGGCAGAAAGTGTCAAGATACTCAGAAGAATGACAAAGGGTGTAAGGAATTTGGAATGAGAATCAATAGGAATAAAACTAAATGTATGATGGTAGGAAGGAGTAAGAAAGAAATGATGATAACACTACAAGGAGAAATAATTGATCAAGTGGAGTCCTTCAAATATCTCTGGAGTATTGTGAGTGGTGATATGCGTTTCAAGAGGGTGAAAACTAGAATAGTAATGGCAAAGGAAGCTTTCAATAGAAAGAAAAAATTATTATGCAGAAGGCTGGATAAAAATCTGAGGAAGAAACTAGCTGAATGTAGTGACCACAGGCCACTGTAACAGTTTTCATAACAATTACCCAACGGCTGATTGCGAGCAGCGGGCATACGAAACCGCCGAGTTGCCAGGCATCGCACTCTAAGTAGAACGCCGAGACAGCAGACTCGCCCCACTAGCATGACCGCATAGAAGGAAGATGACGGCATTACGGAGTGATTCGATAGGCCCACAGAATCCCCTCCACATCAATCGAGAGGGTGGGGGTTGAGGTAAAAACCCAGGACCGAGGTCGAAATTGGGGTCTTCCACCGCCGTCTACAGCAGCCGCCGCCGCCGCCGCCAGAGGTATCACAGGGACAGCCTCGGGGTAACCGGCCAGTAGCAGAGGAGCCGCTGCCGTCGACATCGTCACAGCCGCTGAGCATAGACAGGTGGGAACACTCTGCTGATTGGTTGTGGGATGGTTAGATGCCTGGGGAGTCACGGGAAGCTATAGAATAATACTCCCACATTCATGCCCGCTCGCTTTCGCATTCAGCCCTAGTGCCTTTAAATATCACACGACAGCAAGTCACCTTATATGTCCTACTTCAGTCACAAATCACGTTATTGTACCTAAACCTGACAGATACGTGTATATATGGTTACTTGTAATAAGCTGTACATAATGCACTGCAGGTGTTGATTCAATTGATCTGCTTCTTATAAAACGGGGACTGGTTGTGTGCGCTCGGCAATAATCCGACCACGCAATCCTTGCCTGTTGGCTTGCTCCTGGGAGGATATACCTCCAGGTTACTACATGGATGTCTATATGGGGCAGAAACATGGACGCTATGCAAAGAAGATGTAAAGACGTTAGAATCTTTCGATGTGGATATGGAGGAGGATGGAGAAAAAAGTTGGAAAGGAAAAGTAAGGAATGACGAAGCGCTGGAACGAGTAGGAGAGGAAAAGTCCCTTATAAAAACAATAAGAAACAGAAAAAGGAACTGGATTGGTCATGTGTTGACGAATGAGTGCCTGTTTAAAACCGATCTGAAGGAGACTGCAAGTGGAGGGAAAAGAAGAAGTCGCCGAAGGGGAAAAATGATTGATGACATCATGGTAAATGGGAAATATATAGAGACTAAGACAACGGTGGAACAGAGGGAGGCTTGGAAGGCGGTCACTGTGCATGGATCTGTTGAATAGCAGAAAACATGTGATGATGATGATGTTGATGATGATTACTAAATAGTTGTCTTACATTTTGACGGAGAATAGAGCTGAGTAGACTTTAATTCAATGATCTGGTGTTTACTTTAACGGTATGTAACGACATGTCAGTTAGAATTTGTAATATAGATAAATTTTGATTAACAGAGAGTTTAATTTCGTTTCGAAATCTTGAAACATTTATTTATTTACCGTAAAAAAGGCAGCGACTTAACTCCATTTGACACGGTAATACATCTTTCACTCATCTGGCATCCACATCGACCTCCTTCTGTATAGTGGGATTCAGTTTAAATTTACCATTCGTTGCTAGCAATGGGAAAATTGTCCTTTGGCTTCAGTATTAATCTATTCTAACACAGATTTCTTATCTAGAGTGATTAAATAGGATTTTACCAACACATAATTCTTTATTTCAAGGAATCTAATTAAGTCAGTAGTCCTGTATCAACGCAGCTTAGGTAGCCCATAAATACATAGTTATTTAAGTATGAGATGGAAGAATAGAAGCCGTTATTCAAGAACCAAGACATACAAGCAAGATGAATTTGTTAGGAATCTCGTCAAGTTAGTCAATAGCAGGCACAATCCCTAGCCAATAAATAATAGCAAATCGGTCTACCTACAAATCTTGTGATGGAGGTGGGGGAGGGGGGGGCAATCTATAGGACCCCACAAGTAACAACTAGTGATCAGAAGTTTGGGTTAATTGGGTGATCAAGAACCTAAATCTGGTAGTCGGATGGCAAGGCGCAGCGATATTCAAGAGTTGAGACCGGCAGGCACGCAGTAAAGTGTAGCGAAAGATAACGGGCCACACCCGACTCTACGCATAAGCTACAGTTGACCGGGCATCAGAAGGTCATCGGCGGCAGTTTTCGTGCAGAAATGCCATATTTGATTAGCACAGTGCAATGTAAATAAATCTGAAAGGGAAGGGGATTAGTCTATAAAAGGCAACCAATGTTTTTATTGAAAGACTGTCAGAGTTAACATCGCATACTTCCAGCAGGAGTAGTAAATCAAACTCTAATGACTCTCTGCTCCACAATGCATTTTTAATTAATAATGTCACATTTGGGGGTTTAGTAAAAGAGAATGTGCATAATTTTTGCTAAATTTGAAGATCTTGTTTGTTTACTGAACATGTCTTCTTAGGAAAAAATGAGGATGTTAAAGTGTTGGTTGAACAATGACCCTTTCAGATTCACACTGTACGATGATAAATGTAAATATGTAATACTATATGGAGGTCTAAAACTGGAGCTCATTCATAGATTTAAACTTAACACACAGCGCGTATCTTTCCAGAAAAATTGAGAAACATGAAGTGTCTTCCAGGGGAAATTTTCTAATAGAACATATGTTTTTACTGATAAATCAGACCATAATTTAGCTGTTAGGCTCGAAGAGAACCAAAGCACTCTGGAAAGTTTCTTAAATGGTTTGAGGGCGAGAAATTTTGGAGCATGTAATGCTATAGAGTTGAAGAAAATTGAAAGACGGGGTGAGATATGCCATCCCTTTCGAACAAGTTAGAAATAAGCCTTCGAATGAAAGTGAGATTAATGTAGTAAACTATGTGTTTGGTGCTAATAGCGAATTAAGATTATTTAGATGTGGAGAAATCATTCATTTGCAAGTAAACTGCTTTTCATATGTTATGAATGATGCAAGGAGTAAAAGATAAAATAGTAATACGTTTTATGAGCAAAACCAATCTGAAAGATTTTCTTGGGGAACATTACTAATGGAAGTAATAAGAATAAAAATATTCAAAGCTACTATGGAAGGAATTTTGACAGTTATCTAAGTAAAATTGGTAATACGTGATGTAACCAACAAAATGCGGGCAGATTCAGTAGAAATCATTGGGATAGAAGAGATGTTGGAGTACACAGTGGAGGACGCGATACTGGTGCAATTTTATGAAATAGTGTAAAGAAGGAAAATATTCAAAAAATAAAGAATGAGCGAAAGACTACACATGATAGCATAATGGGTGCATAGAGGCACTTTTTCAAACCTTCTAGTAAAGAATATGCCTATGACGGTTGTACAAGGTAATTCTAATGTGTAAAAATGAATTTTAAGAGCTACCATTACAGCGACCAGGGTCGGCGTCAAGATTCTCGGTACCATTTTTAATGATTGATTTCTGTTTAGCTAGGCATACTAGACGGTGGGCCCGCTTCTTGTGCCCGGGGTACTTTTGTCCCGCTTAGCCTTCCCTAACGCCTGCCCTGACTGGGACGCCATGTAAACTTCTTGTTGGTTCAAGTGCTCAATTATCTTTAATCACGAGATATATTTGTGGTTTGGATGACTTAAAAACAGCACAATGCATGGTTACAGAAGTAGTTGGAAGTCTAGAAATTGAAACTTTGGGAGTAAACGACGTCAATATGTTTATGGGAGATGACATATTCAGTACGTTTTAGCTCTACTACTGGCCCCCTCCTTGTGGTGCTTAAATGCGGTCCCCTGTACCAAGGAATCATCCTACAGTGACATTGTCGGAATTGAATTTCTGACGAAATATCGTGCAGTGATTGATCTAGAACAGTGTTTCTCAAACTTTAATCTCCACGTAACCCTATAAAATTTCCCAGGCAATGGCGAACCCCCTACTATCAACTGGCGAATCCCTAAGTGTTCTCGTACCCCAGTTTGAGAAACACTGATCTAGAAGAACGAACCGTTAGCCGCAAGAAACACCCAGGTTTACTCCTGCTTTCGACGTTAACAGAGGAAAATACAAGCTTAAGTTGATCAGATAGACTTAAGGACAAGATGTTGACTGTCAAACGAACTTACAAGGCTTTTGGTAGCTCAGGATCTGTACAAGACATTCCCTATTCATTAGGAAAAATATGAATATCCCCATTAACACTAATGTTTCATGTGGTAAAGATTCTGTAATTTTCGTGGAAACACCGAGTAAGACATATTGGTTTCAATGAAAACCATTGTTGCATTAAGAGAGGTACCTGTAAACTAGGACTAATTGTTAGACAAATTTTTTTTCCAGTATTTCCTGAAAACTTCAGTAAAGGTGATATAACTAATCAAAAATTAAATTTTTAAGAGATAAGTATCTAGTTATAATCTTTGAAATGCAGATATGTTAGATGACGAAGTGAAAGTACAGTCAGTTTACTTTAATTTCAATTGTGGTTGAGTACACACGCTCCGGTAGCAATTTCCTTACACCCCCACCTTCCCATGTCATGGTTTTTCACCACCTACCTACTACTGCCCTTCACGAATTACAACTTTCAAATTTTTAATTATTTTTGGTAAACTATCCATTATTTTCGTTGGAAATTTATTCCATTACCTTACTCTTTTACTTATAAATTCAAGTTCCAGCTTAAAGATTATGGTTAACTTTATATGCACATCTCCTAATCCTCCAACTAATGTCCATCCATCCACTATCGCGATTATAAGATTTGATCAATCCAAATGCTCTCTTCACTCGCCTTCGGTCTACCAATGATTCCCAATGCAGCTCCTTCATCATATCTGTAACTAATTGAAGTCTGTGGTAATTTCCACAAACAAAGCTAGTTGCTTTCATTTGTGCACCTCCAGTTCCCGAATTTAATACATAACATGGATCCCACATTCCTTATATCACCAAATTCAAGCACTGGTCTGACCAAGGTTTTGTATCCCATTTCCCTGGTACATCCCGTCATCATCCTCTCCAATAAATGAAAGACATTAAAACCTCTTACTGCCACCTGCCTAATGTGTCTTGCCCAATTGAGTTTACTATCACCGAGAGTGGTGGGTGAACGGTTAACGTTCTGACCTCCCATTCGGGAGGTCGCTGGTTCGAATCCCCATCCGGGCATCCAGATTTTGGTTTTCCATGGTTTCCCCAAATCATTCCAGGCGAATGCCGGGATGCTTCCTTCGAAAAAAAAGGTCATGGCAGAATTCCTTCCCGTTTCTTGTCACCAGTCCCATCCCGTCTTTAATGACCTTAGCCGTCGACGAGGCGTGTACCAATAATTAAAAACTTGAAATCTACAAGCAATTCCTTTCGCTACCCTAGAATCATAGAAATTGTTTACGTTTTTATTCACCTAGCTAATAAGCTGACTCTTCTCGGCAATTATTTTCATTCCATATTTAATTACCCAGCTGGATATCCTGCTTAGATCCTCTTATAGGTGTTCAGTCCTCTCCTGCTTTAAACATATTGTATAACATTATATCATCTCAAACAATCTATCTCCAACTTCAGTCAATCAACAAAATAATTCATTAGAACAATGAACAGCATTGCTCTCAATACTCTATCCTGTGGCATTCCTATATTAATTTTTGCCTTCTGTGATATAACATTTCCCACCCTAACAATTTTCTTCCTACCTTCTAAGAATTCCTCCACCCAACACTCTAATGGTTTTAACATTATCTACCATCATTTTATGGTAGTCAAGATCCAATGCTAAACTGTCAACCTGGCCTCCCTTGTCTATTTCATCTGCAATATCTTGTTTATAGCCCACTAACTGAGATTCACATGTGCGACATTTCCTAAATCCATGTTCCTGTTTTGAAAACCAGCTCGTTCCCTCGCAAACATTCCTAATGCGATCGCATACCAACCTTTCCCACAACTGATGTCAGATTAATTTGCCTGTAAATTTCAACTCTATTTATTACAATTTCTTTAAGGTCTGGTAAAACTATGGCATTTTTCTAGTTCTCTGGTAAGCAACATCTCTCCAAACTCAATCTAAATTATAGTATTAGATAAAATACAATGTCACATTCCACTAACTTTAATACATATATATTAATGTTATTTGCACCAGCCCACTTATTCTTTTATAGCTTTCTTAATTCACGCATAGTATTTATTTCAAGTTTTTTTAATCAGTTCATTAATACTTGCTTGGATAAACTCCTCCTATGAATTTTCTCGATCCTGTAACGGAATGATATTTCTAATATCCTCATGAAATCAATTCATTAGTATCTCTGCCATTTCCAAATCCATAGTAATGTTTTTCCTACCTTTACACACAATTATCTGTAACCTTCCCCTCATTTTTTTTATCATAACCATTGAAATTTCTAGATACATCACGCCATGGCTCCCCCTGCAAACTATAACCTTATTACTAAACCAATCTTTAGCTTCCCTTATTGCTGTTATTTATTCCTTGTTTGGCTGTTTGAAGTATCCCTGCTGTCTCTTAACTCGGGTGTGTTCTCTTCTTACCAAACCGAGCGTGGTGGTGTAACGGATAGCGTTCTGGCCTCGCATTCGGGAGGACGGCGGTTCGAATCCCCGTCCGGGCATCCAGATTTGGGTTTTCCATGGTTTCCCCAAATAACTCCAGGTGAATGCCGGGATGCTTCCTTCAAAAGGCCATGGCCGAATTCCTTCCCATTCCTTGCCCCCATCCTTTCCCGTCTATAAAGACCACGTTGTTAAAAAGGGACGTTAAACTGTTAAAAAAAAAAAAAAAAAAAAAAAAAAAATCTTCTTACCAACATCTTTAGCCTCCTCACCTTCCTATTACATTAAGCGTGTTCTGCACTTTTTTTTTTTTTTTTTTAATGAACGTTTTTTCCACCCTACTTATTATCTCCTTCAAATGTTCCCAGTCACATTCCACTATAATGACGCTTTTCCTTCAAATGATGAAACTTTCTTTGAAATATCTTTTTAGTTCAGTATCATGTGGTTTCATATACACCTTTTGTCCACTGGTTTACGAAACCCTATTATATAAATCATCGCTGCTTCATGATCACTGATTCCATCTGTAGCCTGAGACTCCACAAAATTTTCATCAGGTTTTGTAAATAAGATACCCAACATGTTTGTTTCCTTCATACTCTGTTCTACTACTTGTATAAAACCTCCTTCCTTCAATAACATGTTACTAACGCTGTGTTATTTATCTTAATTCCCTGCCTGCCAGATGACAACTGCTAGATTTAAGTCCGCACCAATAAATCAATCTCCTCTCTCTTCTGAACACTAAATGGTAATTTAATTTCTCACCAAGAACCTCATTATCATCATTCATTCTTCAACTATAGTGGTCAGCCAAGATCCTAAATTTTTAATTTGTTGCACTCTATAAATCTATCCCTAGTAGCTCATAACTATGATCCATAAATACCAGTGAACTGTAACAATCTTTACTAACCAACATTAAAACCCCTCCACCGGTTCCTCCTCCATCTCTATGTTAAAACCTATAACAATCGGGGAAAACCTCATTACCTAGCACTTCCACATTTAACCAAGACTCTGCCTCAATAATTATCGGTGGTTTGTGTATCTCTCCAATAACCAAGCTCTATTGCTTTGTTCATTGTAGACCTATGGCTCAATAGTTACAGTGCTATAAATGCCTTCGTTATAATTTTATCATTACTTCCCTCCTTGATATTTGTGAGCCCATCTTATTTTTTCATCAGCTACTACTATTTCATTATTATATACGATTTTTTCTATCATGAATTGGCATTCAGTGTCCTTTTGGTCACCTTTACCTGTTCATCATTAGCTTCTGATCTAAAAAAAAAAAAAAGACACAAACCACATCATAACCGAAAGTTGCTTCATTAGGACTAGCTGATTGGTCAGAAAGAGTCTCCTACTATTTAGGTGTAGGTCATGCCTACGGAATTCCCATCTACCAATAATATCCACACTAATGCCTTCCATAGCAGCACCATGGTCTCCACTTTTATCTGTCTCACACCGTGCTTCCAATGTGGTCTATCATGGCCTGCATGAGCTCTACACTGGTATGTTGTATATCTTTCATCACCTTTCTCAGATCACAGTACATCATAACTATCATTTCTTTCAATTCTGTGTCCCGCGCACCTCATATCACTACTCTGTCCTCCTTAGTGAAACCCTTACAGAGTAATCCTATATCCTTTATTAGCCTCCCTAATGTTACATTAGGCTTGAAAAAAGCTTGTGACCTTGTATCCTTCTTCCAAATGATCTTGCAGAAGAGGGCATTCACCGCTCCCAAGGCTTCTATCTAGCAGCAAAACATTTTCATCCCTTCTTTTACCTTCCACGTGTCTAGTCCTAAAAGTCTGTTGCAACTTACTTACTCATACAACTAAATGAGAATCTTCTCCTCCTGATCCCATTAACAGATCAAACCCGTTTCTCCCCATAATATCTAAGATATCGGATAATTTAATCTGGTTTAACCTATCTTCCCTATGAACTGCTGTAGCGAAAGAGTGGCTTTTCACCACAACCAAGTTGGATTCGCCTCTGATCAACGACTCCCCGATCAGTTTTACCGAAGATATGTGGTCATAGGATCAGAGCAATTACGTTCTGCCCTCACTTAGTGCTACTAATGAGCAGGAATCAGCGATACAAATGAAAACATGTAGTTGAAAGAATGGAGTGACTTTAATAACTTCAATAAAAATAGGCACATAGAAACACACTTGAAATAACTGAAAAATACTGCATAAAATGGCTCTCATGAAATAAATCTCTTACTAATAAAATCCTGTCACTCGGAATATTCTTTCTAAGCCAGCAGAAGGGAATAAATGCATTAGCCTTTACCTAATAAAATCTTCATGCCTACGGGCTCTGTGCTCCATCCTGAGGCTCGACGAACAGACTCTTCGAGAACTGCGCCAGAGTGAGCTCTCGCGCGTTGAAGCGGAGTTGGGGAAGTTATGTGACATTAGTTCTATTCGTTTAAAACTACTTACTAAGGGCTTTTTTGAGTGCACCCTGGAGGGGAAGCCTCTTCTCACGGGAAGAGAACATGTTAACCTTGGACTATCCTGCGTCGGGTGGAATTAAATTACATAGCTGTAGCTTGAGAAAAATTATCCCGAGTAAAAATTACAATATTCTATAACTAAAATCCCTCAATAGACTACACTGCTGCCAACTCACCTACTTTCCTTTTCACTCCTCCCACCATTTTTCCTTACTCCTTCTAGTGCCTGAGCCTGAAGAGCCCTGATAATTCCACCCATCTACCCTATCTTTTCTTCTTGCTCTTCAAATTTTCTGTCCCACTCTGCAAGCTTCCTAAAGCATGATAGGAGATTTGTTAAGATAGAATCAGCTATACGTTTTCAGGATAAATTAAATCATTTACCAACGGAAGAGGGTGGAAAAGTTGAGAATTTATTGCAAAAATTTGAGAATTTGTTTCTAATCAGATATTATCAACTACTGATAAAGTAGAATATAAAATATTAACAGGGGATGCTGCACCGACATTTAAAAAAGCCTGTTGTGTGCCGTCCCACCAAAGAAAACTGTAGACAATTTTAGTAATCAACAACTGCATTTCAACCTACTAATCCTCTGAGAGATTCACCAGTAGTTTAGATTTCAAAAAAAAAGAAAAACCGCTGTTGAAACGACTAAATATAAATTTTGCGTGGATTATCGAGAGCTAAATTTTGTTACGTACTTCTAACTAAATATATTGCTTGCCTTGTGTTACAGAAACCGTGTATTTAGGCAATTGAATTTTTTCTACTAAACCTTATTTGATGAGGGTGTATTACCAAATCAGAATAGCTGAAAAGTCCAAAGACAGCTTTTAATATTCCTTCTGGCCATTTACAATATTTGCGTATACCTATAGGGCTCAAAAATGCTCCAGTGAAATTTCAACGTTTTACAGAAGAGATTCTTCGGGGGTTAATATATTTTCCGTTACCGTGTATTCTCAGAAAATATGTGTAAGAATTTTGTAAAGGCAAAAATTGTATTTGACTGCTTGGAAAAAGAAAAATTTAACTCTATGCCTAGAAAAATGTAATTTAGCAGTATCAGAACTCAAGTATCTCGGTCTCTTAATCTTCAAAGACGGAATAAATCCCCATCCTAGATTATCAGCTGTTAACGATATCCCAACACCCAGTTGAGTCAAAGAATTGCAATTATTTTAAGGTTTGGCGATTTGGTATCGCCAATTTTGTGAAAAAACTACGCGAAAAAGGCAAAACCACTGAAAAAATTGTTGAAAAGAGAATCAAAATATAAGAAGTTATCGTATTGTGGCAAAGCCATTAGTGTCTTAAAAGAAGCTTTAACAAATCAGCTAATTATAACGTACACTGAAATTTCAAACTTTATTTTATCCACTGATGCGCCCAAAATAGCAATTGGAGCAGTATAATTTCAAATCCTACATCGACAAAGAAGCCAATTTGTTATTCTTCACGGCAGTTGAATCAAGCATAAATTAATTACAGTTTAACCTAAGAGAATTATTGGCAGTTGTCAATTATTTCACGTGATCCAAGTGTGGCCGAAGGCTTAGCTCCGTAACTGGCCGCATTAAAACGGTTACTAAATTTGAAGGACCTCAGCACTAGGTTAATGCAGCGGGCATTGGAGTTATCGGAATATCAGTGTTATACAGGGCGTTTTTGAGATGTATAATTCAATGACGAGCGGTCCGATATCTCAGTGGTTAAGCGCTTGGTTTCAAAAAGTTCGTTGCTCCGATCCCGGGTTCGAGCCCCGGCAGGTGCGGGAATTTTTAAGAATTGATTGATCATATGAGCTATGCCAGTTCGCTCCGTGGCTCGGATTCCTCGTTAAACTGTAGGTCCCAGAGGAAAGGAACTGGCCAATTACCTCTGACACAATGGCTTAGTATGCCTCTTTTGGAAGGATCCAAACCAACCTTCGGGTTGTGGACTAAGTAGGTTTTTAGTTTAGTTGTAAAGAATTAGTACTTTAGTTATACAGTAATGTAATAGTAAAATTGAGTGTAGTATGCGTTTGGAAAATATTTAGCGTGTGTGTAAAATTGGGCAGAGTGGCTTAATGTCTTATGTAAGGTATATTCATAGGTGGTCACAGTTAATCTAAAAGTTAACTTCGTTAATCGTTAATCCGCTACTTAAAAAATTAATCGTTACATTTTTGAAAATTTAACGCAAGTTAAAGTTTATCGTTAAAAGTTAACTATTCAGTAGTAGAACTGATGTTTACATATTGCAATAGGCATTATTGCATGCAATACCAAGGAGCTATGTACCATGATGTGAAACAATAATACATCTACCAAATGTTCTTCTGGAAATTGAATTTTTACTGGCGTTCAACACTTTCGCCATTTTCTCAAAAGTATCAGATTTTTCAACATATAGTGGAATCGTGTTGGCAGCAAATAGGTTTGCAATACATCGGTCCACACTAGCTTGGAATACAATGGTTCCAAATTTTTTATTGACGTAAACTTTTATTACCAGATGGAGATTAAAACAAATCAATTCTGTTGCTATCTTCATCAGAAGCAGCCACAGCATGAAAGCAGGCTTTGAATTATTTTCCTTTTCCCCCCAGATTTGGCTCTGCTTTTTCTTCAAACGGTTCATATTTGGATATATGCATCTTCTTCATATCTTGTTTAAGACTAATAAGGCTAGACACCTGAGCCTTCACTGTAGAAAGTTTAGACAAACACAGTTTGAATCAAAAATCAACTATTCTCCCAGTCTTGATTTAAAAGCAACATAATCGCATAAAAGTGGCCAAGGATTTTTAATATTCTCTTTGCTATTGTTAGCATTGCGCTTTCACTAATGGATTGATGAGCTTCAGTTTTCATGACCTAATCATGTAACAAATGTCAGATTAACTTATTTCACTAACGAATACCAAACCATTACCAACTAAAAACTGAAATTTTACTGGCAGTAACGAAGATATCAATCAAAATCAATCACCGATCAAATTAGAAACTAGTAGTGAGTGCCCGCTTGAAGAAGTAAAATAGAAACTGTCCAAAACTCTAGCTGCGTACTAGATTACCCAGGTGGGAAGGTTGACGCGGTAGTGTGGCAGGCTTGTGCTCAGATTATTGGGGGACACCTGCTTAATATTTCAATTCTTTCACAATTAGTTAGAAAATGAAATAGTAGAGATTAAGCTCCATATCGAATGATGTTGAGTAAATATGTATATTTGTGATCTGGTTGAATAGTACTAGGCTGAAGGTTTTTCCCCCCCTTACTGCTTTACGCCTCGTCGACGGCTAAGGTCATTAGAGGCGGGATGGGACATGTGGCAACGAACGGGAAGGAATTAGGCCATGGCCTTTTTGAAGGAAGCATCCCGGTATTCGCCTGGAGTGATTTGGGAAAACCATGGAAAACCCAAATCTGGATTCCCGGATGGGGATTCGAACCCGCGTCCTTCCGAATGCGGGGCGAGAACGTTAACCGATCACCCACCACACTCGGTCCAGGCTGGAGTATGAAGCACCAGGTAAAATGGAGTAAAGAGGACAACAAAGTTGATAAGGGAGCGTCTGTAAGCTACCTGACTCTATTTTTGCCTCCCTTGAACCTTCCCCCTCCCCTCCCCCACAGTAGTCTGACGTGGCTTTTTCCTGACACATAGTTTTTTTTTTTTCTATTGATTCTAGGAGACATTTTGTACTGTTTTCCTATCATTGAAATTATTTCATATTTAATGAACACAAGTGATATCGGGGTTATGTTATTTTCTATAATTATAAATATTCTGAAAAATGTTGACACTATCCACTACTGCAAATGATCAATTAATGGGAAAAATTTCTTTCTCAGGTACAATCAGGAATACTTTTCTTTTTGAAGTGTTAGTAAAAACATTTTCCTTACCTCATTCATCATTACTCATTGCATAAGAAACTAAAAAGAGCTGCATTTTTTGTTTTCTTTTGCTGCAGTTATGTCACATTTATTTCTGCATTACCAGAGATTGATTCTTTGATCCACTTAAAAGATTTCTGTAACTCAGTGGATAGTAAAAACGCATTCGAAATCATTTTCGATAAGCCTCGTTAAGTTTTTTGTACAGCGCCATATCACTTTGAACTTGAAAAAAAACTTCAGCGAGCACTATAATTTAAGCTGCATTGAAATTCACTTCGCAGAAAAAAATTAGAATTATTTTATCAACGATTGGTGTGATCCGAATTAAAATAGATTTATTTCATACAATTAAAGCAATGCAAACTATTGTAGCATATCTCAATAATTTCGTTAGTTAATATTGTAGTGAGTGTAATCCAGCCTCGGTGAGCTACAGGCCTGGCGGACGCGGAACCTGAGACCACGTTTGCAGAATCTGAAACCCTCCTACAAGGCCACAGAGGCAAGCAGTTTTGATTGTGAGAAACAAGGTTCAAAATATTCTGGGACCTTCTAGAAAGTCGTCTCCAACTGGCCAATTAAACTTTGCATCCACGCCGCGTGATGTGAACTGGCCAATGGGAGACAGTCACCCCACCCTGAAGCGACAGTAGAGAGACGCGTTCTGTACTCGTCTTCTGCGCAGTTTCCTTTTGGAGATGACGCCGTAAACTTGCCAATTTTATGAAGCCAATGACTTAGGAAGTGTTAGAAATTACACCACCATCTCCACCCTTCGTATGCTCACGAGCGTGAGGCTTGTACCAACCCTCCCGCTATTTTATTCAACCATTCGGCTATAGTGAGCTACATTTCGTTTCTGTGCAGATTGAGATGTACCATTCAACTGTATCAATCCACTTGTGTCTTCGAAGAATTCAAGAATAAATGCCTGATCATAACATCTCTGAAGTTATTTGCAACAATACCTCAAGTCAGTAGTTAGAGTGATTTTTTTTAGTGCTTTCCCGCCCATACTTGCAGGTGCCAACGGGAAGAACGAAAAGTTGACGGCGAGGAGGCTGGACGAACTTGCGAGCAAGCTGGGTAAGTCGATGGTAATTCTTCGCTCGGCCATTACCACGCGATACTATCTCTGCCTTGGAAAATGCCATGCGATATCTGTAAGCGATTTTGAGTCTAGGTACGTAATGTCTAATGTTTTTAGAACCATAATGTGCCCTCGCATGTCGGTTAGTTCAAATCCGCGGGCCGCGTGCAACCCAATGCAATGACTTCAAGTCACACGGTTAGTATATAGGATATCTAAATGATATATGGAGATAATTAAATAATGGAAGAAATTATCTACATGCTGTTACATATTCTGTACATTATTTTCACTGTAACAAATAATATGAATGAAAAGCTACATGGCTTTGCTAGGATAAAATTGTTGAAGTAAGTGCAGAAACAAGGAAGCAAAAAATGCAGCAAAGAAAAATATACATAGAATTTAGTACGGTATCTGCCAAAGATTATACTACCCAAGTATTTGCGGTGTCTATGGTCACATTAGCAAACATTGTACCCAAACATCAGCCGCTTGCAAACATTGAGGAGAAACCAGCCATAAGAAAGAAGCCTGTAGCAAGTCCTCACAGTCGGCTGTTTGTATCCCATTCAGAAAACGGGGAAAAATCGTGCAACAAATCAAGAATGTCAGATGTACCAACCGTTTCTTCAAATACTAATAAATAGAACAGAAACTCCAAAGGAATGAATGAACGTTACAAAGCTCAATCATTGGGCACCAATACCAGCCTGATAGAAGAAACATTTAAGAAAAAGAAAGAAATAAAACAAACATACAATTGAGGAAGAGACAGAACGCAGAGAGAGCTGCAAAATACAGAGAGAAAATTTTTGCAAGAAGGGAAAGGAACAGCAAACAGCGTAGGCACACAGACAGATGAATCTATCCTTCAGTACTAGATTACTTCCACCATCTGTGGCATTTCTCCTACGTCTAAATCAAAACGAGCTGGACTTGAATGGGCAGGACCAGTTCAAATGGCACCCAAATACTGCAAAATTAACGGAAGCTTCGAAACCCGAGCAAACGAAAAACCAAGACACGCAGCTATAGCTCCAGACCATCTCCAACAAAAGTTTGAAAACAATCTTGAGCTAGCTAAACTAGAGGAAACGCAAAATCCCACTCTAGCATTACGCAATTTAACTAGAATAGCACATCCAAATGGCAAAGATATCACATTTCAGCTACCAGAGGCAATCGATCGTATTCAAACTTACCTACTGAGCCAACATAGCAGGATAATGCTTGACTCGAGACAGCAATGGTCACAGTGCAATATCAATACTTGGCATCCACGAGCATGATTGCACAGCTTAAGATCGCGCAATTAAACTGCAGGAGAAGCAGCATGGTTTTATATGAAGTGAGTAAATCAACTGAGGAAATGTAAATAAATATCCTCTATTTAAAAGATCCCTACTCCAGCGAAGGGAAAATCTCACAAATGTCGGTGAAATTTAAGATAATTTCGACAGGGACAAAACCTATGAGTGTCATCATAGTCATCAAAAAGCAAATCACTGTCACAAAAATATTACGATTCTGCGATAAAAATATGGTGTGTGGAGATAGGTACGCTATAGGGCAATGTGGTCTTCTTTAACATTTACTTTCAATACACAGATGATCTTTGTAAGATTAGGGAAATATGTGAGCTATAGGACCAGCCCAACGCGAGAGTTGCTGATTCAAATGCCAAATCTGCACCCTGACACAATGGTCTTACAGACAGACGCACGAGGAGAAAAGCTACACGAACTGATTGCCGAATTACAGCTCCGAACAGGTGCCAAATTGAACATACATACAACTGCAGCAAATCGAAGAACAGGAAACCTGCTAAATGGTGGAAGGTGATTGAGAACCAAACCACCAGCGATCACAATCTAATAATGTTCAAATTGGGAACTAATATCCAGCGGTGATATGACATCAGCAAAGCAAACAAGCAAAGATTGAGGAGTTCCTTCAATTCTCCCAAAATCAGATATAAAGATTTTGTCATGGCAAGGCTGCGAAAGAAACAAGTCTTGCAATCCAAGACGCAATGAGATGTGCAATTCCAGTTATGGAAATAATGGGATTAAAAGATAAACCATTGCGGAAACTAAGAACCACAATGAGGAATGCAAGAATAGAATATCAACGTTGCCTTATTGCAGACAGATGCAGAATTAAAAAGCAGAAGTTCAAGGATCTGTTGCTGAAAACGAAACAAAAAAGCTGGGAAGCCTTAGTCAGGCAAAATTTATGTACAGGCCCATGGGGTATCCCTTACAAGATTGCCGCTGGCAAAATCAGGCCCCCTACGACCTTGTCTACAGTAAGAACACTGGATTCATCCATGTCCATGAACTGGATGGAAACTGCACGGGAGTGCTACTTCAAGATGACTGTATAGAACACGATACAGACCGACAGAGAGAACCGAGTCAAAACATTGTGGTATCTCTCCGAGAATGAACATCAAAGGAGCGTCATAACAGATGAAGATATAGTAGAGGCAATATATTCCCTTTCAAAAAGAAAAGCACCAGGACCTGATCGTCCAATTTTAAATAAGCTATTTAACGTATACTTCATGCAGAGGAGAATACCAATTGTATTGAAAATAAGTGAGATGGTCATTATAGCCAAAGACCAACAACTTCCAAAATCATATCGCCCAATCTGCTTATTCAAAGTTCTAGGGAAAGTACAAGAAACGCTACTCTGCAAGAAACTAAACTAACTCTGATTAAAAAACGGGATGAACCCAAATCAATGCGGGTTCAGAGCAGGTAAGTCAACAAAAGACGTCATCAACAACTGAATGGAAATTATGCAAAACTCTTCCAAAAATCATGTGATCGAAATATGTGGCAGTCTCACTGCTGGTACGCGTACTGATGAAATAATGGCGGCAACCGCGAGCTAGACAGATTGAACAATTTTTCGAGTCAATGTCCTTAAAGTAGGGTGCTGATGAATAGGCGTTAGAGCAATGACTGTTTTGAAAGAATTCCACTAAACGACCGGGTAACAGGTTAGGATTGGCCAAAAGTTGTCCCCACCTAAGAGAGGACTGTCCGACGCCGACAAGTCGCCTCTAGAGTGGTGGCGCTGATAGTAGCGCCGTCTTTGCTGGTCAAGAGGAAGACATCACCCAGAGACCGGCGCCATTGCGGGACGCCATCTCGTCTTCCCAGGGCAACTATAATCGCCAGACACGTTGCCAGATCGACGACAGGACACCAATAAACTCAGGTAGGGGCGACTGCCTAATTCTCAGGGATAGTCATTGCTATATTCATCTACATCTACATATATACTCTGCAATTCACAAAATTGTGGGTGGCAGAGGGTGCTCAGCACCAAAGCTAATCTCTTTGCTGTGCATTCCAATCCCTAATGGTACGAGGGAAAAAAGAATTCATATGAGAATCAGTCTGGCACCTTATTTCTCTAATTTTATCTTTCCTGTCCTTCCCACTCAAATAGGTTGTTGGAAGAAGTATTTCACTACACTCAAAAGTGAAAGTGGGAGTACGCATGTTTACCAATAAGTTTAAACGAAACGTGCGTCGTCTATCTACCAGAGACTCCCATCCCAGTCTATTAATCAGTTCTGTGACGCTTTCATAAGGACTGTAGCAAGCGGTCACGAATCGAGCGGCTCTTCTCTGTACTTTCTCTATACTTTCGATCAACCCCTTACGAAACGGATCCCAAATGGCACAACAATAGACCAAATGTGGACGCACAAGAGATTTGTACGCTATCTCCTTTGTTTGCTCATTACAATTTTTCAAGATTCGACCTATGAATCGCAGCCTAGAATTTGCTCTACCTACTAACGAATTAATGTGTATGTCCCATTTCATGTTCCTTTGTACTGTTACTCCCAAATATTTCATAGAATCGACCATATCAATAACTGTATTGTTTAACTCGTATTTCTGAACAATTGGATTCTTTTTGTTGGTTATGCTCATTGTCTTGCACTTTTTACAATTTAGAGTAAGTTGCCACTCAGTGCACCAAGCCAAAATAATATCCAGATCGCGCTGAATTTCTAAGCAATCGGCCAAATTTCTTACTTCCTTATAAACAACCGCATCATCAGCAAACAATCTAAAAAGGCTTTTCACTTTGCCTCCGTGATCGTTTATAAAAATTAAGAAAAGAATTGGTCCTATTACACTTCCTTGAGGTACACCCGATGTAACATATAGATTAGAAGAACTTTCTCCTCCAACGACAACATACTGCGACCGACCAGTTAGAAAATCCTTTATCCATTCACAAAGCTGATCCGATATACCGTACACTCGAAGCTTCACTAAAAGGTGGTTATGTGGCACAGAGTCAAAGGCTTTCTGGAAATCTAAAAAAAATTGCATCTACTTGCGAACCTGCATCGATAACTTTCATTACGTCGTGTGTAAATAGAGCCAGCTGTGTTTCACATGATCTTTTCTACCGAAATCCGTGTTGATTTGTTGTAAGCAAATTATTATCATCTAGAAAATTCATAATGTTCGAGCATATAATATGCTCCATATCTCTACTACAAACAGATGTTATAGATATGGGACGATAGTTCCCAGGATCACTTCGAACACCTTGGGAGATGCAGTAGCCTTAGCTCGCTGTTACTGGCTGGACTGTGTGGGGAAGCAGTAACATATCTTGCATGCAAATTGTCAGCTCCATTAGAACCAGTAGAAAAACTTAATAAATGTTTTGATATGTGCTATATTAACTTGTTTCTAGAGCTCTCCTCTGATGGTGAATAAATTTCGAACCCGAGTGGCAGTATAACTAGGGTCCACGGGGGTTATTCCTGCAATCTTTCCCACATTCCCTCTCCACCTTACTGGTGACTCATAGGCCAGGACACGATAAATATTTTTAGAGATCGCTGGCGCCTTCGAACTCTGGTGGCCTACGATGTTCGAAATCCTAAGAAAAATCAACTGTCCACAAAATATATTTTACAGCTTTAGAGATTATTGTAGAAATGGATATGTAAAACTGTGGTGTCCAGACTAGTAAATAGAGAAAAGACTGAAGAAAGCTTGCCCGCAGGGATCAGTTTGCGCATCAATTTTCTAGGACACTGGTGTGGAACTGGTCAAAACCGCTGGGTCTGATGGCATTCGCCAACTATTTCGCACTTATGATAGACGCGAATACTTGGCAGGACAAGAAACAAGGTGTGGTGTGGCGTGGTTAAACCTAGAACACTGTGCAAGACAATTTACATGTTTCTAAAGGAAACACAAACCAAATCCTGTAATCAAGATCCAGGGGAAAACAATAAAAAGAAAAACAATAGTCCGTTACCTTGTTGTAAACCTGGACGAACAACTGAAATTTACATCTCATTTGGAGGATGTATGAGAAAGAGCAACACTGGTGATGCACAAAATAATAAGCATTGGCAAGCGGCGATTTAAACTGTCACCGCTCGTCGTAAGGAGATATCACGACGCAATACTGGCCTCTATTACTGGATACGCAGCAAGCACTTGGGCCAAGAAAGGTTTAATTAAGGGAGCTACTTCAGCCTACGCAGCGAGGAATTCTGCTCAGACTTACTGTGGCCTACAGAACAACGTCCACGAATGGACTTACAGTGATACTCGGTATCTGGCCCCTGGACCTGGAAGTAAGGAGGGGAGGAGCGTTCTACTGGATAAAAAGAGGAAGGTATGATCAGGGTATGGAAATAACTGGAAAACTAGTTGAAATCGAATAAGATGTTTGGGACACGCTGGTTGACAAATGGCAGCAAATATAAACCAACAGCAAGACGAGCAGGATCTTCGACATGCTTCCTTGTGTGAAGGAGAGAATTAACATGACTCACCTACAACCATCTCCAGGGCTACATATCTGGCGACATTCCATACAACAGTTTGCTAGAATTGAGAGGCCTCAAATAAACAAACAGGTGCGACTGTGGCGAGGTATGTACTCCACAGCACGTGGTTTAGGAGCACAAAGAAACTGTAGAATCAAGAGCACACCTTCAAATACAACTTCAGAATAGAAAAAATGTACGATATACTACATGATAGCGTCCTCTGGTACTTGCTAGATGAAACCGCTAATCTAGCATCGCTGCGCGAAAAAGCAAAATATATTGAAATTAGCAGAGTGTAGAAGATGCCGCCAGCAGGCGGCATGAGAAACGTAAAGAAGGGCAGGATAGAAAAAAATTCAAGAAAAAAGAACAACCCAACTGTAATTACAATCACTGCCCTCGAGTAAGGCTGCGTTTGCACATGGAAGACAGCAAAGATGCCATTCATCGCAGTGCCCCCGGAAACCAGAAGCAACTTCTCCAAGGGTCAGGGAGCAGCCTACTCCAATTCCAGGAGGAAACTCCTGATGTGCTAGTGGGTGATTCCAATGACAGATAAGAGAAGGACGAGATTATTACATGGAATATCAAGATGGCTGACGGCACTTGGTGGTCAGAAAGTCAGCAGTCGCCCTGCAGCATCAGTCGACAGCAGGCGAAGTGGATGTAGGCGCAGGCCAGCAATGGTGCAGAAAAGAACAATTGCTTATAGACTGTTTATCGAGTTTTAGTATGAACTTACATAGATATTAGCCACTTTTGGAGTAAAGAAATTAGTGTAGATTAATTTAGTAGAATACTTTAGAATAATTATTCAACTCTATTAAAAATACTAACAGAAAAGAAAATTGTTTAAAAATAAAAAAATCAAGTGCCTACTTTAGGTGCAGACTATGTGAAATCAGGAAATAATAATAAATACAATTAGAAATATCAGAGACCTTCCACAAACGCCCCACTTTTAATAAATTGATGATTATTAAAAAAATAAAACGCGTTGCCATCGGTAGCATATTACCAGAGTTGGATGTCAGGTGTCAAGTATGTATTTGTAAGCTAGATCTCGTCTGGAGAGTTTGGAAGAGGTGATTGTTTCTAGAAGACTAATAGGTCTATATAGGAAGTAGTTATTGGAAGTTGTGTGAACTAAAGTGGGCTGCCAGTGTGATCTATAGTACTGGTGTGTTGCCTGTTATTGATTATGAACTAGAGCAAAGAGGCATATTAGTTGATATACGATCTCTGTAGTGGTACAAGTCACTTTGCCAATAATGGGAAAGGTTTCCTTCAGCTATACTGAGAGGTTAGTTTACTTTCCCTATGATTGATTCCATGTAGCCTCAAAGCATCTTATCCAGATTTTTTTGTACTCCCTTAACATATACATATTTAAAAACTATTTTATCAAGAAAAATTTCACAAACTTTTTTATTATTATTATTACATGAAGATAGGGAAAAAAATTCTTTACCTGGCATGGATATTGCATTGGAATCAGGGCTTTTTATTGTGATATGGTACATGTCACAATAATGAACGGCTGCAATGGAATACTGTCTTGACTTAGCCCTCGACAACCTCCATCTATTGTGCACGAAGATATGATAGTTGACAACTGCTCAGCTCTTACACTATCCACAATGCAGTACACCATCCACTTGTCATACGAATCAGGTCTCCTCGAAGAGCTTCAAACAACCGTGTACGTCGGCTTGTCCATGGACAAACTACGCTGGGCACATCTCATAAAAAATGTCATGAAGAATATCAGCAAAAAGTCAACACAGAGCCTATTCACCCTAACAAGACTGACAGGCACTAAAGGTGGTTGCTACTCGAAATGTACTGACCACCATACACAAGACCTACATGACAGAGTATGGCTTTCAAATCATTGCAACGGCCAGCGATACTACTGAGAAGAAATTGAACACAGTGTAATACAATGATCTGCACATTGTATGCACATTGCCTGGCCCCCCTGCTGATTTGCTCCTTCCTGGGACTGAAGATCATAAGGCAAATATCCCACCACAACTCCTAAAGACTGCGGCACTTGAGATAATTGCCACAAAATACTCGCCAACAGAGTGGATCCACGTATACACCGACGGCAACACAATGGGTGACAAAAGCAGTGTGGGCTTCTATACTATTCTCATGTAAGGTACCATCGCTGTCGGTAGATGCAGAATACACTTTGACTGAGAGGATGCCGTTATCCGTGAAGCTGCAGGGTGCCTAATCCGCTTCATGGAACTGACAAAAAGTCGTCTTCATCCCAGACTTCACAGCAGTACTTCCAAGCTACGATCTCCCACTCCCAATCGTGAGTAGACAAGAGCGCCACTTCCAACTTAAATGTGCAGACTGGTGTATGCCTGCAGTGGGTATCTGGACGTTGTGACATAATTGGGAATGAATGTGTTGATTAACTTGCCAAATGGTGGCTATGCAGTTGCTGTTGTCACCTTCAAATACCTACCAGCCACGACTACCTCCAGAACCACTTTCACCACATAGGTGCTCCAAGGATGAGAGAATGGCTGATCATCTCAACAGTTGCAGGGCATTGGAATCAGCAAAGCACAATATATAAGAATATACCAGACTCTACTGAACTGTATAGAGTTTGATGGTCGAACAGCCATGGACGATCATTGAATAAAATAAATAATAATAATAAACTTAAAATTTTAACTTTATCTGTTTTTGTAAAGTAGACAAATGTCTCACTGAAACAGATCATGCAGTCATTAAATTCTTCAGTTATGGACACTTTATCTCCAATGGAAGTAACAAGTCTGCATACAGTGAAGAAATCAGAGGCTAATTTTAAACATTGCTGTTCACCTCGTGTAGATGATCTAGTGGAGGTGTATAACATTGGAGAATTGGCTAGTAAAGGTTTACGATATTGCTCAAGCCAAAGGTATATTACAAGAAATAGCACAGCACATTTAACATCAAGAATTAAATACGAGAAAGCTTTGTACAACTGCTACATTTCTTGAATATTAACCAAAAATAAACGCGAAAATGACTTTCTTAAGAATTTTTCAACCATTAATATATATATAAAATCCTACTAACTTTGTTTACTGATTTGTTACTCTGGACGAAACATGGGTCAACCACAAATGATACCATAGTGAAAACAGTGGGTGGAACGTAGTGGCATTGAACTGATAAAGGAAAAATAGATTTTGTCTGCCAGAAAAAGGTCACAACTACTCTTTTCTGGATGAAAAAGGGATTTTTTTTTTTTGATTGCTTTGAACCCGTTAAATTGGTGAATACTGTACAAGTCTTCTGGAACACTTGGATGAAAAAACCTGTAATAAGAGATCTACATTAAAAAGAAAACAATCCTCTTCAATCAAATTAATACACCTACCCATAAAGGTGTTTTGGCAATGGGAAAATTTAGTGATCTCAAATATGAATTGTTAGAAAATCGACCTTATTAACCTGAACTGGCCTATCAGACTACCACATTTTACAAATCTAAAGAAATTTATAGCTAGAAAACATTTTGAGTCAAATAAAGCTTAGCTGAAGGGGACTGCAGAGATAAATGAATTTTTAAACTAAAAAACACACACTTTCACTGCCAGGCCAATAAGTTTACACTTTACCCTCTTAATTACATCAACTGCTTCTTTATGCTCTTCATAGTCATCCCACCACTTTCTCTGTATCCAGTGGTAAACTATTATTTCAATTCATTCAAAAGGGAACGCTTAACACTTGCACACATGTGGGTTTTATGATCCTATCACATTATTAAAACAAAGATAGGTTAAAATCCTAATACAAAAAGGACAGTACATGGATTGGTGGTTGTAGACAAACCACCAAATCGTTCTAAAACCTCGGCCGATCTGCCCAAAATTTTCAGGGTGAGACCGGCTAAATTGCAAAATTTTAAAACCTTCACCACATTGTCATTGTTTAAAACGAGGGACAGATCGGTGGCTAGACCAACGTCTGCCCTTAAATCTAAAAACAACACACAATTAGTTAAAATGTGGCGCACCGTCAAAGGTACGCCACAAGCATCACATTCAGGTGGCTCCTCACGGCGCAGAAGGAATCAATGTGGTCAGAGGACAGTGCCATATACAGAGGCGAGTAAGGAGAACCTCACCCCCCCCCCCCCGGCCCACTGGAAGGAGCTGCTTTACGGCTGAGCCGGAGCTTATTATGCTCAACTTCCAGCCAATGCTTCTGCCATATCTCAAACACAATTCTTTTCACCACCTAGGCAAGGTCTGACTTTAGGACCGGAACAAAGTCGATTCTGACCTTGTCACAGGCTGACTTGGCAGCTTTATCCACTGCCTCGTTCCCCCCGATTCCCACATGACCCGGTACCCAGCAGAGTAGTACCTGCTTTCCATAGGATTTATGGGAAAAGAGGGTGTCCTGGAACAAACGGTATACTGGGAACATATTTACTAACGCCTGAATACAGCAGGGAATCACAGTGTGACGGGACGTCATTTATTATAATATTTTAGTATCGAAATCGTGTAAGTTTTCAAAGTTTCACTGCAGCCAGACGTCGAGTAAGTACGTCCTCTTGTTCGACTTTCTGCCGATCGACAGTTCGGATTGCAAGCTACACGTGCAGTGCTGAGCTTGCAAGCCAATACTTTTCCAGCAAGCTAGAATACATTGATCAAGCTCACTTCTTCACTGACGAGCTACAAGTTAACATCTAGGCCTCGGAGATAGATATTCGCTGCACCAACATTACCATACTCTGTTAGTTGTGTACTGTAGCGCTAAGGTTCATCCCTAGGGTCAGTATTACGGGTTACGGAATACTCTGATCTTGTACAACATCGACTGTAGATGATTTACGGTTCAGTGCAAATTAAATGGGGTTTCCAGAAACATTGTTTCGTTTCAAGTAGCTCGTAGCTGCCCGCTCTCTCTCCCAATTAAAGAGTTACCCTCGATGCTCATATTTATTTACTAGCGCAAGAGAAGAAGAGGATAGGTTCAAGAGAGAAGAGTTCAAGAGCAGAAGATACGAAGAAAGACGGCGCAAGTCATAGGGCATCGT
This sequence comes from Vandiemenella viatica, assembly GCA_031002005.1. Lineage (NCBI taxonomy): Eukaryota > Metazoa > Arthropoda > Insecta > Orthoptera > Morabidae > Vandiemenella > Vandiemenella viatica. Next base: position 211,015,810 of record CM061921.1, read on the forward strand.
AGGTTAACTCCTTAGAACCCACGTGTCAGTCATCCTGGCACACCCAATTAATAGTCATAGCACGATCCTATATATAGAGAATCAGGGTACTTCTTATTGCGACTTACCTTCATATGCTGGAGCGGCTTTACTAGGGCGTAGCACTCGGCAGTATAAACGCTGCACCTGCTATCCAACTTGTATTATTAAGTCGCTCGAGAGAACACAACGGAGCAGCCAACTCCGGTAGCCTGCCTAGACCCATCCGTGAATACCGCGGTAAAGCTGTGATACTGCTTCAAAATATCTCCGAAAACATTAATAAAAACTTTAGCAGCGGTAAAAAATTTGTTATATCGGGACAAATCTAAAATTGTTCTGGGCCTCTCTAAAAACCCAGGGACGAAATTTACTCCAACCCTGGTGATAAAAAGAGGGAAGTTCGAACACATACTCTTCAAAAATAGCCTTTGTACGGTAGCTGAACGGTTTGGTCACTCGATGGCAATTAGCGTAAAGCCGTTCATAGTTCGGTTTAATTACAACGTCGTGCACGGGACTACCAGGAGTTGCGGCAATATGCAAATAGTGTCGCATCACGAGGAGATGTCGGTGGGTGGAAAGCGGTGGTTCGCCAGACTCAGCACAAATGCTGGGTATCGGTCTGGTGCCATAGGCATCTGTGGCGAGCCGAATTCCTGCATGGTGGACACTATCCAGCATCCGGAGATAACCATCCTGTGCCGATCCATATACAATACAACCATACTCAATCCGCGACCGTACAAAGGCTCTATAAAATTGTAGCACGCGGTTGCGATAAGCGTCCCACACAGACATTTAAAGCTTTTGAGGCTCTGGCTTTCACATCTTTAAGATGTGGCAGTCAAGTTAACCTACTGTCTAAAATGAGGCCAAGAAACCGAACAGATTCCATAAAAGTTAAAATGGTGTTTCTCAAGATAAGGTGGGGCTCTAGTAAAAGACTTCTACAACAAGTAAAAAGTACACATCGGGTTTTCTCGGCACAGAAACGAAAACCGGTGAGCACTGACCATTCGTCCAACCTGTTCAGCGCGAGTTGCAGCTGACGCTCAGCGATTATCAGGCTAAACGATGTACAAAAAATTAAAAAAATAATCCACCTATAAGGAGTACCGTATGGGACTCATTATAGCTGAAATGCTATTAATAGCAATGGCGAAAACAGTCACACTTAAAACTGACCATTGAGGAACACAGTTTTCTTGAATAAACAGATCTGACACTTCACTACCGACTCGGTACCGGAAGCAAAGACCTGAAAAAAACGATTTTAAAAAATGGGGGAAGATTTCCCAGAAATCCCCATTCATATAACTGCTTTAAAATAGAATGTCGCCAGGTAGTACCATACACCTTTCCAATGTCGATAATTATACTCACAACGTGCTGGCTGCGGTTAAGTGCATCCTGTCTTGCCGCTTCCAGCAAGATCAGGTTGTCCAAGGTGGAACGAAACTTCCCGAATCCACATTGAAAGCGGATCAGAAGGTTTTGGGATTCTAGACACCAAACTAGGCGGCGATTTACCATCCTTTCCAGTGTCTTCCCCACACAGCTTGTCAGGGCAATACCACGATAACTACCTGGTAACAACTTATCATTTCCAGGTTTTAAAACAAGGATGAAAGTTGCTTTCATTCACGATTCGGGGAAATGTCCTCCGGTCCAGATATCGTTAAAAATATCTAGAAGGTACTCTTTGGCATCTTTACTAAGATGCCTCATTATCTGGTACTGGATCATATGAAGCCCTGGTGCGGAGTCATTGTAGGCCTTTGTATCCGACGAATCGAAGCACAGCATGCTCCTTTCGGTAGCAATTCTTCGTTGCTGGGCCTGAAGGTCCAAATTAGCAAACGAAATGATGGCAGCGAAATTCTCTACCATCAGCAGCGCTATGTTTCGTTCGTCGGTAATTACACGTCCGTGATCCAGATACTTGTGGGCGGGAGTACCTTCCAGATATACGGCGGATGGACTCCCCTACTTTTTATGATGTAGTGGAACGATTAATTGTGCTTACAAGTTCTGCCATACCTCTTCTTGCTCTCCTTAATAACCAGACGCGCCTTAGCTCTCGCAATAGAACGCTGCCAGGTTTTCGGGTGTTGGGTACAACCTAAAATTACGCAAGGCCCGTCTGCGACCCTGAATAGCGGAACGACATTCGTCGTTCCACCAGACGACGGGCGTCCTTCGCAGCGTTCCGGAACTTTTCGGCATGGAAACGTCAGCTGCCTGGTGAGTCACTTCTCTGAAGGTGATCTCTGTAAGGTGATTCACCTTCTGCTCAACATTGTGATACTTCTAAAGAATAATGGAGCGATGGTAGAGTTGCCAATCGGCTTTGCTGACGTTCCATTTGCGTCGATTATTGCCTCCTCCACGTTCACACTCCATGTGCATCCAAATAGGGAAGTGGTCGCTTCCATGAAGGTCACGATCCACTTCCCACTGCACAGAGTCAGCAATTGAAGAGGAGTACAATGAAAGGTCAATGGCAGAGGACGAACAGGAAGCAGTGGTGAAGTGGGTTATTTGTCCTGTATTCAAGAAACAAACTTCCTCCTGCTCCATTAATCTACCAACTACTCGGTCTCTGCGGCAATCGGCGTTCGAACCCCACAACGTACCGTGTGCGTTTAAGTCTCCTACGAGGAGGAATGACCGAGTAATCTGCCGCAGTATGTCGGAAAGATCGTCATAATCGACGGGTGCATTCGGTGGTAGATAAATGGAGTATGTGGACAGTTTGATGGGACCGTGTATACTCACTGCCAGTGCTTGTAGATCAGGTGTGAGAGCAATATGTTCGGAGTGGACAGTGTTTCGAACAAACACAGCCACTCCCCCCTTCGCTCGATCACCCTCGGTATATGTCATATCCTCTTAGCACTGGCTGGTGTGATGGCTTGGAGACAGAGACACAATGGATTACACCATGCTAAGAGTTGGACTTCCTCTTTGTGAGCCTGAAAGCCGTTGACGTTCCACTGAAGTTTGGGAGCTATCCAACCCATTTAACCTCACCCGCCACGGTTCGATGATTGCTGAGGAGCGGGACCAATCGTCCACCAGTATTACTGAGTCTTCACGTTCTGGAGACACCTCTGATTCATAAAAGGCCTCTGTGGCTGGAGGATTTCTCCTCCACCGAGGCCTTTTTCTCCGAACTACTTGGTAGCCTAGGAGGCGAAGAAGGGGATTATTAAAATGGTAATGGATCCGTGTGTCGAAACTTCGGATCCTGGACCTTTTGATCTGTTTGCCTCTCACTGCAGGCTGATTGAGTTACTGCTGTTGAAACAGTTGCGGGTGGTGTTGCTGATGCAGTGCTTGCAACGTTAGGCCTTTCTGCTCTTGCTGGTGGAGCTGATGATTCTCCTGTCGAAGTGGTCGGGGTTACAGATGTGTTGCTACCGACATCAGAGGTCATTGGTGTTATGACTTGATGGGCTTAGGGCCACACATACCTTGACATGAGCACGTTGTACTTACTATTACTCCGCAATTCACAAAAAGTGTGTGGCAGAGGATCCATTGCACCTATCCGAAAGGGTAATAGCTTAGAAGGGATATACGGGATTTGGCAGGAGGCGCCCATGGGCTATTGTAAGGAACCATCCCAGCATTCACGTGGAGTGATCTAGGAAAACCCAGATCAGGATGGCCGGAGAGCTTTATCGAAAGCTACTCCTGTCGGATTTTAAGTTTACTCGCCCGGTAAATCCTTTCTATTCCATTCCCTAATCGCTCGTGAAAAAAATTAATACAGAAAAAAATTGGTTCTGGTCCGGATTTCTATAATCTTATTTTTCACGGTCATTCCGAGATACGGATGTTGCTGGTAGCAATATTTGTTTGCTGTCATTTTGAAATAGGTCAGTCGCTAATTTTTCAATTAACTTCCGGCGAGAGCAACGCTTTCGGTGTTCCAGGTCTTCCCAAACTAACTCCTTCAACATCGCACTTACACTTTCCCTCCAACTATATATACCTGTCACAAATCGGGCGGCCCTTTTCTGGTCCCTCTCTAATGCCTCCATTAACCCCTTTAGATGGGGACCCCATACAGAACAACAACATTCCAAGTGAGGACGCAATGGTGACTTATATGCAATCGATTTAACTTCCGGAGTGCATTGTTTTAAATTACGACCTAGAAATCTGAGCATACCATTTGCTTTCCCAATTACATTCTCGATATGTTCATTCCACGACAAATTATTACGAATTGTTACCCCTAGGTATTTAGCGGAATCTACCGTTCTAAGGATAGTACCATTAATTGTATATTCAAAGCTAAATGGTGTCACATTTTTACTTACACGCATGACTTGGCACTTTTTAGCGTTTAAATCCAACTGCCAGTAGTTACACCACGCAATTATTTTCATAATATCGTCTTTTATCAAAGCGCAGTCTTTCTGGGTTTTGATTTAACGATAAATAATAACATCATCGGCAAATAATCTTCTCATCCCCCTTATTATGTCACACAAATCATTAATGTGTATTAGAAACAACAGAGGCCCTATCACGCTTCCCTGAGGAACCCCGGACCTCACCTCGGTAAGTGATGAACTCTCACCGTCGAGAACTGCACACTGTGTTCTGCCCTTCAGAAAGTCTGCAACCCAGTCGCATATTTATCTAGATATGCCGTAGCCACGAAGTTTCCTAAGTAGCCTAGTGGGAGGCACAGTGTCGAAAGCTTTTTTTAAAATCTAATAGAACTATATAAACCTAGGATTGCCCATCTATAATACGGTGCAAGTCGTGAATTAGAAGTGCAAGTTGAGTTTCGCAGCATCGGCATTTTCTGAATCCATGTTGATTTGGGTTTAAAAGCTATTCGTCATCCAAAAATCGCATGACATTTGAATAGATGATGTGTTCTAAAATCCTACAAAATATTGATGTTAACGACATCGGTCTATAATTTTGAGGATCATTAACATTCCCATTTTTAAACATTGGCATTACGAAGGCGGTCTTCCATTCGGCTGGTATTTTTCCTTGATCCAAGGAGGCGGTATATAATTTCATCAAATACTTGTTCCCATGTCTGCAATTGACGCCTGGGTAGCAACACTTTCTTTCCTAACGGGTGTTGACAAAGTCTTCGCGAAGCTGGTAGTGGAGTCAGAGCCTTATACCATTTCTTGGGTTCGCTGTATGATATTTCTCTTTCGTTTTCAACTCCTGTATATTCCAGATACACTCGACATTCTCTGCTCCAGGCTGGATGTGACCCGGAGAAATTAATGCACACCTGTGGGAGGGTGTAACTAGTGCCTGGCTCATGAGCGGCTTTTCCACATTTCCCACAGGTGGGGTTGCCCTTGCAGGTCGCCGTCGTATGACAATCGCTGGCACTTAAACAGCCCATCGGGTCCGGTACACACGGGCGAATATTGAGCTTCAAATAGCTTGCCTTGATGCCCCGAAGGTGGCAGTCTTCTGAAGACTGCTACTAGCCCTTCGCTTGATCTGACGAACCTCGACCACATGTTCTGTTGACCACTCCTTAAGGAGTTCCTCGGTCTCTAAATCGATTATGTTGCGGCAGGAGACAACGCTTTTACTAGAATTTATAGTTTTATGGAGTTCGCACATTAGACTCATTTTAGGGTACCCGCAATATCCTCTCACCCTTTCTGGATATAAAATGGAGAGACCTTTACGAAAGATCCCTCCACCCTTGTCAGTATGACGAAGGCATTATCGACTTGATAATCCTTGCTGTTACAGCGTACATTGTCAGGAGGAAGGCTTTCCACCGTCGCCCACTTACAACTTGTTTGGGCGTTAGGTTTCGCATGCAGCGTGTCCAAGCCACAGGTAGAAAAACTAGTTTTTTGGATTTTTGTCCCACCAGTTCGGAGGAACTATATGTCGAGTGACATGAAGTCCCCGCATCACGCCACCAAACCCAATACACCAGGGGAGCGCAGGTGGCCCTGAGGCTGTACGCTAGCGGGTGGTTTGCCTCACCACCCATCCACCTCCACGGCACGTTACTCACCTACAGGGTTTTTAAGTTTGTACCGTCCGCGCGATGAAGCCAAGATCCCTGTTCTCCTTGTAACACAACGTTTCACCGACACACCCCACGGTGGTCGTTGAAGCATGGAAGGAATCTACGGTATGGGAAACTTGCGGCGCTCACAAGTTTCCAGCTCGGGTACCGCGAGTTCGCCAAACCCCTGCCTGGCACTTGCATATCAGGCCCCCTCGGGGACATTTGTAAAGAAAAGTTATTGCAATATAACGAACCTTACACAGTAAAATTAAAAGAATTAGATTTTTTAAGAGAACTGTGTTAGTACTTGAATCCTTTGCTTACAATACATGTTTTACATTCGAGTTTGAAACTTTTTTGGTTAGAAACCTTGCATAGGCAGTATTTACAAACTGACAAGAAAACGTGTCCAGAGGCAAGAAGGACAAACAGTGGCGAAATGCTTGTCGTTTTTATTTTTTCTTCTTCTTCCAAATTCTGTGAAGCAAGCACAATAAATGATTTTGACGGCTAAATATTTCTTTTGGTCTCATCAGTTACCATCTTATATACAATAAAGAATGAAATTCTAAACAAATTAAAAAGAACACAAAAAATTGCATTAAAATCGTAGGTAATATAGACTGACAGAAAGATATCTGTCCAGCTGCTCGAAGAAAACTAGAATGAAATATATATTTGAACCAGAGAATTTCTTTATTCACGCAATACAAGAAATTGACTCAACAATGTTCCATTATGTACGGATGGTGTGTTTACCGCTGAACAGTTTTTTTTTTTTTAACCGACTTCAAAAAAGGCGGAGATTCTCAATTCGTCTGATTTTTTTTATTTTTTTTATTTATGTTCAGCGATATCTTCGCCAATTTTGAACCGATTTAAATGAAATTTTTATAGTGGATAGAGTATACCTCCAAAGTGGTCCCATATGAATTTCATTGAGAAACCACCCCTTCTACCCCTTTACATCCCTAACTTGTATACAAACCCACACTTTTTATCCGATTTTGATGGAACTTTGGAAATGTATAGTAAAAAATAAACAGAAAAATACTGTCAACTTTTGGTTTGAAAAAACCGAACCCCTCTCCCCCTATTCACCCCTTAATTTTTGTCAATGTTCTTAATACAAAGCTAAAGTCGACACCATTTAACTTATCTCCGTTAAAGGTGGCATATACATGTAATTTTTCATGGAAAAGGTTTCTGACCCAAAAAAATAAAAAAACACCCCTCTCTCCCTTCACATCCCTTAATTTTTTATACAAACCCACATTTTTTATCCGATTTAAATGGAACTTTGGACATGTATAGCCAAAAATAAAGAGAAAAATGCTGTCAACATTTGGTTTGAAAAAAACTGAACCCCTTTCATCCTATCCACCCCTCAATTTTTGCCAATGTTCTTTATATAAAACTATAGTCGACATCATTTAACTGATCTCCATTAAAGTTGTCATATACATGTAATATTTCATGGAGAAGGTTTCTGACCAAAAAATAAAAAAAAGCCACCCCATCTCCCCCTTAATTTTATAGAAACCTATATTTCATATCTGATTTTGATTGAACTTTGCCAATGTATACTTTCAAACAAACAGAAAATTCATGTCAACATTTGGTCTGCCAAAGCTCAACCCCTCTCCCTCCTACCAACCCCTTAATATTTGTCAATGTTTTTTTTATATATATAAAGATGCAATCGCAACCATTTGACCTATTACCATTAAAGTTGGCGCTTATATTTATTTTTTCACGAGGAAGGTATCTGACCAAAAAATAAAAAAAACTACCCCCACTCCCCATTAAACCGTTTAATTTTTATACAAACCCACAGTTTTTATCCAGTTTACATAGAACTTATCAAACTTTTACTGTAAAACAAAGAGAAAAATAATGTCAGCTTTTGGTTTGCAAAAACTGAACCCCTTTCCCCATTTCCGCCTCTTGACTTTTGTAAATTTTCTTTTTGAAAAGCTACAGTTGACACCATTTGACCGATTTTTATGAAAGTTGGCACATATATGTATTTTTTTATGGAGAAGATTTCTGACCAAAAAATAAAAAAAACTACCCTAGCTCCCCTTTTACATCCCTTAATGTTTGTACAAACCCACATTTTAATCCGATTTCGGTTGAACTGCGCAATACTTTAAAGCAAATAGAAAAAGAAACATACTACTCACATTACGTTGACAAAAACACAAACCCTATTCCCCTTTAATTACTGTCAATGTTCATCATATAAAGCTACATTTTCTATCTGATTATGAAGGAAATATGCACATGTATACTTCAAAACAAACAGAAAAATACTGTCTGCATTTGGTTTAGAGAAGCCAAACCTCTCTCCCCCTTTCCACCCCTTTAATCTACACAAAGCACAGTTTCTATTCGATTCTGAAGAAAATTTGCCACGTATACCTTAAAAAATACATAACAATTGTGTTTAAATTAGGTTGCAGAAGCCCAACCCCTCTTCCCTTCTACCCCCACCTCTCCTAATTTCCAATGTTCTTTATAGATACCTACCGTTTTATCAGATTTCGATGGAACACTGCAAATGTATACTTAAGAACAAAGAGAAACATTCTGTTTACAAAACCCAACCACTCACTCCCTTACCCCATTTAAATTTTGTAAATGTTCTTTACACAAAGCTACAGTTTTTATCTGGTTTCTATTCACTTTGAACATGTATACTTTGAAAAAAAGAAAAAAAATGCTGTCCACACTACCTTAACAAAAACCAAACTACTCTTCACCTCCACACCCGTTAATGATTTTTTTATACATACCTAAAAATTTTATATGATATCAATAGAAATTTCCAAACGCATACTTTAAATCAGTCAGAAAGGACAGTCTACATTTGGTATACAATAGCCCAATCCCTCTTCTCCTTTACCCCCATCGTTTATAATTTCCAATGTTCTTTACAAAATCCACAATTTTAAGTACCGTCAAAATCAATTAAGCTATTTTTAAGTCATTACAGAATATTTATAAATTGTATGTGTCCTAATGTCTCAACATGTACTTCAGATTTAAACTTGAACTGCGAGCTTTTACGTTATGAAAACCAATCAAATATCTATATTTTCTGTGTGATGCCGGAACGAACAGATATATTCCAGAGACAGATTTGTGTATGTGGTATATATTAATGTACAGATGTTACATGTTTCGATTATCGAGCAGCAGATTTAACAGATGTTATGATTAGATCGAAACACAGCCGGGACCAAAATGTAAACTGACATTACTTAATACAGCATCCAATTCACCCCATTCTAAAAGTTGTTAGGGTATATAATGATAGTATTTTTTTTTTGAAAGCATTCGCTTTAACCACTGAGCTACCAGGAAGTTCGCAAAATGAGAACGTCTGCGGCATATTTAAATACAAATTAACAATAATACCACTGAAAATTTAAAAATAAAATAATTGTTTAAAAAACATAAAAACCGCCTTCAAAAAAGGGAACTAAAAATTTTAAAATAACTTTATACCTTGCTTAGAAGAAAGTAAATCTAAATGGACAATATTTTACATTACTGTTATTGAAATTTTTACATTAATTAGTTATTTTTGAACAAAAAGATAAATAACAATAATACATAAAAAAAATCATGTTACTACTTACCTACAATTAATTCTAGAAACATTTTTCAACAAAACTGAAACACATAGATGATACACCGATATTATACTAACTATAAAGTGTTTACTGCATGATGTAGCCTAACAACCATGGAGGAATCCTTCCTCCATGCTAACAACTGACACTATAGCACCAGAGAAATGCC
>CM061921.1:211026668-211077670 GCA_031002005.1 Vandiemenella viatica
GTCTTCCCCCCCCCCCCACCCCCTCACCCCCCACCCCCTCACCCTCCAAAACGAATTCGTTATCGTCTCTATGACTTTGATGAGGCGTAAAGCCATTACCAAATTAAAAAAATCGTTTCAACGAAACAGTTGGTTTATTTATGTATGTTTAAATTAAGTTACCTCGTTTTATTCATGTGTACTTAATGTCTTGATGGCAACATGTTGACGAAATTATACATATTGAAAACGTGACTGCATTTAATCGCTTTAGACCAGAGATTTTTGCCCTCCAGTATGGATTATGTATCTTGTGTAAATATAGTTCACTTAATTAATTTACCATGTATGCTATGACTGTACATCTCCTGGTGTATGTATTTAGTTTGTTACGTAATTGTTTACGGTACCATATATATTATGTACATCTTGTGGTGAATGTATTATTTTGTTATGGTTTTTTTTTATGTACCATATAGGCTATGACTGTACATCTTCTGGTGTATGTATTATTTTGTAATGGAAGTGTTTAATGTACCATGTATACTATGACTGTACATCTAGTGGTGTACTTATTATTTTGTTATGCAACTGTTTATCTGTAAATTGACAACTTTCCACATCCTACCGAGCCAGTCTCTTATATTGGGATCAATGGGAAATGAATGTATTGTATTGTAATATATTGTATGGTCTATACCCAAACACAGCAATTTCACAATCATTCTGTTGTTGATGTACAGCCAGAGGTTAGGCTTTTACCAGATGATGCTATGTAACAGGATTATATAGACTCAAACGAGTCTATGCAGGATATCTTGAATGGATAAGCAAGCTAGAAGAGTGTGTATAAATTTCCAGACCAAAAGGACAATTCCTTCCCGGGTCCTAGTCATTAAGTAACCACTAAAACAAAAACCCATAGTTGACCCATTATAGAACCATGAGACAGGCCTACTGCACACCTATTTATCCCTATTCAGATACTGATACAGTCAAGATGTTCCAGTGATACCTTTTCCTGGTAACTGCACCACTTTCGGTACCTGCCAGAAACTGGTACTAACCTGTTGAAATTTACATCAGTCGCTTCGTCAACATGTCCTCTTCACGTTTTTGCGATCATACATTGGGGAAAAGTTGCCAAGAATTTAATTAAAAAATGCCGAAATATGACATGACGAACAGCCGTTACACGCTGCCAACGTTGAAAAAATCCGTTAGTCTCTTAAAATGTTAATTTAATCCTTTGTTGAAATGTTTTCATGCCTTTTCAGCTCTACTCCTTTGTAAAAAATCGCACAAAATTGACAAACACGCAATATTTATCCGTGTTGTAATACGGTGATGACTGCCATCTTACATAGCAACGAACAACCAGAGATAATCGATTGCTTCCATTGTAAACAAATATGCCGTTGCGTGTTGTATGTCGTATAGCCAAAATTTCGTAATATTTTATCACTTGGTCCAGACCGTATTTCAACCTAACCACGATTTCTATGACAAAACTAAACTGTTTAGGTTGAAATGATCCCTGTACCGATAATTTTTATGTTATTTTAGCAGTGCTGAAAGCATTTAGCAGTTGCTCAGCCTTTCATATTTTGGCATTTTTAATTAAATTCTTGGCAACTTTTCCACAATGTATGATCGCAAAACGTGAAGAGGACGTGTTGACGAAGCGACTGATGTAAATTTCATCAGGTTAGTACCAGTTTCTGGCAGGTACCGAAAGTGGTGCAGTTCCCCTTTTCCATTTATTATGATTATCATCCATACTATAGTAGTTTAATTCTCATTTAAAATTTCATGGTTAACACAATCAAAAACAATGTATAGTCGAAAAGTTTATCATTTAATTCTTTGGCAGTAAATGCAAATATATACTTTGGCTAGGGCATAACCCACAGCCAGTTATTTGTTTCCCTTTCGTGTTGAAAATATTGTTTCCACAGTCCTTACACTTTAATATTTAAGGAAAAGTGCATGATAGACCAATGTAATAAGTAAGAGCCAATTAATGTGGGCAATATATATATATATATATATATATTTAATTATGGTATTGAGTAGTCTGCTGCAGGCATATTGACTCACCCAATACTGTTGCAGCCAATGACTTCATTATATATGCACACAGATTTATGGATATAATTGAGTAATCTGTATATTCATGTCATTTGTTCAAGGATCGTTTCAATCTGTTGAAGTTAGGACGATATGAACCTTAGACCATTAGCATTTTTACATTTGAAACAAAATAGTTTTTGTAATAGGTTGTTTGCCCCCATTGAAATGCAATAGACTGTTTGTATGGCATATCTGCTAAGATGAATACTGCAAACTGGTTTATAAAGTACAGTACATTCATTTTCCATAGATCCTAATATAAGAGACTGGCTCTATTGGAAAGTTGTCAATTTACAGATAAACAATTACATAAAAAAATAGATAAATACACCAGAAGATGTGCATTCACAGCATACATTGTACATTAATTACCTCAAATACATTTCCACATACTAGTGGCAATTATTTTATAGATACCTTAGAAATAAATTCCTTGAAAGAGTAGGAGGAGTTGTCAATTCAAAATTCTTTTAATTTTTTTTCTCCTGAATTTAATGTTAGGGGCCATCCATTAATGACGTCAGGTGAAATGGGGGGGGAGGGGTCTCCGTCAAAATCTCACATTATTTTAGAGGGGGGGAGGAGGTCCAACCAGGTCTCTCAAAATCTCACCAGAGGGGGGAGGGTCCGGAATTCCGGATAAACGCCTCACATAATCAATGGACGCCCCCTTATCATCTGCTAACAATTAAGATGTGTTGGGAGCTAATTGAAGATATTTTCCCCAGGATATTGGATCCCTTTTTTTGAACAAATGACAACAACTTGTGATCTTTGTGAAGATCATGTTTACTTCTAGTGACATAATTGTGTATTTTACTATTTGTTTCAAACAGAGTATAATTTGTGACTACAAAGGACATATATAGTGAACATATACTCGGCCACCAATGTTAAAATCCCTAAATTCTTGAACAGCTCTGCATTAAGTTCTACTGCTAAACCTACACATAATTCTTATTGCTCAATTTTGGGCTACACTTTCTCTATAAGTAGAATTGACCCAGAACATTATTGCATATGACAGTAAGGAGTGAAAATAAATTAGTTTTCTCATATTGAGATCACTTATTGCTCAAATAGTACCAATTGCAAATGTGGCTGTATCCATTCACTTCAGTAAGTCAGAGACATGCGACCTTCAATTTAAACTATGATCAATTTGCAAACCTAGAAATTTCACACACACTATCTCTTGAATGGATCTGCCTGCAAATTTTATGTGTACGTCTGGTCTTATGCTGTGTAATGTTAAGAATTGCATATGTTGAGTTTTATCAAAGTTTACAGGCAATCCATTAGTTGTAAACCATTTATTAATAAGGTCAAAGGTGTAATTTGAATAATGGTCGGTAGATAAATCTGGAGTATTTTTAATTCCTATGCTTGTCATCTGCAAATTGAACAAATTTTGAATTTTTAGATGTAACACAGGGTAGATCATTTTTGAATATTAAAACAGCTTGTGGTGAAGCGTTTGGTTGTCAGTGAGTGTAAGAATTGTTTTATTTGAATAAATATATTGCAGAGGGGAAATGGGAACTGAATGAGGCTCTTCCATGATATTGCCCACTCTGTTTCAGGGATAGGAAAATGACAGAGCTGGACAGAAAGATGGCAGAGCAGAATATGAAAATTGTTGAGCAGGTTAGAAAACTTGCAGATCAGGAAGAAATTATCAGGACCCTTCAAGCTCAGCCATTAGACTGTTAAGGAAAGATGGTGGGGAGAGTAAAGAGGATGATAGGAAGCTGGCAGCAGGTCGTACAGGAAATAGGTTAAACAGGGTTATGGTGCCTGATACCTTAGAAATTGTGGGGAGATATAGGTTTTGACCTGTTACTGGAGTCAGGAGGAGTAGAGCCTCAAGTAGGAGTAGATAAGATGCAGCAGACCTGTGAGACCAGATGTGTGGAAGATAAAAGAAGGAAGAAAAAGGTTCTGCTGCTAGGTAGTAGCCATGGGAGAAGTGTAGGCCTTCTTCTGCAGGACCAATTCCGTGAAGGCTACCAGGTCACATGTTTTTTAAAACCTAGTGCAATATTAGGGCAGGTAATTGAGGATTTAGGATCACTTTGTAAGGAGGATCGTGTATTGATAGTGGGGGTTGTGGGAAATAGTGTTGATAGAAATGAGAATTACATCATAAAGAGACCTGAGGAAGGTGGCGAAGGAGTACAGCATACCAGGTTGGATTTTATGCGGTTCCTGAGTCGCTATGACAGGCCACAATTGAACCACGCTGCGAGGTGGGTAAATGTGGAGACTGGGGTGCTAGTTGGGAAAGACATTAGTTTGTCTTGGGAGTTGTGTCTGCAGATAACATTGGAAGGTGAGGTATCAGTAGACATGGCCTACCCCTAGGTAGAAGGGGAAAGTGGACACTTTCTGAGTTACTAGTTATATCTGTAAGGGAGTGTACTTCCAGTTATGATGGTAAGAACTGCACCTTTTTCTAGATTAGAGGCTGCTGATGTGGGGTTAAAAACAGGTGACCAAAGGGATACTGAATGCAAGATGCATGATGGGAAAAAATCTTAAATAATAATGAAATAGCAGAAGCCGAGGAAAAATGAAAGACGGTGTCACAAAAGGTAAGGTAATGCTAAAATTATAACAAAGGCAGGTATAAGACTGTTATCAGTGAACTGTAGGAGTATAATGAAGAAAGTAATAGAATTTGGTTGAATAAACCTTAAACTGTTATCAGGGTACAGTTATCAAAGGAAGTGCTAGACAATGAAGTTCATCCTGATGGTTATAGTGTGTATTGTAGAGATAAAGGAGGAATTAATGGAGGGGTCTTCATACTGGTTTATAAAGATTACTACAGTTGACTAGTGTTCTTAGATGATGTTTAATCTACTACAAATTGAATTGTAGTCATCCAAACATTTACATTTAAAAGGTGAGGCATGTTTTTTTTTTAAATTTCAACTGGAGTTAAATCTATAGAGATACTTTAAAATTTCCACCTGAATTCTGTCTGAATAAAAGCCGTAAGTCATTAAGCATTAGAAATTCATTTATGAGAAAAGGGTATCAAATTTTTTGTTAGAAATATTGGTGTTCAAGAGACTGGAATTCCATCGAATTTGATAAATGTGTTGTTACAGACTTTTATATTTCCACAATATTGAAGAACTATTTTTATTTTCTCATTTTTCTTGATTCGTCTGTTTATTGTACATTTTCTCAGATGCTTTAATCTCTACAATACTGCTTACATTGAGCTTTGACATTAGTATAACTCTTCCTAGAGGCCAGGTTCAACTTTCTACTAGAATTTCTTGTTCTAATTCTCATGGATACCCATGGTTTTTGTTCTCTTTTACAAGCTTTGGGTCTACCGGAGGACACGATTCAGTTACAAAAACATTCCTCCGCCAGACTAATGATGTCATACTGCAGTAGTCCATTGCAAGACATACAGGGTGTTTCAAAAAGAATATACGTATTACAAAGTATACTTTTGTGCAAACTATCGATCGCTGCGCCCCGGCTCGGCTATTGGAGAAACGAATACATAGTCTAGTTTATTTAATAGCTGCTAGATGTCAGTCGTCTTGTGTTATTCTTGGTAACCGTCATATGTTTAAAATGGCTACTCCACAGCAGAAATCATTTTGTGTTATCGAGTTTGCGAAGTGCATTTGTGTGATTACAGTGCAAAGACGTTTCAGGTTGAGGTACCAAATGCATCCTCCGAATGGGTGGAACATTCGTAGATGGTATCGACAGTTTGTAGATACCGGATGTGTATGTAAAGGAAAGAGTCTTGGCCGCCCTCGTGTTTCTGAGGCAAATGTTGCACGAATTCAAACTGCTTTCCAACGTAGTCCTTCAAAATCAACTCGTCGTGCCAGTCGGGAGTTACAACTACCTACAACAACAATTTGGCGTGTTTTGAGACGTCGGTTGGTTATGAAGCCGTACAAGTTACAGTTGTTACAAGCTCTGCGTCCTGATGACAAACAGAAACGTGTGGCATTTTGTAACGAGATTAATGATGCTATTGACAATGATAACACTTTCGCGCAAGGCATCGTTTTCAGTGATGAAGCAACTTTCCATGTTAGTGGTCAGGAAAACAAACACAATGTTCGAATTTGGGGTCTACAGAACCCACATGCAGTCATTGAACATGTACGAGATTCGCCTAAAGTCAATGTGTTTTGTGCGATAACCGATCATCTGTTTACGGCCCATTCTTCTTTGATGGAAACATGGTTAACGGTCAGCAGTATCTCGCTATGTTACAAAACTGCTTGTTTCCGAGGCTGCACGAAGGCAACTTCATTTTTCAACAAGACGGGGCACCCCCTCACTGGAATCGCCAAGTGCGTGAATATCTGAATGAAACTCTACCGAACCGTTGGATTGGTCGTCAAGGAGCTGGTGACTTAGCATGCATCAGCTGGGCTCCACGGTTACCAGATTTGACACCCTGTGACTTCTTCCTGTGGGGTTTCATTAAAGACAACGTTTATGTACCACCACTCCCACAGAACCTTGAGGACTTGAGGAACCGGATCCGTACTGCCGTAACATGAGTGACGAAGGACATGCTTGCCCGAGTATGGGAGGAATTTGAGTATCGATGTGATATTGTTCGTGTGGCTGATGGAGGACATATTGAACATCTGTAATCTGAACTTAAGAGGTTCGTAAATATGTGTGTAAAGTTTCATATTTGTATGTCTTACAGTTTAATAAATATATGCATTCGAAATACATATATTCTTTTTGAAACACCCTGTATTATTGTCAAGCAGTAATTAGGCTGTATTACATACACCCTGGACAGCTATTTTCAAGCAGAACTCGTAATACAGCATGGACCAGCATAACACCGCTAAAACTACTACAGAAAGTATTTCTAGTGCTATCTTGAATTTGACTACTGCAGTATTATGATGCCAATTCCTTGCAGAATTGTGATCTCCAATAATCCTGAATCCTGCTACTCTTTCCTGGGAAAACAGTTTTCAGCCTAATTCAACAAAATGGTGCTAAAAATATTCTGTATTTTGCTCACTGCCTAATATATTGTAAACCTGGTTCCAGTTTGTGATATGTAGATAATTTCTAAAACTAACAGTTGATTCACAATTAATTAAAACATTTAATTTAACGTTATTATTATTCTATTAAATTTTGGAGGTATATAATTTGAAATGATTATCAGATAGGCTAGATATAACTGGCTTGCTTGTTTAATAGAATTTTGATATGCCTAGGAGGGTATTAGCTACCAGAGTTAGATTGTGTAACTTGGCTAATGATTCCAACATAACTGTATAATTGTAAGTTGTTTGGAAAGTCATCATTAAGATATCTGATTTGATAAGAGATCAAATTCCTTCAGGAAGAGAGAACAAAGTTTCCAGAGGGATCTCTGTATATAGTAACTGTTATGAAATTGCATTACTGGCGGTTTAACTGTATAGCACAAACTTCTAATGACTGATCCTAACAAATCATTTATGTGAAAACTCCTCCTTCCACCATCACTGGAAGCTGATTATAGCCTCCTATATAAAACACATCTCTCTTCCTACAGTTAAATTTTATTTGGATAGTAATAAAATGTCAGTTCTATTGGGATCTTTCAAGTCATTGGTGTTAATTAGCAGTTCTTCCATTTTGAACCTTAAACCTGTCATAATCTTATGTAATATATTAATTCGTACAAAATTTTTTGGCTGTCTGGCAACTAATTTCTTCTTGAAGTTCTGTTATGACTATCTAACATTTGACTTTGGGATTACTGGAGATAGTGATTCTGCGAGGAATTGGCATCATAATACTACAGTAGTAAAATTCGAGACACTGCTAAAAATACTTTCCGAAGTACATTTAATGGTATCATGGTGGTCTGGGGTGTATCACAACCTAATTTCTAGTTGAAAATGAATACGTCTTGCGATTGACTACCACAATATTATGACATCATTAGGGAATGTTGTAGTGGAATTGTGATCTCCAGTAGACCCCAACTTTGACACAGATAAGTGGCCCTCGTCTAATACCATTTACCACGGCAAACTTTTCATGAGTGGAGTTTGTACTCTTTACAGCTCTAGCTGTCGAGTATGAAAGAACTTAATTGTTCTTTTATTCATGTGTAGGCCAAGCAAGGTGTAAACCCCACTTACAAATAGTATCCATAGCAACCAGACTCAATACCACATTGCACGTCAGGCAGGAGAAGCTATTCCAGCTTGGAGGTTCGAATCCCCATTCGGCCTCCAGTTTTCTGTAGTTTCCTGAAATCACTCATGGGAAACGCCAGTATGGTTCTTTCAAAAGGCCATGGCCAAATTCCTTCCTGTTCTTGCCCCCACTCCCTTCCCACCACTAATGATGTCAATAAGGCATTTAAAAAAATATCCCAGCCCCAAGGGTTGCACCATCGCAACAGAGTTCACATGTAGCCAGAAGATTGTCAACACATTTACATTTTTCTGAAATGTTGCTTTTGCTATTTTACACAGGTCTCTCTAATACTGTATATGTCATCTCTGTGGAAACCACTTCCTGCTGAGAATATTCTGCTGTCTATCTACCCCCCCCCCCCCAGGGTGTTTCATTATTTCCAAAGATGTGATTATCATGTGACTTTGCTAACTCCCAGTGTCTCAGTGATGTAAAAAATATTCATACCAATTTTCACGAAGATTGAATTATATTTAGGTGTTGCACTCTTTGGACAGTTTTTTAAAAGTGGAAAAAAATACAATTTTGGAATGTTAATTATTTTTATTTGGAAAACTAGAAATTGCAAACTTATAATAATACTAAAACTAGACACTAAGATTAATAGGTAGTATGACAGGAGAATTGTGTTACATTAATCAGCTTTGAACGATGCAATCTCTTCTTTTGTTCACTTGGTGATTTTTCTGTGATGCTAGACTACTTTCAACAAGAATTGTTTTTGTTGTTCGTCTCCGATTGGTTAAAATTTTTATCACAGCAATATCTCTCTCTGTGGCATCATTTGCTAACTTAAGAGCATCCAAATGGCTTCTTAGAGAACCACTGGAGTATTGTCATGTCATATATCCCATATAATTCAAAGAACGTCTTTGTTTTATTAGTAATGAAATGGCTTAGGTCTCTTCCTTCAAAAACTCTGTATTTACCCTTTAATCATTTCAATTCCTTTTTTTTTTTTTTTTTTTTTTTGCAGGTTTGGTTTCTAAATATTCAGTTGTTGTTTCTAATAAGTTTTTCCATAAGCAAATTATACATTTCTTTCTGACATACCAAAGGTGTCTCTTAGCAACTGTGATAGCACTTTTTATGTCTGCATCTGGGTAAGTGCTCAGAAGCTGTAGCATATCCAAATCATTCTTTGGAGTCCCTTGACTGGCAATTACTTCGTGCCAATAGCGAATATAAACGAGGCTGACAAAATTTGCAACCCATTTTGTTCCTTTCAATGCTCATTGAGGAATTTTCAGCTGCTAAGTAAAAAAGGCAATTTTAAGTTCATAAATTGCCTTTGCCATCCACCCTGCTTGATGCAGAGCCCCTGGGATCCTGAAACTGAAGTCTTTTTCGGATCAACATCCTAGGTACGGAATTGACAGTTGTGATAGATAACTCCTAGTCTTTTCTTGGATGACTTACCTCTTTTAGGACATTTTGTTCTAGAAAACCTTGCACGGGACATTCTTCTTCTAGCATTTTCGTATATTATTTCTTATCAAGTGAAGCCCACGGACTTTGGAAATCTGGAAAAATCTTATTTTCGAGGCAAAAACTTTATCTACTCTACTCATTGACGAACTCGTGCGATCTTCTCTGATATCCTTTGATATGCTAGTCATGTCCATCACATTTTACTGGAAAATGTCAAATAACTCGACGAGATCATCTATTCAAATCTACCATTTCACATTTGATTTATCAGTGTTTCTCGATTTCTCTTTACTGAGATTTTGGTATTGTTTGTACAGCTTCTGTATACTAACACAGATATTCTTCTCCATCTTAACACAAGTATTTGCTTTCCACCACACTTCCTGTAGTTTAGTACTAATGGATTTAGCAACATCTGACAGTGTTTCTTCCATTTCCATGTGACGGTTAAAAAAAAAAAAAAAACCTCGTTCCTTTGAAGGGAACTGAGCTCCTAAAAGTTCAACACTAGGCACTTTTTCTAGCACCCAACCTCCTGTTTCAGTTCCAATTTTGAAGTTCAATTACCTGCAGAATATGAAAGAAATAGGCCTACATGAATAGCCCTTTAGTACAAAGCACTTCAATACTGGAAATTTCACTACTTTGAGATAAGTGATCAAAATGTGCAACCCCAAAATATTATCCAATCTTCTTGAAATGTGGCATAAATATCTTTTACATTACTGAAACTCGGGGAATAATCAAAGTCATATGATAATCACACCTTTGGCAAAATTAAACACCCTACCCCCCTCCCCCCACTTTTTTTTACACCACCACCAGATATAGACTTCAAACAATTAATCTTTTATCATTGTGAAGATAAGTGAACTATAGTAGTCCCTATTAGCTGTTAAAAATATACCTTAATTAACAATTCTTTTATTTCTGCAGTTGTTTATCCCCTGCAGGTTTTGGAGATTGCTTAAATTGCATATTAAATGCCGAAGATTTCTTTCGTTGTTTATTCAAATTGGGGCAAAAATTTCAGTGCCAATTGGATATTTTAGCCTCTTAATGTGTGTTTTGAGCTCTATAACACCAAGGAAATATTTACGTTATGCAAGTGTGGTGGTACGAAAGATACTTTGCATTGTGGTTCTTTCAAATTTACTTACCATTGTAGCTAAGTGGTAAAACTTTGGTTTCACATTTGGGAGGACACGGGTTCAAATCTCCGTCCGCCCATCCAGGTTTTGGTTTGCCATGGTTTCTGGGAATCACTCCAGATAACTGCTGGAATAGTTTCTTCAAAAAGCCATGGCCGAATTCCTTCCTGTTCCTTGCCTTCAGTCCATTCTCACCTCTAATTATGTCAATGAGGCATATAGGCAAAGCAAAAAGGAAAAAATCTTTTAACTTTGGATGTTTCACAAGGTGGGGTCTGACAATAGAGGTTGTGATGTGAATTGGGCCTACATTCAGCATAATTTATGTGTGGATATAACTTTTCAGTGCCCAAAATAAAAACAAAATCCTAGTTAAAAAAAATGAATAAAAGCTGCCAAAATAAATGGATCTTAAGTCCACAGAAAGTCGGTGAAAATATTGGTACAATTGAAGTTATAATGAACTGCGTCAGTCACTCCTTTTTTTTTTTAGAAAAAACTTGCCAATTACAAGAATTTTATTTGATTCTTGAATGTTTAAGTTTTTTGGGTTTCTACTGTATGTGTATCTTAAATGATTTGTGTGTTACTGGTTTCATCTTTTAAAGCATTGCTTCTTTCAGGAATATATTGATCACTAATCCATTACAGGCATTAACTATGACAAAGTTGTGCCTCCTTCGCAATTTCAGCTATTTTTAGATGCATCTCAATATTAACTCTTTCTATTGTCGTTCCCTGCTTATTCACACATCTTGCTAACTAATACAGATCACTTTGCAGCTGAAATAAAATTACAAGTCATTTCAAAAGAACATAATGGCAAGCAAGCTGGTTACCAGTCACAGTACAGGTTACGCGTCTCGTTATCAGATTCGAGTGGTAACGCCAAACAATCTTCAAGGCTATGAGAGTTGGAAGTTTCTCACGTGTAGGTGGCAGGTTTCCCTTTAGTAAGCATGAGATTTGTCCTCCCCACCCTGTAGTCAGTGTAGCACAGCTGAAAGCCACTTACGATGCATTAAAGTAGTCATGTGTAGGCAGTAGCCAATCCTAGTTAGATTTGCACCCACTGCATTAGCAGACGACACTCTGAAGTCACTTGAACAGTGATTTGAGAAACATCTACGATAGTAAGGTAACATATCCATCTGGTATTCCTATGCTTGTTGCTTAAAGATTTATAGTCATTCCTCCAAGTCACTCATTTCTAAAGATGGTTCATGGGTAATAGTTAGATTATCGTAAAGGTTATATGTGCCTAGTATGGAGTAAAAGTTAAATGTGCCGTGCCATGATTTCAGTTGTTTGTGTGCTATATAATGCCATACATTTTCATCAGGTGATGGAATAAATTATAAAGTTTCCTGAATAGGTGTATTTTCCTTCATGATTCCTTTGTCATTAGTAAAAATTAAAGTATTAGAATATAATGGTGAGACGAATTGGCCATTAAGTATTTAATCCTGTTAAGCCGCACTAGCATAACGGAACGGTTACTTATCCTTAACCTAGTCACCGAGCGTGGTGGCGTAACGGTTAGCGTTCTGGCCTCGCATTCGGGAGGATGGCGGTTTGAATTCCTGTTCGGGCATCCAGATTTCGGTTTTCCATGGTTTCCCAAATCACTCCAGGCAAATGCCGGGATGCTTCCTTCAAAAGGCCATGGCCTAATTCCTTTCCATTCCTTGCCCCCCATTCTTTCCCGTCTCTTAAAACCTCGCTGTTAGAGAGACATTAAGCAGATAGAAAAAAAAATTAACCTAGTCTCAAAGCAAGTGTTAAGTATATTACCTCACTTTTATCAGTTTAGCTTGACTGTAGTAGCAAATTAAACCACTGTTTTTTCTCAACAAATCGATTCATATGCCAGTTAAAACTTAACTGACAGCAGTCTCGTTGAGAAACTCGCAATATGTTGTGAATTACTGCTTGAATACGCTACAAAAGACCGACTGATATCCTGACACTATGTTATTTCTGCTTTTTTTCTGCCATATTACTGCTCCTTCACACTTTCCTGGATTGCATCAGTGTAGCTACTCTCTACTACATCAAAGTGATCTCATTTTAAACCACACACACACACACACACACACACACACACACGAGAAATGGAGGCACCATTAAATTCAAGCTAATTAGTACATAGTGAATAATAATACAACACTACCATCTGTGACTTTACCTCAGTTTATAATTTTTGTTTTAAAGTCTTTGCCATAAAATTTAGCACCTCAGCTGTCAAACATTTTCAATTGCTGATGTTACCATTGAAGATCTTCAAACTAACTTGTACTTAAAATCCGTAAGTGTACGTTTACACTGCAGCCGAGTTTGGATGAGTTTTTACTCTGCCGAACAGCCAGCCAAACTCTGAAGTGGTTACTCTGGGTCAGACCTCGGCCTTCTTTTCTTATTGTTGTCGCTCACTCGTTGAAGTTATTTCAAATGACACAGCGTGCCATATGACATCTTGACAGTCATTTAGGCGGTAGAGACGTGTCAGAACTTTTTATCCAGGAAAACAGTGTTCTTCAAGAGTCAGTTTTAAGTGTGACCCTTTTTGCTATTGTGATTAATAACATTTTAACTGTTATAAGGAGGCCCATCTGGTACTCCTTGACAACTTTTTAATTTTTTGTGCGGTGTCTAGTCTGAGAAGCGCCGAGCGGCAGCTCATGTTGAGCAGTCTGGATGAATGGTCAGTACACACTGGCTTTGTTTCTCTGCTGAGTAAACCTGGTGTTTACTTTTTAGCTGCAGTAGAAGTCTTTTAGCAGAACCTCATCTTACATTGAGGAACACCATTTTAGGTTCTAGTGAAACTGTTCGATTTCTGGGTCTCATTTTAGACAGTAGGCTTACTTGGCAGCCACATCTTAAAGATGTTAAAGCCAGAGCCCTGAAAGCCCTCAACGTTTTAAAATTTCTGTGTGGCAGGTCGTGGGGAGCTGACCGCTCCTGCCTGCTACAATTTTATAGAGCCTTTATACAGTCACGGTTTGAGTATGGTTGCATTCAATACAACTTAGCATGGTACAGTTATCTCCGTATACTGGATAGTGTCCATTATGCAGGAATTCGTCTCGCCACAGGTGTATACCACACTAGTCCGATACCCGGCATTTGTGCAGAGTCTGGGGAGCTGCCACTTTTCATCTGCCGGCATCTCGTCATAGTACGACATTATATGCATATTGCTGCAACTCCTGGCAGTTGCGTGCACGATGTAGTTACTCATGCTAACTTTGATCGGATTTACACCAACTGCCAAAGAGTAACTGAGCCGTTCAGCTACTGTACAAAGGCTAGTTTAGAGGAATGTGGGTTTGAGATTCCCTCTTTTCATCACCAGGGTTGAGTAAATCTCCTCCCTGGTTTTTAAGGAGGCCAAGAACAATTTTAGAACTGTCATGGTACAACAAGCTGTGTACCGCTGACAATGTTTTTATTTGAATTTTTAAGAATGTCGTAAACCAGGTTTACGATTTTACCCCAGTATATTCAGATGGGTCTAAGCAGGCTAATGGAGTAGGTTGGTCTGTAGTGTTTCCTCGAGCGACTTACAGATTCAAGACGCAAATCATGTGCAGTGTATACACTGCAGAGTGTTACGCTTTGTTAAAGTTGCTCCAGCATATGAAAGTAAGTTGTGGCATGAAGTACATCATATGCTGTGATTCCCTCAGCTGCATTCAGGCCTTGGGAAGCATGTACCCAGCAGATCGTCTTGTCCAGGGTTTTACAGGATGCCCTCCAATCCCTCCAGTCTTTTGAAATTGAGGTTGTATTCTGCAGGATACCTGGATATGTGGGTATCGGGGGGGAACTCGTCAGCTGATGAAGCTGCCAGGTTAGCCTGCGACAAGGTCAGAATTGACTTTGATCCGGTCCCAATGTCTTGGTGTTGCCTCGGCGGTTAAAAGATATGTTTTTTGACATTTGGCAGAGGCAGTAACTGGAGGTAGACCATAATAAGCTCCGGCTGGTCGAACCGAGCGTTCAGCCGTGAAGCAGGTACTTCCAGCAGGTGAGGGGGGGGGGGATGAGGTTCTCCTTACTCACTTCTGTATAGGGCACCATCCTCTGATTCATAGCTTTCTTCTGGGAGGAACCACTTGAATATGATGCCTGTGGCATACCTCCGACGGTGCGCCACATTTTAATTGATTGTGTACCGTTTTTAGACTTAAGGGCAGATGTTTTCTTGGCCAAAGATCTGCCCCTTATTTTAAATAATGAGACCACCAACGTGGCCAGTGTTTTAAAATTTTGTGTACTGGCCAGTCTAGTGCCTATGATTTTCGGCAGATTGGCCTAATTTTAAGATGGATGGGTGGACCCTCTACAGCCACCCGTCCATGTGCATTGTTGTTATTTTTTATATTGTTATAATTCTTGTCTCGCTGGCCATTATGCAGCCAGTGAGACATGTAGTGATTTTACTTCCTTTGTTAACCTACTTGGCCCCTTTACAGCCATCCAGATATTTTAAAGTCTTAGGTGCTGGTGGCCCCTTTACAGCCACATTCTTTTTTATGATTTATTTTATTTAGCTCTCTGCATTGCCTACCGCTTTACAGTCGACCATGCAGACAGTAATTTAGTATATTTTTAAGCCACGGTTTTAGCTGGTTATTGTTGAGCAACCTCGCTGTCAATAGGCTCTATAGCAACAACAACAATAATTTTTTGGCAGAATTGTTGTTTTTAACACCTTTCCAATATTAATATAGTCTTCTCAGGTGACTAGGAGAGTGAGCAGGGTGTTTTCATACGATATTTCGCTGATCATAATCTCTGTCGCCATCTTCTGGTGAAGACCTGCTCACTCGATTAGTCACCCAAGAAGACTATATTCTCAACGCTGAGAGAAACTTCGATCTTACCTTTCCAATATTGTTCATAACTGATTGATTATTCATCCATTCCAGTGGCATATTTAGATACATATATATTGGTGTATGCTTCAGGTGATGTACCAATGCACACTTCAAAGTAAATTCTAAAACCAATTAATATATTTGGTGCCTGCAAGAGACACAAGTACTTTTATTCTTTCTGCATTTGTCAAAGCACAAGGTTAATGTCTGTATTCTTTAGTGTTGGCAGTTTATTAAGAACTCTGTTTTTCTGTATATTTCATGTGATTTGTTTTATTTATATACAGTACATAGTATAGTATTTCTTTTATTCAATTAGTTGAAAAATAATAATTTTCTCTCCTCCTGGGTTACCAGTTAAAAATATGAAAATGACCCAAATTTTTTCTGATGTCAGTTTTAGGTCAATTAGATAAATCTGAGAGGGTGAGACCTTAAAAATAATGAAGCTGAAAAATAAGGACCACCTTATTGGGTATAGGTGTAAGGTTAATGTTTTGTAATTATTTTTATTCCAGACGGTCGATTCCTCTAAATCTCCTCTTAAAGCTTCAGAGTCTCGGGAGAAGGGCACTTGGAATATTGCTTTAAATGAGCCATTAAAACCTGGAAAGACAATTTCAGTAAGTATTTCTTTTGGATACATTCAGTTGAAAATACATATATTAAATACTAATGATACAATTACAGCACAGCATACATGACGGAAACAATAAAATTAGGCTGTAGACTTGCTTGAAATTATTTCTTCAAGCCATCATATAATTAGTGTTGAAGACCAGCTTATTTAATTCTGCAGTACTAATATTTGTCCCTGTTCATTGGAAATTGACAAACAAGAAAGTCAGTTAATGATATTTAACAGATTTGTATCAAATGCAATGTAAGACATCTTATTGGTGTCCAAAACAGGATGTTCGGAGCTAAACCATATTAATGTCTAGTAGTAATAGAAAATTTTAGAGTTTTAAAAGTCAGGTATTATTAAACTAGGCAAGAAGTAAAACTCATAAACTTCACAGACTCACAAACCAACAGTATCTTCCTTCAGTGCCAAATGCTCGCGACTACATAGCCTGACTATATAATGCAGAAGCATATGCTTTTACCAAAAGTACCTCAAGTAGCCTACTTCCACAACCTCCCACAGACGTTCTTATCCCACATTTGTCCCCTGTGAGGTTGTCCAAAAACAAATTTCCCATACTATTGAACCCAACAACAGTGCCCACTCTACACCACCTAATAACAGCTGAAACCATTGGTGTTCCTCATCGACTTTCTCTCCTTGTCTCAATTCTATAGACTACATTGGTTGTTGTGGGTGTGACTTAGCGATTCGTACCAGAAATGTGAATCCTCTTTCCTGAAATCAGTGCACCCATGTATTGAAATAGATTTTTAATTTAAAATGAATTTAGTTTTCCAATGTAATCTGTTTTTGTAAATACTTATTGCTGTAATGCCCAAAATTGTTTTCCCGTCATTACAGTGGATTTCTTGAAACCCTGTAAAACAACAGTTCATAACTTGAAGCACTTCACAGTGTGTTTGCTGCAGGTGAAAACTGAAATGGAGCAAATCTGTTGAATAGGCTGAATCTTCCATGGTTTTGTATTCCACAGATTATTTTAATTGCTCATTCGTTGGATATTTCTGTCAATAATCCCAATTAAAAGCGTAGGTGCAGATTTTGTAAAGTCATTTGAATTTGTGAATTGTCCCATTTTATATGTATATTATTTATACCGTTTAGCATGTTTTGAATATCATGAATGAGGTTGATCACCCAGTAACTGTAGTTAAATTTAGCTGTTAATTTAATTTTTATTTTTACCTTTAAGATTTGCTTCCATATTTTGGTTCCACACAGTTTTAAACCAAATGCTTGCAAATATGTGGGTCATTCTTGTTAGTTTTGTGGCCAAAGCTTTATGGCTCTTGTAGTCAAAAGCAAATTTTTCAAAAGAAAAATTGTTGACTATTATGGATGGCTTAGCAAAATACTGAATGTAGAAATGTACTGTTAAAAAGAAAATTCTAGGTAGAATTACTAGAGGTATATAAATAGTTTAATGAAACTTATTTAGTAAGGAACCTTTTTTCATTTGTAATTTTCTTTCTATTTATCCTAAGATGGTTTTTTTTCTATTTTTGCTATTTGTTCAGCTTTCCTAATTCCTCTACTCTTCATAAGTTGTTAGGTTTTTTTCTGATTCTTATTATTTCATCCTTTTTCCACTCAACTCAAGTTTTGTCACCGTGCCATGATAAAGCTAACTTCATTGGGTAATTTGTGCACTGAACCCATGTGCAGCTTGAGTTCACTTATTTGTCTCTTTATTTTGTATTTTTGTAGTCTTCTTTTATTCAAGTCAGTGATGAGTGTATCTTCCCTATATTTATTTGAATTCTTATTGAATTTTAAGATTTTTTCACTTATCTGTTATTACTATTATTATAATTTCCCATCTTTGTTACTTTGTGCTGTTAAATAAATTAATATTACTTTAATTTTAAGGTTGAAGTTGAAACTGTATTTACACATCAACTGAAACCTCATCCAGCAACTATTACCCAGAAGGAGAAGCAGTTAGTACTCTTCCATGGAAGTCATGTTTTGTATTCATCATATGAAGTTGCTAAACAAACTACAACTGTGAGTTTAGCCACCAAAAATATTGAGAGCTATACTAAACGGAAACCATTTTCAGTTTCTGACAGTGGAATTACGTATGGGCCATATGAAAATGTTGCTCCTCTTACAGATGTAAGTAACATAAATTGGGCAGTGGCATGGTATAATGTGGAATTAGTTTATATTTAATTGCCTATTGTTGTTTTTTCTCTAAGAAACTACTCTTAAATCTAATTAATGTTGAAACAATTTATTACATGAATTAAACAGTGTGACTGAAAGTAACTAGACTTCTTTAAACACCTGTAATCAGATGTGTACAATTCAAGAAATGGAACAGATGAAAGCAAGAATTCATATGTTGATACTAAGAGAAACAGTTACATAGCTGAATTTAATAACAAACAATGCAATTTTAAGTCGTAAATATGTCTACTTTCCTGAACTAGATCATAGCAACTGTTAGTATCTTGACTGTGAATTGTAATGTGAATACATCAGAATATGATCCCTAGGTCCTTTGCGGATGGTTCTCTGTGAAAATCTGTGAATACAGGGTGGCCCAAAAGTAGGTATACAGTTATGTATGTGAGTGTGTCATTGACAAGTTGCAGGAATGCATCAATGCCGAAGGTGAACATTTTGAGCACCTATGGAATTAAATATGCTGTATGTGTAAAAGTATACCTACTTTTGGGCCACCCTGTATATAAACTTTGTACAATGGAAACAAACTGCCACTTGGCGCTGAAAATAACCCGTCAATTACCACAGATAAAGGCAAGAGGGCGAGATGAACACGTAAAAAACAACTTCACAATATTTAGGTAAATAACCTTTGTCATGACTCATCCTGCTGCCCTCATCTGTGGTAAGCGAGGGGTTATTTTTTCCCTGTCCTATCTTATTTTTATATATAATCTTCGGTAGTTACATGTTTCACATGGTTACCCATATATACATAAGATGGCTGTCCCTATAAATGCTAACTAATACCTGAATTGACAGTGCATCTGGGCAGTGATACCACCAAAGTATGTAATTTGAGGTGTTAAATCCATCTTTTTCCAATGGGATGTAAGTGTTTAGTGGTGATCAACATTAGCTGTGTTCATATGCAACCCTGTTGTTTGCAACAAATAGGGTTCAAATCACTGTATGGCCATCTGCTAGTAGTAAACAATCTTAACACAGACAGTTTTGTATTTGCACAATTAATAAATAATTCCCTTGTTTTTAATCAGACTTGGATCCCAGTTTCAATCACCTTTCGGTTTTCTGTAATTAATTAGCGTACTAGTTTCTTTGTAAGTAACTGTTGTATAGAAGCAAGTAGATTTTAATAAATGTTTAACAACACGTGGGCCTTCTAGTACCAAACAAATGGAAAAACTTAATCTGTCTTTGGGCTGGACCCTGATTCTATATGAGGGTGTTCTGCAGAGAATATTGACTGCAGCTCTTCTCTTACCAAACATGTTGCTGAGCATTTAACTCTTGGGCCTGGCATTCAGAAAGATGCATGTTGCTCTCTGCTGCTGTCCTCCCGATTTTTGTTTTCCATGGTTTTCCAAATTATGTCAGATGAGTGCGAGGATTATTCCTTCAGAACACTGAGCGTGGTGGGAGAGCAGTTAATGCTCTGGCCTTGCATTCGGAAGGACGCCGGTTCGAATCCCAGTACGGGCATCAGTTTTGGGTTTTCCATGGTTTCCCCAAATCACTCCAGGCGAATGCTGGGATGCTTCCTTCGAAAGGCCATGGCCAAATTCCTTCCTGTTCCTTGTCCCCAGTCCCATTCTGCCTCTAATGACCATGACATCAAACAGGCATAAAACCATAAGTAAAAAAAAAACACCTTCAGAAAGCCGTGGCCCAAGTACTTTCCATTCCTTGCCCCCAGTTGTATCACAGCTCTAACTTCACTGTCATCAAGCCATAAAGCCCCCTAAAAAAATCTTTTTACTATATATAGACATAGTTCAAACGAGGATGGATGGCTGTGATGTCACAAACCATGGGATGAAAGAAAATACTCTCTCTTGTTTATATGATAGGTTACCCAAAAATATTTTGGTTTTGTTTTCTTTTCCTTTGTTAAATTATAGCTGTCTTGCCGTAAACTTTGTTAAACATTTATTTATTATCCAGATTGCTTCATAGCATTTTTTCTGTTCTTTCACAATTAGAATATAGACTCTAGCAATTAAAATATATTTTTGTTTATATTTTTTAGGATAACATGGTTATTCATTTTGAAAACAATGCACCATTCCTAACTGTTACAAATCTTCTGCGTACTATTGAAGTTTCTCATTGGGGAAACATTGCTGTTGAAGAGACCATTGACCTCCTTCACACAGGTGCTCAATTAAAAGGACCTTTTTCCCGTTATGAATACCAAAGAGAAGCCCAGAGTGGGTTATCTAGTGTCAAATCATTCAAAGTAAGTTTATTTATGTAATATGTATATTGTATGGGTGGCTGTCTTGAAAATTTAATATCAAGAAACTTATAATCTTCATCTAATGGAAATGTCTTTTAGAATATAGAAAATTTACTAGCCAGAAAGAGATGATCTGTATTTGTGATGAATATATATGAAGGTTTTTAAGCTATACATTAGTTACAGGCTAACAAGCCAGTAGTAGATAAGCACAGTCTCTGGAAGATGATGATCCAAATGACTTGTGTAGATGAAAATGTTCTAAAGATGGTGATGACGATGATGATGATGATAATGACGATGATGATGATGGGATACAACTTCTTGAAGTTTCTGTTTTCAAGTGGAGTTTGTAATCAGGGCTATCTTGTAATGTGAAATTACTAATTTTAATCTGTCTGATCTACTTAAAATTGGGTAGGTAGACATATTGGTGTATTTCTTCAGTATCTGCCAGCTTTTTAAACAAGGATGTTTGACTGGTGCAGTACCGAATCCTTATGTCAGCACCTGCCAGTGATAGTTTCATCCCTTTCATGTTCTAATATTAAAATTTCTATTTCAACTTGGTGGCAATTCATGCATTAAAGAGCCAAATACCAGCTACAGTGTATTTACATTAGACTTTGTGACCACATAGAGTGCAGTATGTACTTTCATTTTGGTCAAGATTTTATAAATTACTCCTGCCTATTTTTGTTATTGTGGAGCCCCCAAAATCTGCTCCTCCAAATGTGCATTAAGAGTTAATAAAAACTATAGATGGTCACAGGAATTGGATGTGATATGATCCACGCATCTACATTTACACCCAGACACCATCCTGTTGTGAGATAGCATGGAAAGAAAAGATTGAAAGTATAAGGAAGGACAGAGGGAAATAGATGCAAAGATTTTACAACAGTTAAGGTGGGGAGACAAGAGTGGCTGGATAAGATGTGGTCAGTACTGCAACATATTCCATACTACGTGTGGGAAGACTGTAGGAGATTGTTAGTAGTGGGATGGGTGTCATACAAATAATTATTCCAAGTGCTGCACCCCTCACTCAGTGTACCCAATCAGTCCCTGTTGATATAGCAGTTATCAAATGACAGATGTCATGTCCATGAAGCGATCCATAGTTGATGCTATTGCTCTCCCAGTATTCTGCATCAGCATAGTCATAGCATTTGCAGTGCTGCCAACAGAGCATGCACCAGTTGGTACATTTCCTCATCAGGGGCAGAAGTATTCTCCCTCTTGGTTCACTGTGTCTCTTTGTTGGCAGTCTTCTGATTATGGTCAGAAGAGTTATCGCGGCCCCCCTCTTGTGGGCAAGATGGTATTTCCACTTGGAGGTGGCAGCTTGAGGCTCTTCTCATAGCTGTGACTGGCACCCAATAGGCTTCATGACTCACACCACAGTTGCAGCCTCTTGTGATTGGTTGCGGTCTGCAATGGCGTGAGCCCCGTACATCCCGAGTAGCACAGTCTATCATTGCAGTCACTGGCGAGGTGGCTGTAGGACTGGGAGCAATAGCACTGGGTGAGAGTGCTACCTGCAGCTTCTTTTTCTTGGTATTTTTCTAGGTACACAAGTTTCTCCTTGCAGGTGACTTTGAAAACTTCAATTTTCTCTGCCACAGCTGTAGCCATTTCAGCAGCACGGGGTGGTCTGAGTGACATATCTCTCTCTGTGGTGGAAAGTTGTTCCTCACTTCATCACCTGCTGGCTCATAAGTAACTACTATTGAAGTCTTCTCCTCTTTTACTGGCAATAATGGTAGAAAATCCTCAGTGTTTAGAGGATTGGTTGGTTTAGGTGACAACACATGCTTTTTTTTTATCACCCACGTTACTCCCAGACATTGGAGATTTCTTCCCACTGCACAGGTTTCCCATAGACCTTGGCTGAGTAGGTCCACTCACTGTGACTGCTGATCTGCGAGTCACTCATGTCAAGTACTTGGATAAATCGTATTAAATAAAGCGATTGGTTAATTGATGTCACTTTCTTCCCAAATACACCATTACAATGTATTTCATCACATTCAGATTATTTTAACAGAAAATCAAAAAAAAGTACACTAAGCCATCGTTACGTAAGATTAACTCTTTTTCAAAAAGTATTTAATAAAAAAGTGGATTTTTATTCAATTAACATGCTATCTGGGCTTATTGTGATAGAAATCAAACCTAAAAATGGTAACAACTTCTTGTCATGGTGGAATTTTGTTCCTCTGTCAGTAAAACAAAAAGAAAAGAAATGATGAAACATTGTCATGTCAGTGAATGAAAACTCAGTTTTTGGCTAAAATGTAGTGAAAACAGAGCCTGGTTGCTGCAAAAATTGTGAAATGTGGAGTTTATCTATAAGAAACATCTCTTAACCATTGAGGGTTGTTGCTGAAAATTGTTTCCGAATGAAAACAATGTTCCAGCGTAACACTGTCTATGCAAGGCTAGAAACATCACATGAGATAGCGACTGACTTGGAATTAAAGTAGATCACCCGTAAAGCTAGTGGAACAGTTGTCTACCAACAGATGCAGATTCCTCCATTAACACTTTCCTAATTTTCAATAACATTTTTTACACGCCTGGGTAGCCTTCTGCCATACAGGGAAGGAACTTGAACATGAAGTAATTTGACTACCCACAAAAATTTACCTATTGATTGTCATCCATCCACTTAATGGGTGACTCAAAACATGATCATTTGAAAGACCTTCCGTAGCAATACAGTTTTCCCAATGACCATTTGTCTCCCAAATCTAGAGTTCTGCCTTGTTTGCAGCTAGATAGTAACATGAATGCCTGTAGTTGAGTATCAGATGATGGAACTGAAATAACCATTGCATTAGCTGTGATGTCAGACTGCATTAGTAATTGTGACTTGTATAATTCTGCATTGAATCTGACATTCCAGCAAGATTTATACTTAAGATATCTAGGTTTTGTACCTATTTATCAGATGTTTCCTAGTTCTCATCTGGTGGTGGGATGGTATTTGAAAATGTGAAGTGTTTTTGTGGAATATGTGTGCCACCAGTTTCTTCTCCCATTGCAAACCAAGTAATTTGAAGGCTCGGTCAGCGTTTGCGATGTCCATTGCTTTAAATGCCAATTTTCAGATGGATAGGACATTATACTTTGAAAGAAATGAGGCTTGACATTTCACGATCCAGATACCAAGTGTGTACTGTCTTGTTGAGTTCTGAAGATTTCTGCACATCTTCAGTTAATTGGTTTGAACATATTTAAGAAGGAAAAATGAAATAGGAGAGTGTGACTACAAAGAAAGTGTCTTAAGGTGGACGTAAATACCAAAGCAGCTTTTATCTGCAAGACAACTGCAATTATAAAATCGAATCTTTATCATATGTGAATTACTTAAGCTAATTTTCTATACAGATTAATCCTGTTGCTCTAGCAAGAAAATAATCCATCCTGCATGTACCACTATTGTCGTCAATGATGTCAGTTGCTTGATGCACTACTGATGCTTCAGTATCAATTCCTACAAACTTATGTTTCCAAAATCCAAATCACAGTTGTCTATAGCTGACATTAACCAGAGAATGAAACTAGTTTATCCCTAAAAGCTCTTAAAATGCCGGAGGACTAATTGAGGATTATCCAGGTTCAACAGCTAGGATGGCTTTGATTCTTCAGTTGAACAATTTAAAGATTTGTGTTGAGGATGTACAGAATCTTCTTGTAATTCCCATGAAACCTATTTTAAATCAACATATAAACATTGCTTTTAGGATACAACCTCTAAGAAAATTTCAAAATTATTTAAACCTAGAGAGGTGTGGCCTTGTTCTTCCACAACACAAACGAATTCTCAATCAGTCATTTTTTCAATATGGAGTTCGGCTAACAAGATGTCCAAGCATCAGTGTCTGTTTGCATTTTATCAT
Source organism: Vandiemenella viatica (assembly GCA_031002005.1). Lineage (NCBI taxonomy): Eukaryota > Metazoa > Arthropoda > Insecta > Orthoptera > Morabidae > Vandiemenella > Vandiemenella viatica. The sequence continues at coordinate 211,051,460 of CM061921.1, forward strand.
GAAATCTTTTTCTAAAAAGATGTTGAGAATAGTGTCATTCAGATAACTATTAGCAGAATTTATAGAATTGATGCATATATTTCTTGGTGTATGCCATATATTATAGAACATCTTTCAGTTAAATATTTAATTTTAAGCCTCTTCCAATTTATTTATTTGCACTATATTGGTTTCAAAGCTTTGAAAGAGTAACTGTGATTTGCTATAATGTGGGGATAGAAGTATACCATTTTGTTTTGGGTTAAGTGAGAGGACAGGGGGAAGCTGTGTGTTGTGAAACATGTGCAACATGATTGAGTGTTTGCACTACGTACTGTCTTAATATGTAGCAGCACGAATTAAAATTCAATATAGTACTATTAACAAGCGTGTGGTACATCTTATTGCCTTCTGTGACAATTTCGGTGTAAAATTAAAGTCGACCCATTTCCTGGCACTTCCACACAAGAAAAAACGTGGAGATCCCAAAATTATCTTTTAGGAGAATATCATCTAGACCATGTAGCCATCTCCAAGAAAAATTAAAAAGAAATTATGAATGTTAAGGTCAAGAAAGGTATAGTTCACTCTCATCACCATTTGTCTCTAATTAAAGTAAAGTTTCAACCAAATAGATTCAAATGCAGAAAACCACAAAGTGTGCGAATCAACCCTGAACTTATTGAATAAAACTCTGCAACTTTTCTTGCCAATATATCCAGCCAACATCCCACTAACTGGCCAGAACTTTTCAAACCTACTCAAAGCATCGGCTCACCTCTGAGAAAACGCAAACATAGGTGGTGGAAAGAAACCTGTGACAAAGCTATAGAAATTAGGATTAAAGCCTGTCAAAACTGGAATTTCCATAAAACCACACAAAATTGGCAGACATTCATTAACATGCAGAAACAAACTTTTCATGCAGGACAGATGCAGATTTAGTAGCATGGTCAATAAACACCAATTTGGCAACAAACATTGTTATAAGAGGAATGTAGTAAAGAGTTCAGCGAGAGGGTGAAACTATTTTGGGAAAAGAAGAAAAATTCCTCTGCTAAATAAGTTCATTCGTACACCTGAGTTGGGCATAACGACGAAAGAAGAAGAAGCCTATGGCACATTTGGTAACCACAGTGCTTATAGTTTTCAACTTATGTACTGTTGCATGTTATGGATGCTTTACATTTTGTCAGTGATATGTGTGTGAAAGTGATTAGATCATAACACTTGCATTGATATCCACTGAGCACCATTTGTGTTGGTTAACAGTTTGAATTTTAATTTTTGTGGCATTTTCAGCATTCATATTTTAGGTTGTTTATCAGATGTCTTTTACTATAACATTTTAGGCTCATACAAATGCATGAATGTGAACTACTATTGTTTTTGCATACAGCTCTCAACATTCTAGAATTTCTTGTGGCAACATTCATGTTACATAACTACCGGGTGCTTCAAAAAAATGTATACACACTTTAAACTATTGTTGTTTTCCCGCTCTACAAGGCTAGTGTTATATTTCTTCGCCAGGTGCCAGCATAATCGTCCCTCTATGTTATATTATCAGTTGGAATTTGTAATATCAACATGGGGGACGTACGTTTGAGTTTTGAAGAACGTAAGCAGGTTATTAAGTGGTACTGGAAGTTTGAGAATGTAAATGAAGTTCAAAGACAGTGGAGAAGGGAGTATGATACAGAACCACCTTCAAGATTAACAATTACATGCATACGAGACAAGTTCGAAGTTCATGGAACAGTGTGTGATGTGCATAAAGGTCATTCAGGTCGGCCTCGAACAGCTACAAGTGATGAGTCATCAATGGCAGTCTTGGAACTGTTTCAACGCTCTCCTAACAAATCTTCAAGGCAAGGGGCACGTGAAAGTGATGTAAGTGCTAGCAGCGTGCTACGCATTCTGAAGAGAGGCAAGTATCGTGTTTACATTCCAAGGCTGGTGCAACAGCTAAGTGACGACGATCCAGATAGAAGGTTGCAATTTTGTGAATGGATTCAGGAGATGGTGATACGTGAACCGGGATTTATGGGTAGCATCATTTGGTCGGATGAAGCCCAATTCAAACTTAATGGAACTGTCAATAGGCACAATTGTGTTTACTGGGGTGAAGAAAATCCTCACATTACAATTGAAAAAGCTGTAAATTTGCCAGGTGTAAATGTGTGGTGCGGTTTGTCTTCAAGGGGACTCATTGGACCTTTTCGATTTGAAGGCACTGTAACTGGTATTAATTACCTAACAATGCTTGCTGATTCCATATTTCCTGCCATTCGTGCATTATACGGTAATGATGATTTTTATTTTCAACAAGATGGTGCTCCGCCGCACTATCACAGGGACGTACGAGCTTACCTGGATCAAAATTTGTCGGGCAGGTGGATAGGACGCAGGGGGCCAATCGAGTTTCCAGCACGCTCTCCAGACCTTACACCACTGGATTTCTTCTTGTGGGGCACAGTAAAAGATGAGGTGTACAAACGTAAACCACGTAACCTAGACATTCTTTGGAATGAGATTCAAGCAGTGTGTAGAGAAATCTCATTGGACGTTTTGATACGATGTACAGAATCTGTGGTGACTCGTACTCAGAATTGTATTGATGCTGCAGGTCACCAATTTGAACAGTATTAACATTTGTTGTTTATGTTTGATTTACATTGGACTTTTAGCTTTCTATTTTCCTGAAATTTAACTTGGTAGAATGGTAAATAAATTTTCTATGGAAGTTCAAAGTGTGTATACATTTTTTTGAATCACCCTGTATATTTGTGAAATATCTGTTTGTTGTGCCTGGGATCAAACGATTGTTTTAGGCATCTATAGTTTACCAATATGTTTTAACTTACTGAAAACTATATTATAGTTTTCACAAAGATAAATATAAAATTCAGTTTGATTATCTTATTAATTCAAGAGAATTTATGGACATGCTTATATGTTCCAGACCATTCTTCCTGCAGCTGCTACTGATGCATATTATCGTGATGAAATTGGTAATATTTCAACATCACACATGAAGATACTAAGTGATTCTGTGGAACTTGATCTTAGGCCAAGATTTCCATTGTTTGGTGGTTGGAAGACTCATTACACTATTGGCTATAATGTGCCAAGCTATGAGTATTTATACAATTCAGGTATAAGATAAAAAGTTTGTGGCTTTGAAATACTTTATATTTATGTAACCCATTAAGCAACAGATTTTGTCTTTTATCCCTTCCTCCCCCCTCCCCTTCCCTTTTACTTGATACTTCTAATTTTTATGATTCGGTAAAAGACTAGTGTCCCTCTAAAACTCTTCCGGTGGTGAGTTCATTGGAAGTTTGTTTCCTCAGTTTAGTAAAAAACCTTTCGAAGTTGGGAAATACAAATGGCAATATATTTATAGATTAAGCAGCATGTGCCTTTGGTGTATTTTATGACTTAGTTTGAATACAGCCTTTTTTTAAGTCTGTATCTTAAAGTGACCCTAAATTTTATCTGTAGTTGTGTATTTTATACTGATTTTAGAAAATGTAGGAAGACTCTAAGAAGTCTTTACTTCTGTTTACCTCAGCATGACATAGCAATGCTTCCATTTTACACTCCACCTCTAAGAATTCCTCATAACTGGTCATAAGAGTGTATCTATACATAAGCAATTGTACCAGTCTCCTCCTCCTCTCTGCTTATTAAGGTCATGTCTATAAATGTATGCTCCCTCCCAACTGCTTGTGGATATAGTTTGATTCTTTGATCCCTGCCATCAATTCTTGTGGGTGGTAGTTTCTATCTCGTCTTTTAATACGTAGCACATTCTGACCTCTGTTTCAAGGAGGCAATAGTTTATAATAATCTTAAAGTCTTTTACAACACTTGGGAAGCCTCTTTAGAAAATATTTTCATCTATCCTGGGTCATTCTTTTTTTAAAAGGGGGGAATAATTGAGCAGCTAGAGTTTAAAGAACTTTCATTTTGTATTTTACATTCTTATTCCACTTTTGCGGTCAGTCCTGGCACTTCCTCTTTCCAGAGGCTTGTGCTTGTTTTGAAAGATTAGTTGTCAGGCAACCAGCTTGCCGGGCTTGTAGTCTGTCGTGTGTGTGTGTGTGTGTGGTATTTGCCTTGATTACAAAAAACTACCTAAAATTTATTCAATGGTAACTTCAAACTTAGTTTCTAGTCCATTATGTTACAGACTTTGTTCCAAATGACCATCCCTTTTGGCCTCTGCTGACAGAAGCTTATAAGTTAATGGTTGAGAGAAGATGTTGTTTTACATGTTATAACTTTAGATAGATACATTTTGATATGTTTTTAACATTCATATTTTGCACCAAAATCTTTAAAGGTAACTTGTGAATGGTCGTATTTTTCTTAAATAAAATTAAATATGATTTGCTACTTGTTCAGGGGTATTTGCTGCAGAAAGTATAGGACAGATCAAATATAAAGGAGCCTATTGAACCCCCCCCCCGCCAAAAAAAAGGCAACAAATTTTTTCAAAATAAATTCTAATCTGCCTTTTCGTTACTTTTCTTCAGTTTCCCATCTCATCAATGCACTTGTTCCAACAATTCTAATAATTTTTTTTAAATTCTGGTGTCATAAAAGGTTCAGATACATGTATTGAACCAATTACACACAACAGTTGCACCTCCTCGTTTGTTGCAAAGTGCTGTCCACTATAAGGTATTTGTAAATGTTCCAGTCTTCATAACCTTTAGGAAATAAACTTTTATTCAAAGCACTATTCTTCTTAATAACAACCATTGCACATCATACAATCACATTAATAAACCAATAAATAATTCCAGTTATTTCTTGACTTGCTCGTCTTTAATTCTTCTTTTTTCTGAACAATTACCTCTCTGGCCAACTCCACAGATCATTGCATACTCTTATTTTATAGCCACAGATATTACTTCACAATATTTTTTGTAACATCTAAAAAAAACTGGGTAATATTTTCTCTTTCAATTAATACTAAATTAAATAAAAAATATACTTTTTTTCTTACATATGCCCCCACATTTCATTTTGTACAAATTCTGACCTCGGAACTTTTATTAAAATGAAATGTTCTACAAACAGGGAAAATATTTTCATTTATTATACTGTGTTGCTTGTACAACTTTAAATCAATTATATTTCTCAAAACTATTTTTTTTTTATTATTATTTAGGGTCAAGCAAAATATGAGCATTTTCTTGATGCTTTCCCCCTACTTCAAAAGGTCCGCAGTATATCTACTGCGATTAAAGCTAACACGTCTTTTGGTTTGATACTTTGCATAGTTTGACTAGTTATAGTTGATACTTTTGTCCTTTGACTCCTGTCACATCTAGCTATCCTATGGCAGTTCTCTTTTCCATATTATCAAATTACACCTTTTCCTTCAATTCCTTTATGCACTCCTTTGTAGAATAGTGACCATGACTCAGATAAGTATAATCAATAAGAATATCTTACGTATTTCAGAAAACTCGTCATTTCTCTTAATTAACACATCACTGAATATCTTGTAATATTTCAACAACTTACTATTTCCTTCACTTTCTAATTTCTGTTTTATTAGCTCGATGCATGCATCTTCATTTTGTTTTACTCTAATATTCCTACAAATTTCTCTGGTATTTTTTTCATGATGAACTCCTTTTATATAATATATTCTAAAAGTTCTTTCCAAATCAGTGTTTAAGTTAGATCCTTCTTGTCCTAATGGCAACCTAGATAATGCATCAGGTACTTCATTGTCGCTACATTATATATATATATATATATATATATATATATATATATATATATATATATGCACACAACCTCATAATCAAACTGTTGAAGGAAAAATGTCCATCTACTCAACCTGTTTACACTTCTGAAGAAATATCAGTGCTTTATGAACTGTGAATATTAGAGTTTTGTGACCCCATAAATAATACTTAAATTTTTCAAAACCCCAAGTGATTGCAAGAGCTTCTTTTTCATATATTCCATAATTTTTATCATGCTTGGTTAACATCCTACTCCCAAAAGCGATAATCTGTTTTCTTCTCTACCTCTGATTGTTACCACATGAAATAGGTGTACTTCTAATCAATATTTGCAACTGTCAGTAGACATGCAAAACTGAAATTTTAAATTGGGGTGATACAAAATCCTGTCCGACAGTCTTCCATCCATAACCGCGTAACATTATTTTTTAACAAAGTGTTTAAATGAAGGTTGTTGAATGTTTGATCTGATATGAATTTTCGATAAAAGCCTGTACAGACTAAGGAATGATTTCAGCTGTTTCTTTTTCTGTTGAGCTGAGAAACCAGGAATTGCTCTTATCAGTCTGGATCTGGCTTAATTCCATCTGCATTTATATTACAAAATCAAATTTCTTTTTTAATAAATCTACACTTAGCTAGCTTTAAGGTAATTCCACCTTTCTTTAGTGAGACCAATACTTGTTCCAATAACTCACAATGCTCCTTCTAACATTTCATGGCTATTAGCATATCATCCACATAGATTGTTAGTTTACTTAATAATTGGTCTCCTAAAACCCAATCTAGCGCTCTGATAAAAACAGATACTCACATGTTCAAACTGAATGGTACCACTTTATATTGATAACACTTTCCTCCATAAAGAAACACAGTATATTTCCTGGATTCTTGGCACAAAGGAATTTTCCAGTAACCTGCCGTCAAATCTAGGCTGGTCATGAATTTTATCCGATGAAATTTTGTAACTTCTCTTCCAGACTTTCAGACTTATCAATCTCCCGATCTATAACTCTATTTAAAGTCCTTGCATCTAACACTAGTCTGATGCTGCCATCCTTTTTTCCTACGACGATTAATGTATTATTGTATGGCCTATTACTTCTCTCTATAATTCACAACTTGAGCGTCTTGTTGATCTCTAACTGTACTGCCTTTTGTTTCGCTAGAAGCACTGGGTAAGGTTTTATGAAAAATGGGGTATGTGGCTTAACTTTTAAAATACATTTATAGTTATTGACTATTCCTGGATTATCGGAGAAAACTGCTGTGCTTCTCCTCAAAACATCCTTGCACTGATTGCAATTCTTTTATTTGATCAATCTCATTCAAAACTCGTCCAAAATATGTAGGTGTTTTTCTGGACCGGTCATTGACATATAAGGAGCTTATCCATAAAACGGGGGCAAAAGTAAAAACTCGAAATAACATCCTTCATAAACGGGTTGGGGAGCACATGCCGCAGCTGTCAGAACATCAGTTCTTGCTCTGGTATACTCAACTGCTGAATACTGCAGTCCAGTGTGGCTAAATAGCAGTCACACAAAAAAGATCGACGTTCAACTAAATGACGCAATGAGAACAATATCTGGAACTGTTAAATCTACAGACTGGCTGCCTGTACTCTCTAACATCGCCCCACTAAGTCTCCGAAGACAAGCGGCTTTAAAAAAGGAATGGCAGAAATGCTTAAGATATCCACACCTTCCAATTCATCAGGACTGCACACACAAAGCTCCAAATAGACTCGTCGTCGTCGGCCATACTCGTTTCCGAGTTTATGTTACTCTCTTGCATGTTTATTTGTGTGTGCGCTGGTGGCTGATCAGGCCGATTCTTGCATAGAACAGCCGTCCGCACACACTGCACCCAAATGTGGGTGGCTGGCGCGGTAGGGTTTGTCGGGCTTTCCGCCTTAAACGAGATTCAGCTGCCAGACTTCGCCGCTCCTCTTCGAAACGTGCCACTGCTGCGGAGGTAGTTTTGCGCCATAGAAATAGACTAAAATCTAGATATTCAGCATGGAAGTTTGGTCAAGAGCTGGTCCAAAATAATTTCAAAATAGGCAAAGCATGGTGCGCTGATTGGACAAATTCCTACCCCGACAAACATGCACTAATCCAAGACCATGGACGGCACTGAACCGAGTGAGAACAGACCACGGTAGATGCATCTACTGGATGTACAAGTGGGGAATGGTAGAGAATCTTTCTTGTGACTGCGGTAACTATGACCAAACCATTCACCACATCGCCATGGAATGCCCCTTAGGAGATTCAGTGGTACACATCATCATATTCATGAAGAAACCACAGAAGCAATTGAATGGCTGCAATAGTTGAATATCAGTCTGTAATAGTAGTAATATTTATTGTAATTTAATGTAGTTACTGTTTTTGTATTTCTTCTGCCATACAAAATAAATTCAAAACTTCAAATATATTTTTGTACTTTTCCTTCTCCGTTGACCACATATAACTCGACAATTCTCCTTCTCCCTAATTTCTTGGCACACAGCTAATACCTTTAGTTGTCCTATTTTATAATCTGTACTGTGTTTTTTTGTTTCTTTAAAAGGTACTAAATCTTTCACATCATGTAAAATAAACTTTATTGATTTCTTGTCACAATCGATCGCTGCCTTAGTTTGCTTAACCGACCCATTCCGATTATACAATTGACACACAATCCAGGTATAACTAAGCATGGTTGATATATCTATGCTTCACTTATATTCAGCTCCAATAATATTTCCCTTCTGACCAATTTTCACCTCATTAACCGACATTTCTGTAATCTCTGCATTCCTGGTATTGAATAAATATAGCTATTCAGAAATGGTGGTTACTTCACTGCCCATGTCGATCAATGTACTTTCTGCGAAACCAAACACTTTCACATCCATCGTTATTTGTCAAACTTCGCTACTTTGTATATTCTCCTCCTTCAACAAATCATCTTTAATACCAAATTGCGACCACCCTACTTCCTTAGTTTCCCATTTCTCTAAACTCAATCTTCTGATTTCTCTCTTAACTTCTCTACTCGAACTATCATCATTATTTCCAACTTCCTCACTATTCCAAAGATAAACTTGGCCCAAAGATTCAGTATAACGTACATCTGCATTTGTTTTTGTTTGATCAACTCTTCTTTCTTCTAACGTTACACCCACACATGCAACCATCTCTTAATTATCCTTTTCTTCAATTCTTCCCACTTAAAAATATCTTATTCCTTCATTTTCTTCATTCACATCTTCTAACTCTTCAAATTCGTCATTGATCTTGCATTCTTCATTTTCACATTGGCCTGTAACGCCGGTTAATCCTTCCTCGCCATTCTCCCAGTATGTTTCAATATTCGATTCATCAGCTGATGCTTTCATTTCTGCTCTTTGTCTCTTCCTATGTAAATATATTTTCTTCCTTTTCAGTCCATGCTGTTATTTTAAGCAAGTCTTGAGGTTCCATCTTCTTTCAGTGTTTTTTCCTCTCTCCAGCCTTTTTTGCATTTCTAAACATTTCCTCCATTGAAAAGGATCATCTTTATTTACTGGTTTGACATGGTTCTTATAATTTTCCTCTATTTTACATTTTCCTTTTAGGGTACCATCAGTTTTATCTAAATCGCCTGATTGTTCCAATTCTTCCTCACTGCCAATTTCATCTTTGATTACATTTCTTAGTGGCCCTGTACCAGTCTTTTCTGCTCCTGACAGGCCCAAAACAGTCGCAGTATTTAGTTTACCTTCCTTTCTGTTCCTGCCCACACTTCACCATTTCCTTCATCTCGTGGATAATTATGACTAGATTGATTATTATGCTTTCGTCGTGATAATCTCTAGTTCCACCATTGTTCACTCTTCTATCAAAACATCTTTTATCTTCTCTTCCTGCCCACTGCAATCTTAATTCTTCCCTGGTCATTGTGCAAATTTTCTCTTGGGATTATCCTAATGATTTTGTAATTATTATTTCACCCACCGGGTCTACCATTCAAATGTCCATTTTCCCTTTCATGATATGATACCCTATCCATTGTAGTATTACACCCATCGAGCCTTTCTACTGCATCCATGAATTCTTCCTTGTGTTCCCATTGATTTACTATTAATTTTTCCTGCATTGCCCTTGGTAGCTTCTGTAGCAATACCTCCACCATGTCATCAGGGACGGGTTCATCCAAATAACTTTTTGACTGCTTTTTCACAAAATTCCCCGACTTTCCTATCACGCCTACCATACTGTTGGTAATTTCTAAATTCACTTTTTATTTTCTGTTGTTGGACTTTATGGAAATTTTTTATGGAAAAGTCTCCCAATGAATTCTTTGTTCGAGGGTTGAATGATAAATAATGTCTCCACCTTCATAACTCCTCAACACATGGCAGCACTGGTATGCGGCAGGTACTGGCTTGTTCTGTAGACTCTCCTCTACAGCTCCCAGTTGGCGAGAAGCTTTAGCATTGAACGGTTGTGGTGTTACAGTGTAAAGTATGGAACCCTGCGCAGACGGTCAGTCAATGCGATTTAAGCAACGTGCAGTCATTGAATTCTTGACAGCAGAAGGTGTCACCACAAAGGAGATTCATCAAAGAATGCAAGCTGTTTATGGTGAATGTGTCGATGTGAGTACTGTGCGTCACTGGGCGAGTAAGTGTAAAGATGTTGAGGTGGGAACATCTGACTTGCGTGACAGAGTTGGACATCCTGTGACAGCAACCACCGAGTTTTACAAGCAAACAGTTGACAGATTGATTCAGGATGATCGTCGTATCACTCAGAGAGAAATTGCAAGCATAATCGGCATTTCACAAGAACGTGTGGGTCACATTATTGCTTTGCTTGGCTATCGGAAGATCTGTGCACGATGGGTACCTCGGATGCTGACGTCTAAAATAAAAGCGAACAGAGTTGAAATTTGCCAGGAACTCCTATCGTGTTACGAGAATGAAGGTGATGCCTTTCCCCATTCAATTGTGATAGGAGACGAAATATGGGTACACCATTACGACCCAGAGACAACGCCAGTCTATGGAATATCGACAGAAAGACCCCAGAAAAAGAAATTCAAAACACAGCCCTCAGCTGGAAAAATCATGGCAACAGTGTTCTGGGACGCAGATGGTGTTATCCATGTTGATGTCGTTGAACGTGATACAATAAATTCAGAGTGTTACATCACAATGCTGCGAACTTTGAAACGAAGGCTGACAAAGGTCCGAAAGGAAAAGGGATATGTTTTCCAGCAGCATGACAATGCCAGACCACACACTTCACGTGTCACCACAGCAGAACTTCAGAGACTGAATCTCACCACCGTATGGCATCCTCCATACAGTCCAGATTTGGCTGTCTGACTTCCATCTGTTCCTGTAATGAAAGATAATCTGCGGGGACATCATTATGCTTCTGATGAAGACGTTGAGAGAACTGTGAGACTGTGGTTGCAGAAAGTGTAGACTTCTTCCGTGACCGCTTCAGAAAACTTGTTTATCGTTAGCAGAAATGTATCCAATTGTCCAGTGATTATGTGTAAAAGTGAATATTGGTAATTAAAGAAGACATTCTAAGGGTTATTTCTGTGTTTGATTTATTAAAATATTCCCATTCAGTCCCGAGTTATGACCTTGGAGGCATTATTTATCATTCAACCCTTGTATGTTCCACACGTTTTGCTGGCATCACAACCCCATTCAAATGCACTTCCCAACAACATGCTCTTCACATATTTTATCCTTTCGCCATCTGTCCATATCCGAGTTATCATTGGATACTGATCCCACACATTGCTTCACTGCTATAGCCTTGATATCCTTATTAAATGCATCCAATCTTTGCTTTGTATTCTGTTCTAACATATCTACTTGCTCTTTTATCTCCTCAGTAGATGCTGACGCCTTTCTCTCTACTACTTCGGTACCTTCCTGCAGGTTGTCAGTCTGCCTCTTAAACTCAGAACTAATCTCTTTTACTACCTCAAAATCTCTCTATTTAACACTCTTTGTTGATCTTCCATATTGCTTATTTTGTCAGTTAGATTTGCCTCCATATTTTCCACTTGCTTGTTCACATTGTGTCGGATTTCCTTTTTTCTAGCAGCTACATGTTCATTAGGGTGTCCCAAAGAAATCGAAGTTGTTATTTTTTAACGCATACCCTCTTAATTTATTTTAATGATGTCAAAACAATTGCAAATAAAATTTCATAAACGTAGGACCTCGGCAACCCGTGCCGACTTGTATTGGAACATGTCTGTACTTGCGCAGTACGCGTCGATGTGCTTGTAACCAATTGTTGTATTTTTTTAAATTGTTGTATTGTTAGTAAACATATTGTTTTCAATCAGTGAACATGTCAGTGGAATTACGTAGTTCTAAAAAGGGTATATTTTTAATAGGGGGCGTAAAACATCAAATAAAAGGTTCAAAATTGCCCTCTAATGGACAAGTTCTGGCAGTTTTATTTTATAATATCTGTGAAGTGAATTTAACTGTCAATGAAAGTGCAAATCTCACTATTCACGAATGTATTATCTTTTGGGAAAAGGTGTGTATACCTACTAAATCTTTGCCTAATTGTGTGAAGAAACTAGTGAACCTTATCAAGTTTGGAGGGAGTAACAAAAATGTGCACAAAAAACAGAAAAGGTATTTGAGCAGCGCCGACAAGAGTTTGTCAACAACTTAGATAATTTGTTTGACATTGCACATGCCGATGCACTTCAATTAATGAAAATAAATGAGGATAGAATATTCTTACAACGACAGAGAGAGCCAGGTCGGCCTGGTCACTTAGCTGGAGTGGACAAAAAACTGACTGATAAAGAGGAAAGGGCGCGCCTCAGAACTATTGATGAAGAAAAGCGACGTGCTAAATATTTCTCCACGCCAACTCCTTCGGCATCATCTTATGAACCTTTTCAAAATGACTCGTCTTCTGATTCAAATGAAAATGACATGCATTTACAAGATTTTCCAACTCTGATCTAGAACATACAACCTGAATCTAGTAAAAGAACTATGCGGAAAAATTTCATTACTCCAAAATTAATAGCAGCGCTAGATAGGTGTCAGTTAAGTATGAGAGATTCAGTGTTTATTCTTGAAGCTACCATTGAGGCACTTGGATATAATACTGATGAATTCCCTATAAGTAAGTCCTCGATTCATAGAATCTGCATGGAAATAAGGAAAGAGCGTGCGGAAGCCATAAAAGCTAATTTTCAAAACGAGGTACCAGACGTTTTGACTGTTCGCTGGGATGGCAAACTGTTGCCTGCTGTTGATGTTCAGAAATCAAAAGAAGAACGTCTTCTGATAGTTATTTCATATGGAAATAAAGAACAACTTATTGCTGTGCCAAGGTTGGAAAGCTCTTCAGGTAGCAAACAGGCACAGGCTGTTTGGAACGCGATTGTAGACTGGAATCTCAAAGATAAAGTGCAAATTCTTTGTTGCGATACTACGGCTTCAAATGTAGGTCATATCAATGGTGCCTGTGTGCTTCTTGAACAAAAACTTAATAGAGAGATGCTTATTATCCCTTGCCGCGATCACGTATATGAATTGGTGTTAAAAAGCGTGTTTGAAGTAAAAATTAGTCAAGTGACAACAAATCCTGATATTCCACTCTTCAAAAAGTTTGAGATAACTGGAAAAGTGTCGATCCAGATAAAATACAGTGCTATAAAGAAAAACTCGCATTGTACCTGACTGTTACCGAAATTGACAATCTGCTTGAGTTTTACCGAACTGAATTAACTAAAGAAATAGTCAGAGATGACTATCGAGAGTTGATAGAGCTTTCTGTGATATTTTTAGGCGGAGATACACAGAGAAAATTTAAAATTCGACCTCCAGGTGCCATGCACCAAGCTCGATGGATGGTGAGAGCAATTTATTCCCTAAAAATATCACTACTTAGTGATCAATTCAAAATTACAAGCAAAGATAAGGCAGTGCTGTTAGATGTTTGCCTGTTCATCGTGACATCCTACGTCAAGCCATGGCTCCAATGTATTTGGGCAGTAAAAGCACCTTACCAAGATTTGTGCTTTTTGAAGTCTATGAAGGCTTATGTAAAAATTGATAAAAGCATCTCAAAAGCAGCTTTACAGAAGATAAGCCAGCATTTATGGTTTTTGACTGATGAAGTTTCTGTCTTGTCACTGTTTGACGATGATGTGGATCAAGAAACTAAAGTAAAAATGATTGAAAATTTTACCAAAGAGAATTTATCAACTCGTGCTAAACGTTACATCCCATCGGAGGAAGAACTTTGCGGTCCACTGTATGGTAAGTTAAACAAGTAAATGTAGAAGTTGTTTCTTTAGTTTTTTGTGTATATCACAATTTTGCTAACTGACTCTCTTTTTTTATTGCAGAGAAAAACATCTACGACTTCATTTCACTCAGAAGTAAGTCATTGTTTGATCGTCTTAAAATTGATGACAGTTTTCTCCACGAAAGTCCTACTATGTGGTCAAATAATGCTTCATTTCAACGCTGAGGGCAGTGAACGATACAGCTGAAAGAGCGGTCAAGTTGATGCAAGACTTCCATGGTTTAATCACAGTTGAGGAGGAACAAAAGCAATTTTTGTTACGCTGCGTACAAGAACACCGGAAGATTTATGCTGACTGTAAAAAACAAATTTTGAAAAGAAAATTTAAAGAATAGTGTTTTTTACATGTTAAACTGTAATTAAACACGATTTGGGCATATTAGTGTTTTATTTACCAAATAAACATAAAGTTATAGAATCCTTCCATACTAACTCAGTACATATTTTCATGTCTCATGTTTGGCATCGAGTCGGCACGTGTTATCATAATTAAATTGCAATAATATTAATTATGTGAGTTATTAAGGTCAAACAGAAAAAAATAGAGGGTATGCGTATTTAATTTCACGAAAAAAAATCTCACTTATGTCTTGGGACACTCTAATGTTCATACATCATCCTCATCCCTGTATCCAGATTTTCTCTTACAGTATTTATTTCTTTAACTAGCTCTTTTTTTAATTTTTTCTGTTCCTTGATTAGCTCTTCTTGCAATTTTTCTGCTACATATTTGTTGCATCATTAAATTTAGCATCTTTTCTATTTTGTCTACTTGCCATTCCTCATCTTTTCTTTCAGGAGTCTATTGGTGTAATAGATTCCCCTTCTCCTTCACTATCCCCTAACAACATAAAAAATTTGTCATTATTATCCAAGTCATCTCACGTTTCACTTTCCTGATCGACATAACCATTCAATTCATCATCAGTCATATTCATACTAGGTTGATCCTTTAGAATACCTCCCTGATTGCTCGTCATTATCGGTTACAAAACGCATTTGAATCAAAATAGAGTGAAACAAAATAACAATAATTTATCAAAACGGCAAACAGAATATACTATTGCTAAGACCAAACTGAAAACAGTCCACTATATCGAGCAATAGTCCGATATGCTTTCTTTACTTTTGAAAACTGGAAATAAACTATTGTAAATAAGAACTTTTTATCTTAATCATGAAAGGAAAGATTTAAAAAAAATTGCCCAGTTTTAAAATAGCTGTTTATTGTAATTCTGATTTGCTTTAAACACAATCGATTCTTTTTCCAATTAATAAGCTATCCGTTGTTCAATTTCTTATATATTGGTTGATTAATTTTTATTGTCTATGTACTGGAAATGTCCAAAATTTACGCCCAACAGCTCTAATTTCAACAGCACCAATCTTCCTTTTTTTCACAAAATATGTTAAAGTACATTTTTTGTTTAGGTACTTGACAACCCGATGTTCATCTTGTATCCGAGAATTGCAGGTTCAAATTTTTTTATAAGCCAGTTTGCTATTGTCATCTTGTCTTCTTGGTCACCAAAATATAAGGTATTTGTAAATGATTAGTTTCAGCCTTCATTACCTTTAGGAAATAAAGTTTTATTCAAAGCACTATTCTTCTTATTAACAGACATTACACGTCATACAATCGATAAAATCCATACAATCACATTCATAAACCAAATAACTGTTACCCGTGTCCTTGTACCTGTGGACTTAGAATTTCATTGCCAGAATTGGTTATAGAAAACTGTTAGTAACTTAAGATTTGTCCCAAATAACACCATGTCAGCATAATGTGTCAGGAAAGCCATCACTATATCATTCTACCATTTAACGTGTCTCATTAAGAGAATCAATTTCCAACATATGTAAAAACTGGAAACAAACGAAGATGTGTGTGTGTTGGGGGGGGGGGGGTGTTTAACTGAGGGAAGCTTTATTTCAGCTTGGTCTTTTCTTCTTTCTTCAGCATAGAAATCAGATTCTTGTTTTCTAATAACTTTACCTGATCATGCTCTTCTATAGCTTCAGCTTAACCTGGTTTACGCCGGCAATGCATGTAAAAAAAGAAGACAAAATAAACTGGTGCCAAAAACTTTTACGTAGACATGAAGTAACAGTACTGTGCAGAGCACATCGACATCTATACTAAATAATAAGTTTTGTCTGTAATTGAAATTTACTAACAAATCATACACTAACAGACTGCCTGCAGCACAGCTTGAGCAACTGACGTAACATTACAGACTAACATATGCATTAGTCTGTCTGTCACCATTCGATAAGTTCTAAAATTTCATGACTAACGCTGTTATTCATACCGAAAAAAATAATTAATATGTTCCATGTCCTTCCTACTTCCTCATTTATAATATTATTAGTACAGATGACACACACACTGACTGCGAAATAAACAACGCCTAAGGGATCAGTATAGGGTAAAAAAATGTACACCTACAGTAATGTTAGACCGCCTACGATTTGCCACGCATTGAACCCCTAAATTTGGGATGTCTACAGTTTAACATGGAATCCGAACAATTGACCATCCAGGCGTGGCTCATACAATAAAAAATAATCCTCAATATCCTTTGCTTCCACCGGGATTTGAACTGGAGACCATGCTCCAAACATCAGTAATCAAGCGCATTAGCCACTGAGCTACCAAACCACTATACCGGAAAGTACTGCAGAGACATACACATCCTATGCGTCTGTCTTTCGCCATTCAGTAATTTTCAAAATTATATGACTGTATGCATTATTTAACCTGAAAAAGTATCCTATGTCCATTCTAATGCCCGATAGCATCTCCTTGTCAAGATCCTCACAATCAGATTAGCCGTTTAGCCCAAGAAATGTAACAAACAAACGGACAGGAGAGAGGTAGACAGAGTTATTTTCGTATTTATAATGCAATTATAGATAAATACTTCCAGTTATTTCTTGACTTGCTCGTTTTCAATTTTGCTTTTTTTCTGAACAGTTCATCCATTACCTCTGACCAACTCCGCAGGTCATTGAGCATAGATATTTTTTGTAACAACTAAAAAAATTAACTGGGTAGTCTTTTCTCTTTCAATTACTATTAAAATAATTTATTTTTTTAAAAAAATATATACTTTTATGTGTTTTCCGTTACACCACCAAGGTCATCCTGGTGACTGTCTCTTTTTTTGTATGTTTCTGCTGTGATGTGGTGACTGGCATTGTCATGGAGAAACAACATACTTCTGATCAGAATGACATGCCTTTTTACCAATTGGCAGCTCAGACTTAGCTGAGATGATCACAGTAACATGTAGCATTAATGGATCGATATTCTTGAAAAAAATAAATGAGCATAACACCTGTACAATCCCAAAACACAGTGGCCAAGACCTTCCCTACAGACATCATCATCTTCAGTGTCACCAGTGCACCTTCGCCAGTCTTCTGCCACACTATACTAATCCTCTCTCGTACTCGTTAGGAGCCTCTGAGAAATTTCAAATTGCACGGCTTTCTGCTCTGCATTCAGCAACTTTGGAACCCATCGAACTGATACTTTACAGAATCCCAGCTCACTGTGAATGATTTATTGCACACTTCCTTAGCTGATGTGAAGTTCCTGAGAAATTTTGAGAGCAGTTATGTGCTAATGGTCTTCGATGAGTTCTCAAATATCCTCAGTGTTCTGTGGTATGATGCGGGGATGGCGTGGGTGTTTAATGTTTCCCATCATTTCTTAAATTTGTTAGACCACTTTTTTACATGAGCCCAAGAAAGGATTCTTTCCCGGAACTGTGGCAGTAAATGGAGCTGAATTTCAACAGCATTTACATTTTCACTGCAAAGAGACTTAATAATAACATGTTGTGCAACTGCAGGCTGTACCTCTTTCTCATTAACAGTGATTGTTACTGAAAATACCAAGCGCACCAACAATTGTACTGCCATACACCTGACCTCCCCTCCATTGTTCAAACCATTTCAGACCACTTACATCACCCACTGTGTTTAGTTTCCTCTTACATATTTTTTTCCACTTCTTCCCCACATCATGGATTCCAGTAGCAATGTAAACTTTTTTTTTTTCTCTTCCCCTTAACATTAGCCTGTACGTAGACAGTATAGGCTCATTTAGATCTGATCCACCCTCGTACTTACTCCTTGTACGGTTGTAATACTGCTCCTCAACTTATGTGGCTTGAAACAGTTTATAGCAGGAAAATATTTAAGAGCAGATAAGTGGCATATGCCTTAATTGTAAGGAACAACTCGGTATTTGTTGTTATAAAGCAAAGTGTGGAAAATCATATATTCTCCTCCAATATTTGACACCTTTTTTTGTAAGGTTGGTCAGTAAATTCTCATTCCATAGGAAGTTTGGTGGCTCTAAATTGAGATTAATAAGTCAGAAATAAATTAAAGGGGTGATATTTACAGTATGGCATTTTGTAGCATTTACTTTAAAAACAATTAATAATTTCATGAATGCAAAACATTATTTAAAGCTGGTATTTTAGTTTTTTGGCTTTTGGTGAACAACATAAAAAAAACAATTGTTTGCTGTGTGTTCTTTTTAACTAAGATACAGCTATAGTTTAATACGCGAACATTTACATAGAATATTGTAGTTGTATCACAAAAATTAAGTCACTACATAGCAATCTTACAAGAAATAGTTAATGATGACCCATACTTCAGTACTGCTTCCTCCCATCAACTTGATACAACATAGATCTTCATCAATAGAAGGATAATAATGTTGTAGAATCCATCTGGCACTACCTGTAAACAGAAATCAAACATTACAAACTGAGCTTGGTGAATCAGAAAAAAATAATAATGCTAGTGTGTAAACTTTTTTCCAGAATTTATTTCCATACCACCACACAAAACTGTTTCCTAAAATAGTGATAGGTAGTGTTGAAAAATTATACAAATCGTGCACTCTTAGAATCGGGCAGCAGGTATATCAAGATTTTTCATCATTTAATTGATTTTACGTTTACACTAATTGCTTTAAACTATCCTTTCTTATTCTGTCAAATAAGAAATTGCAAATGTTGTTCTTCCTAACATTTTCCTACTGTCCACTTTTAATATATTGTTGTGACACCTGCATACTTGTCACAAGAGCCTATTACTGGTGGAAGCGCTTAATTATTGCCATATATGTCTGAAATGTGGAGTCTGTGTTTGCATAAGTTTAGATTTTGGTTGTGAAATATCTAACTAATGAGGAGGAAACTGTCCCAGCATTTGCCTAAAAATACTGCCTAAAGCCATATGCTTAAGTCCAAGTTTGAACCTAAGCACGTGTACCCTCCCTTCCCCAATTTAGTATAGTGGCACTGCAGTAGGCATTGACAAACTGGCAGGTGAAAAAGTAATTGTAAATACGTCCTGCATTCCCTATGATTATTTAGACTAAACAAACTTTTTGTCACAATGACACCCATTAGCATCTCTTTAAAACTGATATATTACATAGAATTTCATACAGTGTTCATACGTTTCACCAACTGTTTTTAATACTCTTTGTTTTTTCCAATATTCCCACCATTCGGTTGTTTACTCGCGTTGCGGAGTCACAACAACCACCACGTGTTCAGTGTTTATATGTACGCAAGTCCCTGTTTCTCTGCTGTTTTCATAATATTTCAGGACTCCACAATTCCAACAACCTCAATGACTGTTTCACCATGAGAGGAATCAGAGTTATCCCTGAAACCACCGCCGCTTCAGAACTTCGGAGATGGGAACTTGCATACCAAAATATCCTAGATACCAGACACCCACCCGGCCTAAACCACCGATAAAATTCCTTTCTTTGACGCATCACTCATTATTATTAGTATTAGAATTATTGTCATTCAACTACTTACAACTTTTTTTTCAAAATTTATCTGTCAATATTTATTTGCCTAGTTTTTGTTTTTATTTCAACATTCCGTACCCTTTTGGTATATTACTAATTCTATCACCATCTGCGATATACATATTTATATATGTCCTCCCGCCATATTGATAATGCACTCAATCATGTAGGAAACTTCGGTGTGTGCACACCTCCCGAACCACATGACTCATTTTCTTTAGCATGAATAAGGTGTAAAACCGAAATATTGTGTATTCTTGTTTTCTTCATATATGTTCTTCACCTGTCGCTGCCTTCAACTATGGCGTGTGATGAGTCATTTTCCCCTTTCCTTGTAATTTATAATGTTTTTTTTGAAGTAAATGTTGGTACAACATACCTTTTTTAACATTTTGGATGTAAGATGCACTTCATCTTCAAGAATTAAAATTTTTGTGTGGAAACTGTGACAGCTGCTAGTGTTTAGTTGGTAGGTATGTTAGAATTGCTCTAATAATTCTATAATTAAACTAAGGAAAAAGGAAACTGCTTTATGCAATATAATTGCTAGGAAAGGGAAAATGACTAATCACTCGCCAAAGTTGAAGGCAGCAACGAGAGAAGAACATATATCACGAACACACAAATAAACTCAATATTTAACGGTTATATATTAAGTTTATTTGTGTGTTCATGATATATGTTCTTCTCTCGTTGCTGCCTTCAACTTTGGTGAGTGATGAGTCATTTTCCCTTTCCTTCTAATAATTCTATAAGACGTATAAAGTTAGAGAAGTGTTCCAGTTCAGTTTATGCAAATAGTTACACATAATTTTATGGTATTTTTCAGATTAAATTTATAGTATTACTTGCTAAGTCCCACTGCTAACTTTAATATTAATTAGCAGCAAGTAAACATCCCGCCAATTTCAACATAGGCCCTAATGTTGATTTCTGCGGTTGCAATATCTCTTAGCATATTATTATTCTTAGCCAACAAACTGCTTTAAAAATTATACACTTTAGCGCAACGGATAATATTGTTAAATAAATCAACCAATATACTCATTTATATGCCAAAATTTATTGCACATTTTTAAACATCTGTCTATCACAATACACAGTACTATACATTCACTCTCTCATGGTCCTTCCTCCATCTTAACAACCAACCTCCCCCTCCGCCAACAGTACAGTCATACCAACCACAAATAATTAAATTACTAAAAAAACTTAAAACTACACACACTACTCATGCTGTGAAGTCTGTTAAATCTATTTTATTTACAATTTTTTGACAATGATTTTGTGAGTGGGATCTCACATACTTTTAAATGATAAAACAAAACATATCTGCCATTTGTGTTAAAATTTGAGATATATTTATTTATTAAGACCTGATTACTTTGCAGTGTTAATAACTTACTCTTTTTAATGTATACAGGTGATGATTATCTTCTGAAGATGCGTTTCATAGACCACATATTTGACGATATGGTTGTAGATGAAGCTACGGTTAAGATTATTTTACCAGAAGGCTCAAGCAATATTAAAATATCAACTCCATATCCAGTGGAGCGTTTGCCAGATTCTCTTCACTATACATATTTGGATACTACAGGCCGACCTGTTATTACCCTCAAGAAGAAAAATCTTGTTGAAAATCATATACAAGACTTCAAGGTTGGTACTTGATCCCTTTTGTATTTGTAATTATTGTACCATTCTCAGATTTTTAAAGTAGTAAGAGAGTTATACAAGAGTGAAGTCTTTCTTGGCATTGGGTATTAACATAATGCTCTTGGATAACTAGCCAAGTGAAAATCGTATGAAAATACCATATTAACTCAGCTGGTTAATCTACAGCAGTGGTTCCCAACGTGGGCCGTACCGCCCCCCGGTGGGCGTTAGAGAGCTCTAAGGGGGCGTTCGTGAGCAAAGGAAAATTTGGGGGGCGTTGACGCCCAGCCAGCGCCCCCCTGACCAACACTGCCAAGGACGTGCCGATAAGATTATTTAATAACAAAAAACATTCAACAAATGTTTCAGCAAGTAATTCCAAATGTCCTTTAAGCAAGATCAGTGGGGATTAAAAGTTAGTATTAGTACATTATATCTTTGTTCCCAACACCTGCTTCAATAGTTCATGAATACCATTTCTTCCT
Organism: Vandiemenella viatica; assembly: GCA_031002005.1. Classification (NCBI taxonomy): domain Eukaryota; kingdom Metazoa; phylum Arthropoda; class Insecta; order Orthoptera; family Morabidae; genus Vandiemenella; species Vandiemenella viatica. The sequence continues at coordinate 211,073,565 of CM061921.1, forward strand.
CCAAAGCAAAAAACTTATTGAACTCGGTGTGAAAAGGCCGGCTCCGGTTTGCGTGAAAACGTCCTTAGACTATCTGACATTTTTTAAAAATATTTTTTAAATTTTTTATTTTCTATGGAAGAAATTATGTATAGTTGCTTCTCTGACTATAAAATACCCCCAGAAGCTCACAACTCGTGGTGCCTGTGTTCTCCCGCATGAGACCGCATTTGGATCTGCAATTTCTTTCATTTGATCCAGGCCTCTGCTGTGTACTTTCTTCTCGATGTCAGTTGGTCAACTGTTGTTCTCTGGCCCTCATGGTAATTTAGGGTTATGGAAAGAGTGTCAACTATGGGTGTAAAGTGTGTCGACTTGGAACTTGAATTTGTGGAATAGGGAAGAAAGTATTTTCCTGAACTTACATTTTGTTTGTACTTACATTTTGCCAACAGTCGTTATATATAATGGAACAGAAGTAATCAGGGTGCCGGAAATGACATTATAATGAAAAATTATTAAATAGCATGGTCAACGGATTTGAAAATTGAAAAATTTCTTTTCAACGTGTCGACAAAATCCTCTCATATGCTGGAGAGATAGATTATCGAATGTCCTGGACAGACTTTGTCCGTAAATCCTGTCACACTCAGCCCTAAGTCGCCCACACACACACAGTGGCAAGGCCACTCAGTATCCCATCACGGATCAGTCCTTCTGTATGTGTGGATGGAAACCGTCAGTATTACAGTACGCTGGCAAACTCCCTTAAGGATTTCAGCAAGTCGAAAGTCCTGACGGTGGTTCGAAGGGCATCGGTCAGTTAAGAGCTCTGTGTGCAGATAGTTAAACTTTATCGCAAAAAATGGAAGATTTCAGCCTCAGGCCTCTTACGACGTTACATTTAAGGGACATCAAACAGATGGTTATAAAATTTGATGAGACATTTTTTACCACATTACAAAATTCAGTTAAACTTCGATTCTCAAAGAATAGTACAACATATTCCTGTATCTTTAGGGCGCTAATAACCCCGATGTTGACGCGCCCTAAAGCACAAATAACAACAACAACAACATCCTGTATCTTGAAACACTAATGATAATGATACAGTAAAATTTATGGGTATAATAATTTATTTATGTCAATAGTATTTATATAGTTATATTATTTAATTTATATTCCTATCTTTCTTCAATATTTTATTTTTTATTTTCTGTTCTCTCTTCACCCTCTTATAAACAACCGAATCCCAAAGTACCATCAAGCTGGGTCACATGAATATACCGTTTCTATTCCGTTTCTTTTGATCAATTCCACTTATTATGCAAAATCTGAATTATTGTTTTGAAAAACCTCAACCCTGCATTCGGGATATATGGCTTAAGAAATGTATTGATACGCCTCATTCTCTAAATTTTTATTCATTATATTGCGCCTTTTAATTTTAACCGAGATTAAAATCTCTGATGTATTTTTACAAAAAAAAAAAACTTAGAACATCTTTACCATTTTAGCTGAAAATGCGTGAATTGAAGACGGTCTGTAGGACTGTGTGTTAGTGGGGAGCGAGGGGTCCGAGGGGTCCTGTCTGTCGCTGGCTCATGCATAGACGTCCTCTGAAGGCAGTCAGTTATCCCGCCAATGTATGGGTTGCTAATATAACCATGAATTAGACTTATATTAACTCGAATTGTTCTCCGTCCATCTTTATGACTGCCTGTTTATCAGTTTGAGCAAATTTTGTAGAACAGCTTGTTATGAAATTACATATTCAATTCTATCCTTTTTTGATAGAGATCTGCCAACCGGAAGTGGCAGATTAATGATGTCATTTTTATCTAAGTTATTTTAAGAAGATTTTTTAACTGAGAAATTTGAAGAATAAGTTATTTTCCAAACTTAAATAAACAAGTTATAATTAACAACTTTTATTTCTAAATTTTTTCGATAAAGCTTAATAATTTTATTATTCTTATTTCATTACTACTATTTTGTACATCGTTTCCGTGGCTGGGCGGTAACGTAATTTAAAAATACTTCTAAAATTTGTATTTATACTTTTTAAATAAATTTAAATAAATAATAAATGTTTTTTGCAGTTTATTTGTTCGTCGCAAAATATTCATGAAATAATGAACACAAATTTCAATTTATTTAATTAAATTGTAATAGAAAATCTATTTTAGGGAATAACGTGATGATGGTCATATCAAAATTTACTTTTATTTTCACAGATGTCACATTCAAATAAAAAATGTAGACAGTACAATGTCGAATACTCGAAATATGGTTTTATTGAGGCACCCTCAAACTAGACATTGTCAATGTGCCTGATTTACCAATTTTTCTATGAAACCTTCACGTTTAGAAGAACATATAACCAAAATACACCCTGACAGAAAACATAAAATTTTATCTTACCTCGAATGTTCAAAGAACAATATTCAAGACGTTCATCTTTAACTGGTATGTTTTCAGTGGCATCCAAACAAGACGCAGATGCCCTTCATGCCTCTTACAACATTTCCTTGCTTATTGCTAAATCGGGAATACCGCACATGACTAGGAAAGAATTGATACTAATATCTGTGAGTGAGGCTCTGCGTACTGTACTGCACAAGCCGGCGTCTGATATTATTAAGAGAATCCCAATTAGCAATAACACAGAACAGAGGCGAATCAATGAAATGTCTGAGGACGTGGAGAGTTCTCTAACAGATTTTTTGAAGACAGCCGAATTTTCTTTACAGCTTGATGAATCTACTTTACCAAACAATGATTCATTACTTATTGCGTACGTTCGCTTCATCAGTGGAAAAAAGTTGCCAAGAATTACTGTTCGCAAAAAATTTAAAAACTGATACTAAAGGAAAATCTAAATACAAGTTTTGGAACACTATTTCGAAGAAAAAAGTATTCATCTAAATAATATCGTGTCCATTGCTATTGATGGTGCTCCAGCAATGGTTGGACGATACCGAGGGCTGGTTTCATATTTGAAACAGGCAGTACCAAATGTACCAATGATCGCCTGCATGGCTCACTACAGCGTGTAATTCCAGCAGTTAACAAGATCAGAAGCAATGCTCTCAATAGTAGATTGTCTGATAAACTTTGTGATGAAAATGACGAGGATTTCAATCGTTTGCTATTTATTGCACACAAAAGTTCGTTGGCTGTCAAAGAGTATCTTTCCAACAAGATTTTATGACTTTTTTGACTCCATTATAAAGTTTTTTGAAATCAAGGATGTTTCATTAAGAGAAAATTTATTGAAATATAAGAATTACATAGCTCATTCAACTGATCTATATCATAAATTTAATGAAACAAACCCACGGCTGCAAGGAGATAATTTGAATTTGATCAAAGCAAAGTCAGTTATTTGTGCGTTCATGTCAAAACTTGCCTTGTACAAACAGGATGTGGGTCGAAGACAAATCTATGAGTTTTCAAATCTTTCCTCTGTGAAAACAAATGATGAAGATATTTTAGTATTTTGTTAACATTTGGAAGCACTTAAAGAAGATTTAAAAAATAGATTTGAGGATATTCTTAACATGACCATTCCAGATTGCGTATTAGAACCTTTCTCGAATCTACAAACAGCAGATTTATCGCTACAGGAAGAGTTGATAGAACTGTCAACAAATGAAGAATTAAGATTGAAATTAAAAAAAAATGGATATCAATAATTTTGGCTACAGAGGCAAAATCCAGATTTATATCCGACTTTGTGGGCTGCAACAAAAAAGTTTTTTGTTGCATTCCCGTCATCATATTTAGCCGAAAGGGGATTTAATGTAGTAACCAATTTACTAACAAAGAAAAGAAACAGATTTTTAGTAGTTGAATGCAGTGATTTGAGACTCCTGCTGACAAATATAGCACCAAATGTAGAAAAATTAGTACCATTACATGAAACTCAGACCTCTCACTGATAATTTTACAATAATTTTCAATAAATGTTTTTAATCAAATTTTTTACAAGGCACCAATATTCTTAATATTCTTTAATAAAGTAATTTTAAAAATCTGTCATTGTTGTTCAATATTTAATATAGCCCAATTCACCTAAGAGGGGTGCCACAAATCACTGTTTGAAGAAGTCGGCAACAAGCCAA
>CM061921.1:211078670-211107541 GCA_031002005.1 Vandiemenella viatica
AATAATTTACCCAAAAAGTTGAAAGAATTTAAAAGCTAAAATTTGCAGAGGACAAATGTAGGTGGGTGCATGAATGGTGGAAGATGGGTGTGTAGGGAAATTGCCACTGGAGCGTGCGCTCTATTGCAATTTAATTAAATATTATTATTATGGAGGTAGGTAATAATTTGCCCTGTGAGGCAGCATTATGACAATACATTTAATCTTAGTTTTATGGTATGTCAGTTCAAGTATTCAGTTTATTACTCATAAGTGTACACAAAGGTAAGTTGGCCTGTTGCTCCCTTGTATTCAAATTTTTCACTAAAACCATATAGTTATGGTTATTTTCTGGTACCAGAGTGGACTAAAATCAGAATAAAAGAAATATGGTTGGGATTCTAAGGATGGGCCTACATTTTTAATCATGCAGAGATTTTTATCCATGTTTTTTAAGATGTAAATGATGCAAAAGCTAATACAGATAAAGTCTAATAACTTGTATTTGTTTTGCAGTTTACTTGCTTATAAACCTAAAGTAGTTGTTAATGGTTATTTGTAAGGGAGGTTTTAATTGACCAAGTTACCAAAGTGATTAATATATTAAAATGTTTATGCAGTTTTACATTTTTGTTATTAAAGATTCCATACTGTTATCTTTTAGTTAATTTTGTGTAACTGGGAAGACAGTTTTAAATTAAAATGTAAGTTTGTCCATTTCGGTTTGCATTGTTTGGTTGTATACTTGTCCTTTTGAATTGTAAAAGCCACTTAGTTACATTACAGCTACTATTTATGTTGATCAAATGTTGTTGCATGTATTTTGTGAAATCGTACAATATTCCAAAATAAAGCACTGCTTGGATCTGCCTTATTGTGTGTTGTTTATTTTTAATTCTAGAAAAAAATTGAGTGCATGTCAGTTGTATTTAGTTAACTAGGTTTTGTGACTGTATATTTTGTAATAAATTTTCTTTCCACAACTTGCGTCTTTTTATTTTACCCTTTTTTCAATCACGTTTTTGTTAAATACCTGTATCTGCCACAAGTCCATATTAAATAATAAGTTTTTCTTGTGTTAGCAGCAAACGTCTCACATTTGTTTAGCTTGAAATGCTGCTGGAAGATGGCATCTATATTTTAAGATAATTCATTTTGTTGAAAAAATAGCTGTCACTAGGTTTCTTATTGTCAAGTACTAATGACGTGACATTCCTGAAACTGGTATAATTCAGGAGATGGTACTTGTGTTTCAGATAGTTACAAATCGTCTAATTTTGTCACCACAAATGAATGGCGGAATCTCTCGCATGTACACATTTTGTTTCCATTTTTCAAGTAATTGACGTAGGGCTACTTTCTTTTAAATCATCAGTAGAATTTTTAACATAGTTTGATGAATTGTGTATAAAATATTCCTGATCCTGCTGGATTTTTAGCAGTGCTTTGCTTATTAGCGGGTTTAGTATTTTCCTTTATTTTGATATATATTTTTTTAAGAGAGGTCATAAATTGTCAGCAACTTGTATCGAATTAAAAGAAGTGTTATGATTAAATAATTTTAGTTTTGGTTTATTTGCTGTCACTTGCTACCATCAATTTTTGTGTTTTTATTCAGTATAATACTGGAAATTGAAGTTGTCTAGTTTGTGATTTTGAAATCTTAATGTATTTATAAACAGTAATTTTTCCTTGTTTAAGATAGAAGAAATGGGCGAAACATTTGACATTTCTGTTTAAAGATGCTAGTCACATGCATAGTTGTTGTTGTTTCTCATATACATCAATGATCTATGCGACATAATAGGGGGGATGAAAAGATTATTTGCCGATGATGCTATAATTTATCGCGAAATCAAAACCCAGGACGACTGCGCTTTGTTACAAGACGATATTATGAAAATAATTGCGTGGTGTAAAGATTGGCAGTTGGAGTTAAACGCTAAAAAGTGCCAAGTCATGCGTGTAAGTAAAAAGGTGACACCATTTAACTATGAATATACGATTAATGGCACTGTCCTTAGAACGGTAGATTCCGCTAAATACCTAGGGGTAACAATTCGTAATAATTTGTCGTGGAATGAGCATATCGAGAATGTAATGGGAAAGCAAATCGTATGCTCCGATTTCTAGGTCGTAATTTAAATCAATGCACTCAGGAAGTTAAATCGATTGTATACAAGTCACTAGTACGTCCTCACTTAGAGTATTGTTGTTCTGTATGGGGTCCCCATCAAAAGGGGTTAATGGAGGCTTTAGAGAAGGTCCAAAGAAGAGCCGCCCGATTCGTGACAGGTATATATAGTTGGAGGGAAAGCGTAAGTGCGATGTTGAAGGAGTTAGGTTGGGAAGACCTGGAACACCGAAGGCGTTGCTCTCGACGGAAGCTAATTGAAAAATTCACGACAGATGTATTTCGGAATGACAGTCAGCAAATATTGCTACCAGCAACATTCATATCTCGAAATGACCGTGAAAATAAGATAAGAGAAATCAGGGCCAGAACCGATTCATTTCTGTACTCATTTTTCCCACGAGCGATTAGGGAATGGAATAGAAAGGATTTACCGGGCGAGTAAACTTAAAATCCGACAGGAGTAGCTTTCGATAAAGCACTCCAGCCATCCTGATCTGGGTTTTCCCAGATCACTCCACGCGAATGCGGGGATGGTTCCTCACAATAGCCCATGGGCGCCTCCTGCCATATCCCTTCCATAACCATAACCCTTTTCGATAGGTGCAATGCACCCTCCGCCACACACTTTTAGTGAATCGCGGAGTAATAATAATAATAATAATACATAGTTAACACATTCATATTTTTCGGCTTCATTTTTTTTTTCTTAAAATACAATTATATTGCTGCAACAAAAACTTTACATTGGAAAATGCTACCAAGTATTGTAGTGTACGTGCATTGTATTGACTAGTGACACACGATGGTGGCTGTAATATAAATTGTACGAAGTGGTATCTGTAAATTTAATTTGAGAAACACTTTGTTGAAAACAAATTTTTGAAATGTACTGCATATGTTACTTCACATCCTGATCCAGGAGTATACACATTACATACCTCTATTTCTCTCTTTGTATATGAAGTACTTACTCTCACCTGCTAAAATAAGTCCTAATGCATATCGTTCTGGAATTTATAGAGAGCAGTTGAAGATGATGAGCGTGATAATTCCGTGCTGCTTTCGTTTTTGAATTTTCTTAGCTGAAGTGTTTGAGAAATCTTACATCATACTGAAGTTTGATTAATGTGTCAGTTTTTTTACATATAGTTGACATCAAAAATTGACTGTTTTTTTGTTTGTTGAGAATCAACATTAATTGTTACAGCAATTGATAATGCATGTACACAGCATTGGTTCTGTCTTCCAGTAGGATCGTGTGAACCAGGAATGTTTCTTAATCACTCTTACACAAGTTCACATGTTCTCAGAGTTGTTATGCCTTTTTAAATTACTTTCTTTCAAAGCAGTTGGTGCTGTTGCACTAGAAACATTTTCTTATGTTCTTTTTTATCGTTTAACATTATAGCTGCAAGAACTATTTCAGGGACTATGAAAATTGATCTCACTTCTCAGTTTGTAAATTCCTCTCCCAATCCCTTTTTTACTAGGCATGTAGTCTTATTTTTCCTATATTACCTGGATTTTACATGACTGCTGCAATATTATCCCCGTGTTTTGTGCTTGGCACATGCATGTCTTTCTGAATGATGGCTTAAAAATGTGTTCCTTTACACCCACTGTTTTCATGGTACAGAATTGCACACTTGCTGTTATGTTCTGGTGTTTCTTCAGCAAGTACACTTTAAGGACTGAGATGTTTCAGTTCTTTAGTGTACTATGGGATTTTCTGGTATGTTCATCTCGAATAAGTCTAATATGCTCTGATTTCCTTTTTCGCAGAGTTGTTTGGTTCTTAAACAAGGTGTTCGAGCAAATTTTCTGTAAAGGATTGTTATATCATCTCGCACGATGCTTTATCCCTGCCTTCGATTTTGAAAAGGTACGTATTCTTGTCTGTATATGACAAGTTGAAGCCTCGTCCTACACTAAGTATGTGCTCAGGAATGTACTTGTCTTCTCTGTAAAACTGTTGAGAAGTACCAACACTTCGGTATGCAGGGATTGTTGTTCAGTTATGTTGAAGCTGTACAGATAAGTTACTAAAATGCCACAATCATCAGAATGTTGTTAAGATACTGTCTAATTGCATTGTGTAAACTGAATTGTTCGTCAGTGTTAAAAACTTTTTTTCTGTCCCTTGTGTTGCTGCAGTCTCTGCAGTGTGTATTTTGCTCTGGTAACCAGTGGAAAATCTGTTGGTCTTAAACCAAGTTACTAAATTTGTATCTTTTGTTCCTTGAACTTTCTTCAATTTCACCTTTATTACAGTACCCTTTTTTGTTCGTGTTATTGTTTGCAGAATTATGTTGATACTAAAAGAAGGGTAATAATTTAAGTTTTGTCTCTGTATTTCATTTTGTAGGGCATGGTTAAAGATCAATTCGTTGTTTGAAGAAGATGACTGTTACTGTATAAATATGAAAAACTGTTGAATACAAAACGATGTATAGACTAAACATATGTTTTTGATGATTTGTGTAGGCTTATTTCTGTTCTATTTAGAAGTACCAGATTATCACTTGTCTTGTATTTGGTATTTTTTGCGTAAACTATTACCTTCTCAGTTTGTCTAGCAATCAGTTTAGTTGAGATTTGTTGTTAGAAAACAAAAATTAACTTAATAATTGTTCCTTCATAATTACACCTATACAGCTGTTGTTGGATATTATTTATTTTAGGGACGCGTTTCGCCTCTCGTCGAGGTATCTTCAGTGTACAATGTGTTCTGTAATATATAATATTTTGAACATAATTTTTTTTTTTTTTTTTACGTGTAACGAAATTATTCATAAATGTAGGATGCATAGTATAACTTATATTTACATATCAGTTTTGAATTATCGAGCAGAATGTCTTGTTTACATAAGGTAGGATTCATATTTTAACTTACATTCACATTTCTGTTTTCAGGTGTGGTTGTAGGTCACCTGTGTCCTCAATCAGTACGCTTTTTACACTATTGCACATAGTTACACAGTTTGTACAAAGTTGGGATCTTATTAATCCACTGGTGGTCAACTTTGAAATCACAGTTTTTGGTGCACGACATTGTCAAGCTTCAGTTTTTGTTTGAGTGCTGCTGTGTTCAGCTGTTTTTCCGGCGGTGCTCTGTCGGAAGTGGCGTGAGTGGTGTTTGAATATTGTAATTACATTTGTGTGTGTGTGTGTGTGTGTGTTTTGTTTATCCAAAATGTGTATGTGTGTCGAATGGAGGAGACACAAAATGGTGTTAAATTACTGTTGTGGTGAAATTTGAGTGTTTAATGCCGTTTTGTGTCAGTTTCAATGTTTATTAACTTGAATTGTTTGTGATTGAGTTCTGGTTTCATGGCATATACCAACTGACATGTCAGAATTGTGATGCAGTTTACATTGGTCAAACAAGGAGACAATTCCAGACAAGATATAAGGAACACTTGCGAGCATTATATATAGTAATCATTCAACTTTTGCAGAACGTCTCTTATCCAATAACCATCTCCTTACAAACATACAGATATGAAAATTCTAACAACAAACAATATGAAACACAATATTCTAACTCTTCAAGAAAACCATCAAATTCAAAAAGCAATAGTCTCAGGAAAAACACGTACTTAATAACCATGTAAACTTAACCCACCGAACTCTATTCAAGTTAATAAACATTGAAACTGACACAAAACGGCATTAAACACTCAAATTTCACCACAACAGTAATTTAACACCATTTTGTGTCTCCTCCAATGACACACATACACATTTTGGCTAAAGCAAAGCAAAACAAACACACACACACACACACACACACAATTCTAATTACAAAATTCAAACTCTCCACTCACGCCACTTCGACAGAGCACCACCGGAAAAACAGCTGAACAACAGCAGCACTCAAACACTGAAGCTTGACAATGTCTTGCACCATAAACCGTGCTTCAAAGTTGACCACCAGTGGATTAATAAGATCCCAACTTTGTACAAACTGAGTAACTATGTGCAATAGTGTAAAAAGCGCACTGATTGAGGTCACAGGTGACCAACAACCACACCTGAAAACAGAAATGTGAATGTAAGTTATAATATGAATCCTACCTTATGTAAACAAGACGTTCTGCTTGATGATTCAAAACTGATATGTAAATATAAGTTATATTATGCAGCCTATATTTATGAATAATTTCATTATACATTAAAAATGTTCAAAATATTACATATTACATAAAACATTGTACACTGAAGATACCTCGACGAGAGGTGAAATGCGTCCATAAAATAAAAAATATCCAACAACAGCTGTATTGGCGTAATTATTAAAGAAAAATTATTTATTTCACAAACAACTGTGGAAGAAAAGACCTACAATAATTACAAAAGTTGAGTATTTGTTTATTGTGACTGCTTCACTGTATTTTTTTGTAACCTGCTATCGAATGTGCAATAATTGTATAAATCAGACTCGGTAGTTCATCGGGGGCTGAAAAGATTTTTAAATTTATTATTTTCTTTGCATTGTGGTAATATGTTTCATGCTCGTTTAAAAACTGTGCTTCTTTTTTGGGGGGGGGGGGGCGGGCTGATGCTTGCTTTATAAACTTTCATTTTAAGATTTGGTCAGGTATTTTACACTGTTATATAAAGGTTTTGACAAAGAATTATTGTTGGTTTCTAATATAACAGTGTAAAAGAATGTTTGGGGTGTAACACAGCTCATCCACAACCCATCCAGCTTTTCAAATATTTTATATGAATCATGAAAAGTTTTAGTTGTATGTATGAATGCATGTTCATTATTTTTTCTCCTGCTAAAAATGCATGCATTAAAAAACTTATTTTCCTCAGTGCTGGGGTAAATGTGTTGAATGCATTATACGGTGCAGACTGATATACGTAACCAGAACAGAAAGTAATATATTTGCATCAGTGCTGAAAAGTTTGAATTGACTGAATGATAGTTGGGATGCAATCTTTATTTTACTTTCATGATGATGAGATTTTTTATGTCACTGAAGAATTTACTGCAAAATATAAGGATTGTCTGAAAATATTCAGTCATTAATAGATTACATTGCTATTGTCAAACAGCAAAACATGGAATTTCAGGAATAATTCTAGTGAGTTAGCAGTTATTGTTTGGATGTGACATTCACAAGATTGCAGGTTTTATCCCCAGTCAGGTCTTCCAGATTTTGAGTTTCTGCTATTTCCTGAAATCATTTCAGGTCAGTGCTAGGGTAGTTGCTTCCCATTACTTGCCTCCATTCCTGTTCTGGCTCTAATTACCTATATATATGGGGGGTGTTTTGTTGCTGCTGCCCACTTCCCTATGACTTTCGTGAGTCTGGCATATGATCTTTTTCCTTTCCATATAAATAATTCCTTATCACACACTTTAATTTATCATTAGCTGAAATTACTATCAGCAGTCAATAACGAGAACTTTTGATGTTCCCCTTTCTTCTTATCCAGGCTTACATTTTGGTCTTCGTATATTTCAAAAGTGGAGCGTTGTAATGTTACAAGCCTTTTTTTATGCTTTTAAGTATTGACTCGTGTGTTTGATTCACAATTGCCAGTTCAGTTTTCTCTTAAGGGAAGTATTGTGTTTTCTTTTTATTTGCCTGTAATGCAGATACGGTTTTTATGTAATTTGAAAAGTACCAAGGACTGTTTTGAGATTTTTTTGTTTAGTTATATGTGCTTGAATGCATCAGCTGTTAAATGAATTTTAACACAATTTCTTGCTTGGTATATAGGTAAGATACTGATGTTATCTATACCGTGGATACATGTGTTGCCTGATATCTACCCCTAAACTCTCTCTGCAAGGTTCGTAATTTTAATTCGGTTGCCAATCTTCCTTCAATTTACACCACAAGAGATCCTGGTGGGATGCTGAATCACAGAAATTAAAGTCATGGTTGTAAATAATTCAGAATATTATCAGTGTCTTGAAGTTAATACTGGTATAATGTAACATATCAGACTGCAATACAAAGAAGATTGCAGGTTATTCTTCAAACAAATTTACATCTGTCTGAAGCGTAATCTAAATTGCATCCGGATTTGAGTGCACTTGAAAGAACTCTTTGACACATTGAGAATTTTCTTAAGTTGCATCTAGTCACTAAAAGTTTCTATCACCGGACATCTTAACAATGCAAAAATAAGTCACCAGCTTCATGATGGACAAATTTATAGGAATTGCTACTTCCTTTTCCTGGATCAAAGTATTGCAGAGTGTGCCTGATTAACAATTGAGGCAATGAGGAAAACTGATTAGGGTTTATATACCCTCTCCCTGGGGAAAGTGCCATTCTTTATTTCCCATGTTATTTTAGTCTGATTTTTCTGAAGCTCTTCTATCTGATAGAGTAGATTATTTTAAATACTTTTGTCTATGACAATTTTCTTTGTAATCCTCCCCATTTAGGTGTTACAAATTTCTGAAGACCGAGGGTTGAATATTTTAGTTATTTCTCTTTAACTTCAAAGATTTTTAGTTCCTCATAAAGTTACTTAATACATCAGGACATTCATTTTAATTTTCTGTTCTTAATTTGACGTATGTTTCAGCACTGGGGCTGTTTTTATTTAGTTGCAGTTTTTAATTTCCTACTATAGTGCCTTACTTTCAACTTAACTTTTCTCTCTGGATAATGCTATTTCAGAAAATTATATCATTTTATTAAGTTACAGTTTTACATAGGGATTTCACTACTCTTAGAATTTCCTGCTCTGTTTAAGTATTCATGCCTCACTTTTGACAGATTCCTATTTCTTCATTTAGGTTGATATGATCACTGTACTGAAAATGGTATTGGTATGAAGTGTTTTCAGCATTTTAAGTGTATTGTAATCTAGAATTATACCTCATTTAAGGTGCTTTCATATATTTTGCTTGATGCATATTATAAATCATAAAATGAATGCAGTTCTTGCTGAATACCTATTCATCAAGAATACAATGCTTATGGGAAAGGTTTGTTGATTTTGAAAGAGGTTAATTTGAATATTGAAAACTACACAGTACATTTAATCAGGAAATTTGAATATTGACTGTTGATTTAGTAATGAACATAGATTATGAATTCTGTTGGTGTAGGGTTTCTATATTATTAGCAAAGTTGTACTATACTGATGTAAAATAGAAACATTGTGGGAATTATTTCATTCATGAATCCTTCCTGTATAAAAACTACAGTAAAAATATTATTACTGGAATTGTCCACACAAATGCAGATAAAATAGAGAAAATTAAATGACTTGTGGCTCGTCTTAACAGGAAAAATGTTAAAATATAGTAAAAGATATATTTATACTCTTTTGTTCCAACACTGGCATTTTCTCCAATGTTTTCCTGTTACCTGTAACAGAGTTGTATGTATGCCTTTCATAGTACAACAGGGCCAGTTCTAGGATTCTCAGGCCCCAGGCAAGCATTCTTACAACCCCCTCCATCTCTTACAATTTTTTTTATAAGCTTTTTTTTTTTTTTTTATAAAGTTAGAAAATTTTAATGCAAAAATGTACATAATCTATGTAGATTTTAAAACTTGTGTTTTATTTCTATTTAACTAGGCACCCTGACTGGCTACTTTTACCCCGCTTACCTCTCCCTAACACTGGCATTGACTGTATCAATGTCTTAATGTTCCGTGAACTGTACCAACTCAAATAACTACTCTATTGCTATCCACATCAATGTATTACCATCTGATGCATTGACCTCAATTTTTAGGATTTTCTCCAACACTAGCAATGTTTTCGGGTCAACTTGCAACATGTTATATATCTGTGCTAGTTCCAGTCATGTTATATTCACTAGAGGTAGGATTTTCTGCATATGCTCAAGAACAATCCAGCTGTAATGGTGTAAGTTGTAGGAGCATTTGGTAATTTGCAAGACATCATTTACTTTGTGGACACTATCCTTGATAAATCAAGATTACTTGAATCACTTGTACATGATACATTCATTTGGAAGATTGAAATAAGGAAGGTGGAAAAACTGGCACTAGCAAAATATGTTTAGTGGGGTCCATGATATCTTGTTTGACAGGATGCATATAATCTCAAAGGAAAGATAGCAGATACAGAGACTAAAGGAGACCCCTTGTATTGCATAGTGCCTCAAGAACTTTAACAGTGACAGAATTGTTCCCTTACTGCTAGATACTGAGTGGGAACTGTGAAGTGTCTCCCATTACCAGGGCTTTTACGCATATATATAGCTGTCAGTTGTGAGAGTAATCAGTGGTCTTATAACTTTTGTAGAAGTCCAGAAATGAGGGTGAAAGTGTTACATGCTAATAAATGGATTATACATGATACAGACACCCGTAGACTATGGTACTGGTACAGAAGACTATGAATATGTATTTGTATTGTGTGTTGAGTCACTAGAGTCTTGAGATTAATTACTGTGTTCATACAAAGTGTTGAGATACAGTTTATTAAACATGATAGTACAGCAATAACTGAACCCAGAATGTGAACATATGGGTCAAGCCTTTCATTTCGTAGAATATAAAAAAAAGTTGCAAGTGCAAATTTCTTTTTGTGCAAGTTACATCAAGTGTTTGGTCACCTTTCAGTCAAGTCCCCCCCCCCCCCAATACTCCTTGTATCTTAACTGGGGTTATTATATCATTTAAACTACTACTATATCCCTGGCTCCATAAGCATTTTGGATTCACTTGTGATCATTGCCCATTGGACTAGAATGATAGGTAAGGTTTTTATGGAGATTAGGGACAACCACTTAAAGAATGAATGTCTGTGATGGGATGTGAGATGAACTCACAAAACAAATTTTAACCTCAGCTAAAATAGTTTCTGCACTATGATATAGTGTATGAACAGGTGAACCAGTTGCTGATATTGTGTAGTATACCTTAAGTGGAAGTACTATGCTATGAATATTACAGAATCTTCATTTTCGTGTAATAAAAGCCTGCAGTTCTTTCTTGTAGGTCATGCTGATTTCCTTGCCCCCAGACTTCTTTTGATTCTGTTGCTGACAAGTATTAGTTCAATTCACTCCACTCCTTCCCCGCAAAAGTTACCTGTACAAAAGCACTCGATGTTTGTGTTAATTCTCGATAAGAGATGTATTGGTTTCTTTGATTATGATTGTTTTGGTTTACTAAATTGTTGACTCTTACAGTGCATATATGAAAATATTTTTTGCATTGGATGAGGGGGGAAGTGACTTAAATGAAATGGTAATTCAAATATGCAACTCTTAGTAGTACAGTTTTCTATTTGCTTGTTATAATGGAATAGCAACATTTTGCTTTATAGCGGTTGTATGCGTACGTTTGAAATATGGTCTGGCATATCTTCTTTGTGCAAACTTGCCAGTTTAACTGAATGTAATAGTGCTTTGTTATATTGCATGGAAGCTGCAGATCAATTTTGTTACACTTTACCAATTCACATAGGTGAGAATGCTGGGATGATCCTCAAATTCATCTTAGAAATATAATAAAATATTTGTAAAAAACTTAATGTTCTAATAGGTGGAAAAAAAATCTGCCATCATTTAATATTGTTGATACCAGTCACATACTGCATTAAGGCGTGCATACAGAAATGTTTATACAACTTCATAAATTGTATGAATTCAATTATTCTTTCAAAATGCTTCAAAAAATGTTGCTATCACCCCTTAAAATTTATGAAAGTTCTTTCCATAAACTTCCAGAATATTCTCTACATTTTAAGCAAATCTGGCACCACTTCACTAATCAAATGCTCATAGAATCATTCCAGTGACAGTAAAATGCAAAGGTGGAGGTCTTTTGTATGATTCGCTTGGTGTATGTCACCTCCTTAGCTAAACATTTTAAGTGCTTAGTGACCTTGAAAGAACTATCCCAATACCTTCACTTGTAACCTTTAAAACTTCCCCAAATGATGCAGAATAAATCACTTCAATTTCTGAAGCTTTATATTCTCTTGTCAAATGTTCGTTTACGTAATAATTGACTATTTTACTCTTTCACACCAAACTATACCATTCACATCTTCTAATCAACACCCTTCTTCGTTTTGCTGTTCATGCCTGTTTTATAATCTGCCTCTGCTTTCAGAACTACTTCCATCCTGCATCAAAAGTGCGCTTTCTCATATCCTATAAAAATTCTAAAATCCCCTTCAAACTATCAGAAACTATCCTAAATATGATGAACTTAAAGGTTTTGTTTATATTCCATAATATTCTTTTTAATGTGGAAACGAGTATCTTTTCTGTTGTAACTGCTTTGTCACAATCTCTATCAATTTAACATGGATGTATAAATGAAATAAATCCAAAATAGCAAGGGTGACTTCGAAAAATGGAACTCTTATTGATAGGTTGCAAGATCCATTTTACAATCATACACACATCAATCCAAAAAATATCAGAAATACAAAAAAAAAAAAAAAAAAAAAAAAAAAAGGCGATATGATCTAGCTGATAGCATAGTTGCTGTTGGATATGCAATTTGTCAGCACAGAAATCAGTGTTACAAAGAGTGTACATTTTGTTATAATCCTCCAATACAAGCTTGAGTCATGATGCAGTCGCCATGTGGCAGAACAGGAAGGAGCTGCTTACCTAAACTGGTCTGGTATGGTGGGGATAAATGTTGCCCTGGAGTTCCTATTAGTAGATGGAGTGCTCTGAATATGAAAAGTAGAGGTAACACTGTTCTAGTTGCAGTGGCCAGAGATTAAACTGAATGACCATAACTGAATTCCACCCGCTGTGATTGCATTTTCTGTTGTAAGAATGGTTTGACTCGTCATAGCAAGTTTTGTCGCGGAATCTGCAGTGTGTAGTTACATGCGTATATGAGAATATATTGCTATTTAGAGAGACCAACTGGTTGAAAACGTTATTCCAGCTGCTTATTCCATCTCATGTGAGAGGTTCTCAGTGAAAATTGAACAATTAGTGTGATATCGCTTACATATTGATTTGAGTGATTGATCTAGTCAAGACTCAGCTTTTTTATCTTTTGCCCCTAATAGTACAGAGAATGACTAAAAAAAATGGTGCAGAAAAAGATTGTTATTTACCAGCTTATTTCTTCTTCAAGCCCATATTTCCCTGCCGACAGTGATAACACATGAAATTTAAGATATAAGCAGCAGGATTTTTTTAAAAAAATGTGGTAATCATTCTTAATTTTCTAATTTTAATACATCTGTACAATCTCTTTTGACATTTTAAGTCCAATAAATGACAAAATGCATGCCATTGTGTACCCTTGTTATGGCATTATTCATCCATGGTAGCAGAATAATAAATTAATATAAATTGTTTATGGGATTAATGCTGCATTCAAATACTCCTCCTTTTTCTTCCCGACGTTTTAACCAGGGCTTAGGTCTTCTTCAGGGACTGTCTGCCGAATCTGCTACAGACTGGGATCTGCTGGAGTCTGGTGTGGCTGGTTGTTTACATATTTGTACTGTCGATTGTCTGACAATATCGATTAGCCAAAGATATGCTTTTTACATTTTAATATCTGTGGGTCCAGAGTTAATTATTTATCTAACGCACGTTTCCAAGTATGACTAAGGCTGTAACCACCATCCTCCACCATCCTTGTTGAGGTTCTTTGGCTGTTTGAATATTTCAGTAGCCCCTCTTATTTTTCTTTGCAGAAAACCTTCGGTTTCAGCTAGCACTCTAGTATTTTCCCACAGTATTTCATGTTGTCCTTCCACCTGGTGTTCGGCAATAGCTGATTTCGTTTGTGCTGACTCTGGCGAGCCGCCGCTTACCATCCGCCGGCAACTCCTCATGGTGCGACACTACCTGCACGTTGCCATAACACCTGGCAGTCCCGTGCACGACATAGTGCTCCATCCCAACTACGAGCGGCTCTATACCAACCGGCATAGAGCCACTAAACCGTTCAGTTACCGTACAAAGGCTATTTTAGAACAATATGGATTCGAGCTTCCTTCTTTTTATCACCAGGGTTGGAGTAAATCTCCTCCCTGGCTTTTAAAGAGGCCCAGAACAATTTTAGAATTATCGCGGCACAACAAGCTGTGTACCGCGGATAATGTTTTTATCAGTATTTTTAGAGATGTTTTAAACCAGTATCACACGTTTACCCCGGTGTATACGGATGGGTCTAAGCAGGCTAACGGAGTTGGTTGCTCTGTAGTGTTCCCTCGAGCGACTTGCACATTCAAATTGGACGGCAGGTGCAGCGTTTACACTGCCGAATGCTATGCCGTGTTGAAGTCGCTCCAGCATATGAAAGTAATGCGCGATAAGTTGTTCATCATATGCTGTGATTCCCTCAGCTGTATTCAGGCCATAGGAAATATGTATCCAGCAGATCGTCTAGTCCAGGACATCCAGGACGCCCTCCTTTCCCTTCAATCTCGTGGAAAGGAGGTGTTATTCTGCTGGGTACCGGGCCATGTGGGAATCAGAGGGAACGAGGCAGCTGATCAAGCTGCCAAGTTAGCCTGCGACAAGGTCAGAACCAACTTTGAACCGGTCCCAAAGTCAGACCTTGCCTCGGCGGCGAAGAGATTTGTTTTTGATGTTTGGCAGAGGCAGTGGCTGGAAGTTGAGCATAATAAGCTCCGGCTGGTCAAACCGACCGTTCAGCCGTGGAGCAGCTCCTTCCAGCGGGCGAGGAGGGATGAGGTTCTCCTTACTCGCCTCCGAATAGGGCACTGTCCTCTGACGCACAGCTTTCTTCTCCGCTGAGAGGACCCTCCGGAATGTGATGCTTGTGGCGTACCTTTGACGGTACGCCACATTTTAACCGAATGTGTATTGTTTTTAGATCTAAGGGCAGACGTTGGCTTAGCCAACGATCTGTCCCTTATTTTAAACGATGATCGTGACAACGTGGCTAAGGTTTTAAAGTTTTGTTGCTTGGCCGGTCTTGTCCCAAAAATTTTGGGCAGATCGGCCTAGGTTTTAAATTGGATTGGTGGCCGTTTACAACCACCAATCCAAGTACTGATTTTACTTGTGACATTGCTTATACGGCTGGCCCTTTTACAGCCAGCCATCTAACTTGTTTTTTAACCTGGTTGGCCCATCTACAGCCAACCAGTTAATGTATGTAATTTTATATTTTAGTCACAGTTTTATATTTTATGTAGCCGTCTGTGTGGCCGACCTCTTTACAGTCGGCCACGCAGACTGTATTTTAGTTAGTATGTTAGTATTTTATTGTGCTGTCTCTGTGGCCGACCCCTTTACAGTCGGCCACACAGACGGCAATTTCGCCACGTTGTCACGCCTGGTTTTTGTTAGGGCGCTAATGACCTCGTCGTCGACGCGCCCTAAAAAAAAAAAAAAAAATAGCTGATTTCGTGGGATGCCTCAGACGGGTGTGACTCTCATGTTCACGAATCCTCACGGATCGTTCAGTTTCGCCTGTATATACCTTTCCGCGATTACAGGGTTCTTCATAAGTTCCACTGCTTTGTAAGGGAGACCTTTGATCTTTGACCATTCACAGTTTTTCTTTCACTTTGTTTCCACTTCTAAATATGGGTAGATACTAGATTTTGTTAAAATTCTCCCATTTTTTTCAGAGAGACCTTTCACGTAACGCAGCATGGCTTTTTGTTTCTGGTCTTCATCAAGACAGTTTTTCTTCTGCTTAGTTGTCATTGCCTTTATCATCATGTTAGACCCATAGCCATTTTGTCTGAGTGCTCGTTTAAGATGTTCTTTTTCATTTATTTGATGTTCCTTGTCTGCCCTGTAGAACAGAATTTTTATCAAGGCTCGTTTTTGTGATGGGTGATGATGTGATAAAGCTTGATACCTGTCTGTATGGGTTGGGTTTCTCAATACCCTGTGTCCTAGCCTGCCTCTTGATTCCACTAAATCATCTAGGAAAGCCAACTGATCGTTCTCTTCATGCTCCATTGTAAATTTGATTTTTGGATAGATACTATTGATGTGATTGAAGAACTGTTTCAAATCTTCTTCCCCCTGAGCCCATATCACAAAAGTATCGTCTACATGTCTTAGCTGAAGGGTTGGTTTCTTTGTTGCAGTCTCAATGGCTTTCTTTTTAATTTTTTCCATAAACAAGCCCGCTGTGATGAGCGACAGAGGGTTGCCCATTGGCACTTCTTGTTGTTTGTAAAATTCATTGTTCCACTTAAAGTAGTTAGAGGTCAGACAAATGTTTGACGACAGACCTTCATTCTACAGTGAATTTTTTATCTATTATTTCCATCACGTCGTTCAGAGGTATGTTTGTGAACAATGACATAATGTCGAACCTTATTAACAGGTCATTGTCAGATAAATTAATCTTCTTAATTTTTTCGACAAAGTGCAATGAATTTCTTATATAAGTCTCTGTGCATCCCACCAGTGGTTCTAATTTTTTGGCTAGGAATTTTGCTAACCCATATATAAGTGAATTTATGGCACCCATAATAGGTCGGAGGCGCATCTCGGCTTTGTGGATTTTTGCCAAGCCGTAGAGGTGAGGGGAAACTGGAGTTCCACTTAGTATCCAAACAACCTCAACAAGGATGGTGGTTACAGTCTTAGCCATGCTTGTATTAGATGAATAATCAACTCTGGACCCACAGATATTGAATCATAAAAGCATATCTCTGGATAATCGATATTGTCAGACAATCAACAGTACAAATACGTAAACAACCAGCCACGCCAGTCGCCAGCAGATCCCAGTCTGTAGCACATTCGGTAGACGTCCCCTGAAGAAGCCCTAAGCCCTGGTCAAAATGCCGGGAAGAAGGAGTATTATTTCAATACAGTGTTAATCCCGTAAGCAATTTATATTAATATGATGGCTGCGAAAACAGAAAAATCTTTCAGAATAATAAATTGTTGATGAGATAGTGAAAGTAGTTGGTTCGATTGTCAGTAATTTTCATTTTTCTGTACGCTTTCATTATTTATTGCTTAAAACCATTATCTCCCTGGTGTGGCTTTTCAGAAGGTCTTTAAAATGAGTGAAATTGTTAATTGTTGCTTTGACCTGGTAATTTCTTTGTGGAACAATTCTGGTGCCAGATTTGGCAGATTTGCTGGATGTTCCTCCAGTTCATATTTCAGATTGCGTTTGCTATTTCCCGGTGAAGAAAACATTTTATTATTCTTTACCAGCTTCTACATTTTCTCTCTTGGCTCATGCAGATGCTTGATTTATTTATTGAAGATAAAGAAAGAATGGATTGAATAGTTGTTTTAACTTGATTTTTTCATTTTATAATTACTTCAAGTTTTGTCAGTCTTCTGTATTTGGTCGAGAGATTTTTAAAACAGTCACATAGTCCTGACAAATTTTTGTTTGAAAAAGTGTTTGATCATGGTTGGCGAATCTAGAACTTGAGATATAATGACCATATTTAGATGAGCAGTATGATGACTGTTGTTTCAACTTCTTCTTTTGCCAACCCACCAAATCATAGTGTGCCCCTTCTGAATTTTTGATTTTGCCCCGTTTAGAAAGTAATCATACAATATTTTAAGCATTGGTACGGGGAATATGTTTAGCATCCCATTTTTCTACCAGTTAAAATTCAGTGCAGATTCTCATTGTTTGGATCAATTAAAAAGTTTTTCAGTACCACAGCAGTTGATGAGCTGAACGGTGTTTCTATATGTTTACTATTGAAACTTAAAATATTGTTAATAGATGACTGTAACATTCATTAAATTTGTTACCATTTTTCATTTATTGTGATTTGTTGTAGCTTGCCCCCATCCACTTTTACTTACGTTAAAACATTATATGATAATTTTTCGCTCTATTCCCAGTAATTAGAAATGCTCTAATTCCTGCCATTTGATCACACTTTTTACAGTCAGTAGTTTTTAAAGTCCTCAGTTTTCAATTAAAATCTTTTCTTTTGTCAATATATTGTTTTCACCAATCAGTAGGTCAGTAGATGAATTTCCTCCAGCTTTACATTCTAGGGCTTCTCGTTCTACCTAAAGCAGTGTTTCCCAACCTTTTTTGGGACATGTCCCACTTTTAACATTTTTTTTGCCCCCCAAAACTGTCAAGTTGACGACTCAAATCATCCAGATGATATATTTTGCTAACATCAAACGAAACTATACCTAATAATTAGTTACAGCACTGTTATAAGAATTTGCTTTTTTGTTATATTTTGTACCTATATCTAGCATTGCATTTAAATAACCCGAAGAGAAAGCGGTAAAGTCGTATCAAGTCAATTTCTAAATTGCCCGCCTAAAAGAACCAAATCGCCCCCCTGTGGGGCGTGAGCCCCACGTTGGGAAACACTGACCTAAAGCATTACTTGGTTCCACAATTGTGCTGTAGTTTCAGAATTATTCTAAAGGGTGAGTGCAGCGTCTTTTGTCTCTGAATCAAGTAAGTTGTGTTCCGAGTGTTGTACATTAATTATGTTTGTAACGTTCTTTTTGACCTTATTCTGTAATAGCAATGATCTTAATAATTAATTACCCTTAAATTTAATTACCAAAAGTGATGCTGTTGAAACAAAACAATTTCAATATGTTATGGCCATACTGAACTAGTTAGTTATAAATTATGCTGCAAGTGCATTAGGCAAATGATGGTTTTTAGACAGCTTTTTGTAAACTATGTTCCAGATGCTGGTACATTCTATTATTCATTTCCGCCCCCAAATTTCAATAGTGTGAGAAATTCTAGTACAAGATTCCAGGATTTACATAAAATCTGCACTTGCTCCACTTTTCCACAGAAGTATCTTTCACTGTTAGCATTGTATGTAACTGTGAAATTTTAAGGATGTAGGGGAGGGAGAGATAAGTAATATTTTTTTTCCCACATTTACTAACTGCCTCTAGTATAAAATTGCTGTTCCTCTATAGCACCTGAAAGTTGTAGTGCACGAGTACACTATATTTTTTTAAAATGTGTTGTTTAAGGAGAACTTTTCTAAATATAAGTTTAATTTCTCAGCATGATCATAGACTATGTTGGATTTGATAACCTTGCCAAAACATTTTATAATTCAGAAATTGAGATTATAAATATTGATAAAAATTCTTCCTTGGTGTTCTGCTGGATAAGTTCATCTGTCATACACGACGTTTCAAAATCTTCCTCTGCTGTCTTCATCAGGTGAATTGAAAGTCGAAGTTGCTACTGCAACAACACATCACCGACTGTGTATGCCTCACAATGCCGACTCGTATAAGTACCCTGCGGTCAGCGGACACATGTGAGGCCCCCTTCGGAAGCTGCTCTCCCATTGGCCGTTGTGTGGTCTGGGTCTTATACTTGGCCCACAACGGATGTCTGCGTATCGGCTCTCTTCCAGCACGCATGTCTATCGCGCTGCTGTTACAGATCTTGGATGATGGGCTTCCATGCTTCACTCAAGAAAAGACCACCATCTCTGTTGAAGTTATTCATGCTCAATCTAATTTCCAGTGATTCTCTTAATTATAGAATCCCAGAAATACGCGGTTCAGGCCAGTACTTCAGTCTTGTTGAAGTTTGTTCTGTGGAAATTTTCCACAGCAAGTTCAGCCAATGTGAACTTGTTGAGCTGTGGCAGCTGCAGGTGGTGTTGATGCAGTTTTTCAAGATGTCATTTAATCATTATGCTGGAAAATTCTCAGGTCTGTCGCTCTTGCCTTATTGAAACCTCCTGTTGGATCCCCTACTAACTTGCTGAATCTATCATAGCTTCACCAAAGCCCCATAAATTGTCATATTTTTAGAGCTCATATAGGGCCTTCACAGTTACCATAGCGGTCTCAGCCAACAGTTCTCCACAGTACTTCGCCCCTATTGGCTATTCACTGCTTCACGGCATTGCTGGTCGTCTACCTCGTGGAGGAGGGTTGACATTAAGGCAGACTCTACCTTTAAAAATGTTTAATTGGAATATTTATTATAGGTGATTCTTTACATAAAAGCTAAAATAACAGCTTTAAAATTAAGATGTAAGTAACAAAGGTTTTCAATGTTTTAATTTAATCATGTTTTTAATTTTTGGTTGTGTATATAGATTGAGGCATGTGATTACTGGAATTTGTTTTCAGGGACTTGAGCAAACGCTGAATGACCAACAGAAACAATATAGTGACAAAGTGAATGCACTTCTGTCTGCATGGGAACATGTTGGTGCCTTGCTTAGAGACTCTACTCGAGAGGCCAAAGATACTATGATCCAATGGATTCTCAGGTTAGTAATACTGTAGTTCTTTACAGTTCCGTATTTAGTTGAAATCAGTTGCTTAATATTTTACTATAAAGAAAATGGGTAATACTTCACCTAAATTGTGGTATTTCATAAAAGTACTAAGATACTGTTAAGACACCAGTTGATCTTCTTTTACTTTGCTTTATCCAGTGCATTTTTATATTTTTGCTTTGTTACTAGATATTTATGGTAATTTGATGACAAGTTGTCAGGGTTATGCTTTATGCCCGGGTTAGTGCATAACAGCTTACACTGAACTTTGACAGTTAGTGCGGCACTTAGAGTAGGTTGCCAACCAACTGATAACCTCAGGTGGTGAAGTTAGATTTTAAATAATGTTCACTGTTCAGTGTAAATTTCAAACAATGTATTCTTCAAACTTAGTACAACATTACGGTGACCAATGTACAGCATCGAACTTCTTCTCTGAAAATAGACAACTGCAGGTATAAACCTTGTTGGAAGCAGCAAGCAACTTCGATGAACCCCTAACTGTATACAGTTACATCGTGAGTGAATAACTTTCTGTACTGTTATAGCATCGAGCACGCATAACATTTCCGGGTCCTACTAGACTCCTCATGCCAAATGGGCAGCGACTAGCCACAACCTCACCCTACAAGTGCCTTCAAACAGCTGTTCCCACCACCATTTCCTAGGGTCTATTATAGAGGGTCTAGGGGATTTCACAACATCTCCGGGGATTTTTCTGTCATGAAACCTTATTTTTCCTTTGATCTATCTGAAATTTTTTGTGAGAGGTAGTCCATTGCCTAAGGGTTAAAATCGATCCTTAGAAAATTTCTCTAGCTTTAGCGTTTTGGCTGTAAAAAATTATTGAAGTGGTAAACCCTTGATTCTTAGTTTAAAATGTTCTACTAATTCTCCCCGATCTTTTGGTGTGTAAACCGGCTTGTTTACGACAAAGTTGTAGGAAAATATGAGAAAAAATGATTATGGGATTTTTGCAATTCAGAAGAAAAGAGTACTTACCCTCGGTAAAACCGCTTTATTTTGGAACATGCAAGCGTCTGATTAGACAAGTCTATAAATAGTAAACTGTTGTTTCCTTATGGAGGCAGTTTCCGGCAGTACTTGGTCGGTATAGGATGTGCGTGCCATGTCTCCGAAAGAACATTGCTATAGTCATCTTGCTGGTGATGGAATTTGCATGGTAGGTTTGGGACTGACCAAATTTCCATACTAGGCAACAACGCTGTCTAACATTTGGCAGTCGAGAGTGAACTACTTCAAATATCATGAACTGAAGGGATTTTCAAAAGTTTTTGGCAAGAATGGGGGAGTTGTGAAAGCTTCATCGAAGATGACGACTTAAGTGAGTGAGTTGAATCCACCTGCTGTTTTCCTAGTGGATGTGTAAATTAGATGCCTTTCTTTAGGCTTACAACTGATACCAGTTATGCTACCAAAAATTTTCAGAATATACAGTTTTCCATGAAGTGACCTTTTTATTTGACTGTACAACCTCTAACCTGTTAACTGTTACAGGTTAAATAAACAGCTTGGCAGCCAATTTAAAGAAAGCTAGCAACTCTTGGATCAAATTCAAGTATTATAAACTGTATCAGTAATGGTCAGAGCTTCATGCACTCTCCTGGGTGTAGTCCTCACGCTACCAGCAAGTTGTCTGATGAGCGGTTGTCCTGAACATGAAACTTTCAAAACCAAAAGTTATGTCTAACAAATGGGCCACTGAGGGGAATGTTAAACTAAACAATATACCTTTAGAAAATGTCAGCGAGTAAATTTATCTTGGTCAGCTTGTAAATACGAGAGGAGATGTAAGACCTGAAATTTTCTATAGCATCAAGTTGGGATGGCATGCTTTTGGAAGGCATTCCACTATCCTCAAATTGAATATGCCCACAAATTTAAAGCAAATAGTTTACAACTAATGCATTTTTCCTGTGCTGACTTACGGCTGTGAGACCTGGACGCTAAATGAATTTGTGAAAGGAAAACTTAGAACAGCGCAGCAAGCTATGGAAAGGTCAATGCTGGGTTGAACTAGAAGAGACAGGAAGAGAGCAACCAACATTAGATCAGTCACAGACATCTTAGAGAAGATAGCCTTCTGAAGTGGCAGTGGGCCATGTTATGGATGTATAAGCTTTCCAAAACCGAGCATGGTGGGTGAACGATTAACGTTCTGGCCTCACATTCTGGAGGACGTGGATTCGAATCCCCATCCAGGCATCCAGATTTGGATTTTCCATGGTTTCTCCAAATCACTCCAGGCAAATGCCGGGATGCTTCCTTCAAAAAGACCATGGCCGAATTCCTTCCCATTTCTTGTCCCTAGGCTCATCCCACCTCTAATGACCTTAGCCGTCAATGAGGCATAAAGCAATTAAAAACAGAGCCGAAAAGGAGGCGAGGGGGTAGAATTTAAAGCCTTTAACATTGTAAATCAATGATATATGCTTTATATTAAAAGACTCTTCAAGTTGAAATAAAACTGATATCGTATAAACTTAAGTTGAAAAATTAAATTGAATAGAAACTGCAACTAACATTTCCACTAAGAATACGAGAAGAGGTAACATTTGTATAGTCGGAAAATTTTAAGACACTAGAGCAATTTGAAAATATATTTGTCACTCAAGCATGCAGTCACCTGACAATCGAAAATACTTTAAACAACGGGAAGTGCTTTTAATTCACTAGATATGCTAAATTTAACTATGGCAATATGTTGTCAGCAACTAGGAACACATCCTACAAAAATTAGAGTGCGTAAATAGACTATAAGTACATTTTTAAAGAGATAAAGAAACATAATGTTTTTAATTAAATTGTTAGGGATCTGAAAATGTGATTTAAAGATAGCTGATGTTAAATAGTATAATAATACAATAATAGTTTGAAGTTAAAGTTTGGATTAAAGGGAGAAAAATGGGATTCTCATATTTAACCTCTAGTAGTGACCTTGACATATGTAAAAGCAGGAATTAATAACTCCTAAATGAGTAGAATTACAAGAAAAGTTATCATAAACAAACGTTTTCGCAATAAATTGTACTCAAATATAACAAAGTTTCAGTGAAATCTGAATAAAATAGTCACACGTGGGCAGAAGACCATTACTCTGTTAATTTTTAATTAATAAAGTTAACAAAATTACAGAAATTTAACTTTTAAGTTAACATAAAAAAATCATTAACGTTCTTCTTAACTTCCATCAAATTGAACTTCCGTCAACTCTAATGTGTTACATTGGTTGTTGACGGCATTTGAATTGTGTGCCATGATACGCTAATACATTCGAGTTGAATAGCGAATGAATCTGGTAATGCGAAGTGCAAATGTGAGAGTGATGCATACGTAACTATTACACCAGGCATGACGTGGGCGTGAGCAGGAACGCTAGAGTTGTGGAGAGTTTGTAGGTACAAGTATTTTACATCTGCAAACCAGCACTCACTACCCATTTCAAATTCAATCGGAGACTGATTTTCACATTTTCAAATTTTTATTATGAAGAATATAGTGCTACTTTTTAGTTTGTCTTGGTTTGGAGTTTGTTAGTGAAATAAATTAAACTGGCATTTGTTACATGATTACATCATGGAAACTGAAAATTTAGAATCTGTTAGTGAAAGCAGCAATGCTAGCAATAACAATGAGAAGATTAAAAATCCTTGGCCACATTTATGCGATTATGTTGCATTTAAATCAAGATTCTGGAACAGTTCATTTATGAATGCAAACTGTGTCCGCCTAAACTTTCTAAAATCAAGGCTCACATTTCTAGCCTTAATAATCTTAAAAAACACATGGAGAGGATGCATATATCCAAAGATTTACCATTGAATGAAAAAGGAAAAGCAGGGTCAAACATTCAAATGTCTTCTTCAGCTGCTTTTGATTCTTCTGATGTATACAGCATCAAAAGTATGAATTTTTATTTCAATCTCTATCTTCAAATAAAATGTTTTGTCAAAAAAGAATTGGTGGATCTTTTAGCATCATAGTTACCGATGGCAGCGTATCTCAAGCTGGTGTGGACCAATGCATTGTTAGCTTTTTCGTAGCCAATATGATTCCACCAGATGTAGTAGAATCCGATACGTTTGAGAGGCTGATTAAAATGTAGAACTCCAGTAAGAATTCGGTTTCCAGAGGGACTTTGGGTAGACGTATTGTTGATGGTTAACTTTTAATGTACAAGTGCAACATGCGTGAAATTTGCAAAAATGTAATGCTTTAACTGTTATCGAAGTTAACTTTTTGAGTAGCGGATTAACAATTAACGAAGTTAACTTTTGGATTAACTGTGCCCAGCTCTGAAAATAGTATACTGTTCAAATAGAGGAATTTTGCAATTCGCAGGAGAAAGGTGGTTTATTGTGGGAAGTCATCAATGTTCCAAAAGCTTTCATAAGTTTGGAACAGTTCTTCTAAGCTCATTCTTAATGATGTTGCAATTCAATTTAATATGCAAGACTGAATGCTTCATGTCAGTGTGTGTGTGTGTGTGTTTTTCGAAGAATAATCTGTAGTGCTCTAGGATTTCGATGCCATTATTAGGACTTGTGATTGTATTGTCTGACATCAGTTTAGAGCCATAAATTTTTAAGAATACATAGAAAGACTCTCAACAAGTGACATTTTTATGATCTGCCTGACCGCTATCTGTTGTGGTAAAAGCATATTAACGGATTGGTGACTGTCTTAATGAACCTTGTACACATTACTTCTATTCCGTATCAGATAGTTACATAGTACAAACCATGGTCACAGTTAATGTAAGAACGCCATGAACCCCAGCCTGTTTACACGTTACAGCCAGCCATGTTGCTCGGAAGAAAGATGACATGGGCGCCGGCAGGATTGCTTCTAGGGGGGTGCACCAGGGCTGACTGCCCACACGGCGACCCGGGATGTAGGGGGGTGCACCAGGGCTGTAATTGGTGCTCCCCACCCCCTATCGGCCCAAATTTCTGGGCGACCCAGGATGTCGGGGGTGCAAGTGCACCCCCTTGCACCCCCCTCCCGGTGCCCATGAAAGATGGACAAAAGCAGCGTTACAGTGGAGCCCAAGAGCTCATCAGAGACTGAGAGGAATACCAATGGGACAACGGCATACACAGGGTTGTTGGAGTTAACTGACAGAGGATCGCCCAAGATCGTTCAGTCTGGTAAAGACTGCACAAGCTCTATCAGAACTCATAACTCTAAGAAGCCACATCATTTAATGATTGAACTGGCTGATGATGATGTGGATGATACCTATAAGTCTAAGCATGCTAACAGAGTATACTGCTGTACAGTATTCCTTTGAGTCTCGGCGCAGCATTTGCACAGTGGATTGCTACACTTTATTGGAGTCACTCCAGCACATAAACGTAAGTTGTAACATGGGGTGTGTTATGTGCTGTGATTTTATCAGCTGTATACTGGCACTTTGAAACATGTATCCTTCAGACTGACTGCTACGGGAAATACAGGATGCCCTCCAGGCTAGTAGAAAGGATGTTTTATTCTGCTGGTTTCCTGGTCATGTGGGAATCAAAGGGAATGAGGCAGGAGATGCCAAGATAACCTGCACAAATGCCATTAAAGTACTTATCTTTCAGATCATCTGTGCCTGAGGTCACCTGCCATTACTTCAATGAGACTGATATTTCGTCGTAGGGGGGGAAGGGGATGTGAACTGTCATAAATTATGCAATGTATATTAATTTCAACATGTTATCTAAACAGGTTTACCAAACCTTGAATTGCAAATGTTCAACTTTAACCCCGAGAATTGGAGGTTGTACAGAGTAAAGTTTCGTAAGTAGCAATTTGCTTTGTCATATATTGCCCCATTTGGTAACCAGTACCTAGATAGAATACTTTGTTCTGTGTAAGTTTAGTTCATGTGTTTTATTTTGCTGTTGCATTTACTGGTAACTTTTTGTTGGAAAGTAAATAAAAAATGCATGAAATTAATCTCTAAAAAAATGTAATCTAATTGTAAATAACTTTTTGCTACCCAAATGACAAAGGTAGGCCTCGAAATGAAATACATCTCATTCATTTGGTATAACTTCTTTGCAATTGCTGAAATAAATTTCTTAAGCTTGGGTCTAAATTAGAATGGCTTACATTGCCGCCAGTGAAAAGCCTATCGCTGCTCATTTTGAGTCCACTAGAAGGTATCATGCCCTTTTGACTGTGTTTGATCTAGCAAAAGGCATTTTTGTGCAGCGTAGAAAATGTTAAAATAATTTCTATTTTTTACGAAACTGAATATAAAATTTCAAAATTACTACCAAGTCTTGAAAGTTGGCTGCTATGAGATAGAGAGAATAGGAAGATCAGGAAAATACAAATATCCAGATAGTGGTAGCACCATGGAAGAAATGTATAAATGGGCCATGCAGTGTATGGCTTTCATTTATACTCTCATGAGTCGTGTGAAAGTTTTTCTGATTGAATTATGGCTGCACAACATGAATTAAGACTTTTAATGTAAAATGGTGGTTGGATTTTCGAAAATGGTTCATA
Organism: Vandiemenella viatica; assembly: GCA_031002005.1. Taxonomy (NCBI): domain Eukaryota; kingdom Metazoa; phylum Arthropoda; class Insecta; order Orthoptera; family Morabidae; genus Vandiemenella; species Vandiemenella viatica. Next base: position 211,105,483 of record CM061921.1, read on the forward strand.
AATTCTACTTTCCTCAATCCACAATGTCAAGATTGTACTCTGAATATGTTATTTCCAGCATTATCTCCTACCTTGTACAATATAGTGTCCAGTAATATCTACTTAATGACAAAGACCAGCGACATGTGCATTGAGATGTCAGTGTTGACAGAAAGCCAACTGAGCATCAAAGAACACTCAATGCGGGATGTGTTCGTGCAGACAGTGTGGCAAAATTTGGGATATGGCAGCAGAAAACAAATGCAAGTGGCTCTGCTAACAACCATCAACATACAGTGCCTCTCCTGGGCATGTGAATATGTCGGATGGAAAAAGTTTGTGTGGTCAGATTAGTCCTGATTCCAGCGCTGAAGGTAGGGTGTGGTGCAAACCCTATGAGACTTTGGACCCAGGTTGTTAGGAAGGCACTGTGTATACTGGTGGTGGCTCAATCCAGAAATGTTAGGAAACATACAAAACTTTGTTTCTTTCCTTTGCTTAGTTTGGATGTTATTCATATGCAAATTTGACTGTTTATGTCACTCACAGATTGACTGATGATCATCAAAACTGTAAGGTACTTCCTGTAAACGTAGAAAGCTGAAATTTGGTACACAGATAAAGTTTACTTCCAGATTACAAGAAAAGTCTAAAACTATAAAATCTCCATGTATCTACACCACCTTATCTACCCAAAGCGTAAAATTGCTTTCAACCCTAATAACATTACATGCCTCAGATTTTTGTTATAGACTATGCTTACTAAGTTTAACCAATCTTTAAAATTTTCTTTTCTTCTCTCCTTACTTTTGAAGCTGATGAAATTAAAAACAATTATTATTTTTTTACTTTGACACCCCATTATCAAAATTCTACCATATATCCCGTGGTCCTAGAAATAGGTAATTTTGTACACGTATATGGTTTAATCCCTAAATCGTAAGAAAGTCTAATATTGGTGATTTTCCTTGTGTTTATTAAATGGCAACTCATAACATGAAAAAGTTTGGTGAATGTTGGCAAGTTAATTGCTTTGCTCTGAATAAGATTGTAAGCTTGAAAATTCTTATATGCACAGAGATCAGCAAGTGTAACTAACTTCTTAAATTTTACTTTCATCCCAGGCTCAGTTCGGAAGTTAGTCATTATTTGCTTATTTCGGTAGTGAAACCTGCGGCAATCTGCGTGCTCGTCTATGGCACACACCTGAGGAGCGAGTGGGCACTGTTGGTAGCGTATATTGACTTCTTGGTTTAGTGACAGAAAGTTACAAGATCTTGTTCTGAGCCAATTCTACACTTTACAGTGTATATTCACTTCACTTTGTGAAACAGAATGGCTTTTCTCGGTGTTAGAGATCATTTATTTAGAATAAAAATACTCTGGTGACTTGGTCATTATGGATGTCATAATTTTCTCTTAAATGATATATATATAATTTATTCTGAGACTTGTTAAAACCAAAAGACATGCAAGGTAAATCTTGGCTTTTGTGTATTTGTAAGTTGGACAAAGCAACACATTTAAGGCGTTTACATGGTCTGCAAAAACGTGGCAATGGCCAAGTCACCAGTTTTTTAAATTCTAAATAAATGATCTCTCACATCAAGAGAAACCATTCTGTTTCACCAAAAGTGAAGTGAATATACCCTGTAAAGTATAGACTTGCCTCAGAAAAAGATCTCGTAACTTTTTGCCACTAAACAACCATGACACTTGGCCTATTTCTGCAAGAATTATTTTATATATTCCAACATTCACCAAAGTTTAGAGGGAGGGAAGCTGCCGCAACAAAAAATCTCTATTTTGGGGAATGCTTTTACTAATGAACGTAGAAACAACTGACAGCTCGTACAGGTGACTGATCAACCTTGGCAAAACAATGGTGGTATTTGACCATTACAGCACAGGGGAAGTGGTGGGAGAGACATCTATACTAATATTATAAATGTGAAAGTAACTCTGTCTGTCTGTTATGTTTTCAGGACCAAACGACTAATCCGATCGTGATGAAATTTGACAAGGAGATGCTATTTGCATTTAGGAAGGACATAGGATACTATTTTCTGTATAGATAATA